>CM057462.1:6408733-7008733 GCA_030035585.1 Dugong dugon
GAGAAGACCATGTGCCTAAGAATCAGGTCCACCTGGGCACACAGGGACCCAGGGAGACCCCCAGGGCTGACACCCCACCCACCCCCCCGCCCAGCCCTCGCCTTCCTCCAGCCCAGGATACCTGGGGTATCTGCAGGCCCATCTGCTTGCACACGTACTGGCTGAACTGGTACATGGCCGGGGGGACCACTTCCTCCGCCTTCCGAAGGGCCGCCTGACTCTTGTCGCTGGGCCCCAGCAGTTCCTGGTCGTACACCAGGTAGACTGCGCCCCCTGCCACGCTGCCCTTGATAAGAAACCTGCGGACACAGGAGGGAGCCACAGAAGCTCAGCGGACACCGCTGGCCACCCACACTCGAGGGTCCATGCCCACAGGGAGAAGTTGGACCCTCCCGGGGGATCAGAGTCCAGAGGGTGACACGTGTAACCAGGGGAAGCACAGACCCCCTAATATTGACCGTGTGACAAACAAAAATGCTCAACTCTATTTAACTGGTAAACTGAGGAGCGGAAACGGACAATGGGTCACTCAACGTCTCGCGGAGAGCAGGCGACAGTGAAGGCATTCTGCCCTCCAGCCCAGGGAGGGGGCTTCTAAGTGTTCACGAGCGCTTCCTGCACGTCACACGCTGCGCGCAAGATAAACGTGTGTGGAAGGATCCCTGGGTATTCTCGTTTTACAGCGGAGACAACTGAGGATCGGAGGGGTCTCGGCTACAGTGAGCCCTGTGGGCTCGCTGGAAGGTAGATGGGAGGCGCGTGGGCGGCTTCGGGAAGCCCGCCCCACCTAGCCTCAGTTTCCCTACTTCAGCTACGAAGGCCTGACACTACGGAAAGCGAAGAGCAGATCTGGAGCAAACCGGAGGGGGTGGTGCCCGCAGGAAGGGACTTTCTCTGGGATCCGGGACCCGCCCGGTGGTCCCACGCACCTCATCAGCGACCACACCCGGGCCACCATGATCGCTCCACTCCACGCGCAAGGACACTCGGCTCGCCCGACACTTCCGGTTGAGGCGCCGCAGAGGCCTCTGGGAGGGGTAGTCTCTCTTGCCACCCGCAAAGGCCTCCGGGAGTCAGAGGCGGACACTTCCTACCTCGAAGACGCCAGAGAACGGTTGCAGTCACACCGCGAAGTGCTGGTAGGAAATGTACTCTTCACAGCCCAGGATGCCGCAAAGCTGCTGGGAAATGTAGCGCCCCGTAGAGCGGTCGAAAGTCTCACCTGGCCGCGAAGTCTCCTGGGAAATGTAGTCCAGTTCGGCTGGGTCCTGGCAGCGCAAGAGGAGAGAGGTATCGGACGTCTGGAGAGGCCTAAGGGTGACCGAAGGAGATGCTGCGGCTCGTAAGACTCAACCCGCGCCCGCGCGGGGTACTGAGGACCCAAGCCTAGGGGAGAGCGCCTAGCAGGAGGTTGTTACGGCAACGCGATGGCGGCATAGTTCGACGGAGGCGGGCCCGAAGTCACGTGATCCACAACGGGTGTTGGGCCTCAGCCCAGTGGGCGGGGCCGGGGATGCAGCCGGGAGTGGGAGAGCCAGGACCGAGGCCGTTGCCCCGACAACGTCTGGCGCGGAGTCCCCACGGCCGGGCCTCTCCAGGACGGGTTAGGACTCACGTGACTCCGGCCCTGCGGGAGGGGTAGTGGTCGGGTGCTCGAGCTGAAGCGGCGCGAAAGGGAGGCTGGAGGGAGGGTCGTGCTCGCGACTCCCAGGCTGGGACCCCAGCCGGGCAGGACGGCGGGGGCAACTGAGGCCCGAGTGGGTGAGTGCGCAGTTGGAGGTGCGCAGCGGGTCGCACGTCCCGTTTGCCCAGAGGGGAAACTGAGGCCCGGCGAGGTTAAGGACCCTGTGGATTGTGCGAGGATCCGGTGCCCCCATTCTTTAGAGCTGCTTCATTCATCCATCCGTTCATCCATCCCACCACCCCACCTACCCCGTGGGGCTCCTGTGGTGAGGGCAGGGGGTGGGGGGAGCTGATGGGCTTCATGGACTTCCCTGGAAGCAGGGAGAGGTGGGAGCGCATTCAAAGGGTGAGGAGTTCCCTTTTCTGAGAACGGAAAGATTCGGATAGAAGAGTAGTGGCGAGGATGTTGGACAGGTGGGCAGGGGCCAGACCCACTGGGCTTCGTGGGCTGAGGTGAGGAGCCTGGCCTCGTCCAAGGGCAGTGGGGAGCCCTGGGAGGGTGGAGCAAGAAGAGCGCGGTTTGATTTCTCTTGACAGTGAACACGTACCAAATTATCGAAATAATTTCTGGTGATGACAAATGTTGAGGAGGAGCTCAGAAGAAAAGATAGTGCTGAGGAAGGGGCTGCTTTAGAAAGGGAAAACATACTACCATCGAGTCCATTGCGACTCATAGCGACCCTACAGGACAGAGTAGATAGAACTGGCCCATAGGGTTTCCAGGGAGCGGCTGGTGGATTCAAACTGTGTCACCAGGGCTCCATTTAGGAAGGGAAGCCCCCTTGAAAATAATTCTAGGAGATTAGGGAGCAACCATTTGCATATGCATGGGGAAAGCATTCTAGGTAGCCGGAACAGCCAGTGCAAAAGCCCTGGGGTAGCATGGTGGTGTGGTTGAACAGAATGAGCAAGGGGGCGGGGAGGAGCTGGTCCATGCAGGACCTCTTTGGCCATTGAGGAGTCGGAGTTTTATCCTAAATGAAAGGGGAAGATTTTCAGCGGGGTTGGGACAAGATGTGATCCAGCTGCTGGGTGAAGGGAGGAGGCTCTGGACAGGGAGAAGGCTGGTGCAGTGGTTCAGGTGAGCCATGATGGTGGCTGGGACCAGGTGGTGGCCATGGAGATGTAGAGAAGAGGACAGGTCCAAGGCCATCACCAAATGGTCATTGAACAAAGGTGCACCTGGGGAAACGGGTGTGGCTGTGGACCAGGCCCGTGCCGGCTTCCCTTGGCTCACTGCAGTCCCAGTGAGGGCCATGAAGGTGCTGCTCCTCATGGGGCTCGGGGCCCTGTTCTTCGCCTATTATTGGGATGACAGCTTTGACCCAGGTGAGTGCCCAGGGCTAGGGGAGGTGAGGAGGCACTGGGCCTGCTGTCCTGTCCACCCTGAAGGCTGACCACCCCTGCCCACTGCCAGCCAGCCTCCAGGGAGCCCGTGTGCTGCTGACAGGGGCCAGTGCCGGCATCGGCGAGGAGCTGGCTTATCACTACGCCCGCCTGGGCGCGCACCTGGTGCTCACCGGCCACACCGAGGCCCTTGTGCAGAAGGTGAGCCACCCCGTTGGTCGGTGTGGGGGTGGGATGCAAAAGAGAGCCTGGGCTTGAATTCCTACACCCATCCAGGCTTACTTTGTGACTTTGGGCAAGTTGCTTAACCTCTCTGAGCCTCTGTTTCCTCATCTGCAAATTAGAGACAATAAAAGTTTCTTCTCGTGGGTTGTGGTGATGTGTTGATTCAGTAAGGCTGTGAGTGTAAAGCAATAAAGGGGAGTATTGGTAACGTCCAACAGCCACCTAAAGCCCGTGTTCTCAAGAGGAAGGTGGGCCGGTCCTTGTTAGCAACAGCCCATTGTCCCAAGCGAACTTGTGGCTCTTGGGAACAAACCTTAGAAATTTTCAAGAGAAGCCAGAACTCTGGAGATGATGTGAAATCTCCCGAGTTTTAAATGTTGGTAATTGATCGAACAAAACGTCAGCAGGTCATTCTGGCCCGGGGGCCCCCAGTTTACGACCTCAGTGCTAAAGCTTTGGGGACAATGTTGAGTGGGACCCGAGGCTCACAGTAGGGGAGGGGGCTTCAGTCTGGGGACCCAACGCGGCCGGTAGATAGAGGGGGAGCAGCTGAGGTGGAGGAGCCCACGGGCAGCTCTGCCCCCCTCCCCCAGGTGGTAGGGAACTGCCGGAAGCTGGGCGCCCCCAAGGTCTTCTACATCGCTGCGGACATGGCCTCCCCTGAGGCGCCTCAGCGCGTGGTGCAGTTTGCACTGGAGATGCTGGGTGAGGGGCGGGGCCTAGGACTTGGGGCAGGACATGAACGGGTGGGGGTGTGGCAGTTACCGTCGTCCTGGGGGCGGGCACCAATGGGGTCGGGCGTGGCTAAGGGCGGAACCTCGCTGGATCCAGGGGTCGGGACACCGGACTGGGCCTCCTTGGACCAGGGACGAAGCCTTACGGGATTCAGGGAATAGGTTCCGGAGCGGGGCCTCCCCAAGCACAAGGGACGTTACTGGGGCAGAGCTCACTGTATCCAGGGAGCTGGGTCTCGGGGGCTGGCCCCGGGCTAACCGGCCTCTCCGGGCCAGGCGGGCTGGACTACCTCGTGCTGAATCACATTGGCGCCACCCCGGCCGGCACGCGGGCCCGCAGCGCACAGGGGACGCGCTGGCTCATGCAGGTGCTCGGCCCCCGTCGCAGTCCTGGTCTACTCCCACGACCCTGGTCCGCCCTCCCGTCCGGGAACACGCCCTTCCCAATCCTCTGGCCCCGCCCTTCCCTGCCTAGGACTTTGCCCCTTTGGGGTTCTGGGGCCCACCCCTGCTATCCTAGGCCCCGCCCCTGCCTGCCTCCTCCAGGTGAATTTTCTGAGCTACGTACAGCTGACTTCCTTGGCGCTGCCGAGCCTGACGGACAGCAAGGGCTCCCTGGTGGTGGTGTCCTCGCTCCTCGGTGCGTACGCATGGGTCCGGTTCTTGGGGAGGGATTTTGGGAGGGAGTGATTACTTATCCTGGGGGGCCGCAGGCAGGAAGGCTTCCTGGAGGAGGAGGAGCAGCGTGTAGCCTGTCAACCCCGTCCATGCCGCGCCCCTAGGTCGCGTGCCTGCCTCGTTCTCCGCCCCCTACTCGGCGGCCAAGTTTGCGCTGGACGGTTTCTTCGGCTCCTTGCGGCGGGAACTGGACGTGCAGGACGTGAACGTGGCAGTCACCATGTGCATCCTGGGCCTCCGGGATCGCGCCTCGGCCGCCGAGGGAGTCAGGTGAGGCCGGGCGGGGGCGGCTGGGCCCGGCCCGGGACTGCGGGGGCCGTCCAGCCCCAGCCGCAGTCCGCCACCGCGCCCTCCCGTCCCTAGGGGCGTCACGAGGGCCCGGGCGGCTCCGGGGCCCAAGGCAGCCTTGGCTGTGGTCCGAGGGGGCGCCACGCGCGCCTCTGGCGTCTTCTACCCGTGGCGCTTCCACCTGCTGTGTCTGCTTCCGGGTTGGCTGCCGCGCCCGCGGGCCTGGTTCATCCGCCAGGAGCTCAACGTGACGGCCGCAGCGGCTGCCTGAGCTCCCAAGCGTGGCGCTCCTCATCTTCCGAGAGGGAGCTCCACCAAACCGTCCCTGGGACCGGGACACAGACGGCGACACCTTTGAGAGACTGGCCAGAGCCCAAATGGATTCATCCAGACAGAAAAGAAACACCGAAGGAAACTCCCAGCGTTGGAATCAATCGCAACAGCTCTGAGCGTGTGCGCTCGGACCCCGTGCTGTACTTGTCAGGGACTTCAGAAGCCTTCATCGTTTTTTCCCACTGTCATTGAGGATGCTTCGATTCCATTTGCAGATGAGAAAATTGAGGCTCGGAGAGGTGACGTGACTTAGTCTAGGTCCCTGGGCACATCATTCAGGCCACCACCACCCAGGCCATCTCTGGGGCTCTCTCCAGCTCGCACAAGAACTGCCAAGTCCCTGATTTGTTCCTTCTATTCACCTTGAAGCAGCCCCCAGCCCTTGCCAGCTCCCCTAAGCTACATCTCTGTGCCTGTGACATCCCCGGGGATCTTCTCTCCTGTCCACCTGATGGCCGGGGTTGGAGGACGAGGAGGGAGAGTTTATTCTCCTGGGCTGGGCCCAGCTTCCTGTTTTCTAATAAAAATCCTCCTTTCCTTTGCGTATCTGTTCTTCAAATCCCTTCTGTGCTTCCAATTTGGCCTGGAGGGTGTACCTGAGCAAGTACTCCCAGCTCTACTTGTTAGGTGCCGTGGAGTCAGTTCCAATTCATAAGGATCCTATGTACAACAGAATAAAACACTGCCTGGTCTTGCACCATCCTCATAATGGTTGCTATGCTTGAGCCCATTGTTGCAGACACTGTGTCAATCCATCTCATTGAGGGTCTTCCTCTTTTTCACTGACCCTCTACCAAGCATGATGTCCTTCTCCAGGGACTGGTCCCTCCTGATAACATGTTCAAAGTATGTGAGAAGAAGTTTTACCATCCTTGCTTCTAAGGAGCATTCCGGTTGTACTTCTTCCTGTTGTTACTTACAGCCTTGGAAACCCTATGGGGCAATTCTACTCTGTCCTGTAGGGTCACTATGAGTCGGAATCGACTAGACTGCAAAGGATTTGCTTTCAGGTTCTTTTTTAAGTGTCCCATTCCTGCGAAAAAGTCGATTCTGACCCATAGCGACCGTATAGGACAGAGTAGAACTACCCCCCATACGGTTTCCAAGAAGCGGCTGGTGGATTGGAACTGCCGACCTTTTGGTTAGCAGCCTGAGCTCTTAGCTACTGCACCACCAAGGCTCCCCGATTCGTGCAGCAACTAAAATTATATCCAATGCCACCAGAGGGCACTATACCATATCGCCTCCTCAAACCGATTCGAGAGCTTGGCCCAATATATGATAAAACAAGTACCCCCGTTTATGGAAGCTTTATTCTGTGCCAGGTACCGTTATATCTCATTCAACCATTTGGAGTTGTTGTTATTGCCCTCATGCTATACTTGGGAAAACTGAGGTTCCGACAGGCGAAGTCGCTGACATAGGGGCAGCCAGAAAGAGGCTGAATAGGGATTCGAACTCCCAGTCCAGAGGCAGAGAGACAGGTATCGCAGCTGCAGCCACACCTACTGGGCCCGACTACTGGTCTCTGCCCCCACCCAGCCCAGCGAACGCCAACGCACAAGGGAGCCCAATCGCGCTTGCTCACGAAGTCCGCAGCGACTCCTCCAGCCGCGAGGGGGAGCACGCTTCTGTCCTGCCTCTCTGGCCCGCGCCTCTGGCAGAGAGTAGATATCCCAGATTTCCGCACGGCACCTTTCCTTCCGCCACAGCAGCCATTGAAGAATAGCGGGTAAGTGGGTTCTGGCGCGGTCGGGATCCGCCACCATCGGGCCCCCAGAAGCTGCGGCACGGGTTGGGGTACGGCTGGGCGCAGCTAGCGATCCCGAGGGAGCAGGGGCGCGGGGTTCCGGGCGGCGGAGACCAAGCCGGTACTGATCTCCACTTCCTCTCCCCATCCCTGTTCCAGCCATGGCTGTGCGCTACCCCATGGCCGTGGGCCTCAACAAGGGCCACAAAGTGACTAAAAACGTTAGCAAGCCGAGGCACAGCCGCCGCCGCGGGGTGAGTGTCGGCCCGGTTTCAGGGGTGATAGCGGTTGGGGGCCTCTTAGAGGGAAGTGGGGAGCTATGGGGGATGTTGAGCTTAGGAAAGGGGGTTGTTAAGACTTGTCAGACCAGGGAGGGAAGATGTCCATTGGTCGCCCGCGTGGTGAGCACCCATCTGGGCCACAAACTTCAGTCTTCCCAGCCCGTATGAGCGAGGCTGGAGCAGACGGAGCAACCTTGGGCGCGTAGTGCAGGAGCACAGCGAGTTTTGACGTCTGAGTAGGAGTTCGTCTAGTGGAAAGCGGGGAGGGGGCATTCCTGGCCACCTGGAACAGCAGGGGTAAAGGCTGATGTTGTAATTTGGGGGGGAAGGATGAGACCTTGTGTGTCACGTTGAGGAACTCCACAGTGTGTGGGGTCTGCAGGCGCCGTTCCTCGAGTAGCCCTGACTACCTGTGTGTCTGTGCCCGGTGGGAGGGGACTCCAGGCCTGGAGAATAGCGTCTGCAAAAGGGCCAGGAGCAGGAGGGAGCTGGAACGGGGGGCCTGGCTAGGCTTCTATACAGCCTTGTTGTTTGTCTATAAAATAGGTGGACAAGGCTGGGTTGGACTCGGGGTGGTGGGAGGATTTGTGTTTCCTTGTACCCTGTACGGTCATATGCTCTGTTGGGTGCCACGGAGCTGATGCCAACTCACAGCATCCCCATGTGAAAGCAGAGCTACCCCATAGGTCTTCTGGGCTATAACCCTTATGGAGCAGATAGGTCTTTCTCCTTTGGAGCCGCTGGGCAGGTGGGTTCAAACCACAGACTTTCTGGTTGGCTTAACTGTTTCACCACCATGGCTACTTTCGAACACTTTACCCCAGTTAATTCCTTCAGTCCTCAGCCCGAGGAGGGGACTGTCGTCCTGTCATACGTCTGGGGAAACTGAGGCACACGGGGTGGAGGGGTGAGGGAATTGAGGTGCTCAGCCAGAAAGCAGGGAGGCCTGCTGGGGCCCCGGAGCCCCCGCCCTGACAGTCCCTCGCCCCTAGCGCCTCACCAAGCACACCAAGTTCGTGCGGGACATGATCCGGGAGGTGTGCGGCTTCGCCCCCTACGAGCGCCGCGCCATGGAGCTGCTCAAGGTCTCCAAAGACAAGCGGGCCCTCAAGTTCATCAAGAAAAGGGTAGGTGGGCCGCTGGTGTTGGGGGCAGGGCAGGGGACCCAGGCTGACCTGACCGGCCCTCCGTGCCCGGCAGGTGGGGACACACATCCGAGCCAAGAGGAAGCGAGAGGAGCTGAGCAACGTCCTGGCCGCCATGAGGAAGGCAGCTGCCAAGAAGGACTGAGTGTGTTCCCACCCCTGGCTGCTGTACCCCCTCACCAAGTAATAAAGCCTTTCCAGAAACATGGGGCTCCAACCTAGCTTCGGGCCTGCCTGCTGCCTCCCTGGGCTGCGTGTCAGTGGACAGAAGCAGGTGGCCACAGGGTACTGGAAATGGTGTTTAATCATAATTAAATAGCTCTTATGTACCAGACTCTGATTAAGCCATAACTGAGGTCCTGGGGCCCAGGCTGCTGGGCTCAGCCTCCTGTGGCTCAACCACCCATCCCAGGAGACCTCTGTTCCTCCTGGTGCACAGTTCTTGGGGGCCTGAGCCCATCCACTGCCGAGCTGCTGTGGCCGCTGTCACCGCTCCACAGCCATGGCTTGTGCCTCCTCGTGGGGGAAGGCGATGTGGAAGATCTCACGGTAGTGCTCCACGAAGTGCACCTCCAGGCCCTCGGTGATGAACGCAGCCAGGTCATAGAAGTCCTTCTTGTTCTCAGCCGGCAGCACCACACACGTCACGCCGGCACGCTTGGCCTGGGAAGGGAGGGCCATGGAGGTTCTGGTCAGGTCCAGGAGGGATTGGGAGGAAGCTATCTGGGCAGAGGAACCCACTACTCCAGGAAGGAAAGAACTGGCCTCTGCTCACACAGCCTTTGACTGGACTGCTCGACCCCCAGGGTGTCCACACTGTTTCTGGGACCTGGGAAGACAATGGTGTACTCTCGGGTTAACCATGAGACCTGCTACTAGACATTGATAAGTCTGACACCCGACAGGTCTGGAGAACATTTGAAAGCATGACACACTGTAGAACTTTACAGACATACTGCTCACAGCCCTCCAGGGCTCCTAGCTGGGGGGTGGGGTGGGGAGGAATAGAAGCCAAAATCCTCTGTACAGCCCCACAAGGCCCTGTTCCATCACCTCCCTGCACACGGGTCTTGTCCACCCAGGGCCCCTACCCTTGTCACCTCCCTACACCTTTCCATCCACTCAGCCTCCAAGGTAAGCAACTATCAAGTGAGGAAGGAGGTGCAGGAGTAGGAGGTGCCGCTCTTCTCCACCACCCCCTGATGGGTCCCCGACCCCCACCCTAATTGGTCTAAGCTGCTAGCTGGGGAAGGACTGGAGAGCAGGGGACAGGGAAAGTGGGGAGCGAGGGAGGGAGAGAAGTGGTGGTCCAGAGGCTGGAGATATGTACATGGCTGTGACAGAATCAGAGGCCACCACGGGGGCTGTCAGGAGGGGAAGTGGGCGGGGTTAGGAGCCAGGTGGAGGCAGTGAGGCTCTGCCGGGTCACAGCCCAGGTGACGGCCCTCACCCTGTGAGCACCCACCAGACACGCCCAAGCCTGGTCTTGCTCACTGTCTGCTGCCCACCCACGGGCTCACGGATGAGCAGAGATGACTCCTGGGGGGAGGCTCTAGGACACCTGCCAGAGTTTTCAAAAGGCTGAGAACCCCTGTGGAGGCAGCCAGGAGTGGGCTCTGAACATGGGCTATGTGCCAGGCCACCGTGGGTGAGAATCCAGCCCCGCTGCCACCTGGCCCTGGGCAAAGCCTTCCCCACTTGGGGCTTCACTTCGGCCAGCTGTGAAATGGGCTCACTACTCTCATCTCTTTGAGGCCCAGGTGTGACAGATACGATGTGCGTGGCGGCTATGATCTGCCACACACTGGTATGGCCGAACTGGGCGCTTGATCCAGGCCTGCTCTAAGGCAAGGACTGCCTGGGCCCTAACTCCTCCTGGGCCTCCAGGTAGTGAATGCCAGTGGGGTGGCTACCCAGGAGCAGGGCCCCAGCACTCACTGCGATGGTCTTCTCCTTGATGCCGCCGACGGGTAGGATCTTGCCTGTGAGGGAGACCTCGCCTGTCATGGCCAGGTTCTGGCGCACCGGCTGGTCCATGGCCAGGGAGAGCAGAGCTGTCACGATGGTGCAGCCGGCACTCGGGCCATCCTTGGGGGTGGCGCCCTGGGGGGAGAAGCCGGTGGGTGGGCAGGCGACTGGGCAGGGGTGCTGCAGGCAGGTGGGCGGGGCGGGCTAGCACTCACCTCGGGCACATGCAGGTGGATGTGCGAGCTGACCAGGTAGTCGTTGGTGGGGTCCCGCTGCATCAGGAAGGCCCTGGCGAAGGTGTAGGCGATGCGAGCGCTTTCTTTCATCACCTCCCCCAGCTGACCTGTCACCTCCAGGCTCCCGTCCTTGTCCCCCTTGCCATCCTTGTCCTGTGGCCGCCTCAGGGACGTCTCAACAAACAACGTGGAGCCTCCTGGGAGATGGGAGGGAGCCCATGAGCTCACGCCCCCCACGCGCTCACCTCAGTGCTCCCCTCACCATCCCATCTGCCTGCTGTCACCATCTCAGGCTGCAGGAACTGCCCGCCCAGCAGCACAGGGGGGTCGGGGAGGTTGCGCTCTGACAACCTCAAGTGACCAGAGTCCCCATGTGATAACGGATAGTCGGGGACTGCTCGTGAAGGCCCACTTACCCATGGCGGTCCAGGCCAGCCCCATGACCACGCCAGGGGGCGTCACATCGTACATGCGCTCCACAGTAAAGACCGGCTTCCCCACAAAATCTTGCAGGTTCTCGGGCGTCACCTCCACCGACTTGGCCTCACCACTGACGATCTTGTAGGCAGACTTCCGTAACACCTGGGGCAGGGCAGGCGGACGGTGGGCACAGTGGCAGTGAGAGGGGCAGGGGTGGACAGGGGTGGCCAGCTCACCTTCTCCACCTGCTTCTGCAGGTTGCGGACGCCGCTCTCCCGGCAATACTGCTTGATGAGCAGCGTCAGCACATCCGATGACAACCTGGCCTTGCTCTCGTCCAGGCCACACAAGGCACGGGCCTGCGGTACCAGGTACCGCTGTCGGGGGAGAACCGCGTCAGGGCTGGGTGTCTGAGAAGACCCCACCAACCATGCAGGGCAAGAGTCCATAACCCAGTGAGGGGAGGGAAGGCCACTCCTGGGGTGACACCAGGCGTGGTCCTGGCAGGGGGCGGGACCTCCATTTGCGGGGCTCCTGTCCAGCCTGATCCTCCTCCTGCACCCCCCCCCCCCCCCCCCCGTGATTGATCTCCAGTCACTCTCCAAACGGCATCCCGGATGCCGCTCCCTCCAGAAAGGCCTCCCTGATCCCCAGGGTGGTGCATGCCACCACGCCCCACACACAGACGAGGGTCCCACATGGTGGCCGACTGGTCGTGTGGGCGTAGCTCTTGGCCCCAGGCACCGTGGTCACCCACAGCCCAGCAGAGTCACCGCCACGTAGCGGCCACCTGACACTGTCATGAGCACCACGGTGTGGCTGAGGGTGACGCAGGCACACACCTGGCCCAGTCCTGCTCTGGCAGGGCCTCCCAGGCCAGCACACAGCCCTGATGTTGGCTGGCTGACACTGGACCCCACATGTCCCTTCAAGGCACCAAGTCTGCCCTTTCATCAGCCGGGTGGGTCAAGTCTCACTCCAGCTGTGGTGGGGGCCCCCAGCAGCCCCGTCAGCCAAACGGCTGTAAACCCTGCCCGCAGAGCATCTTTCCCGTATGTTTACTTTGGGGCGTGATCTACTTTTTAGTCACACCACCTGCCAGCTGTCGAGGGCAGGGACCCCGGGGCCACTGCTGTCCCCATGCAGCGTCTGGCACCTGGTGGACACTACTGCGCCCCAAGCCAGCACCGGGTGCCCCGTCCTGAGCCCTCCCCCCTCCCCCCCAGGTTGGGGACAGCCCAGGTGGCACCCTACCTCGGCAATGGCCAGCTTTTCCTGGGCCACGTAGCCGGACACATTGATCATCTCCATGCGGTCCCGCAGTGGCTCCGGGATGGTCTCAGTGATGTTGGCTGTGCAGATGAACAGCACCTGCAGGGAGCTCGAAGTGCCGAGGACCACCCAGCCTGATGCCCCCCGCTCCCCCTACCCGGCGGGATATGTACCTTGGACAAGTCCACAGGCACATCCAGGTAGTGATCCAGGAAGTTGGCGTTCTGCTCTGGGTCCAGCAGCTCGAGCAGTGCCGATGCGGGGTCACCCTGGTAACCCCGGCCGATCTTGTCCACCTGGGGTAGCAGCGGGCAGGGGGTGTTGGCACCTGCCCGGAGACTGAGCAGGACCAGACCCTGCGCGCTGTGGGGCTGGGGCTGGGATGCCCTGAGGATGCGCAGGGCCACACGTGGGCCGCTGCAAGCCACAAGGCCAGGCAAGCAGAGGGGGCCTGGCAGGCGTGGCTGTGGGTGTGGACGGGGTCCTCCAGGAGCAGAAGGGGACCCTCCCCTTGTCATCACAGCCAGTGTCACTGAGATAGCTCGGCAAGGAGCCGTGGTGACTTGGGGACCATCTAACCACAGGGACTCGGATGCCACCTGGGGACAGTGTCTGACCTCAGAAGGAAGCCCCCCACCCCATCAGCGCCCCCCACCTCATCGATGAGGATCAGGGGATTCTCTGCCTTGGTCTTCTTCAGGCACTGGATGATCTTTCCCGGCATGGCCCCCACATACGTGCGCCTGTGGGAGAGGGCACAGCAGGGTCAGCACCTCGGCACCTGGGGACGCCAGAGCCCGTCCAGGCACTCCGGTGCCATGGGATGTCAGCAGCGGCCACCTGCAGAGGGTCACCCCAACTCGCGGAAGCTGGGAGACACCGATCCTCACCCCCAGGCTAACAGGTGGAGGAGCCCCTGAAGGGGGAGCAGAGCCGTGGCACCGGGCCTCACGTCTCCACCTGACAACAGGGCTGGCACAGCCAGGCGCTGGGAGCAGCACGCCCCCTGACCCCAGGCAGGGTCCTGAGCTGGAAACTGAGAGCCCCCGCAATCCTGCCTGTGCCCGTCTTCGCCAGGGGCCCTCAGGCCCAGCACTGCCTGGAGGTGGGGGTGCCCGGCCCAGGGAGTGCCCCCAGCTGGCCCGTTCTCCTAAGCACTCCTTCCTGGGCCCAGCTCTGCTGCAGGCCGTGGGACTCGGCAGAGAACAGACCAGACCCAAGTCCTGGGCCGTGAGGGGGCCCACGAGGAGGCAGACACACCAGGAGCCAAACACTGGTCAGACGCCTTCAAGTTGATTCCAACTCATAGCGACCCTCCAGGACAGAGCAGAACTGCCCCATAGAGTTTCCTAGACTACTGTAATCTCTACAGGAGCAGATCGCCAGGTCTTTCTCCTGCAGAGATGCTAGTGGGTTTGACTGTCAACCCTTCAGTTAGCAGCCAAGTGCTTAACCACTGTGCCACCGGGGCTCCTCGAGAAAAGCACAGGGGAATTTTATGTCTGAAAGAGGAAAAGCTAAGCCGGGCTGGGGGATTCTGAGCGTCACCTGGGGTGTGGTTTTAAATGGGGGGGTTAAGGAATGTCTTCGTGAGAGGCCCTGAGCAGGGAGGTGAGCACGCCCCAGGCGGAGGGACCAGCACGTGCGCAGCCCCCAGTGGCTGGCTGGGACAAAGGGGATAAAATGGGGAGCCAGCGGAGGGCAGGGCAGGAGGGGGCGGGCCTCGTGGGCCCCTGTGAGCATAAGAGGGTTTAGTACCACAAAGCCACAGTGCTGTCATCTGCGGGATCCCTTTCATCACAGCGGTCGCTTCCTTGACCTTGTCGGGAGCCCAGATGAAGTCAGCACAGAGTGCCCGTGGCCCCTGCCCTCCCACATGCCCTCAGCCCTCTTGGTGGAGCACCCAATGTCAGAGACCACCTGCGCGTGGTAATTTAGAAATCTGGCTCAGCCCCAACAGGGTCCTCAGCCTGCAGCTCCGGGGCCGCCACAGGAAGCCAGCCTCAAACCACTTGCTGCCCCAAGCCCGATCCTTCTCCCTGGGACGGGGTGGCACCCCTGCCCTCTCGGCGCTGCAAGGCCAGGCCTCCCAGCTTCTGCCCCCATTTGCCCTCAGCATGCTCCCCTCCTGCCTGGCCACCCTGGCCCCACTGTCTCCCGCTGACGGCTCCCTTTGCAGAACCTCTAGTGCTCACAGCAGGCCGGGGCAGGAAGACCAGCAAGACAGGCAAGCTTCTGCGGGCTCAAGACAGCCCGCGGATGGAGGCTGTGCCAAGCGGGAGCTCTCACCCATCCACACGGCAGCCATGGCCCAGCTCCAGTGGGCCCCAGGGGACTAGAACCGTTGTTTTTTTTTTTGAAGAAGCTGAACAGCTCCTAGTTTTCAAACACTGACTTACAACATCTCTAAACGCAGTGCAGGGTGATCCCAACAGGTGGTAAACAGACCACACACCTCATACCTGTCTCACAGAAGCCAAGCTTTTTGAAGAACTGTTTTCCACATACCAGCGTAGCTGGAAGGCCTGCGACAACGCACCCTCCTGCCGTTGGCCCCAGGGGCCAGGCAGGCATGAAGGCCCTGCTATGCGAGAAGGCCCAGCCCTGGGCTGGGCCAACGGCAGGAGAAGAAGAAGGTGGGTACAGGGGCTCCCCCTGCTCTCACTGGGAGACCCCCTCCCCCCTGCTTTCACTGGGAGACCCTCTCCCCCTGCTTTCATTGGAGACCCCCTCCTCTGTTCTCACTGGGAGACCCCCTCCTCTGTTCTCACTGGGAGACCCTCTCCCCACTGCTTTCATTGGAGACCCCCTCCCCCCGCCTCACTGGGAGATCTCCCCCCTCCCCTGCTCTCACTAGAGACCCCCCTCCCCCCTACTCTAGTCCACAGGCTTCCAGGAGGCCAGCCCCACCCTGGTCCTGGACACCGGGTTGGTGCTCTCCCGTCAGGGTTGCTAAGCTGGTGGCACGTGAGCTGGAGCCACCAGGGGTCGTTTGCCATGCACCTGTCCAAGAGGTGCAGGTTCCTGCCAATGCCGCCGGAGCACCTGGGCTCAGCCAGGCCTGCGGGCAGCTCTGCGCCTCGACTTTCCAGTTACTTTGCTCAGTGTCGGCACAGCTGGCCGCTTGCAACGTACAGCTCTCGAGCAAACGCGAGTGCAGAGCCCGAGGACGGCCAGCCAACCAGACGGGAGGCCCAAGGAGCCACGAGAGCAAGTGCCACCGTGGTGGCCAGACCCACCTGTGCCCCTTGATCTCGGCCACGTCGGTCATGCCCCCAACGCTGAAGCGGAAGTACTCGCGGTTCAGTGCGCGGGCGATGGAGCGGGCAATACTGGTCTTGCCCACGCCAGGTGGGCCATAAAAGCAGAGGATTTTGCCCTGTGTGGAGCCGCGGAGCTGGCTGACAGCAATGAACTCCTGTGGGCAGAGGCCAGGCTCAGGGGCAGGTGGAGGGCGGCTTCCCAAGACCCTGAGCTACACACATCTCCCCACTTTCCCATGAAGAGCCCAGGCTCACCCCAGAGGAGCTGAGTGGCTGGAACGGTCATCTGCCACAAGAGACAGCCCATGGGCAGGGATATGTAAAACCCACAAAGGCTAAGTGCCAAGGGGCTGAGGCTGACTGGCAGCCCCACCACAACAGGGCATGTCCCGCCCAGCTCCGTGGTTCCGCCGGGCCCACCTCAGGCATATGCATCTGGCCATGTTCCCTGCCCTGTGGGCTCCTGCCCCACGGTTTTCTACCATCAAGCCTCACATATCCGTGAGCTCCTGTGAGCTCCCGCCGGTGGGCGGGCAGGTGGGTGGGTGGGCCCAGGTACACGCAGTACCTCTGCCATTGCTGCACTGCCCCAAGGCCACTCTTCCAGCTGGGGTTCTGCACCCCATCAGTCCTGCTGTAGCCCCTGCTGGGCATCAGGGCTGCACCAGCCTTACCCCTGCCAAGCCCTCTGTACCCCAGGTGGTTCCTGTGGGCTCCGCCACAGCACATGGGAAATCCTGGGCTCCAGGTACAGGGGTCAGCCCCGAGGCACCCCCTCCCTAAGGTAAATCCACAAGAGGAGAGAGACTGTGCCCCTGGGCCCGTGTTGGGCACCCTGACCAAGCATATTCAGGACCTGTGACTGTGGCACCCAGGTGGGACAGCCCGAGCCCCAGGACCCCAGGCTGGTGGTGGGTGGGGTGAGGGTGCCGGCAGGCTCACCAGGATGCGCTTCTTGACATCCTCCATGCCATAGTGGTCCTCCTCCAGCACCGCCTGGGCCCGCACCAGGTCCAGGTTCTCATTGCTGTACTTGCCCCACGGGATGGACGTCAGCCAGTCCAGGTAGTTGCGGGTGACGCTGCCACAGAATGAAACAGGCTGATGAGCGGGGCCTGGCACACCGCCCAGCCCTCAGTGGGCCATGGTGGAGTGGGGACTTGGAGGCATGTTCCCGGCGCCCGCTGCATTTATAGTATGAACGAGTAGGGGTGAAACCGCTTTATAAGGCACCTGGGCATGGACTGCCCGAGGCGTCTCACAGCCAGCAGAACACAGCACTGCGCCAGGCTCTGAGAAGGCCCCGAGCCTCAGCTGGGAGGGGGACCACTCGGTCTGACATGCATCCGCACGGAGCCAAGCTACGTGGATCCTCCTGCCCCCTACAGCTGGGGGACGAGTGAACCACACCAGAGGGGGCTGGGGGAGAGAAGACAAGAAACCCAGGCCCAAGGCGAGTGGGGAAACCAAGGCAGGCAGCGGGGGTCAGCAGGGTAGCCCTATCCTGATCCTAAGCCTGGAGCTGTGAGCCTGTGGACAGCAGCCGCCCGGGCCATGAGGCAGCCTGTGGATGTGAGGGGGCTGGGTGTTCGGGAGGGACGGCCGTCCGGGAAGGCCAGGAGGCCCATTTACAGGCACTGGGGCATGCTGTCACCAAGGGGCTCACCCTGTGGTGCTGAGGAAAAGCTGGGAGAGGCTGCCGGGCCCAGACCACACAGAGCATGTGGCCCCAAGACGCCTCACGCACAGTCCATCCCCAGATGCCTTTTAAAGGTTTCACCCCACCCGCCGGGTCGGCCGGCCTGACATGCTCTTGCCTCCCTTGTTCGGGTTGCAAATGCAGTGAGCACCTGTGTTTTAGCGGCCACAGAAGCCGTAGCAGGGATGTGACAGGTCGGGATGTGACCAGACTCGTGGCTGGAAAGGGATCTTAGGCTCCAGATGGAGAGAGAGAAACTGCGGGGTAGTGCCTGGGAAGGGGCCAAAAGCCCCTCAAGTAACTGGGTGGGCTTGTCCCGAGGCTCTCAGGACCTGGGGCAGAGCCAAGGGTGCAGACCTGCTCACTCTGGGGCGGCAGGAGGCATCTTGCTGGCCTTTTACTTGGTCCACGCTGACCAAGTACACAAGCGTCGAGGGACGGAGGCAGAATGGCGGCCCCAAAGACGTCCGTCTGCGTTCTAATCCTTGGAGTCTGTGACGGTGGCACCTTACATGGTATGAGGAACTTTGCAAGTAACTAAATCAAGGATCCTGAGATAGGGTGACCCTGGATGAGCTGGCTGGGCCCAAGGTGATCACAACGGTTCTTATAAGAGGAAGACGGGGGATCAGAATCAGAGGAGATGTGACAACGAAGGCAGAGAGCAGAGAGAGAGAGAGAGATGGGAAGACGCTATGCTGCTGACTTTGAAGATGAAGGAGGGGGCCGTGAGCCAAGGAATGTGGGCGGCCTGCAAAAGCTAAGAACAGCCAGGAAGCAGATTCTTCCCCAGCGTCTCCAGAAGGTCATCCAAGTCAGGTGTGAGGCCAGCTTGGATCCTCCTATCTAAAGAGCTTCCCCAGGGCCGCCACCTGTGAGGAGCAGTGCTGGTGTGGCACTCTCACTGGGCCGGAGCAGAGGGAGCTGCGCAAGGAGCCACCAGGCTGTCCTATCCTGGCTGCATCCAGCGGGCCAGCATGGCAGAGCCAGATGAACTGGTCCGTGTGAACTGTTGTGGGGGAACTGGAGGCCCCCAGGCCCTGTGCTGGGGAAGATGACACAGGGCAAGGCGACTGCTACCTCCTGGACGGCTCTCAAAGCACACGGGGGCGGGGAGAAGACAAGCCAGGGCATGGGGCCTCCTAGTCCTTGTTAGAAGCACTGGCTTAGAGCCAGACAGCCCTGGCTGCTGATGTAACTTCTCTGAGCACTGAAATTTTCACTTGCAAAGTGAGGATGACAGCGGCCCATCCCGTATCGTGCCCGAGGGACCCTCACCCTCCTGGCTGACAAGGCTGGCGTCCCAGACCCCACACCTGGTCACCTGGCTTTCCCATGGCTGGGAATGAGAAGGGGGTCACCCCGAGGGCTGGACACTGTGCCCCGCAGAGCGCACGCACGTGTGAACTCACTTGAACTCAGAAGAGTGGTTGTCCAGCAGGCCCAGCTTGCTGAGCTCCTCGTCCACCACGTCCATGACGTGCTTAGGGACCACCAGCTCCTTGAGGCGCTCGCGGAACTTCTCCTCGATGGCATCCTTGTCCTCCTTCTCCAGGCCCAGCTCCTTCTTGATGATTTTCAGCTGCTCCTGCAGGAGGTACTTGCGGTGCGTCTGCTTGATCTTCTCCTCCACCTGCAGAGCCAAGGGGTGGCTGTCAAGACCAGGGTGCGCGGGAGAGGGGGCCTTGCAGGGCCCCAGCCTAAGATGTGGCTCTGCTGGGCCGGGAGGGGGCCGGCCACAGTCATGGTCCCTGCTGCCTCCCGGGAGTGTGAGGAAGAGAAAACCCTGCACACAAACCCTCCACTTCCTTCCACATTGAACCTAGAGTCTCCCAACGCGGGGGACTTGCACCACTGGGAACACGCAAACCCATTCTATTGGTGTTGCCAGCCACCGTCGAGTTGGCCCCCAACGCATGGTGACCCCCTGCACGGTGGAACAAAACCCTGTCCGGTGCTGCTGCGCCGTCCCCGTGGTCAGCTGTGGATTGGACCGCTGTGCTCCACAGGGTTTTCACTGGTTAACTCTTCAGAAGCAGATCGCCAGGCCTTTCTTCCTAGCCTGTCTTAGTCTGGAAGCTCCACTGAAACCTGTTCAGCAGCCTAGCAACATGCAAGCCTCCAATGACAGCCAGGCGGTGGCTGCGCATGAAGTGCAGTTGCCGGAATCCAACCTGGGTCTCCCATGTAGAAGACGCAGACTCTCCCACTGTCCCCATAAACTGGTTTTGGGCAGTACAACCAGTAACACTGAATCCGTGGCGGGGAGTTAATGGCTCTTCAGTGTGACGCCAAGTACTTGCTGGGACAGGCAGTCCAGGGATTTGCCCAGAATCAGGACCCAAAAAACCCACTGCCATCAATTCCGACTCACGGCAACCCTACAGGACACAGCAGAACTGCCCCACAGTGTTTCCGAGGAGCGGCTGTTGGACTCAAACTGCTGACCTTTTGGTTAGCAGCTGCACACTTAATCACTGCTCCACCGGGGCCCCAGAATCGGGACAGTGGACCCCAAACAGCCAAGTCAGGAAAATAGCATTTCAACTTTTCCTGGGTTGGGTCCTGATTTCTAGCGCCGCTCCCAGGCCTACCAAGGCAGGGAAATTGTCTCCCTCGAGGTGGGACGGCCCTGGGAGCTCACCAGCCCAGGCTCATACTCTGGGACCAGTTTGAAGTTTCCTGTTTAACGCAAGGAGTTCCACAGGCCAGAGCGCAGAGCAACCGACCCTGTGCAGCCCTCAAATCGGAGAAGACTTTGGGGCCCGCTGTGCAGCCTCCAGGCAGCACAGCACGTCTCGGTTTGGCCAATGCAGGGCAGCCTGGCGGTCAGTCCGGAAGTGGCCACTTGCCCCGCCCGTGCTTACCTCCCGGCCCAGGCGCTGTTGCAGCTTGCTCAGCTCAAACTCCTTCTTGAGGAGGGACAGGGCCTTGTACAGCCGCTTGGGTATCTACCAAGAAAGAGGAGGCGTGAGAGGATGTCACAGGCTGGCATCTGCTTATGCCAGGGCGAGGGGGGGACGACAGGCCCTCGGGAGCTGCAGGTTGGTGGGTGGGGTCTCTGCAGAGCTGCCAGGCCATGCCCCACAGAAGTAAAGCGACCACGCAGACCCACTGGTTCCAGTGCTGCAGAAAGACGCCACCAGGCTACAAACATGTGGGTAAGGACGTCACAGAGGCACTGCTGGAACAGCCAAAGGCAGGACACAACCTCAACACCCAGCCGGAAGGACCCCCTCGGGGGAGAAGACGCAGCCGCCACAGAGAACAAGGTGGACGCGCGTGGACAGATCCCCTCTGCCGACATGAACCCTCCTTGAGGGCAGAGCTGCCAGAGTGGGCAGGGCTGGTGCTGGCTGCCCAGCGTGCAGAGAGGGACCAGCTGGCTGCAGGGCCACGTGGGGACTGGGTGCTGGGGAAGCCCGCCCCCGCCGCCGTACTCACGTTGGTTTCCTCCAGGACGTCCTGCAGCTCGTGGGACTCAGCCCCCGTCAGCGCGGCGCCCATGTCGCTCAGGTAGATGGGGTTGTCCACCACACGCTGGCCCGCCTGCATCATCTGTAGCACCGACTCTCTGGGAGGGACAGAAGAGTGCTGTCACAGGGACACATGGACCCCTGGGCCCCGCCCCCTCTGCCCTGGGGCTGGAAGGAGTGTCAGGCAGAGGGGGCTCCTTCTCCTCTCCCAGGCTGCTCAGGGTGATGCCTTGGGGGTGCCCCCTGGGAGCCAGCTCTTCTGCCCAAGCCTCCTCACATTCAGAGCTGATGGGTCAGCCTGTCCCATGCGCTAGGGCAAGGCTAAAGCCCACCCCCAGATGGAAGTCCCCTCTGACAGCCATTTAGTGACCTCATGAGGCCCCTCCCCACCCTATGAGCAGATGACAGCCGAGGCTTCCAGCTGAATCCAGGGCCTTGTTAGCAGGAAGGAGGGAAAAGGCCCAGGGCCAGGTGAGTCGGCTCAGTCCCCTTACCCTGACGGAAGGTGGGCTCTGGGGGGCAGGCCCTGCATGGCAGGTGGCCTCCTCCTCACTAGCCTGCCACTGGCAAGGTCTTCTGCCAGGATGACACTCAGCAAAGGCCTGGTGCCAACCCCGCTGCGCAAAGGGAACTGACCTGTAGAGAGGGTTCAAGGCGATGATGTCCCGGATGGTCTTCACGATCTCAGCAGTCAGGGCCTGCAGACAAGGAGCCAGACGAGTCACTGGGGGCCTGGTCAGCAGCCAGGAGTCCCCTCCACCTGCCACTTCACCACCTCCCCAGCCAGCTGGCCTGGCCAAGGAGGGCATCACAGACGAAGCCACAAAGTGGAGCCAAATGCACCAGCCACGGGACTCAGGACCAGGACTCAGGACCAAGAAAGGACAGACTACAATCAGGGCCCATCCCCTCAGACTAGTCTGCATTTTAGCCTTGGAACACTTGAAAAAAGGGGGCTCTTGATTCCTAATCCTGGTGGCACAGTGGTTAAGAGCTCGGCTGCCAACCAAAAGGTTAGCAGTTCAAATCCTCCAGCTGCTCCCTGGAAACCCTATGGAGCAGTTCTGCTGTCCTACAGGGTCGCTAGGAGTTGGAATCGACATGACGGCAACACGTTTGGTTTTTTTTTTGTTTTTGGTTCTTCATTTTTAAGCACTATCCTCACAACCGCCACACCTCCTTCCCCCCTCGCAGACGTCGTGAGACACCCAGGTCATGACCCGATTCAAGGTCCAGGGTGTGCCGGTGCGTCGCCACCCGGGCTCTCAGCCCCTCTGCCGTGGACACTGGGTGTGGCCGGGCCCGGTTCTCCTTCGTGCCTCTCTCTCAGCCTCTCAGCCGCAGTGACACTGGGAATGCTCTGGGTGGGGTCACTGAACAGAGCCTGTGGCGTAAAAACCCGCCCCATGTTTGTTTCCAGAAAGTGCCGGGCTCCAGCACGTCACATCCAATGACCACACTAGTGGGCTGAAGCAGTCGGCTGCCACAGCGGCCTGTGAAACGTAATTGCCTGGTCTCTGGTTACTGAGTTGGACCTGAATTTGTCTGAGATAACTCTTGTGGAATGAACCAGAACCAGACAGCAGAAGGTCCAGGGCACTGGGAATAACCATGATGAACAGACCGACTCTCAGGGTCTTCCTGATTCTCGGAATTCGAGACTCTCCTAAGAAATCTCAAAGCTGTGCTGTGTAGCACGTAGCCATTAGCCACGTGCAGCTATTTAAATTAAAACTGCTATTGCTGGGGGCAATGGAGTCAATTCCAACTTCTGGGGACCCCCACTTGGCAGCACACAACTGCCCAATGGGGTTTTCTTGGCTGTAAATCTCTATGGGAGCGGATCGCCAGGCCTTTCTCCCGCAGAGATGTTGGTGGGTTGGAACTGCCAACCTTTCAGTTAGCTGTTGAGTGCTTAACCGCTGCATCAGCAGAGCTCCTTGAATGAAAATGAGGGCCGCGCTGTGCAGTACAAACTCTCCACGATGGCAGAAACGTCCTGCAGTTCTGCGCTGTGCTGACAAGGCCTCTGAGGCCACCCGAGCTCAGCGGGAAAGAGCTCCGTGATCAACTGGTGATGTCTGCCGCTGGTGCCCCCTGGGAACACGGGAGCACCAGCGCGACCACCACACAGACTCACTTTCACTTCCTCCGTGACCTGGAAGTCCTCATGGGCAACGTTCTCGACCTCAACCATGAGCACCTCGTGGGGGGCGCCCGGCCCGGGCTCCATCACCACCTCCATCTGGCTCTTGGCGCTCAGCTCCTCCTCCGCCTCCTTCTTGCCCCGCTTCAGCTTCCTCCGGGCCTTCTGCTTGTTTTCTGCCTCCGGATCCTCAGGCTCCACCTCCAGCTGCCTGCTGATGTGAATCCTGAAGGTGGGAACAAGGCGGAGGGGAGGCGTTGGGGTGCACCGGCCCCAGCCCAGGTGTCCCCATTACAACTAAGTAAGGCTGGAAATGTCAGGTCCGGGCTGAGCCGAGTCCCCTGCAGCCACTGGGGAGGGCGACCACGGGGCCTGGAGGTGGAGACTGAGCTGCTGACTCGGAGCCCCAAGGCCAGCATCCCCTCCTCCATCCGTCCTTGTACTCCAGCCAGACTCACCCAGAGCCTGTCTTCCACGCCAAGCCCTCCCTGCTGCTACCCATGTGTTTCAAGTGTAATGACTGAGGTGGCAGCTAGGAGCAGCAGCCCTGGGGCCTCCTGTGACTGCCTGCATCACCTTGGCCCCCCACCCTTGGCCAACTGCCAGCCCCTCTCTGGGACTCTGCCTTTTCCCTTGGCCTTAGCCCATCACACAGCGGCCAATCAGAAGGCACATCCTCTGAGAGGCCCTCCCTGACCCATTCGTGTAAAGTAGGTGTTACAAACTGTGTCCCCAAAACATACATGTTGGGGTCACAACCCCTATACCTGTGGATGTAATCCTGTTTGGAAATAGGGTTTTCTTTCTTCTGCTGATTAACAGAACATACCCGAGGAGGGTGGGTTCTAAATCTAATCACTTCTGGGTTCTTAAAAGAGCAAAATAACCCCTCAAAACTATTACCCTGAGGAAGTATTTAAACCTTGAACTAAAACTATCCCCTGAAGTCATCTTGCACCAAATAATGGGGTTAGCCTAATTAGAAAATACAGTCTGCAGGAAGCATGACAGGCTTTTAAACCGACAATAGCAACTCGAAAGGACAGATGAGAAGCTTAGAGGGTAGAGTTTGTGTTAATGATGGTGAAAGAGTCTCGAAAAGGTTGTAGAGAAAGGTGGCACAACCTGAAAAATGTAACCAGTGTCACTGAACTGAACATGTGAAATTGCTAAAGTGGTGTATGTCTGGGTGGGTGTATTTTCACCACAATAAATAAGAGCGGAACAGACACAGAGACGCAAAGGAGACTAAGACATCGTGTGAGGATCATCAAGAAACACCTGCAGCTGCCGACAAAGAAGGAATGATATGGCCAAGACTCAGATTTGGACTTTCAGGCTCCAGACAGTGAGACAAGAAACGACTGTTCGTTACAGCCCCCCCCCACATGTGGTATTTCCATTAGGGCAGTGCTAGGAGACTAAGGCATGGGCTCCGCGGGGGCAGGCCCCTCTTGAGGTGCTAGAGGAACACAGGGCGTTAAGCCTCTCAGTTTTCTCCTGCGTCACCTAGCAGAAGGACAGTACACTACGTTCCCCAAAAAATATGTGTATCAATTTGGCTGGGCCATGATTCCCAGAATTGTGTGGTTGGCCTCCATTTTGTGATTGTAATTTTATGTTAAAGAGGATTAGGGTGAGATTGTAATACACTTACTAAGGTCACATCCCTGATCCAATGTAAAAGGAGTTTCCCTGGGGTGTGGCCCGCACCACCTTTTATCTTACAAGAGATAAAAGGAAAGGGAAGCAAGCAGAGAGTAGGGGACCTCATACCACCAAGAAAGCAGTGCCAGGAGCAGAGCGTGTCCTCTGGACCCAGGGTCCCTGCACGGAGAAGCTCCTAGTCCAGAGGAACATTGATGAGAAGGCCAACAGAGAGAGAAAGCCTTCCCCTAGAGCTGACGCCCTGAATTTGGACTTTTAGCCTACTTTACTGTGAGGACATAAACTTCTCTTTGTTAAAATCATCCACTTGTGGTACTTCTGTTAGAGTAGCACTATATGACTAAGACAACTCTGGGGAGACAGGAGGCTGGCCTGGACCTACTGTGGACGCCAGCATTGAGCCTGGCTAATGCAGGACTCGGGTGTGCAGAGAAGAAGAGCTAGGCCTCGGTGAGGACCTAGTCAGCTGCGTACCTCAGGAACCAACAGCTCAGTCAGCAGCTCACGGGTTAACACTCAGGGCACAGGGGCTGCCACTGTTGTCAGACTCTCAGCTGCATCTTACTCTGTCCCCATGCTGTCAGACTTTCAGCTGCATCTTACTCTGTCCCCATGCTGTCAGACTCTGAGCTGCATCTTACTCTGTCCCCTCTGGCCCACAGATCCTTGTGGGGGACAGAGGAGCAGCCTCTCCCCTCCAACAGACTCCAACATGAGCAGCTGAGGACGAGTGTAGAGACATCGATCCTCAGCTGCTCCCACTGGACTCAGTCCCGTGCGAGAAACACCAGAACTTCTGCCGGAATCAATAAACGACACAGAACACCATTTCCCCCGAGTATGTTCTGGGGGAATCGCCAGGCTGACAAAGAAAAAGGTCTGTGAGCAAAAAAGGACAGAAAATGCTAGATTCAACAAACTCCAACGAGTGTCTCCAATGAGAGGCTCTTCAGAACCTTTCCTGCATTAACAAGAGTCACAGGGTGGTGCAAACGATTGAGCACTAGACTACTAACCGAAAGGTTGGCAGTTCTAACCCACCCAGAGGTACCTTGGAAGTCCTGGCGAGCTGCTTCCCGAAGGTCACAGCTTTGAAAACCCTATGGAGCAGTTCTACTCTGTACATGGGGGGTCACTGTGAGTCGGAATCGACTCCCCAGCAACCAACGACTCCACTGATGGCTCCCAACTCTCCACGAGAGGGACGGGGTATGAAACGGTTTCCACGTGCATTTGACCGTGAATTCTTTTGAGCAACGTCCTAAAGTTCCTTGGAACACACCTGAAAAGCTACTTAATCTCTCTATCAAGAACTTCGACCCTAACCTGATCCTGTAGATTTTTCTTCTTTGACAAACCCAACAGTTGCCCTCAAGCCAGCTCCAACTCGTGGCGACCCCGTGTGTCAGAGTAGAACTGTGCTCCATGGGGTTTTCAACGGCTGGTTTTTCAGAAGGAGATCACTAGGCCTTTCTTCCAAGGTGCCTCTGGGGGGACTTGAACCACCAAGCTTTCCATTAGCAGCTGAGCATGTTCACGGTTTGCGCCACCCAGGGACTCCGCTCGATTAACAGTAACAATGAAAATGATTTTATAAAAGCTGTGTGCAGCCCTTCAGCAGAACGAGGTAGGAACTACACACACTGACGAGGAACTACACCTGGTTAAGTGAAAACTGTCAACTGCTAAGCTGTATGTATCACATGCTCTGCAGCAGAGGCAGACAAGGCACTCGGAGGAAAACATACTCAACCGTGGACCACAGACACTCAGAGACACCATCAGAAGGCATCGCTACTTTCTGTGCTTCTGCAGTGCTGGTCTGCATAAGGTGAACAGAACACTTCTGCAAGGACTCCCTGGCTGGCCCAAATGGCTAAGTGCTTGGCTGCTACCTGAAAGGCTGTAGACTGGAGACCACCCAGAGGTGCCACAGAAGAAAGGCCTGGTGATCTACTTCTGAAAAATCAGCCACTGAAAACCCTAGGGAGCAGAGTTCTATTCTGACACACACAGGGTCACAGTGAATTGGAGTCAACTCACTGGAAACTGGCTACTGGTTACTATTTCAGCAATCAATCAACAAAGCTCAACACACAGGTTAGAAAAGTAACAGAACAACTTTCTAAGGGGCAGAGAGCCTAAGTTAATGATGATGAGACAATACGGGGGGGATGTGAACCGTCCATGGAGAAACTGTGAATGGATGTATGTTTGGTGTGTAGGTTGCCACCAGAAATTAATAAAATCTTAAAAAAAAAAAAGTCAAAAGGAACGGTTTCTCACTGATCACCTATACCACGCCAGGATAGGGGACTTGGGGCAGAAATGGGGGCCCAGCAGGCACAGGTCTAAGTCCCTGCCCTGCTCTGGTGACAGAGCCACAGTGTGTACCCAAGAGGGCCGGTCAGTGCTGGGTCCCGGGCATCCCGACCCCCACAGGCCAGCACCCTTGCCAGCTGGCGCACACACCTTCTGTGCCCCATGACAATCATGCGCAGCTTGTCCCCGAGGTCCTGCATCTCATGGATCTGGACGAATGTCCCCGTGTGGTAGATCTCGTCCAGGCTCTCGACCACATCAGACTCATTGCTGGGGGAGAGGTGCATGAAGAGGTATCAACACACGCACCTGGGTTCTCGCAGGATGGCGAAGGCGGAGAGTGAGCGGGGGGACAAGAGACACCCCCACTGGCCACCACTGAGCACTATGAGTGGCCGCCTCGGCACCCACAGGTGCCTGGTGGCCTGTGGGAGCATCGGCCAGCCAAGGGTGACCACCGACGGGACCTGCGGCAGGTCACAGTATATGCTGAAGCAGGGCCCCAGCTGCGGTTTGAACTGTAATGCACACTCCCGCTACAGAGCCTGCTGCGAATCTATCTTCAGAATTGGAAGTGGAACTGATTTCTACCTGGGGGCAAGGTGGATGGACCCAGAGCCACGCTATCAGCCCGGCTAGCTTTGCTCTGAAGGGGTCTAGCAGGTATGCTGTGACACTAAGGGCCCTCAAGGTTAATCCCCCCATGGCCTTGACAATGCAGGACAGCTTATACTCTGACCAAATCCTTAGCCCAGACTGGAAAGGTATGGTGGCCTCTTGGCCTGGACCCTGTTAGGCATTGCTTGGTTTCTTTTGGGCCAAGGATCAATGATCAACACTACTCCACAGAGCAGGAGGACTTGGATGGAGGCGTGAAAGAAAATGCCACTTACTTGTCATCTCTCTTCAGAAAGACACCGGCATAGGGCTGGGCAAGACGAACTTTCCTTCTTAGCAGCTCAACCAACTTCTTATTTTTAACCTAGCATGACAGTGACCCCAGAATGAAACACAGGGCAGACAGTTTCTGTTATTCTCTGGGGGTGCGCTAATCTGATCCAGGGCATAAATCGACACGGACCAGGGACCCCTGATCAAAAGAAAAAGGCGGAGGGAGCAGGGAGGGGAGGCACAGAGAACTGAGTACAGCAGTGTTAACTAGCTGCATTCCTTAGCAGGTTCCCTCCCTTTGCCTACAGAAAACTGAAAGCCACTGAGGCTGTATGAACCCCCAAAATTATTGCTCTGAGATAATCTTCAAGCCTTAACCAAAAAAAAAAAAAAAAAACCCTTTAAGTCTTCTTTAAACCAAACAATAGTTTAGCTTAACTAGTAAAGAACGTCTGCGTTGAGCACTGCACTCTTCTAAGAGCTATCTAGCTGGAGCCCTGGTGGCTCAGTGGTTAAGAGCTCGGCTGCTAACCAAAAGGTCAGCAGTGTGAATCCATCAGAAACCCTATGGGGCAGTTCCACTCTGACCTACAGGATTGCTATGAGTCAAAAATCGACTTGACATCACACCACATACAGGATCAAATTGACAACAGCAACTCGAAAGGTTAGATAGGAACCTTAGGGGGCAGTGAGTTTATGCTAATGGGGGAGGAACAACTCAGACAAGGAGGTAAGAATGGTCGCACAACTCAAAGAATGTAATCAGTGTCACTGAATTGTACGTGTAAAAACTGCTGAATGGGTGTATGTTCTGCTGTGTACACTCTCAACAAAAAATACACTATATTAAAAAAAAGTAGACAAAGAGCCAGCACCAAGAAATCAATTTAACATCCACTTTTAAAAACATTTTTGGGGCAACATTTCTTTGCTTGAAAACCTAAACCATCCTGCTTTTATTAATGCCAAAACGTCAAAATGGCAACATTAAATATGTGTAAGTCAGATATGGCCCACCCCACAGGCTGATGACTTCCTCTGGTTTTAATGGCAATTTTTTCCTAATCACATCTATACCCTGTTCATCAATGATCAAAGCCCTCAGGATCACAGCTCATCTGGACACCCCCTCTAGCACAGGTGAAGGGCCAACGGTGTCTTCTGGGAAACACCTGGTGGGACACGGAGCACCAAGGGCCTGAGGGCTCAAGGGATTTCTTTCAAAACCGGGTGCTGTTGAGTTGACTCCAACTCACGGTGGCCCCATGTGTTTCAGAGTAGAACTGTGCTCCTGATTTTTCAGGAGATCGCCAGGCCTTTCTTCCGAGGCACCTCTGGGTGGGCTCAAACCACCAGCCTTTTGGTTAGCAGGTGAGCGTGTTAACCGTTTGTACCACCCAGGGACTCTGTGATTTCTTTCAAGCCTGTGAATTTCCAGGTCAGACCTCGGCTAAACTCAGCAGCCATCACACCTTAGTGTGTATCAGAATTACCTGGAGATGTTAAGAGCTTGCTGGGTCCTCCGACCCAGGGTTTCTCGTTCAGGAGGTTTGGGGTGGCCAATGATCTGCATTTCTAACAAGCTCCAGGTGATGCTGATGTGGCTGGCGGAGGAACACACTTTTGAGCCCTGGGTAGTGCAAATGGGTAACACACTTGGCTGTTAACCAAAAGGTTGGCATTTCAAGACTACCCAGAGACACCTCGGAAGAAAGGCCTGGCGATCAACTTCCAAAGAATCAGCCACTGAAAATCCTAAGGAATGCAGTTCTGCTCTGACACACATGGAGTAGCCATGAAGTCGGTGTCAACTCGACGGCAATTTTTTTTTTTCCCCAGTAGATGCATTTTTCCGGGAAGAAGATACACAGCATCCATCAGGAGGGTACATGACCAACCAAAACCTAAGAGCCTTAGGTCTATACTCAGAGGCTCAATCAACTAACATGGAGAGA
The DNA here is from genome assembly GCA_030035585.1 of Dugong dugon. Taxonomy (NCBI): domain Eukaryota; kingdom Metazoa; phylum Chordata; class Mammalia; order Sirenia; family Dugongidae; genus Dugong; species Dugong dugon. Next base: position 6,438,517 of record CM057462.1, read on the forward strand.
AGCCACGAAGGCCAGCTGGTCAGTCGGTGACTACTACAAAATCAAGAGGAAACGGAGCTTTACTAACAGGTTCAGGACACTCCATCGGGTCCCAAAGGCGTTGTCTCCAACGTTTCTTCCGCTAACAGCTGACTGCTGCAGCCTCACCATCTGTCCCCTCCTCTTAGTTGGGCTGTTGTTGCTGGGTGCTGTGGAGTCCCTTCCTACTCACGGCGACCCCATGTGACAGACCAGAACTGCCCCATAGGGCCTTCTTGGCTGTAACCGTTATCGGAGCAGATTGCCAGATCTTTCTCCAGCAGAGCGGCTGGGTAGGTTCAAACCACTGACCTTTCAGTTAGCAGCTGAGCCCTTAACTGTTGCTCCACTGGGGCTCCTACTCTAAATGAGGGAACATTATTATTTTCATTTCGCAGATGAGAAAACAGAGGCCCAGAGAAAGAAGAGCTTGTCCAGGGTTACAGAGCTAGGGGTGCTGCAGCCAGGATATCAACCCCAGGATATGGCTCCAGGGCCCGCACTAGTTACCATTCATGAACATCAAGGAAAGGTCTTGAGAGGACAGCTCATACGCAGCCAATCAGCAGTGCGGGAGACGAGGTGGAGAAGGACCCCCTCCCTCCCCTCCCCACAGACTGGCCGCTGCCCCCGTGCTGTCCTTGCCCCTCCCAGAGGATCCTTGACATTCAGTCAGCAGAGTCTGGAGGGTGAGGGCAGAAGCTGACTCACTATATGACCTTGTTTTTTTTTTAACAGATAACCTTTCTCCTCCTGGGATTCCAGTTTCCACATCAACTTTTTTTTTTTAAAAAAAAAAAAAAAGGAGAAGGGGTGGGTGGCAAGGGCATTTGGGTCCTTCTTTTTCCTACCCTAAAATCTCCACTTCCTCAAACTTCCGCTGCCCATGTGCCACCTGCCACCTGGGGTTTTGTTTTTTTCAGTCTAAAATGATCTTATCTGTTTACGGTCTCATCCCTTAAGCAAAGACTGTGTTTTGACTTGTTCATTGCTCTGTGGCTGCTACATGGCAGGTCTAGAACACTTTGTTCAATGAATAAACGGTGACTACATCCATCAGGGACCATGTGGCCCCACCCCAACCCCTTCCTAAGCTTCCTGTACCATCTCTTGCTCTATTATTCCCCACAGCACTTACTGCCTTCTTACACACTATTGTTTACCTATTAATCTTGTTTATTACGTCTCTCATCCTACTAGAATGAATTTGGTCTGTCTTGTTCACTGCTGGTATCATCAATACCTAGAACCATGCCTGGCACATGGTAAGGGTTCCAAGAGATTTAAGGAAATGAATCTTGCAACGAGACTCTTAACCACAAGGCCGACCGCCTGGGGGAGATGTTACAAAACATTTACCAAGATACGCCGAAAAGTAAACTGGGCTGCAGAATTACTCTAGCGTCTCCCAGCCCCGATTTCTAGGACTGGGATTAGTTTTATCAAGCGAGCGGTGAGGAGAGAGGGATTCGAACTTCGGCTCTTGAGAAACTTCGTGTCTGAAAAAAGTTGCGAAGCGTGAAGGCGCTACGTGACCCCGCGGTTCTACCTGCTGCTTGCAGAGGTGGGGAAACTGAGGCCGAGGCGGGGAAACTGAGGCCGAGGCGGGGGGGGGGGTCTCATTACCTCGATAATCTTGATAAAGCGCGGGAACACCGGATTGCGGGTGACGGCGACGAGCGGCAGGTGCGGGAACACGTCCGGAATCATCATGGGCGTGAGAGCCGTTATGACGGGGCCCTCCCCGCCGCCCGCGCTGCCCCCCGCGCCCCCGACCCCATCCTCTGCGCCGCCCTCGGAGGCGTCCTCACTGCCCGTGAATGGGCCGCTTCCACCGCGGTTACTCCCCTCCCAAAGCCCCCGCCACTGACCCGTGGCCGCGGGGCCTCGACCCCACAGCGTCCAGGGAAGCGAGGCGTCACAGGCCCGCCGGCCCCTAGACAGCCAGGCTTCGGCCGCAGTTGCAGCTCGTCCCCCCGCGGAGGCCAGGAGCGGCCGCCGCAGCGCCCAACACCGCGCTGCGCCCCACAGTCGCACGTAGCCTGTGCCCGCCGCCATGGCCCGGCCATCCTGGCGACGCGCGAGAATTGCGTCATTTCCGCTCGCCGGGCTGGGGCGTACGTGACGCCAGGGGCGTACTTCTGCGCCTGTGGGGGGCCATGGCCAGGGAAGGAACGCTTCCGGGGGCGGGGCGTAGAGGAGGGTGGGAGCGAGTCTTTCACCGATCCGGGCCTGTTGTCGGATGTCTCTCGTCGCCTTCACGTTTCCCGGTCACCCAGCTAGCGCGCTCAAGAACCTTCGGGTCACGAGGAAGGCTTTAAGCATACGCCAGAGCCCTAGAGGGCAAACTGTTGCTGCAAACGCAAACTCTTGCGTCTGCTTAGGCGCGCGGGTGACAAGCTCAGGATCTGGGGCGCGTCGTCATTGGAGGATTAGCGCTCCCGGAGACAGCGTGCGCACACAGACCTAGACGGCGAGCATTGGTGGATTTGGGCTTCCCGGGAGGCGAAGTGCGCATGCTCAAACTCTGGTCTGCACACACGCGGACTGTGAGGCGCCCTCCCGCGGCCGTTGATGGTCAGCGGTGGACCAGGAGGGCGCTGGAGCGAGATGCTGGTGCTGATGCTGGTGGCGGCGATGACTGTGCGGCTCTGGCCGCTGGTCAGAGCTGATTCGCTGTGCCGGTGGGGCTGCTCTTCCGGGGCTGGGGTGCTGTCGGGGGCCGGGAGGGCGCTGGCTCATCTTGGAGCTGAAGGAAGTGGCAGGACCCCTGGACACGCCTGGAACGCTTGGAACAGGCCCAGCCTGGGCAGAATCGAGGAAAATCACCCCTGTCCCCGCTTTCCAGCCCCCTTTCCTCTCTCTAACCTCACAGAGGCTTCTCAGCTCCCTCCCCCGGTGGGCCAAAGTTGATAACCTCCGTTTCTTGCACCCCACCCCTACAGCCCATCACCAAGCCTCCCGTTTCTACTTCAAACTCTGGCCCCATTCTAGTGCCTTTACGCCATCGCCACCCCCCTAGGCTTTGCCCTCTGTTCTCCGCCCCAAAGCCAGAGGGATTATTTTAAAAGGAATCCGATCTGTCATTCCCCTCCCCTGGCTCTCTCCGTGGCTTCTAAAAGAAAATCCGAGTTCCTGCTTGCAGAGGCTGGCTGTGCCACTCATGATTTGGCCCAGCTTCTCCACGGCAGCGCCATTGACATTTGGGGCCGGATCATTCTCTGTTTTGAGGGCTGCTTTGTGCATTGTGGGATATTTAGAGTATCCCTGGACTCCGCCCACTAGATGCCCTGTTCCGCAGTCAAAAAACTTCTTCAGGCGTTGCCTAATGCCTCCTGGGGGCTGAGAACCACCAGACTAGCCCCTGTCGCCCCTCAGGATCACTGTGTTCCAACCACACCGTCCTTTAATTCTTGAACACACCAAGCTTGCGCCAGGCTTGCGGACAGGGGAGACTTGCTATTATTCCCTCTACTCCTGTGTGGTGCAATTAATATGGGCTGCTAAACAAAGGTTGGAGGTTCAAGTCCACCCAGAGGCACCTCAGAAGAAAGGCCTGGCGATCTACTTCCGGAAAAATCTGAAAGCCCTATGGAGCACAGTTCTGCTCCGACACACACGAAGTAGCTGTGAGTCAGAGTAGAACTGGTTTATAGGTGATTGTTTCACACTCAAGTTTGAGGACCTCGGCCATAAACTAAACCATCGTTCTTCTGGCTCCCACCCCACAAAAAAAAAAATAAAAAATTAGAACCTAAATCTTGGAGGAGTTCCTAATCTGGGGGCTGCGAATGAGCTTTTAAGTGCTCTTGAGAATTATATCTGCATTTTTGTGTGTCTGTTTCTAAGGCACCCTGGTGGTGCAATAGTTAAACGCTTAGCTCCTAACCAAAAGGTTGGCAGTTTGAACCCGCTCAGCAGCTTGGCAGGAGAGAGATCTGGCGGTCTGCTCTTGTAAAGACTACAGCCTAGGAAACCCTATGAAGCAGTTCTACTCTGTCTCATGGAGTTGCTATGAGTCAGAATGACAGCGCTCAACAACAATGTGTCTGTTTCCAGGAGGAGAGCCCACACGGTTTCATCAGATTCTCAAGGAGCTCTTATAACCCCAAAAACATTAAGAATGGGCACCCAAGAGTTAGTGTAGAGGACACCTGGTAAGGAGGAGACATGCTATTCACCCTTAATAGTCAATAAAAACTGACAGATGGTCTCTCTTGTTGCTTGCCTCTAGTAATCACACCGTGAGGACAGGAAAAGTATTTAATGTCCACAAGGCAGTTCCTGGGGTATGTAGCTCCTACTTAACCATCACTTCTACACTTTCTTCTAATGACTGGATTGGAACTAACGTAGTTTTTCTCGGGTGCCGGTTCCGTGTCCAGGCATCTTAACGTTACTTTATCTAATCCTCACAATTGCCCTTTGACGAAAGGATTAATCTTTCCCATTTTCACTAAAAAAGCAAGTTGAGAGCAGTTAAGTAACCTGAGGAAAGCCAAGAGGTGGAACTGGGCTTAGAACTCAGGTAGTCTGCGTTTAATTTTGTCTGTTGCACTATTGGATAGGAGATTAAATGCAGAATAACATGAGAAGCAAACCCTGTTACTTTGTGGATACAATGTAGTGCAGCTGGAAATGTTGTATCACCTGATGTGTGGCTAAAATGCATGAAGAATAAAAATCATCAGTTAAAATATATTTCCTATCGACATGGTGTTCTTTCAGAAATGGCAGCTACTATTTGCAAATAATCTTTAGGTGACAGTGGTTTCTAACTGGTTAGGGTTAAGATTCTTCAACCTCTGGCCTGTCTCTCAAATAACTGTCAAAATAATCTGTAAATAAACTAACACATACAAGGAATGAGATGTAATGTGAATAATTACCCTGTAAGTTTTTTTTTTTAACTTTTAATTTTGACCTAATTATAGATTCACAGGAAGTTGCAAAAGTAGTACAGAGGGGTCCTGTTTATCCTTCACCTAGCATCCCACAAGGATAGCGCCTTACATAACCACAGTACACTATCAAAGCCAGGCAACTATCATTGATACAATCCACCAACCTTGTTTAGATTTCACCCTTTCAATTTTTAACTTTGCACCTTAGGGAACTGTTTTTATCAGGTGTTTATTAATATTCATATTATGAAAACCTTGTGATTATTTCTCTAGGACATCCTGTACTTTTCATCTAGGACCACAAGCTTGATTACACATCCTTGCAAGAGAAACTTAGCTGTATATCTAGGGTAAGTGAACATTTTATGTACTGTTACCTTCTTTTTTATGAAACAGTTTGATTTTCTCTGATTCATTCATTCAGCAGACATTCATGAACACCTCTCTGCCCTGCATTGCTGGTTGATGGCCTGCAAGGAGGCCACAGTCAGGGCCTGGGATCAGAGGATGAGAGATGAAGTGACCAGCAAGTAACTAAGATAGACACACTATAGTGTGGTTGATGGTGGTGGTGGCAGTTGTCGCTGGGTCTGCTCTGACTCATGGCAACCCCATGTACAACCGAACAAAACATTGCCTGGTCCTGCGCCATCTTCACAATCACTGGTATGCTTGAGTCCATTGTTGCGGCCCACCATGTATTTTGCTTCTAAGAATTTGTCCATTTCATCTAGGTGATCCAGTTTATTGCTATACAGTTGTTCATAATATTCTGTTACAACTCTTTTTAACTGCTGCGTATTTTGAGTGCCTCCCAACCTAGGAGGCTCATCTTCCAGCACTATATTGGACAATATTCTGTTGTGATCCATAGGATTTTCACTGTCTGATTTTCAGAAGTCAATCACCAGGCCTTTCTTCCTATTCCGTGTTGGTCTGGAAGCGCCACTGAAACCTTTCCAATATGGGTGACTCTGCCGGTATCTGAAAAACTGGAGGATAGCTTCCAGCATCATAACAACACATAAGCCTCCACAGTACAACCAACTGACAGACTGGTGGGGGACAGTGTGGTACCACCTATCAAAGGTGCTGGATATAAGCACTAGGGGAGGGGGGTGCTGAGGAGAAAATGCTTAGGAAGGTTCCACTGGGAAGTTGATGCCAAAGCTGGGTTTTGAAGGATAAGTAGGAGTTCAGGGGTGACCAAATATATATAGACTTGGAGCAGTGCATTCAAATGCCACATGCAGTATGCACTTGGTGTTGTCTCACGGGGCAAAGTTAGAAATCCAGATGTGTACACCATCCAAAATGTTCACCGTCTTCCTGAAGACAGTGGAGAATCTGGTGCCACATTGCTTGTGCTTTTGTTCAGGACCTCAGCCTGGTAACACTGAAGAGGGGAAAGGACTGGAGAAGGGATGGGGGCGGAGACTAGGAGTATTTACAGAATCCCAGGCCAAAGGACAGCCAGAATGCTCCTTAGAAGAGAGGGTTAAGATTCTTTGACCTCTGGCTTTTTCTCAAATAACTATGGTAATATCTGTAAATAAGCTAACACGTACAAGGATGAGATGTACTTCGTCTCACGTACTTTGGGCGTGTTATCAGGAGAGACCAGTCCCTGGAAAAAAACATCATGCTTGGTAAAGTAAAGCGTCTGCGAAAAAGAGGAAGACTCTCAACGGATGGATTGACACAGAGGCCACGACAATGAGTTCGGACATATCAACGGTTATGAGGGTGACACAGGACCTGGCCACATTTCATTCTGTTATCCATGGGGTTGCTATGAGTTGGAACCCACTTGAGGGCACCTAACAACACCAACAGATTACATTATGGAAGGTAATCTGCTCTACCTAAGGCCAACTGATTTAATCACATGTAACTACTCCATAACAGCAACCAGACTAGTGACTTGCCAAAGAACTGGGAACCATAGTGTTGCAAAGTTGACACCCAGAATCAGCCATCACACCCAGGGGTCATGTGTTCAGGGACAAGAGGCTCTGGGGAATGTTGATTCTACAAAGCGGGTGGGAAAAGGGAAAGAGAAGTAGGAAACCAGGAGACCTAGAAGCTGAGGGAGGAAGAGGGTCAAGGAGGAGAGGGCCAAGGGACACAAAGAAGCCAGGGCACATGAGGCAGATCAGTGGCGATGGCGTTGGCAGTCAGGGAACAGAGCATTGGGATCTAACAAGAGAGAAAGCAAGGACATGGAATTCCAGAGTTTTCCTTGCTCTCTCAAGAAGCCAAGACAGACGGACAGAAGAGAGGCTACTTCCAGAGAGGCCCAGCAGTGAGGGAGGCAGAGTCTAGAGGGTGTATATTGCTGACAGAGGGGCCTCTGGAGAGGAAGGATCACCCAAGATGGGAAGAGGAGCAGGGAAGGTGAAGCTGGCCTGGGGCAGGGGGAGCACTCAGCTTCCTCTACTGCAGTAACATCTCACATGATGAGATGCTAATTCTGCATTGTTCCCTTAGAACTGTGCTAGCCCACGTGGTAACCACTCACCACATGTGGTTATTGAAATTAAATAAAATTACGAATCTACTTCCACAGTTGCACTCGCCCCTTTTCAAGTGCTCAGAGTGGCTAGTGGTGCCGTATTGGACATCTCAGAAACAGAACATTTCCACCATTACAAAAGGTTCTAGAGGACGGTGTGGCTTTAGAGCAGGGGTCAGCAAACTATGGCCTGGAAACCAGATATGGCCTACCACCTGTTTTTGTACAGCCCGCATGCTGTTTTTACATTTCTATGTGACTGAGAAAAAAAAATCAAAAGAAGAATTATATTTTGTGACACATGAAAATGATATGAGTTCACATTTCAGTGTCCACAGCCAAAGTTTTATTGGCAGGCAGCCACACCCCTGCATGTATACCATATTTTTATGAAAATAATGCATGCATTATGTATTTTTGGCAACCACACAACCCCCCCCCCACATGTTATTTTCATAAGCACGCTATGCCAATTTCTGTGTATTAGATGTGTGTGCACATTATTTACGTGGATGCGTTATTTGCAAAAAAAATACAGTGTATCATGCATAGCTGCTGCTGTGCTACATCAACAGAGATGAGTAGTTGCAACAAAGGCTGTATGGCCCGTAGGGTATTTACTATCTGGTTTTTTACACAGAAAGTTTGCTGACTCCTGGTTTAGAACATAACAAGAAAGTCTTATCACTCCCATTCGACTTAAGTCTGGAGATTGCAGCCAGTGCAATAAGACATGAAAAAGAGGAATGAAGTGTAAAACACGAAGTCAGAAAGGCAGCATTTGCAAAATCCACGAGTACCAAGTACTAGAACTAATAACTGCATGTGGCAAGATAGCCAAATATAACACATTAAAAACCTGAACAAGTTTCTTATAAACCGGTAGTGACTGATTAGAAAGGGCAATTTTGAAAAATACTATTCACAATAACAAAAACTTTAAAATACATGGGAATTGACCCAGTAATTCCTTTCTGAAAATGACCATAAAAGTTTTCTGAAAAGACGGTGGAGGAAAGAAACCTGAATAAGGAAGTGATATACCATGTTCATGGATGGTCTTTCCTTTCTTAAAAGTTTCCTACATTAAAAGAACAAATTGCTTCCTTCTCGTATACACATTCTTGGTCTGAAACCCTTTACTTTCATGGGATGAGATCTGTATAAATGACAAAACTGAAGTTTATCCTGAGCAAGAAAGGCTCTCATATAATGTATGTCTGGTATAATGCTACATGTGACGTGGTAACACTTTAAAAATAATGTTATTTCAAGAAGTCTTAACTGTCTTAGTTATCTAGTGCTGCTGTAACAGAAATACCACAAGTGGGTGGCTTTAGCAAACAAATTTATTTTCTCACAGTTTAGGAGACTAGAAGTCCAAATTCAGGGTGCTGGCTCTAGGGGAAGTGTTGCTCTCTCTGTTGGCTCTGGGGAAAGGTCTTGTCTCTTCAGCTTCTATTTCTTGGCTCCTTGGTGATCTTCATTTGGCATGGCATCTATCTTCCCCCATCTCTGCTTCCTCCCTTGCACAATTTGTTTAATCTCTTTTGTAGCTTAAAAGAGATTGACTCAGGACACACCCTACACTAATACGGTGTCATTAACATAACAAAGAAAACCTATTCCCAAATGGGATTATAACCACAGGTATCGGGGTTAGGATTTACAATGCAGATTTTTTGGGGACACAATTCAATCCATAACACATGCTCAAATGTGTGTGTGTGTGTGTGTGTGTGTGTGTGTGTGTGTGTGTGTGTGTGTATCAATTATTGTATTAACTGCTCTTCCTTGTAGGCATATGGGTATTATCCTATCACTGACAGCACTGTACTTCAGGATAGATCTTGAAATGTTCTTTTTGACAATGAATGCAATGCCATTCCTCTTCAATTTGTCATTCCCAGCATAGTAGACCTATGATTATCTGATTCAAAATGGCCAATACCAGTCCATTTCAGCTCACTAATGCCTAGGGTATCAATATTTGTACGTTCCATTTCAATTTTGATGACTTCCAATTTTCCTAGATTCATACTTTGTACATTCCACATTCCGATTATTAATGGATGTTTGCAGCAGTTTCTTCTTGTTTTGAGTCATGCCATATCAGCAAACGAAGGTCCCGAAAGCTTGACTCCATCCACGTCATTAAGGTCGACTCTACTTTGAGGAGGCAGCTCTTCCCCAGTCATATTTTGAGTGTCTTCTGGACCTAAGGGGCTCACTCAGCACTATATCAATGTTCTGCTGCTATTCATAACGTTTTCACTGGCCAAGTTTTTCAGAAGTAGATTGCCAGGTCCTTTTTCCTAGACTGTCTTAGTCTGGAACAGTAATGACCAAAGACCAGACAAGTTGTGGGATGACATCAAGGACATCATACGTGAAGAAAGCAAAAGGTCATTAAAAAGACAGAAAAGAAAGAAAAGACTAAAGTGGATGTCAGAAGAGACAGAAACTTGTTTTTGAACGTAGAGTAGCTAAAGTGAATGGAAGAAATGATGAAGTAAAAGAACTGAACAAAAGATTTCGAAGGGCAGCTTGAGAAGACAAAGTAAAATATTACAAGGAAGTGTGCTAAGACCTGGAGTTAGAAAACCAGGAGAGAAGAACATGCTTGGCCTTTCTCAGGCTGAAAGAGCTGAAGAAAAAAATTCAAGCCTTGAGTTGCAATTTTGAAGGATTCTCTGGGCAAAATATTGAATGATACAGGAAGCGTAAAAAGCATATGGAAGGAATACACTGAGTCACTGTACCAAAAAGAATTGATTGACGTCAACCATTTCAGGAGTACTGATAGTACTCGCCCTGACAAGGAACACAACAGAGAGTCCCTGATGGCGCAGGAGAAAGATGGGGTGCAGAACTCAAATTCTGGTAAGAAGACCAGACTTAATAGTCTGTCTGAGACTGGAGGAACCCTGGAAAGCATGGCCCCTGGATTCTCTATCAGCCCAGAGCTAAAACAATTTCCGAGACCAACTCTTCAGACAGGGATTGGACTGGACTGTGGGACATAAAGTGATACTCATGAAGAGTGTGCCTCTTAGCTCAAGTAGATACAAGAGACTACATGGGCAGCTTCTGTCGGGAGGTGAGACGGGAAGGCAGAGAGGGTTAAGAGCTGGTTGAATGGACATGGGGAATCGGGGGTGGAAAGGAGGAGTGTGCTGTCACAGTAAGGGGAGAGCAATTAGGGTCACATAACAATGTATGTATAAATTTTTGTATGGGAGACTAACTTGAAATGTAAACTTCATTTAAACTACAACAATAAAAAAAAGAACCGATGGTACTGAAGGAAGAGGTCCAAGCTGCACCGAAGGCACTGATGAAAAACAAGACACCAGGAATTGACGGGATACCAACTGAAATGTTTCAACAAAGGGATGCAGAGCTGGAGGTGCTCACTTGTCTGTGCTAAAAAACTCGGAAGACAGCTACCTGGCCAGCTGACTGGAAGAAATCCATATCTGTGCTCATTCCAAAGAAAGTGATCCAATAGAATGTGTAAATTATCAAACAATGTAGTTAACATCACATGCAAGTAAAATTTTGCTGAATATCATCCAAAAGTGGCTGTAGCAGTACATCGACAGGGAGCTGCCGGATATTCAAGCCGGTTTCAGAAGAGGATGTGGAACGAGAGATTTCATTGCTGATGTCAGATGGACCTTGGCTGAAAGTAGAGAATAACAGAAAGATGTTTACCTGTGTTTTCTGGACTATGTAAAGGCATTCGACTGTGTGGATCATAACAGATTATGGATAACATTGCAAAGAATGGGAAATTCCAGAACATTCACTTGTGCTCACAAGGAATCTTTACATAGACCAAGAGGCAGTCCTTCGAACAGAGCAAGGATATACTGCATGATTTAAAATCAAGAAAAGTGTGCTTCAGGGTTGTATCCTTTCACCATACTTATTCAATCTGTATGCTGAGCAAATAATCAAAGAAGCTGGACTATATGAAGAAGAATGGAGCACCAGGATTGGAGGAAGACTCATTAACAACCTGCGTTATGCAGATGACACAAGCTTGCTTGCTGAAAAGGAAGAGGACTTGAAGCACTTAGTGATAAAGATCAAAGACCACAGCCTTCAGTATGGATTACACCTCAATATAAAGAAAACAAAAATCCTCACAACTGGACCGATAAGCAACATCATGATAAAAGGAGAAAAGATGGACGTTGTCAAGGATTTCATTTCACTTGGATCCACAATCAACAGCCGTGGAAGCAGCTGTCAGGAAATCTAATGATGTATTGCATTGGGCCAATCTGCTGCAAAAGAGCTCTTTAAGGTGTTAAAAAGCAAAGATATCACTTTGAGGACTAAGGTGTGCCTGACCCAAGCCATGATATTTTCAATCACCTCATAAGTGTGGGAAAGTTGGACAATGGATAAGGAAGACTGAAGATGAATTGATGCCTTCTTTGTTTGGGAAGAATATTGAATATACCATGGACTGCCAGAAGAATGAACACGTTATCAGGAGGGACCAGTCCCTGGAGAAGGACATCATGCTTGGTAAAGCAGAGGGTCAGCAAAAAGAGGAAGACCCTTAATGAGATGGATTGACACAGTGGCTGCAACAACGGGCTCAAGCATAACAACAATTGTGAGGAAGGTGCAGGACCGGGCAGTGTTATGCTCTGTTGTGCATAGGGTCGCTATGAGTTGCAAATGACCCGATGGCGCCTAACAGCAAACAACAACGTATGTAAATACCTGAATGGTTCCTAGTTCAAAAGGAATTTTGCTTGAATGGAACATGTTTAGGGTGTCTTCATCGTCTTTGTTCTTGTGTGAAATTGTCCCAATTTAACTCCTTTATTGTTTCTTTCAGAGCACGAGTTTTTTTCACTACAGATAGCTTTGGCAGTAGTCTCCTTCCATTTACCATCCCTACGTCAATGCAGGTAGTTATTTTACTTAATCTGAAGTGTGTCAAAGATCCATAATATTCAGTGGTAGAGATAGTTTGGAACTATCAGAAGAATCTGTTTTTTATAATCAAGTGGTTTGTTTTTCAGCGTATCTCTTGATGATGTTTAAAGCAATTTCTAAGCCAAAAGAAATGTCTTAGTTACCTGTTGCTGTTGTTGTTAGGTGCCAATGAGTCAGTTCCAACTCATAGCAACCCCATGTACAGCAGAACAAAATACTGCCCGGTCTCGTGCCATCCTCACAGTCATTGCTATGTTTGAGCCCATTGCTGCAGCCACTGTGTCAGTCCATCTCGTTGAGGGTCTTCTTCTTTTTTGCTGACTTTCTACTTTACCAAGCATGATGTCCTTCTCCAGGGACTGGTCCCTTCTGATGACATGTCCAAAGTATGTGAGACGAAGTCTCTCCATCCTCACTTCGAAGGAGCACTCTGGCTGTTCTTCTTCCAGGACAGACTTGTTCGTTCTTCTGGCGGTCCATGGTATACTCAATACTCTTCACCAACACCATAATTCAAAGGCATCAATTCTTCTTCAGTCTTCCTTATTCATTACCCAGCTTCACACGCTTATGAGGTGATTTAAAATACCATGATGTGGGTCAGATGCACCTTAGTCTTCAAAGTGGCATCGTTGCTTTTTAATACTTTACTCAAATACCACAAGTGAGTGGCCTTAAAAAACAGGAATTGTCTCACAGTTTAGGAGGCTAGAAGTCCAAATTCAGGAACTGATGACTTGGCTCTGAGGGGAGATCCTTCCTTGTCTGTTCCAGCCTCTAGCAGCTGCCTTGTATCTCTGTGTCCATTTTGCAACAGTTAAGCACTCGGCTGCTAATCAAAAGGTTGATGGTTCAAAGCCACCAGGGGCTCCTTGGGAGAAAGACCTGGCGATCTGCTCCAATAACGATAATTGACAGCAGCTTACAACTATAGCATAGCTCAAAAGTGATTTGATTTAGAACCCACTCTACTTGAGTATGGCCTCATAAACATAACAGAAATTTCCAACAAAACATAATATTAAAGTATTTATTTATTAAATATATTAATTTAATGTATTAAATAACATCATATTTCTAAACTGGATCATATTTATAGATATAAAAAAACCAAAAACCAAACCCGTTGCCATCAAGTTGATTCCGACTCATAACAACCCTATAGGACAGAGTAGAACTGCCCTATAGGGTTTCCAAGCAGTGGCTGGTGGATTCCAACTGCCAACCTTATGGTTAGCAGCTGAGCTCTTAACCACTGCGCCACCAGGGCTCCAGGTATAGGGGCCCAGATTTCAACATATACTTTAAACCTGTTACCGTTGAGATAATTCCAACTCATAATGACCTTATAGGACAGGGTAAAACCGCCCCATAGGGCTTTCAGGGCTGTAATCTCTACAGAACCAAAAGGTGGCGTAATGGTTAAAGTACTCAGTTGATAATCGAAAGGTAAGCGGTTCGAACCCACCACCAGAAAGATGTGGGAGTCTGCTTCTGCAAAGATATGCAGCCTTGGAATCCCTATGGGGCAGTTCCACTCTGTCCTACAGGGTCACTATGGGTCGGCATCAACTTGAAGGCAGTGAGTTTGGTTTTGTTTTAGAATCTTTACAGAAGCACACTGCCGCATCTTTCTCCTGTGGAGCGGCTGGTGGATTCGAACCATCCACTTTTCAATTAGCAGTTGAACGTTTAACCACTGTGCCACCAGGGATCCTTGTACATACTTTTGGGAGGATACAATTTATGCCATAACAACAAGAGTTGATTTTATTCTACGCCTACTACCAAGATAAGCGTTTTCTTTCTGAAAAAGGAAACATTTGTTGCGAGTGCCCCTTTCCTTGGTGCTGGGTTTAGAGTTGAGAGACTGACTGGATGGCACCCTACTTTCCAGGAAATCATTTCACGGCCCCTGTGAATTGTCCTAGACCCCGGCGAAAATCCTTCCCCACGAGTAACTCTCTTGAGAAACTCTACCACTGGTGCCTTCGCTAATGAAGGGTTTCCAGCCATTAAAGACTGGTGTTTCCCTTAGAAGTGACACATTCGACCTTGTTGGCAACACTCATCACTTGTCATTTGTACTTGAGGCTTTGCTCTCAGAGAGGCTTTGACAAGGGAGAGAGGCTGAGTGACTTTGGGTACCTGCGAGCACCAAAGACCCATTTCGATTCCTCAGTTTCATTTCTAGCCGACCCTAGAATACCTAGTTACTAGTATCTAAAAAAAAAAAAAACATTGCCATTGAGTCAGTTCCAGCTCATAGTGACTGTCTTAATCGTCTAGTGCTGCTATAACAGAGGAGCCCTGGTGGTACAGTGGTTAAGAACTCAGCTGCTAACCAAAAGGTGGGCAGTTTGAATCCACCAGCTGCTCCTTGGAAACCCTATGGGGCAGTTCTACTCTGTCCTATAAGGTCAATATGAGTCAGAATCAACTCGATGGCAACGAACTTGGTCTGGTTTTGGCTGTAACAGAAATGCCATAAGTGGGTGGCTTTAACAAAGAGAAATTTATTTTCTCACGGTTTAAGAGGCTAGAAGTTTGAATTCAGGGCACTGGCTCTAGGGAGAGGAAGGCTTTCTCTCTTTGTCGGCTCTGGACGAAGGTCCTTAACTCTCCAGCTTCTGTTTCCTGGTTCCTTGGAGATCTCCACGTAGTTTGGCATCTATCTTCCCCCATCTCTGCTTCCTTAATGTGCTCCTTTTATATCTTGTAAAAGATTGACTCAAGACATACCTTGCACTAATCCTGTGTCATTGACATAACAGAAAACCCATTCCCAAATGTGATTATGACCACAGGCACAGAGGTTAGGATTTACAACACATATTTGGGGAGGGACACAATTCAATCCATAATAGCGACCCTATAGGACAGGATAGAACTGCCCCATAGGGTTTCCAAAGCTGGGTTTCCAACCTTTATGGAAATAGGTTACCACATCTTTTTCTAGTGGAGTGGCTGGTGGATTTGAATCGGCGACCTTTGGGTTAGCAGCCAATTGCTTTAACCACTGTGCCACCAGTGTTCCCTTCCCAGTATCTAGGAACCCACCAAATACTGCTGGTATAAACTATTCCTGGATGTGTGCCTAGAAGTATTGCTTTCTGAACCGATGTAGGAAAAGACATAGTTATTGATTTAGTACGTATCGTTATTTTTAGGTTGGCGTGCCCGCAGTAACATCAGCACATTTTGCCGGTCCAGTATTGCTGTTCGTAATAAACCAAAAAGTCTATATTTATGATTATCGGACCAATTCCTGGAACGCAACTATAGGTACATGCATTTTGTATGGTTGATTTTGTTTGAATTTAGCTGGCCTCCGAGAAAGACAAAATATTAATTTTGGAAGTATAAACAACACTCCTACTTGACTGTCAGCACCTGGATGCCTCCAGCTCTCCCAGGTTGCTGATGTTACCTTGTCCTTTCAGGTCCAAATAAAAATGGGCCTGGTGTGCATTCTGTGGGTGGAGAACCTAGTGTTTTAATCAGGGACTGTGGTCGTGAGCCACGGAGACCCACCTTGACTGATTGAGTGAGCAAGGAGCATCAGTAGGGCTTGACAATGGATTAATGTTGGGGGGAGGGGGACCAGGCAGGGGTCAATAAGGATTTCTAGGTGGCTGGTGGCCAAGCTGGGTGGTAGGACTGTTCAGTCCTACATACATTACATTAAGGACAGGTAACAGCAGACAGGGGGCTGTGGTGGTGCAGTGCTGGAATGCTCGTCTTCCATGCGGGAAACCCAGGTTTAATTCCAGGCCAGTACACCTCATGTACAGCCACCACCCATCTGTCCATGGAGCTTGTGTGTTGCTGTGATGCTGAGCAAGTTTCAGCAGAGCTTCCAGACTAAGATGGACTAGGAAGAAAGGCCTGGTGATTGACTTCTGAAAATCAGCCAATGAAAACCCTGTGGCCTCCTTTGCCATGAGACCAGAAGAACTGGATGGTGCCTGGCTACCATTACTGAATGCTTTGATCAAAGATTCTATAGACAAATCCTGATCAAAGTGGGGGGCGGGGATGTGGAACAGAGTTTCAAATTCTCATGGACTCTAGACTTTCTGGAGCCATGGAGGGTGGATGAACCCCCGAACTATGGCCCTGAGATAACCTTTAAACCTTAAACCAAAAATATCCCCTGAAGTCTTAAAACCAAACAACAGTTTAGCTTAAGTAGTAAAGAATATCTGCCTTGAGCATTATCCTCTTTTAAGATCTATCTCTATGGGATCAAATTGACAACAGCCACTAGAAAGGTCAGACAGGAAGTTTAGGGGGCAATGAGTTTATGTTAATGGGGAAGGAACAATTCAGAAAAGGAGGGTGAAAATGATTGCACAACTCCAAGAATGTAGTCAGTGTCACTGAATTGTACATGGAGAAACTGTAGACCAGGCTGATTCATAGAGACAGAAAGTAGACTAGAGGTTATCAGGGACTGGGGTGAGGGGGGGGTGGGGAGTTACTGTTTACTGGGTACAGAGTTTCTGTTTGGCATGACAAGAAAGATCTAGAAATAGATAGTGGTGATGGTTACAAAACACTGAATGTACTTAATGCCACTGGATTGTATTCTCAGAGATGGTTAAAATGGTAAATTTTATGTTATGTGTATTTTACCACGATTGAAAAAAAAAGATCAAATGGGAGAAAAAAAAGCAATCAATAACAAAGTGTGGCCAGAACTTCACGTGAGGCTGGACCTCAGGATGTTCTGGATCAGAGTAACCTAGCCAAGAGAAGGGGGCCCATTCCACTTTGATGGGTCTAGAAGTTTCCTTGAAACCAGGGGTGATTCTGCACCCCAGGGGACACTGGGCCATGTCTGGAGACTTTTGTGGTTGTCAGGACAGGGGAGAGGGTGCTATGGCATCTAGTGTGTGGAGGCTGGAGCTGCTGCTCAACACCCTGCAGTGCACAGGACGGCCTCACCCCAGAGAACGATCCAGCTGTGCTTCTGTTAAGAGTGACAGAAAAATTTGGGAATGGATAGTAATGACGGTAGCCCAACATGGTGACCGTAACTAATGTCACTGTGTTGTACACATAAAATTCCAAATGTTTTGTTATATATATTTTACCACAGTTAAAAAAAAATTGGGCAGGAGGCTGGAGGCAGGGTATGAAAAGGAAAAAAGACCTTTGCAGGGGGGGTTTCTGATAAGGTTCAATTTCTTGGACTGAGTACTGGTTGCAAGGGTGTGTTCAGTTGGTGAAAAGTTGTTGGGCTGTACACCCAAGGCGTGTGCACCTTCCTGCATGTACATTGTAGTTTAATAAAAAGTGTACTTGACGAAGGTAATCAATGTCACTGCATTGTACACCTACAGATTGTTGAGATGGCACGTGGTTCGTCGTGTATATTTCCACCACAAGGAAGTAAAAAGGGGGGAGCATTATAGAAAAAGACTGAAAAAAAAAAGTTAAAAAAAAAAAAAAAATTCAGCCCCAAATGTCAACAGTGCTGAGATTGAGCAACTCTGCTGTAAACTTTTCTCTGAAATTCAGGCCCTTGTTATGTGTATTTTTAAATGATTTTTTTTTTTTCTTTTCAGGCATAGAACACCCCATTTCACACGTTTCTGGTGATAATTGTTGTTATAGTCAAAATTCCTTTTGTGTGGTAAGTACGTGTAAAATCATTCTTTTTTTTTTTTTTTTTTTTTTGCCATACCCCAAACATAGATGATTATGAATAGAAATAAAGTCAGTAAGCTTTGAGGGCTGTGGCCGTGATGGCCCGGGGCAGGTTAATAGCAGTATTTTTAGGGGGGCTCAGAAGAAAGCCCAAGATAAAAGAGGGGCTCTGGAGCTATTTTCAGGTCAAATGACTGCCATACTATGAATGTAGCCAGTATCGTTTTTGTAAAATTTTAAAAATATATATTTTTAAGAAAAATTATTTTAAATATTATTTTGAAATAATCACAGGCTCTATGTTGTTGTAGGGAGCCCTGGTGGTACAGGGGTTAAACCCTCAGCTGCTAACCGAAAGGTCAGTGATTCAAACTCACCAGCCGCTCTGCAGGAGAAAGATGTGACAATCTGCTTCCACAAAAATTACATCCTAGGAAACCCTATGGGGCAGTTCTACTCCGTCACATGAGGTGGCTATGAGTCGGAATGGACTCGACAGCAACAGAGTATGTTGTTGGATGCCATCAAGTCAATTTTTGACTCACAGCAACCCCATGTGACAGAGTAGAACTGCCTCAGAGGGTTTCCTTGGCTGTAATCTTTATAGGAGCAAATCACCAGGTCTTTCTTCCACAGAGCCACTGGGTAGCTTTAAACCACCCAGTGGCTTCGCGGGAGAAAGACCCGGTGATCTGCTCCTGTAAAGATTCCAAAAAACCTGAATGTGTCGCCATCGAGTCGCTTTCGACTCACAGTGACCCTATAGGACAGAGTAGGACTGCCCCATAGGGTTTCCAAGGCCGTAATGTTTATGGAAGCAGACTGCCACATCTTCTTCCTGTGGAGCGGCTGGTGGGTTTGAACTGCTGACCTTTCCATTAGCAGCAGGGCACTTCACCACTGCACAACCAGGCCTCCTTTGTGTGCGTCTACTTCTATGCAAGTTATCATATGTGAGGGTCCATGTAACCAGCACTGCCATCAAGACACAGAACTGTTCCATCACCACAAAGCTCTCCCTCCTGCTAACCTTTTATCGTCATGCCCACCCTCGGCCCCTGCTCTGTCCCTGCTGTTCTTGTCAGTTGCCGTTGAGTGGGTTCCGACTCATAGCGACCGTACGTACAACAAAACAAAACACTGCCCAGTCTTGTGCCATCCTCACAATCATTGCTAAGTTTGAGCCCATTGTTGCAGCTGCTGTGTCAGTCCATCTCATCAAGGGTCTTCTTCTTTTTCAAGGACCCTCTACTTTACCAAGCATGATGTCCTTCTCCAGGAACCGGTTCCTCCTGATAACACGTCCAAAGTACGTGAGACGAAGTCTCGCCATCCTCACTTCCAAGGACCATTCTGGCTGTATTTCTTCCAAGACAGACTTGTTCGTTCTTCTGGCAGTTCATGGTGTATTCAGTATTCTTTGCCAACACCATAACTCAAATGGGTCAATTCTTCTTCCATCGTCCTTATTCATTTCCAGCTTTCGCATGCGTATGAGGCGATTGAAAATATCATGGCTTGGTTCAGGTGCACCTTAATCCTTAAAGTGACATCTTTGCTTTTGAACAGTTAAAAGAGATCTTTTGCAGCAGATTTACCCCATGTAATATGTCATTTGGTTTCCTGACTGCTGCTTCCATGGGCATTGATTGTGGAGCCAAGCAAAATGAAATCCTTTTCTCTGTTTATCATAATGTTGCTTATTGGTCCAGTTGTGAGGATTTGTTTTCTTTATGTTGAGGTGTAATCCATACTGAAGGCTGTAGTCTTTGATCTTCATCAGTAAGTGCTTCAAGTCCTCTTTGCTTTCTACAAGCAAGATTGTGTCATCTGCATAATGCAGGTTGTTAATGAGTCTTCCTGCAATCCTGACGCAACATTCTTCTTCATATAGTGCAGCTTCTCAGATTATTGGCTCAGCATACAGTTTGAGTAAGCATGGTGAAAGGCTACAACCCTGACACACACCTCTTTTTTCTTTTTTTATTGTACTTTAGATGAAGGCTTATAGAGCAAATTAGTTTCTCATTGAACAACTAATACACATACTGTTTTGTGACATTGTTTGCCAATCCCACAACATGTCAACACTCTCCCCTCTCGACCTTGGGTTCCCCATTACCAGCTTTCCTGTCCCCTCCTGCCTTCTTGTTCCTGCCCCTGAGCTGGTGTACCCATTTAGTCTCATTTCGTTTTATGGGGCTGTCTAATCTTTGGCTGAAGGGTGAACATCAGGAGTGACTTCATTACTGAGCTAAAAGGGTGTCTGGGGGCCATACTCTTGGGGTTTCTCCAGTCTCTGTCAGAGCAGTAATTCTGGTCTTTTCTTGTGAGTTAGAATTTTGTTCTACATTTTCCTCCAGCTCTGTCTGAGACCCTCTACTGTGATCTCTGTCAAGGCAGTCAGTGGTGGTAGCCGGGCACCATCTAGTTATATGGGACTCAGACTGGTGGAGACTGTGGTAGTTGTGGTCCATTAGTCCTTTGGATTAATCTGTCTCTTGTGTCTTTGGTTTTCTTCATTCTCCCTTGCTCCAGGTGGGGTGAGACCAGTGGGTTATCCTAGATGGCCGCTTACAGGCTTTTAAGGCCCCAGACGCTACTCACCAAAGTAGGATGTAGAACATTTTCTTTAAAACTATGTTATGACAATTGACCAAAGACAAGGAAAATATTAGCCCAAGAAACAGAAAGGGCCACATAAACCAGAGATTCCATCAGCCTGAGACCAGAAGAACTAGATGGTACCTGGCTACCACCAAAGACCGCCCTCACAGGGAACACAACAGAGAGTCCCTGATGGAACAGGATAAAAGTGGGTGCAGAACTCAAATTCTATCAAAAAGACCAGACTTAATGGTCTGAGTGAGACTGGAGGGACCCTGGAAGACATGGCCCTTGGACTCTCCCTTATGCCAGAACTGAAACCATTCCTGAAGCCAACTCTTCAAAAGATTAGACTGGACTATGGGACATAAAATGATGCTCGCGAAGAGTGTACTTCTTAGCTCAAATAGATACATGAGACTAAATGGGCAGGCCCTGCCTAGAGGTGACATGAGAAGGCAAAAAGGGACAGGAGCTGGCTGAATGGACACAGGAAATCCGGGGTGGAATGGAGGAGTGTGCTTTCACATTATAGGGAGAGCAACTAGGGTGACATAGCAATGTGTGTATAAATTTTTATATGAGAAACTGACTTGAGCTGTAAACTTTCACTTAAAGCACAAGGAAAAAACAACAACAAAAACTATGTTATACCAATTGAACTAGATGTCCCCTGAGACCATGGTCCCCAGCCCTCAGCCCAGTAATTTGGTCCCTCATGGAGTCTGGATGTGTCTTTGAAGCTTCCATGACCATGCCCTTGCCTTGGTCAAATTGTGCTGGCTTCCCCAGTATTGTGTACTGTCTTACCCTTCACCAAAGTTACCACTTATCTATTGTCTAGTTAGTGTTTTTCCCTTCCCACCCGTCCCCTGCCTAGTAACCATCAAAGATTGCTACTTTCTGAGTGTAAACCTCTTCATGAGTTTTTATGATAGTGGTCTCATACAGGATTTGTCCTTTTGTGATTGACTTGTTACACTGAGCATAATGCCCTCCAGATTATCCATGTTGTAAGATGTTTCCCAGATTCATCATTGTTCTTTATTATTGTGTAGCATTCCATTGCGTGTATGTACCATAGTTTATCCATTCTTATGCTGATGGGCACTTAGGTTGTTTCTATCTTTTTGTTATTGTGAACAATGCTGCAATGGACACGGGAGTGCGTATGTCTATTCTTGTGATGGCTCTTATTTCTCTAAGATGTATTTTTAAGAGTGACGCACCTTTCTTGATTTTAAACCATGCAGTATCCCCTTGTTCTGTTAGAATGACTGCCTCTTGGTCTATGTACAGGTTCCTTAGAGCACAATTAGTGTTCTGAAATTCCCATTCTTCACAATGTTCTCCATAATTTGTTATGATCCACACAGTCGAATGCCTTTGCATAGTCAATAAAACACAGATAAACATCTTTCTGGTATTCTCTGCTTTCAGCCAAGATCCATCTGACATTTGCAGTGATATCCCTGGTTCCATGTCCTCTTCTGAATCTGGCTTGAATTTCTGGCATTTCGCTGTCAGACGTATTGCTGCAACTGCTTTTGAATGATCTTCAGCAAAATTTTACTTGCGTATGATGTCAATGATACTGTTCGATAATTTCTGCATTCTGTTGGATGACCTTTCTCTGGAATGTGCACAAATATGGGTCTCTTCCAGTTGGTTAGCCAGGAAGCTGTCTTTCAAATTTCTTGGCATAGATGTGTGAGCACTTCCAGTGCTGCATCCATTTGTTGAAACATCTCAGTTGGTATTCTGTCAATTCCTGGAGCCTTGTTTTTTGCCAATGCCTTCAGTGCAGCTTGGACTTCTTCCTCCAATACTATCGGTTCTTAATCATGTGCTACCTCCTAAAATGGTTGAACATAGACCTCTTCTTTTTGGTACAGTGATTCTGTGTATTCCTTCCATCTACTTTTGATGCTTCTTGGGTCATTCAGTATTTTGCCCATGTTGTTGCTGTTGTTAGGCATGGTCAAGTCCGTTCGGACTCATAGGGACCCTGTGTACAACAGAATGAAACACTGCCCAGTCCTGTGCCATCCTTACAATTATTGTTATGCTTGAACCCATTGTTGCAGCCACTGTGTCAATCCATCTTGTTGCGGGTCTTCCTCTTTTTTGCTGACCCTCTACTTTACCAAACATGATGTCCTTCTCCAGGGACTGGTCCCTCCTGATAACATGTCCAAAGTATGTAAGGCGTAGTCTCACCATCCTTGCTTCTAAGGAGCATTCTGTCTGTACTTCTGCCAAGACAAATGTATTCTTTCTTTTGGCAGTCCATGGTATATTTGATATTCTTCGCCAACACTGTAAATCAAAGGCATCAATTCTTCAGTCTTCCTTTTTCCAACTTGAGTCTTGAATTTTTTATTCAGTTCTTTCAGCTTGAGAATTGCCAGAAGGGTTCTTCCCATTTGGTTTTCTAACTCCAGATCTTTGCACATTTCCTTATAATATTTTACTTTGTCTTCTCAAGCTGCCCTTTGAAATCTTCTGTTCTGCTCTTTTACTTCATCGTTTCTTCCATTTGCTTTAGCTACTCTACATTCAACAGCAAGTTTCAGAATCTCTTCTGACATCCATTTTGGCCTTTTCTTTCTTTCCTGTCTTTTAAATGACCTTTTGCTCTCTTCATGTATGATGTCCTTGATGTCATTCCACAACTTGTCCGGTCTTAGGTTGTTAGTGTTCAATACCTCAAATCTATCCTTGAGATGGTCTCCAAGTTCAGGTTGGATGTACTCAAGGTCATATTTTGGCTCTCGTGTACTTGTTTTAATTTTCTTCAGCTTTAACTTGAACTTGCATATGAGCAGTTGATGATCTGTTCTGCAGTTGGTGCCTGGCCTTGTTCTGACTAATGATATTGAGCTTTCCCATTGTCTCTTTCCACAAATGTAGTCGATTTGATGCCTGTGTTTTCCATTCTAACCCCTGACAACCACTCATTTGTTCTCCATTTCTATAGTTTTATCATTTCAAGAATGTTATGTAAATGGAATCATGTATACTTTTGAATTAGTTTTTTTCGCTCAGCATAGTTCTCTGGAGATTCATCCAGGTTTTTTGTTATATTGATTGTTTGTTCCTTTTTATTGCATGTTTCATGGAATAGAATTCCCATGGTGTGAATGTACCACATTTTGGTTATTTCAATTATGGGGCTATTGTAAATAAAAGCTTCTTTACATATTCCTGTGTAGGTTTTTGTGTGGGCATAAGTTTTCATTTCTCTGGGATAAATGCCCAAGAATGTGATTGCTGGCATCTGTCTTTTTATTTTTAAGTTTTATTGTGGTAAACTCTATGTAACAAAACATTTTCCATTTTAACCTTTCTTAAGTGTACAAGTCAGTGCCATTAATTACGTCCACCATGTTGTAAAACCGTCGCCACTATCCATTTCCAAACGTTTTTCATCCCCCTACACAGAAACCCAGTGCCCCCTAGACAATAACTCCCCATTTCCTCTCAACCCCTGGTAACCCCTAGTAAACTTTGGTCTCTGTGCATTTACCCATTCTAGATAATTTCATACAAATGCAATCGTACAATACTTACCCTTTTGTGTCTGACTTCTTTCACTCAGCATAATGCTTTCAAGCTTATCCGTGTGGTAGCATGTATCAGGACTCCATTGCTCTTTGTGGCTGAATAAAACTCCATTGTATGAACACACCATATTCTGTTTATCCACTCATCTGTTGATGGACGTTGGGTTGTTTCCACCTTTTGGTTGTTGTCAATAGTGGTGCAGTGACCACTGGTGTACAGGTACCTGCTTGAGTCCCTGTATCTACCCTCTTTTAACGTGCGTATTTTGTGTGTGTGTTTTCCAGGATATAGGTGATTCGATTTTTGCATATTTGTATGGAGAGGTGGTATCTCAGGCTAATATATACTACTCAAAAACCTTTGGATACAGCTTTCAGAAGTTTGCCTTTTACCGTCAGGTATGTGAAAATAAACACATTTGTACTGTCTGTTGGTAGTAGTTAGCTGTTGATGGGTCAACTGGGACTTTTCATTCTTTGAGACTCCATGTGGCTGGGAGGTTAGGAAAATTCCAGGCCAAAGGAGCTGGCTGGAGATTCTAGGAAGGTAGACAAGGAGGCAAGAGGCTTCAGGCCAGGTAAAATCAGAGCAGAGTTTATGGAGTGCTCGTGAGAAGCTGGGCACCATGGTCAAGGCTAGGAGCTCTGGTGGTGCAGTGGTTAAGCACTCCACTGCTAACCAAGAGGTCAGCAGTTTGAACCCACCAGCCACTCCATGGGAAGAAGATGTGGCAGTCTGCTTCTATAAAGATTGCAGCCTTGAAAACCCTATGGGGCGGTTCTCCTATGTCCTATAGGGTCACTATGAGTTGGAGTTGACTTGATGGCAATAGGTTTTTTGATATCATATTGGATTAGGGCCCACCCTCCTCTGGTATAACCTCATGTTAACTTAACTGATAACTTCTTCAAAGACCCTATTTCCAAATAAGGTCATGTTTACAGGTACCAGGGTTAGGACTTCAACATATCTTTTTGGGGCACACGATTCGATCCACAGCATTCATCACCCCCATATTACAGATGAGGGGACTGTAAAGGGTTGAATAAGTATCCCCTCAAACTTCATGTCTGCCCAGAACCTCAGAATTTGACCTCATCTGAAAATAGAATACTTGCAAATGCAATTAGTTAACATGGGGTCATACTGGGTTAAGGTGCTCCCTAAGTCCAATGTCTGGTGTCCTTTTAAGACGATGAGGGGACACAGGGACACACACAGAGGGAAGACAGTCATGTGGCGATGGAGGCAGGGACTGGAGTGATGCGTGTGCAAGCCAAGAAATGCCAAGGATTGCTGGCAGCCACCAGAAGAGGCAAGGAAACCTCCTCCACTGGAGCCTTCAGAGGGAGATGACCCTGCCAACACCTTGATTGTTTTAAGCCACCCAGTTTGTAGTACTTTGTTATAGTAGCCACCAGACACTAATACAGGGAAGAAAGCTCAGAGAGGTGCAGGGCCTCTAACCAGGGCACACACAGCTTGGCAGAGCTGGGCTTTGAACAGACAAAGAGAGAACAAGATCGTCGGGTAGCTAAGGGGATAAGGAAGTTTCCTTCTGACTCAGAGAATGGCTTCCCCCAACCCCTTTGCACATGTCAGAAGGAAGGCAGAAAGAGTCTACCCTGCTCTCAAGTCCTGCTCAAGTCCCGAGGAGTGAGGGACCTAGGCAAGCAGCTAGTCGTCTAGTTCACACCACTTCCTCCAAGGCCCCCCAAAACAAGGCTGTCCTCCTTCAAGTTTCTGCCCTAGGTACTGTATTTCCCTAGAGGGGGAATTGATTATTAAAAACAGGCCTCCCTTCAATCTACCTGAAATTAAATTTAGAAATAAAAATATGTCTATAGTTTTTTTTAAATGTCTCTGATTTATTCATACACAATATTTTCTGTTTGCTCCATAGGAAGAATTAGTCGGTTCTTTGGGTGGGATCTTCTTCTTCCACTCTTTGTCACAGGTCGGGCTGCTTGTCCTTGATGGAACAACAGTAAGTTATGTTGAACTGGAAAGCACTACTTAAATGACTTTTGCCTAAACCCAGGTTTTTGTTAAAACTCACATACTTAACTTTTCATATCTGAAATCCATCTAGCTTTTTATTTGCCTATCTATCTGTTATGGATTGAATTGTGTCCCCCAAAAATATGTGTTGTAAATCTTAACCTCTATGTCTGTGGTTATAATCCCCTTTGGGAACAGATTGTTTTTGTTATGTTAATGAAGCAGGATTAGTTTAGGATGTATTTTGAGCCAATCTCTTTTGAGATTTAAAAGAGATTAAGCAAGCAAGCAAGTGAGCAGAGATGGGGGCAGAGAAATACCAAGTCATATGAAGATCATCCAGGAGCAGAAGCTGAAAAGAGACAAAGACTGTCCTCCAGAGCCAACAGACAGAAAGCCTTCCCCTAGAGCCAGTGTCCTGATTTCAGACTTCTAGCCTCCTCATTCTGTTGTACATACGGTCGCTTTCAGTCGGAAGCAACTTGACAGCACCTAACAACAGGGAGCCTCCTAAACTGTGAGAAAGTAAATTTCTGTTTGTTAAAGCCACCCATTTGGTATTTTTGTAATAGTAGCACTAGATGACTAAGACACCATCCACCTATCCATCTGTATATCCATCAATCCATCCTCCTATCATAAACCCACCCATCCTCCCACCCAGCCACCCATCTAACCACCCATACATATATATCCACCCCATACTTATCTATCCATTCATCTATCCACCTACATATCCACCCACCCATATACCACTATTCATCCATCCACTCATCTGTCTCCTACCTACTCACCCATCCACCCACCCAACCACTTGCTCATCTGTCCATCCATCCACCCACTTATTCATCCATCCACCTACCTATCCATACATCCATCCACCAACCTACCTACCCACCCAGCTATCCTTCCATCCATCCACAAACCACCTACCCCCACCCATCTATCATCCCATCCATCCATCCCTCCATCCATTTTTCCCTCACCTTTCACCTCCCTCCATTCATTTGTCCATTCAGCCATGTATCCAGCAGTATTTACGTAGTGTCTGCTAAGTGCTAAGCACCGTACCAAGCACTAGGGATAAACTACAAAGTATGGTGCATGTATTGCTGATGTGCATGAGATCATCTGAAATATCTTAGGTCAAACATTTGTTAGCAATTATGTTAATGTGTATTCAAAAAAGTTGTCCATGAAACCTGTGATTTCACAGATATTCACATCTAGGATAAGGCTAAGTTTAAAAGATGAGTCAACATGAACTGAATTTGAAGAAAAATATTAAGTCTGCAATAGTATAGACAAAGGAGTTCCTGAGTGGCACAAACGGTTAAGCGCTCAACTGCTACCCAAAAGGGTGGTTCGAACCCACCCACAGTTGCCTTAGAAGAAAGCCTGGCAATCTGTTTCTGAAAGGGCACATCCTTGGAAACCTATGGAGCAGTTCTACTCTGCACACGTCGGGTAACCGGGAGTTAGAGTTGACTCCATGACAACTGTTTTGTTTATTTGTTTTTTTCTCATGGCGTATCTTCTGGGGAAGGGGTATCTTGGT
Source organism: Dugong dugon (assembly GCA_030035585.1). Taxonomy (NCBI): domain Eukaryota; kingdom Metazoa; phylum Chordata; class Mammalia; order Sirenia; family Dugongidae; genus Dugong; species Dugong dugon. The sequence continues at coordinate 6,466,304 of CM057462.1, forward strand.
GTCCCGGTATTTTGGTATCTTACCTCCTTATATAGTGCGGTCAGAAGGACTCGGGGATATTCCTGGGGTCTCCCATAATACACAGATAAGAGAGCACTTTGAAAACCACACAGACAAGTTCAGGTTTGATACAGCAGCCAACACTTAGAGAGATACAGCTCACAACACTCAAGGTGTGAGTGGCTTCAAAAACCAGTTGTTAGGAAAAGAAGACTCTGGGGTGTGTGTGCAGGTGGTTTGGTGGAAAGAGAGAGACTAACCTGGAAAAATGAGCTCCTGAGATAATGCAGGCACAAGGGAGGCAACATGGGCTGGGGAGTGGATCTTTCTCTGGAGTGCGGGCGTCCTGGGCACTGCAGGGTGTTGAGCAGCATCCCTGGCCTCTACCCACTCAATGCCAGTAGCACTCCTGCCCCAGTTGTGACACCCACAAATATCTCCAGACAGTGTCAAGTGTCGCCTGAGGGCAGAATTGTCTGGGGGAGAGACCCACTGGACTAGATATGTTTAAATCAAGTGTGAATAATAAAATGCATTCATTCCCAGTGTCGTGTTGCCCTGTAATGACCTCTCAAGGTTCAGTAGTCTTTTCTTGTAGGCCAAGTTCGTGTACTCAGACCACCCCCTCAGCAGAAGCTTTGGGCTGCCCTTTGACTACATAGGAACCCTGGATATCCTCATCACTCCTGGGCAGAAAGGCATTTTGATCCTCTGGTCTGATAACAACCTGCTGATTTCCCCGAATGCAGGTGAGCCACTTCCCTGGGGAAGTCTGGAAGGGCAAGGCCTGGGTGGAGTTGCTACTCAGCACAACATGGTAAATGTAACACCAAACCAAAAAACCAAACTCGTTGCCGTTGAGTCAATTATGACTCATAGAGACCCTATAGGACAGAGTTATACCCCTATAGGGTTTCCAAGGCTGTAAATCTTTACAGAAATAGGCTACTTTCTCCTGCAGAGCCCCTGGTGCGTTCGAACCACTGACCTTTCAGTTAGCAGCCGAGCACTTAACCACTGCACCACCATCACACACTTACATATGGTTAACATGACAGACTTTTTGTTATATTTATTTTACCACAATAACATTTTTTTAAACCTTAAACCAAAAATATTCCTTGAAGTCATCTTTAAACCAAACAATACTTAAGCTTCATTAGTAAAGAATGTCTGCCTTGAGCATTGTGCTCTTTCAAAAACTGTCTACATGGGATCAAATTGACAACAGCAGCTTGAAAGATTAGGTAGGAAACTTACGGGACAGTGAGTTCGTTTTACCGGGAGTGGAACACTTCGGCAAATGAGGGTGAGAATGGCTGCACAATGCAAAGAATGTAGTCAATGTCACTGAATCGTACATGGAGAAACTGTTGAATTGGTGTATGTTCTGCTGTGTATATTCGCAAATCAACAGCAACAAAAAATTACATAACAAAATTAAAAAGGAAATTATGAACACGTTATTGGACACTGGAGGAAAGACAATCCTTGTTGTAAAGTGGCAAAGGATTTGACTCCATTACATTTGAACATTTAGTGGCAAGTAGAACTCGTTACGTGATGAACTTGGATATTTAACTGAGGAGATTTCCAAGCAAAATGTGAAAGGCATGGCCTGGTTTCTCCTTGCTGCTTAGAGTAAAATGTGAGAGAAAAGAGGTAAATTCAGAAATGGACTGTTAAGCAAAAAGGAAGCAGAACTTGAAGATTTGGAAAGTTCTCAGCCTCTCCATGTTGTGAAAGTTGAGAAAGCATGATCTGGGGAGGACACCAAGACTGGCTGGACAACTGCTAGCTAAAGAGACAAGGCCTATGATTGATGCATCCAATCAGCTATCTCAGCAGAAAGGTTGCCAGCTTGGACAGAAGGGTTCAGAGAACATGGGTTATCCTTCCACAAAAGAGAGGGATGACCCCAAGAGAGGTTCAGTGGTCAGGGCAGCCACCCAGGGCAAGGAGCACAGGGAATCAAATCAAAGGAATGAAATCAAAGATTTCTTTCTGTAAAGGGCCCCCAAGATGGTTGGGCCAGCACAGAGCCTGCTTCTTCCATTGCTGGAAGAGCCATGTCTACAGACTGTGCTTCCCCTTGGACTGATGGGGGCTGGAGCTGGCCCTGGAATGGGCAGCAGCTTCTGGGTACTCTTGTGTCCAGGGCTCCTTGACTAGAGGGCTGCTTTTTGTTTCTCTCTTTCTTTTTTAAGATGTTATTGTACCAAAATATATGTAACGAAAAGATTTGCCATCCTAACCATTTTAAGTGTACAATTCAGTGACATTAATTGCGTTCATCAAGTTGTACAACAGTTGCCACTATCCGTTTCCAAATTTTTCCATCACCCCAAACAGCTCAGTGGCGCCTAAGCAATCACTCCCTACTTTCCCCTCCCTCCCACCCCTAGAAACCACTAATAAACTTGGATCTCTGTATATTTGCCTATTCTAGATACTTTATATAAGTGGGACCAAATAATATTTGTCCTTTTGTGACTGACTTGCTTCACTCATCATAATGCTTTCAAGGTTCATCCATGTCATACTATGTATCAGAGCTTGCTTTCTCTTTATGGCTGAATAATATGCCGTTGTATGGGTGGACCACATTCTGATTATTCATCTGTTGACGGACATTTGAGTTGTTTCCACCTTTTGGCTATTGTGAACAGTGCTGTCATGAACATTGTTATACAAGTACCTGTTAGTGTCTCTGCTTTCGTTCTGTTGAGTATATACCTAGGAGTGAAATTGCTAGGTCATATGGCAATTCTGTGTTTAGCTTTTTGAACATCATTGCCTTTTAAGGTCTCACCAGAAGCACATTACCCATATTAAAGAGTGCCCTGTGGCGTTCAAGTCTCCAACAATCAGAAATCATCTCTCTTGTAAACTCAATGGCCATTCCTCAGAGCTCTCCTATCAAGGAAATTTATAGGGTCGAATTTTCTTAAACCTAAATATAAACATTCTTAGAGGACCTCGGAAGACAAACCTGGAGATCTGCTTCCAAAATGTCACAGCCTCGAAAATCCTATGGGGCAGTTCTACTGTGCACACGTGGGGTTGCCATGAGTCGGAATCAATTCCACAGCAGCTAACAACAGTATTTGACAAAATTGCATCTTAGTGCTATGTTTTCCTGGACTCTGTTATTTGAGGAGGAAACTTATCAAAAATTGTAGGAAAAAAGGAGCCACTGAGGGAGTGGGTGAGACTCATGGCTTAGGGGGCACTGAGCTTCTGTTAGGGCAATGGGAAATTTGGCAACAGCTAGTGGTGCTGGTTGCACAGTGTGATGAGTATAATCAAAGCCACGGAATTGTACACTTAAAAGTGGTTAGGGAATAGGGTGCTAATCCAGTGTTTCAATACTGGGGCTCCCTCTTCCTCATTTGTGCCTTGGTCCTCATGCTTCAAGGAGTCCTGGTGGCTCAGTGATTAAACCCTTGGCTGCTAACTGAAAGATGGGTGGTTTGAACCCACCCTGGGGCTCTGCGGGAGAAAGATGTGGCAATCTTCTCCGGTAAAGATTGTCATCGTCATTAGGGGCCATCGAGTTGGTTCCAACTCATAGAGACGCCGTGTACAACAGAACAAAACAGTGCCCAGTCCTGCGCCATCCTCACAATTGTTGCTATGCTTGAACCCATGGTTGCAGCCACTGTGTCAATCCATTTTGTTGAGGGTCTTCCTCTTTTTTGAAGACCCTATGAGACAGTTCTACTCTGTCCTGTAGGGTCACTATGAGTCAGAATAGACTCACAGGGCAGTGGGTTTGGTTTTGTTTGTTTCCCTCATGCTTCTGCCCTGTTATCTTACAGGTCAGCTCGTCAACACTGTCATGGTGAACTTCAGACCCTACCTGTTTTTTCCTTCCATCCTCAAAGCCAACCTCACCATCCACAGCATCGCCACCAGTGCGTGTCTGGCTTGTGGATAGCTTTCTAGAAAAAGCTTCACACCTGGCTTCTTGGCCTTTGACCTGCTAGGTCCAACCCGGCCAAGAGATCAACAAACAGAACAAAACAAAAGGCAACGCAGTCACTACCCACTTGGGAACGACGATCCAGGGCATAAACTGTCTCGCTCTCTAATGATGAGGTAGAACACCCATGGGTCCTCAGGATTTCTCTGCTAGTAAATTGTTTTCCCATTGCTTTTTTGCCCCCTACAGTTTTCCAAGAACAAAAATGTAATTCGCCGATAGAATATTTTTCCTAACAGTTTACTAGCTTGGAAATGTTGAGGTAAATAGTGCAACAGATTGTGGGGTCTTTTGATTTAAAAAAAAAAAAAACAGTACTTTCCTGTTGGCTAATTATGATGTCACGGCCTACTCTCTATGCCCATTTGTCTGCTTAAAATTAATTGATAATAATTTTCCCATTGTTGTGGAGTCGATTCCGACTCCTGATGACCCTATAGGACAGAGTAGAACTGCCCCATAGGGTTTCCAAGGCTGTACTCTTTATGGAAGCAGACTGCCATATCTTTCTCCCAAGGAGAGGCTGGTGGGTTCGAAGTGCTGACCTTTTGGTTAGCAGCCTAGTGCTTTAACTACTGCATCACCAGGGCTCCTGATAAAAATCATGTACATTAAATACATAAAAATTAATTTATAATCATACCAGGGGTGCATGGTCCTTTAAACTCTTCTTTTTAAGTATTATGAGTTTGAAGTCCCTCTGAGCAGCTCCCCAAACCCAGGCCCTTCCCAGCTACTTACCCTGTGATGACTCTGGGCACCTCCTACCAGCTAGCTGAAAGGCTTACACACATGTATTAATGTTGTTGTTAGGAGCCGTTGAGTCGATTCTGGCTCATAGTGACCCCATGCCCAACGGAACGAAACACTGCCCAGTCCTGCGCCATGCCCTAGTTATGCTCGAGCCCGTGGTTGCAGCCACTGTGTCAGTCCATCTCCTTGAGGGTCTTCCTGTTTTTCACTGACCCTGAAAATGTATAGAGTCATCTGGGTGGGTTACTTTGCTTCTTTTTCTTTCCTTCCCTTTCCCTCACCCTCTTCTGCCCACCTCTCTCTTTCCCTCTGCTTTTCTTCTTTCTCCCCCACTCTCCCTCCTTCCCTCCTTCCCTCACCTGCCCTCCTTCATTCCTTCCTTCCTCCTTCCCCTCTCTGTCCTCCCTCCCTCCCCCCTCCCTCCCTCCCCCTCCTCTTTCCCCCTCCCTCCCCCTCCCTCCCCCTCCTCTTTCCCTCTCTCCCTCCCTCCCCCTCCCTCCCTCCCCCTCCTCTTTCCCTCTCCCTCCTCCCTCCCTCCCTCCCCCCTCCCTCCCTCCCCCTCCTCTTTCCCTCTCTCCCTCCCTCCTTCTCTCCTTCCTTTCCCCCTCCCCCCTCCCTCCCTCCCTCCCTCCTCCCTCCCTCCCCCTCCTCTTTCCCTCTCTCCTTTTCCCTTCCTTCCCTCCCTCCTTCCTTTCCCCCTCCCTCCTCCCTCCCTCCCCCTCCTCTTTCCCTCTCTCCCTCCCTCCCTCCTTTTCCCTTCCTTCCCTCCCTTCTCCCTCTCTCCCTTTCTCCTTCCCTCCCTTCCTTCTCCTTTCCCCTCCCTTCTTTCTCCTTCTCTCCCTCCCTCTCTCCCTTCCATCTTTCCTTCTTCAAAAACGGTATCATATCACTGTGTGAGTCTTCCTACAGCGTGCTTTTCCACTGCATGTCGTATTTCTGAGATGGAGCCTTTGAACTAGCAATGTGGGAAGCGCCTGCTGGCCACAAGCAGTCACCTGTCCTCCCTAGAGGTTCCGCCCACATTGTCTGAGGAGAAGCACAGCCCGATGTCAGAGCTCAGCAAACCACAGCCCATGGGCCAAATCCGACGTATTGTCTGTTTTTCTAAAATAAAGTTTTATTGGGACACAGTCACACCCATTGTTTTATGTGTTAGCCGTGGCTGCTTTTGCAGAGTTGAGTAGTGGCAACACAAAGCCCCACAAAGCCGAAAATATTTGCCGTCTGACCCTTTACGGAAAAAGTTTGCTGACCCCTGGTCGACATGATGGAAGTGGGATAATTTTCATTTTAACTCTTTATGTTTTTCTGTATCATGTGACTTTTCTACACGAACTCCTGCTATCGTTACAGTCAGAAAATAACAGGAAAGCCATTTTGATTCAGGGAACAAAATTGTGTGTGAGAAACAGAGCAGGTGGAGGCAGCAAATAGTGATATGTCTGAAGACAAACAGATGTAAACTACAAAATGCAGAATGACTTGTATCCGTAGAAACAACCGTCATTACTTTTGTTGGTTTTGTTCTTTTTCCCAGATGAAAACGAGTTGGCAGTTTTAGCTTGGAATGACAGCGTGTATTACGGCAGTCTGTCAACCCTGTCGAGTTCTGTAATCAGAGTAGGTAACAATCAAAGGAGGGTGACAGTCGGTTGGGAGTGGTCCTGTTCTGAAACATCCCATCCTTCTTCTGAAGTCTTGAGATGGCTCTCGTTATTAAAATAATGACAAGAGCAGATAAAACTTCCTGAGCACTTAAAATGTGTCAGGTTGTAGTCTGAGTTCCTTCTGTGTGCTACCTCACTTAAGGACCACCAGAGTCTTAGAAGCATCACCCATCTGATAGTTTGGTGGCTTGTGTGTTGCTGTGATGCTGGAAGCTATGCCACCAGCATTTCCAATACCAGCAGGGTCACCCATGGTGGACAGGTTTCAGTGGAGCTTCCAGACTCATACAGACTAGGAGGAAAGGTCTGGCAATCGACTTCTGAAAATCAGCCAACGAAAACCCAATGGATCACAACAGAATGTTGTCCAACTCACTTGCTCTCGTGGACACGTCATCAGGAGGAATCAATCACTGGAGGAGGGCATTTTGTTTGGTGAAGTAGAGGGCCAGTGAGGGCGAGGGAGACCCTCAGTGAGATGGATTGACACAGCGTGATGGACTTGAACATGCCAGCGTTCATGAGGATGATGCAGGACCAAGTAACATTTCATTCTGTTGTCCATAAGATCGCCATGAGTCGGAGTCAACTTGACAGCAGCTAGTCTACCTCTGTCTATCTATCTGTATTACTAATGTGTAGTCAAGGCCATGAAACTCCTTAGTGGCTGAATGAGAACAGTCTCCCAGGTCTTCTGACCCCTACTTCACTGTTTTCCCCCACTAAATCTACAGCCACTGTACTTCCCAAAATGTACCTGGTAGTGGAATGTCGTTGTTATTGGCTGCTGTGAAGTCAGCCTCGACTCACGGCGACCCCATGCACAACAGAACAAAACGCTGCCCAGTCCTGTGCCATCCTCATGATTGGTTGGGGATCAGACTGTTGTAATCCATAGGGTTTTCATAGGCTGGTTTTCAGAAGTTGATCTCCAGGCCTTTCTTCCTAGTCCGTCTTAGTCCGGAAGCTCTGCTGAAGCTGGTTCAGCATCACAGCAACATGCAAGCCTCCATCAACGGACAGGTGGTGGCTGCACATGAGGTACACTGACCAAGGAAGGATAGGCAAATTGGGTGCGGCACACGTGAGAACTGTCTCTTTGAAGCCCTAACCCTGACATTCTAATGTGTGTTTTCTGGGGAGAGTTTCCGTAGTTTTCATTAGACTCTCAAAAGAGATCCAGGATCCGTAAACAAATTGTTAGATGCCGTTGAGTTGATTCTGACTCATAGCGACCCCGTGTGACAGAGCAGAACTGCCCCTCTAGGGTTTCCTAGGCTGTAATCTTTATGGGAGCAGATTGCCAAGTCTTTCTCCCTTGGAGCCACCGGGTGGGTTCAAACTTCCAACCTTTCGGTTAGCAGCCAAGCGCTTAACTGTTGCGCTACCAGGGCTCCTTGCAAACAAGGAAGCTGTAGAGTAGTTAACTCGCAAATTGCACATATGCCTCTTTTTAAAAATACCTTCTTTAAATCTGAATAATGAGATAAAATTTGAATGTTCAGCAAGAATTAGAAATATTTGATCTCTGAAATCATTTTTCTCTTAGCTTTCAAACCAAAGAGTCTGGTCCCAGGAGGCAGCCCTGATGTTCACCCACCTGGGAGAACTTGAAATACTAACCCCACTGCCCGACGTAAATTTCCCAGCTTTTGACTTCCTGCGGTGCCCCATAAATGTTCAGGAGATTCTCATGAATCCTGATCTGGAGATTGAAGCTTGCAAAGTACGTGACTATAACCATTTAGACCCTTTTTCAATGTACTCTTTTTTTCTTCCATAATTCTTTTAAAATTGTTTTATTGAGGTGAAAGTGTATAAGTATATAACCAAACGTTTGCCGTTTCAACATGTTTTAGATGTGTAATTCAGTGACACTGATGACGTCCGTCGTCTCGTGCGGCGGTCACCACTCCCCGTCCGTTTCCAAACGATTCTGCCACCGTTAAGGGAAGCTCAGCGCCCCCAAGCAGTGGCTCTCCCTTCCCCCTTCTCCCCTCCCACCCCTGTAACCACTGATTAGCTTTGGTCTCTAAACATTGGCCTAGTCTAGCTATTTTGTATAAGTGAGGTCATACAATATTTGTCCTTTTGTGATTGACTTTTTCTCATTCAGCAGAACGTTTTCAAGGTTCATCCATGTTGTGGCATGCATCAGGACTTCATTTCTCGTTACGACTGAGTCATATTCCGTTGGATGGATGGGCCACATTGTGTTTATCCAGTCATCTGTTGATGGACATTTTGGTTGTTTCCATCTTTTGGCTATTGGGAATAGTATGGCATGAACATTGCTGTACCATATTTTTACGCAAATAACGCGCACACGTTCTACTTTTTTTGGGTGTGTGGCCGCCCCCTCCCCACCCCGCAAGGTATTTTCATGAGCATCCTATGTCAGTTTTTTCACATGTGGCTGTAAAAAAAATTAGCACAATACACTTACGAAAATACCCTCGTCAGGGCGGCTGGCAAATAAACGTAGAACGCTCACTGTTATTTGTGTAAAAAATATGGTACAAGTTTCTGTTTGCGTTCCTGCTTTCAGTTGTTTTGGGTATATACCTAGCAGTGGGATTGGTGGGTCATATGGTAGTTCTATGTTTAAAAAGTACTCTTCTTTAAGAGTACATTTGTAGCCAGTAACCACACATGAAGGAGCCCTGGTGGCACAGTGGTTAAACTCTAGACTGCTAACTGAAAGATCAGCAGTTTGAACCCACCAGCCGCTCTACAGGAGAAAGACCTGGCAATCTACTCCTGTAAAGATTACAGCCAAGAAAACCTATGGGCCGTTCTATTCTGACACATGGGGTTGCTATGAGTGGAAACTGACTCCGCAGCACCCAACAACAACCACACATGAGAGAACCAAGTGGGGTTGTCAGATAAAATACAGGCTGCCCCACCGACAGATGAATGGGTAAACAAAACGGGGTCCGTCCATATGATGGAATGTTACTCACATGAAAAGAAATGACGTCCTAATAGACGCTACAACATGGAGGAACCTGGAAAACATTATGCGGAGTGAAAGAAGCCAGACACAAAGGACAAATATTGTCTGCTTCCACTTAAATGAAATATCTAGAAGAGGCAAATATAGAGACAGAAAGTAGTTGGAGGATACAAGGAGCTGGGGAAAAGGAGAATGAGGAGTGACTGCTCAGTGGGGACCAAGTTTTTGTTGTGATGAAGAAATTTTGGAAATGGATAGTGGTAATGGTTGTTCAACACGGTGGTATAATGAATGTCACTGAATTGTACACTTAAAAATGATTAAGTGGAAGTTTTATATTTTATTTTACCACAATAAAACTAAATCCAGTGGGCTTAAACCAAAGAGGCACATGTTGACCCATGTAGCCACAAAGTCCAGAAAGGCAAGGCATCAGGTGAGGCTTGATCTAGTAACTTAAATCATGCCACCGAGGACCCGGCTACTCTCCGCTCTGCATTCCTTGGTGTTCTGTGCTCTATCCAGATGCCTCTGGGAAGCTCCAGGATCTCATAAAATGGTAGCAAGCTGGCTGCCAGTTCTCTAGACCTCATGTCCTCGTACCAAAATGTCCCAGGAAGAGAGACAATCTCTTAGGCTAGGCCCTGCAGAAGCCAAGAGAAAGTTCAGCAAATGCCTCTCATATCTCATGGGTTCTGAGGGCATGACATGCCCATTCCTGAACCAATCTCCATGGCTGGGAATGAGCCAATTAGGACCCACTGCTTGAGAGAGGAACAGTCTATTGCCTGCTAGTTGATTCCCACTGGGCCACATGCCCAAGGGTGGACGAGGGTAGTTTCCCAAAGGATAACTTGGGATACTGTCAGGAATGGTGTCTTAGTTCTCTAGTGCTGCTATAGCAGAACTACCACCAGTGGGTGGCTTTAGAGAAGAGAAATTAATTTTCTCACAGTTGAGGAGGCTAGAAGTCCAAATTCAGGACACCAGCTCTAGGGGAAATCTCCCTGTCTGTTGGCTCTGGGGGAAGGTCCTTGTCTCTTTTCAGTTTCTGCACCTTGGCTCCTTGGTGATCTTCATGTGGCGTGGTGTCTATCTTCCCCCATCTCTGCTTGCCTAACCTGCTCTTTTGTACAGTAAAACCAGTGAAAGCCTGAACCTTCCAACGCCATCAGCCTGGAGTCTGCCCCAGCCATCCGTCTGCCAGAAATGTGTTCGACTGTGCCAGAAAGTTTTCCAAACCATGGCAAACTCTACAGGCCAAACCACCTGGGGTCTTCAAAGACAAATTGACAGGGAAAGAAAGCGATGAAGGGGGAACCTAAAGTTTAAAAGAAACTTAAAACATAACAGTTTTTGAGAACAGGCAAGACTAAGTAATACCATCTGCAGGTGGGCACCTGGGTGCTAATGCTGTGAAGGAGCGCAGTCCTTGGAGAGTCAGGGCAGGGTGCTGCTGGAGGGAGGGAGGGGCTGTGGTGGGGCCGACCTTGAGGGTCTCCTGGGAATGCAGAGTGTAGCAAGAAAGCCTAGTGAGTAAAAAGGGCCGGTAAGACTGGAAGATTCCATCCCTGAGGCCCTCACCTATTTGTCCTTTCTTTTTGGGAAACCCTTCTTCAACCTCCTGTCGACTTCCTGTTCTGCATATCTAACCAGGTACAACGTCTGCATGGGTTTTTTGGAAACAAAATGTATACCATTGATATGAACAGTGAGTTGACATTGACCGCTTTTATGATACCTCGACTGGGCAGTTCACCGATTCCACTAGTGAGTGTGTCTTTTTTTTGGTAAAATATATGTAACATAAAATTTTCCCTTCTAACCTTTTGGAGTGTGTTCCATCTCTACGTATTTACCTATTCTATTTAAGTGCATCAGTTCACAATGTTGTACTGTCGTCACCCTTTTCAAAACCCTTTCATCACCCCAAACAGAAATTCTGTACTCCCCCCTTTCCCCAAGCCCTCTGTTGTTAGCTACTCTGGAGTCATCTCCGACTCATGAGGAGACCCCATGAATAACAGAAGGAAACGTTGCTCGATCCTGTACCGTCTTCACAGTCGTTGGTCCATTGTTGCAACCGCTCAGTATTTTGAGTGCCTTTCACCCTCAGGGGCTCATCTGCAGTACTATATCTGACAATGTTCTGTTGTCATCCACAGGGTTTTCACTGACTAACTTTTGGAAGGAGATCACCAGGCCTCTCTTCCTGGTCTGTCTTAGTCTGGAAGCATTGCTGAAACCTGTCCACCATGGTGATCCTGCTGGTATTTGAAATACCAGTGATGTAACTTCCAGCATCATAGCAACATGCAAGCTACCACAGCACGACAAACTGACAGACGGGTGGTGGCCCTTAGCCCCTGGCAACCACTAATCTATTTGATGCCTTGTTCTCTAGTCTTCTTCTGACCTGCCCCTCAACTTTCTGTAAATTCCTTTCTTCTTCCTTTTTTATTTCCTCTTCCCCTTGGCAATTAGTAACCACTAGTCTACTTTCTATCTCTATGAGCTTACCTTTTCTAGACGTCATTGTTGTTAGGTGCCGTCAAGTTGGTTCCAACTCGTAGCGACCCCATGTACAACAGAACGAAACACTGCCCGGTCCTGTGCCATCCTCACAATTATTGTTATGCTTGAGCCCATTGTTGCAGCTACTGTGTCAATCCATCTCGTTGAGGGTCTTCCTCTTTTTGGCTGACCCTCTACTTTACCAAGCATGATGTCCTTCTCCAGGAACTGGTCCCTCCTGATAGCATGCCCAAATTATGTGAGACGAAGTCTCTCCATCCTTGCTTCTAATAAGCATTCTAGCTGTGCTTCTTCCAAGACAGATTTGTTCTTTCTTCTGACAGTCCGTGGGATAGTCAATATTCTTCGCCACCACCATAATTCAAAGGCATCAGTTCTTCTTCGGTCTTCCTTATTCATTGTCCAGGTTTCACAGGCACACGAGGTGATTGAAAACACCATAGCTAGAGTGAGTAACACCTTATTCCTTAGAGTGACATCTTTGTTTTTTAACACTTTAAAGAGGTCTTTTGCAGCAGATCTGGCCAATGCACTACGTCCTTTGATTTCTTGACTGTTCCTTTTATGGGCATTGATTGTGGATCCAAGTAAAACGAAACCCGTAACAACTTCAGTATTTTCTCCATTTATCATGATGTAGCTTATTGGTCCAACTGTGAGGATGTTTGTTTTCTTTATGTGGAGGTGTAATCCATACTGAAGGCTGTAGTCTTTGATCCTCATCAGGAAGTGCTTCAAGTCACCTTGACTTTCAGCAAGCAAGGTTGTGTCATCTGTGTATTGCAGGTAGTTAATGAGTCTTCCTCCAATCCTGATGCCATGTTCTTCTTCATATAATCCAGATTCTTGGATTATTTGCTCAGCATACAGATTGAATAAGTATTGTGAAAGGATATAACCCTGACGCACACCTTTCCTGACTTCAAACTATGCAGTATCCCCTTGTTCTGGTCTAATGACTGCCTCTTGGTCTCTGTACAGGTTCCTCACGAGCACAATTAAGTGTTCTGGAATTCCCATTCTTTGCAATGTTCTCCATAATTTGTTGTGATCCACACAGTCGAGTGCCTTTGCCTAGTCAATAAAACACAAGTAAACATCTTTCTGGCATTGTCTGCTTTCAGCCAAGATCCATCTGACTTCAGGACTGATAGTCCTTGTTCCATGTCCTCTTCTGAATCTGGCTTGAATTTCTAGCAGTTCACTGTCAATATGTTGCTACAGCTGCTTTTGAATGATCTCCAACAAAATTTTGCTTGTGTGTGATATTAATGGTATCGTTTGATAATTTCTGTATTTTGTTGGATCACCTGTTTTTGGAATGGGCACAAATATGGATCTCTTCCAGTCGATTGGCCAGGTAGCTGTCTTCCGAATTTCTTGGCATAGATGAGTGAGCACTTCCAGTGCTGCATCCTTTTGTTGAAACATCTCCGTTGATATTCCGTCAATTCCTGGAGCCCTGTTTTTCGCCAGTGTCTTCAGTGCAGCTTGGACCTCTTGATCATATGCTACCGACTGAAATGGTTGAATGTCAACCAATTCTTTTTGATACAGTAACTCTGTGTATTCCTTCCATCTTCTTTTGATGCTTCCTGCATCATTTAATATTTTCCTCATAGAATCCTTCACTATTGCAACTCAAGGCTTGAATTTTTTCTTTAGTTCTTTCAGCTTGAGAAATGCTGAGTGTGTTCTTCCCTTTTGTTTTTCTATCTCTAGGTCTTTGCACATTTTATTATGATACTTTGTCTTCTCGAGCTGCCCTTTGAAATTTTCTGTTCAGCTCTTTTACTTCTTCATTTCTTCTGTTAGTTTTTTTTTAGCTACTCGACGTTCAAGAGCAACTTTCAGAGTCTCTTCTGACATCCATTTTGGTCTTTTCTTTCTTTCCTGTCTTTTTAATGGCCTCTTGCTTTCTTCATGTATGATGTCCCTGATGTCATCCCACAACTTGTCTGGTCTTCGGTCATTAATGTTCAATGTGTCAAACCTGTTCTTGAGTGGTCTCTAAATTCAGGTGAGATATACTCAAGATCGTACTTTAGCTCTCGTGGACTTGTTCTAATTTTCTTCAGCTTCAACTTGCTTGAACTTGCACATGAGCAATTGATGATCTGTTCTGCAGTCGGCCGCTGGCCTTGTTCTGACTGATAATATTGAGCTTTTCCGTCATCTCTTTCCACAGATATACTTGATTTGATTTCTGTGTATTCTGTCTGTTGAGGTCCACACGTATAGTCACCACTTGTGTTGTTGAAAAAAGGTATTTGCAATGAAGAAGTCATTGGTCTTGAAAAATTCTATCATGAGGTCACTGGCATTGTTTCTATTACCAAGGCCATATTTTCCAGCTACAAATCGTTCTTATTTGCTTCCAACTTTCACATTCCAATCGCCAGTGCTATCAATGCATCTTGATTACATGTTTGATCAATTTCAGACTGCAGAAGTTGGTAAACATCTTCAATTTCTTCATCTTTGGCCTTAGTGGTTGGTGCATAAATTTGAATAATAGTCATATTAACTGGTCTTCCCTGTAGGTTATGAATATTATCCTATCACTGACAGAGTTGTACTTCAGGATAGAGCTTGAAATGTTCTTTTTGATGATGAATGAATGCAACACTATTCCTCTTCAATTTGTCATTCCCGGCATAGTGGACCATATGATTGTCTGATTCAAAATGGCCAATACCAGTCCATTTCAGCTCACTAATGCCTAGGATATGGATGTTTATGCGTTTCATTTCATTTTTGACAATTTCTAATTTTCCTAGATTCATACTTCGTACATTCCACATTCTGATTAATGGATGTTTGCAGCTGTTTCTTCTCATTTTGAGTCATACCACATCAGCAAATGAAGGTCCCAAAAGCTTGACTCCATCCACATCATTGAGCTTGACTCTACTTTGAGGGGGCAGCTCTTCCCCAGTCGTCTTTTGAGTGCCTTCCAACCTGAGGGGCTCATCTTCCGGCACGGTATCAGACAATGTTCTGCTGCTATTCATAAGGTTTTCACTGGCTGATTTTTCAGAAATGGACTGCTGGGTCCTTTTTCCTAGTCTGTCTTAGTCTGGAAGCGCTGCTGAAACCTGTCCACCATGGGTGACCCTGCTAGTATTTAAAACACTGGTGGCAAAGCTTCCAGTATCATAGCAACATGCAAGCCACCATAGTGTGACAAACTGACAGATACCTCGTGGCTATTCTAGATAGTTCATATAGAGGGAATCATACAATATTTATCCGTCTGTGCCTCTGTTTTTTCACTTAACATTTGAAAGTTTATCCATGTTACAGCAGGTATCAGAACATCTTTCCTTTTTATGGCTGAATGATATTCCGCATTACAGATGGACCACATTTTCTTTATCTATTCATCTGTTGATGGACACTTGGGTTGTTTCCACCTTTCACCTATTGTGAATAGTGAACGTTGGTGTACAAGTATCTGTTTCAATCCCTGCTTTCTAGTCTTTTGGGTATATCCCCAGTAGTGGAATTGCTGGGTCATTTGGTAATTTCATGTTTAACTCTTTAAGAAGCCTTCTTTTCTTCTTAGCTCAGCCAGAGTCAGCTTCTGTCACTTCCAGCCAAGAGCTCCAACCCGTGCAGCCTTCCCTCATCCATTGAGGGTGTGCTTGAAAAACAGTGGGGCTCCTGGGCCTGAAACCCAGGTTCTTAGTCTAGACTCGTTGTTGTCGTTGGGTGCCGTTTGAGTTGATTCCAACTCATAGTGACGAGTAGAACTGCCCCATAGTGTTTTCTAGGCAGTAGCCTTCATGGGAGCAGATCGCTAGGTCTTTCTCCTGTGGAGCTACTCGGTAGCTTTGAAATGTAACCTTTCTTTTGGTTAGCAGCCGAGTGCTTAACCATTGTGGCCTCACGGCTCCTTCTCCTAGACTCTTGGTTGCAAACAATCAACCTGAGAAGGGGGGAATTTGGGTAAGGATATGGGGGAAGTGTCCCAAAATAGAAGGGATGCTTACGACGGGCCCAGGTCTGGGCACAGGGCCTGCACAAGCGTCAGATGCGGCCCTGCACTGGCTCATACCCTGTGCTTTCTCATTCCTCCTTCCTCTACAGGGCGGGCTCTGGGGCTCTCCATGCACCAGAGGCAGATGGCGCCCTTGCAGGCCTAGGTCTTGCAGCTCTGCAGCCCCAAGAAGTCTGCAGAGTGAGGTTCAGAGGCCACATTCTGGGGGCCTGGAGACTGGGTCCAGGGTGCATCTGGGGATTTGTCTGGCAGTGGTATTTGCAGAACAAGCTCAGTTCTCAGTCTGAAGGTGTTTGGGGGGTGGGTCACAGCACATGCTTCTCCTGCCCGCCCCTCAGGTGATGGTGAGCAACCCGCATTCCCTGGGGCTGCAGGCGACCATCGAGGAGCAAGACTACACTTTGGACGGGAACAGCGAGTATCAACTGGTGAGCCATGCCACTCCTCCACACCCAGCCCCGCTAAGGGCATGGGCTTCACCACCCAGCCAGGTCCCCAGCCCTCCCCTCCTTCCTGCCAAGCCCAGGTCAAGGCCCTGAGGGATCTGGAGGCAGCACAGTCCTTGCTCCCACCACGCACTTGGTCTGCTGGGAAGTTGTTGCATGCCATAGACTTGATTCCAGCTCATAGTGACACCATGTGACAGAGGAGAACTGCCCCATAGGGTTTTCTTGGCTGTAATCTTTATAGGAGCAGATCACCAGGTCTTTCTCCCGCGGAGCTGCTGGTGGAGTCAAACCACCGACGTTTTGGTTAGCAGCTGAGCACTTACCCTTGTGCCCCCAGGGCTCCTCGTGGGAAGACAGGCCTGACATCTACCCTCATCCAGATGCACAATGTCATTAAAGCGTTGCACAGGAGAGGGGGGTGGACAAGGGTGCATGAGTCACTGGGAGCCCAGCCCAGCCCAGGGAGAGCGTGAGACCTGAGCTCGCTGGGGAAACTGAGGCAGCAGAACTGAGGCAAACCAGGGGAAGAAGGCTGCAGGGACAGGAGGGGTTAGGTCAAAGATGGGCCTGGGGAACTCATGGGGCTGAGTGGGTGTGCAGGCCTCACAGTCATACCAGGGTGTTTGCACTTAGTCCCAATGACCAGGATCACAAGGATGGTGTGCACCGGAGTGGGTACAGCAAGGCAGGATGGGCCACAACTGACTCTGTCCCGGCTCTTGGCATGTCACAACACGTAGATAAGAGGAAGGAACAACAAAGCCACGCCTGATGATGGGACCCAGAACAAGGACATAAGTCATTTCCTTGAGTTTCCAGAACGTTCTCACTGGTGGTGGAATTAGAAGCAGAGGCTGGTTGGACAGTCCCGGGCTCAGCCCATCCCAAGCTCCATCTCTATCCCATCTCCGCACCCCCCCTCCGCCTATGTGAACGCCAACCTGAACCTCTGCTTTCTTCCTGGGCCCCCGCAGAACATTTACCTGAAGCAACAGCACCACTCTGGCAGGGCTGACCCCAACTTCACCTCCAGGTATGTCGTGGCCTTGATGGTGGTGGCCACCGCAGGTTTGCACTTTGCTGTCTATGAAAACAAACAAATAAAAACCACCAAACCAGTTGCTGTGGAGTCAATTCTTACTCACAGCAACCCCGTGTGTTACAGAGTAGAACTGCCCCTTTGAGTTCTCCTGTCTGTCATCTTTAAGGAAACAGATCACCGGGCCTTTCTTCCATGGGTGGGTCCAGACTATCAACCTTGAGATTAGTTGTTGTTGTTAAGTGACGCCGAGTTGGTTCCGACTCATAGTGACCCTGTGTCTAACAGAAGGAAACACTGCCCAGTCCTGCACCATCCTCACAATCATTGTTATGTTTGAGCCCATTGTTGCAGCCACTGTGTCAATCCATCTCATTGAGAGTCTTCCTCTTTTTCACTGACCCTCTACTTTACCAGGCACGATGTCCTTCTCCAGGACTGGTCCCTCCTGATAACACGTCCAAAGTACATGAGACGAAGTCTTGTCATCCCTGCTTCTAAGGAGCACTCTGGCTGTACGCCTTCCAAAACAGATTTGTTCGTTCTTCTGGCAGTCCATGGTATATTCAATATTCTTCACTAATGCCATAATTCAAAGGCATCAATTCTTCTTCTGTCTTGCTTATTCGTCGTTCAGCTTTCACATGCATATGAGGCGGCTGAAAATACCAAGGCTTAAGTCAGACACACCTTAGTCCTCAAAGCAACATCTTTGCTTTTTAACACTTTGAAAGAGGTCTTTTGTAGCCGATTTGCAGATTAGGTGAGTAGTCAAGTGCAAACCATGTGCACCACCGGGGACCTTTGCCATCTGTAAGCTTCCCTCAGCAGGCATGGGGAGATTGGGACCCTCCCCGCAGGTGGTGCCGGAGTCTCCTAGAGCTGCCATAACAAAGTCCCGCAAACTGGACAGCTTAGAAGAATAGAAATTTATTGCCTCACAGTTCCAGAGGCTAGAGGTCCTAGATCAGGATGTCGGCCATGTTGATTCCTTCTGAGGGAGAATCTTCTGGCGACAGCTGGCGATCCTTGGTGTTCCTTGGCTTGCACCTTTGTCTGCTCATCCCATGGCCATCTTTCCTCTGTGTCTCTCTGCCCCTGTAGCTCCCCTCCTCTTTTTATAAGGTCACCAGTCATAGAGGATTAGGACCCATCCTACTCCAGGATGATCTCATGTCAACTGATAATATCTGCAAAGACCCTATTTCCAAACAAGGTCACATTCACAGGTACCAGAGGTTAGGACTTCAATGTATCTTTTTGGGGAAAACAGTTCAACCCATAACAAACAGTAAAATAAGAATGATTAAAAACATCTTACAAAGAGGAGAAATAAGATGGAGAAAGGACAAGTGTTTCCAGGGAAATCAGAAAATGCCAGGTTCCTCTCTGAGGAATCATGCAGTGTAAGTGGGACACATCTCTTTTCTCGACTTGAACAAGCTATTGGAAGTTTTCACCCCTTTGGCAATACTCCCCCATGCCCTCCGTGCAGTGACTCAGGACACCGGAAGTCCAGGACACCTGGAGCAGTTGTTAGTTGCCATCAGGTTGGCTCTGACTCATGGTGGCCTTGTGTATAACAGAATAAAATGTTGCCTGGTCCTACCCCATCTTTCTGATCGTTGGTATGTTTGAGGCCACTGTTTTGGCTATCGTGTTAATCCATCTCATTAAGGGTTTCCCTCGTTTTTGCTCACCCTGTGCTTCACCAAACACGATATCCTCTTGTATCGATTGGTCTTCCTTGATGACGTGTCCTCAGTAAGCAAGCTGAAGTTTTGCCATCCTCGCTTCTAAGGAGCATTCTGGTTGTATTTTTCTAAGACTGGTTTGGTCTTTTTTTTGACATTCCACGATATACTCAGTATTCTTTGCCAACAGCCATGGTTTGAATGCTTCAATTCTTCTTCTATCTTCCTTTTTCATTGTCCTGCTTTTGCATGCATATGAGGCAATTGCAAAGACCATGGCTTGGGTCAGTAATTAAGTGACATCTTTGCTTTTTGGAACTTTAAAGAGGTCTTTTGCAGCAGAAATGCCCGATGCTACACGTCGTTTGATTTATTGACTGCTTCCTCTACGGACATTGATTATTGATCCAAGTAGAATGTAATCATTGACAACTTCACTTCGGAGCAGTGCTGGTGGTGGAAGCAAAACCCACACCTGACCAGGCTGAGCGGCTGGAACCCTGAGTTGCCACCCATTCAATAAACCACTCAAGGACATGAGCACCAGGACATGAGCAGGGCTGTGAGTTGGAGTATGATGCAGTCAGATTGGTATTTTTTATTAATATTTTATTTTTGATGAAAATATATAGAACAAAACCCTCTCCTATTCAACAGTTTCTAGACATAATGATCAGAGACACTGGTTATATTCTTCACATTGTGTCAACATTCTCACTGTTTCTGTTCTGGTTCTTTTACTCCAATTGACTAAAACTCCCTGTCCCCCGACTTTCTTGTCTACGCTTTAGGATAGCTGTTGTTCATTTGGTCTTATGTAATTTTTTTTTTTTTTTAAAGAATGCAATACTTAAGGGTGACAATCTTTACTTTTTTTTTTTTTTTTTTTAATAGTATTTTATTGTACTTCAGGTGAAGGCTTACAGAACAAATAGTTTCTCATGTAACAGTAGTACACATGCTGTTTTATGACTTTGGTTAACAACCCCACAACATTTTAACCCTCTAAATTCTCAGCTTTTTTTTTTTTTTTTTTGGTGAAAATACACATAGCCAAAGATACCCTATTTCAAAACTTTTTACGTACACATTTAAGTGACATTGACTACGCTCTTCCAATTGTGCTGTCATTCTCACTTAAGATGAAGGCTTACAGGACAAAATAGCCTCCCATTTAACAGTTACTACAAATGTTGCCCTATAACAATGGTTAACAATCTCACAACACATCAACAGTATCCTTACTCAACCTTGTGTTCCCTATCATCAGCTTCCTACTCCCCTTCTGCCTTCTGGCCCTTGTCACTGGACTCCTGCACCTCGTTAGTCTCATTTGGTTTTACTGGGCTGTCCACTCCCAGGCTGAACAGTGAACCTCGAAGGTGACTTCACCACTGAGCTAAAAGGGTGTCTGCGGGCCATACTCTTGAGGTTTCTCCAGTCTCCTTTAGGCCAGTAAATCTGGTCTTTTTTTTTTTTGTGAGTTAGAATTATGCTCTACATCCTTCTCCAGCTCTGTCCAGAACCCTCTGTTGTGATCCTGGTCAGAGCAGTCAGTGGTGGTAGCCGGGCACCATCTAGCTGTACTGGACTCAGTCCGGTGGAGGTCTTGGTAGCTGTGGACAATTAGTCCTTTGGACTAATCTTTTCGTTGTATCCTGTTCTCTTCATTCTCCCTTGCTCCCAAAGGGATGAGACCAGTGTAGTATCTTAGATGGCCACTCACAGGCTTTTAAGACTCCAGACACTACTCACCAAGGTAGAATATTATCTTTATAAGTAGTGTCATGCCAATTGAGCTAGATGTTCCCCGAGACCATGGTCCCCAGAGCCCTCCGTCCAGCAACTCAGTCCCTCGGGGAATTTGGATGTGTCCATGGGGCCTCCATGACCTTTCCTTGTGCAGGTTGTGTTAGTTTCCCTTGTATTGTGTACTGTCTCACCTTTCACCCAAGATACCACTTATCTATTGCCTATTTAGTATTTCCCCCCCCCCCCATCCCTGGTAACCAACAAGGATTGTTACATTTTGCATGTGAACTTTTTCATGGGTTTTTACAATAGAGGTCTCATACAATATTTGTCCTTTTGTGATTGACTTATTTCACTCAGCATAATGTCCTCCAGTTTCATCCATGTTATGAGATGGTTCACAGATTCATTGTTGTTCTTTCTCGTTGCATAGTACTCCATTGTCAATCTTTACTTTTTGAGCTAAACTGTTACTTAGTTTAAAAGTGACTTCAGGAGATAGTTTCGATTCAGGGTTCAAAGAGTAACTCAGGGCCATAGTCTCAGGGACTCCTCCAGCCTAAATAGCTCAAGTAAGTCTGGAGTCTAAGAATTTGAGATTCTGTTTTACATTTTTCTTTGTTTCTATCAGGATCCATCTGTTGTGTCCCTGATCAGAACATCTGGTAGTGGTTGCCAGACACCATCTAGTTCTTTTGGTCTCAAGGTGGAGGAAGCAGTGGTTCATGGATACAGTTGGTCCTCAAGTCTGGTTCCTTCTCTGATTCTTGGGTTTCCTTCTTTCTCTTTTGCTCCAGACGAATAGAGACCAACAGTTGTATCTTCGATGGCCACTCGTAAGCTTTCAAGACCCCAGACACTGCTTAACCATACTGGGAGGTAGAACACAAACTTTCAGAACTATATTATGCCAGTTGACTGGGTTGTCCCATGAGACCATGGTCCTAAACCTTCAAACCAAAAGAACTGATCCTGTGAGGTGATTGGTTATTGTCAGACTGGCATTTTGAACCACTCACTTTGGCCATTTTTGGGGGGCTGGAGGTGCCAGAGAGGGCTTCCCAGAGGCTACAGGAGGCAGTCAGAGATGTTCAAGGAGACCAGAGCAGTGTGCTTTGATGGGGAGAAGGGCTTGGGAGACTGACTGAAGAAAGGGGAGGAGGTAAGGATTTTGTCATTCCCAGGGGATGAGGTTGTTGCTGTTGTTAGGTGCCGTCAAGTTGATTCCGACTCACAGCTACCCCATCTGACAGAGTAGAACTGCCCCATAGAATTTTCCTGGCTGTAATCTTTATGGAAGCAGATCTCCAGGTCTTTCTCCCCTGGAGCCACTGGGTGGGTTCGAACTGCCAACCTTTGAGTTAGCAGCCAAGCACTTAACTGTAATCATGTGAAAAGGTGTAGAATGACCAGCTCTATTCTGTGTAACAGAAGAAAGATCTAGGTCCCCTGAATGACTATGAGGAGGTTGTCAACAAACTCCAGGAATACCTGCCCAAGGAAGGGAACATTTGGCTGAGATCTGTAGGATGAGTGGGCATTAACAAGACAGAGAAGGTAAAGGCAAGCCTGGGAGAGGAATGGCAAGTACAAATGCCCTATGGCAGTAAGGAGAAAAGCAAGTAGCAAGGACTGGAGGAAGACCCTGAAGTGAAGAGAGTGAGGAGGATCACGGGGCAGGATGATGCGGGGGAGTCAATAGGGGCCAGAGCACATAGATCTTGTTAAGAGAAATCATTGGTGTTTTCCAGAAAAGAGGTGTTGGGCTCAGACTGGCATTTCAACAAGATGATCTGGCTAGCCACAGGTTGGGAAATGGATTGGAGGGGAGTGAGAAATGATGTGCAGGTGGGCTCGGCAGCCAGTGCAGTACTCTAAGGAGAGGCACCGGGAGCCTGGGCTGGATGGGGCCATGGGCATGGAGGGACATGGCAGGAGAGGGAGGGAGGGCTTGAGGGATGAAGTGGGAGCCAGGAGGTGCACAGAAGCTGCTTTGTTTCCTGGTTTGCCTAAATGCAGGGGAGGGGTCCCAATCACCGAGACAGACAACGATGGGAGATCAGGTTTGGGTAGGTGAGAAACGTGGCCTTGGTGCTGTGTGTAACTGAGGTGTCCTGGAGTCATCAGTTATTACAATACATGCAAGAAGACTGAATCCCCCAGTGAAAAGATGAGACTCCCAGACTGGGTTAAAAAAAATAAAAGAAACACATCTAAAATTAACAGACAAAAGTGGAAAATAAAGGGATGGATAAAGATATAGGAGCCCTGGTGGCACAGTGGTTAAGAGCTCGGCTGCTAACCAAAAGATTGGCAGTTCGAATCCACCAGCCACTCTTTGAAAACCCTATGGGGCAGTTCTACTCTGTCCTATAGGGTTGCTATGAGTCAGAATTGACTCGATGGCAATGGGTTTGGTTTTTTTATTTTAAAGATATATGAGGAAATCCAATCAAACAATTGAACAAAAACCAAAAGAATAGGAGTGACAGTATTATTACAAGATAAAATATATTTTCAAAGCCAAAAACATTTAGCTTATATATGTGTACAAATACAAATCTTTATTCACCAATCATCATGGCAAATACTCAAGGCAAAAACTCCTAGAAACATAAAGAGATCCTGAATAAAACACCATCACTGTCGAAGATTTTAATATGCTACTTTTAAAATCTGACAGATTAAGTAGGCAAAAAACAAATAAGACCACCAAGCAGGGGTCCTCAATGGAGGCAATTTTGCACCCCCACCCCAGAAGACATTTGGCAATCTTGTTTTATGCCTGGTTACTAACCAAAAGGTGGGCGGTTCAAATCCACCCAGCAGCACCACACAATGAAGACTTGGTGATCTACTTCCATAAGATTGGAGTCACTGAAAACCATATGGAGTGCAGTTCTGCCTTGACACACATGGGATTGTCATGAGTGAGAGTAGATGCCACAGCAATGGGTTTGGCTTTTTGGAGACAATTTTTATTGTCATGACTGAGTCAGGGGATTGCTACTGGCATCTAATGGGTAGAGCTCAAGGATGCTGCTCAACACCTGTCCAGCATGAACTTGCAACGTAAACTTGCTTCCAAAAATAGAGGACGCTGAGAGACCGAAGAAAGAGACAGGCAACTCCGGGGTGGCAGCAGAGGAGTTTATTAGGGAGATTTACATATGACATGAGTCTTGGGTGGCCGCTGGACCAAGCAGATCTCCACACTCCACAGTGGGAGGGCAGAGGTTTTATAGTGGTGGTGGATAATAGTGGCTACATGCTAGGGACTTACATAAGGATGATTTAGCAAACTATAGCAAACTAGAAGACCACATGAGGGTGCTCATGTTCAGCCTCACAAAGCCTGTTTCCCCTTCAGTCCACCCCTTGAGGACAGCTCTTACAATCTGGCATGTTCCCCCTCTTGTGCTGTAGCACAAGAGACCCTATCCCCTCCCACCCAGGAACAAATATAGAAGTGGGGTTGGCCAGGTGATGTATGGTGCCTGCATATGTGCAAGAGACAGCAAGAGTTACTTTGTGCCCAGAACAGGAGGAAGGCTTCTCTGATAAGGAGAAGGAACCAGGAGAGAGAAGGCAACCCAATTCCTATCCTCCTTATCAGAGAATGCTCTGAGCCCAAGGCCTTTACTTAGGCAGCCTGGATGGGGGCATAGAGGCAGACCATTTCCCCAACAACACCCTATAATGCACAGGGCAGCTCCCCCATAACCAAGAATGATCTGATCCCAAATGTCAATAGTGCTGAGGTTGAGAAACCCTGCTATAGAGGATTTATCTAATTCACACAACAAGCGTGTTTTGATTCTTTATATAAAACTCTGTATGCTATGAATACAGAAGATATGTTCCTCTCTTATGCTTATAGAGAATTTATTTAAAAAATTCAATTAGTCATTACTTGGTTATAAATAATCAGTTCTTTCAATAGAGATTTTCAGGCCACATTCTCAGACTCTAATCCAATAAAACTGGAAATCGACAACCAAAATAAAACAAAAGCAACACCAATAACAAAAATCTCCTTTACTTGGCAATTAAGAAACATATACTAGAAGAATCCCTGAGACGGTGGCCCTAAGACACCCTTCTGACCTGAAACTGAAGCCATTCCTGGAGACCACCTTCTAGCTAAACAATAGACAGGCCAATAAAATAAACAATAACACCCAAGAGGAACGTGTTCCATAGAACAATCAATTATAATAGATCAAAAGGACAACATTTGTCCAAAAGCAAAGATAAGGAGACAAGAGTGGGTAGAAAAACAGGACGAAAGGAAATGGGGAACCCAAGGTGGAAATGGGGAGAGTGGTGACACATTGTGGGGAATGCAGCCAATGTCATGGAACACTTTATGTACAAACTATCGAATGGGAAACTAATTTTCTCTGTAAACTTTCACCTAAAGCGCAATGACAGTTTTTTAAAAAAAAGAAACATAAATAAGAAACTTACAAATAATAAATTAAAAAACCTATAAATAACTCCTGAATCAAAGATGAAATAATAGCTAAAATATACTCAGAGGAAAATTTATACCCCAAGCACTTTCATTATTAGAAAAAGAAATTTCTTCAAAATTAGAAAAAGACGAATGAACTAAAAAAAAAAAAAAAAAAAGATAAATTGACCAAAAAATTAACTTAGGAAACTAGAAGAATACCAAAAAGAAGCAATGAGAGGATAATTAATAATGATACAATCTGAAATTTATGAAAACAGAAGGCAAAAATGCAATGTAAAGTAAAACCGAAACAAAAAGCTAGCTCTTTAGCAGACCGGTATAATAGCTGCTGCTGTCAGGTGCCATCATAGCAACTCCCTGTGACAGTAAAACTGCCCTATAGGGTTTTTCTAGGCTGTAATCTGTATAAGGAAACCCTGGCGGTGTAGTGGTTAAGAGCTACAGCTGCTTGCGAAAAGGTCGGTGGTTTGAATCCACCAGGTGCTCCTTGGAAACTATCTGGGGCTGTTCTACTCTGTCCTGTAGAGTCAGAATCGACTCCACGACAATGGATTTGGTTTGGTTAATCTGTATGAGTAGCAGATTACCAGGTCTTTCTCTTGCAGAGGGCTGGGTGGGTTCAAACTTCCAGCCTTTTGATTCTCAACCAAGCACTTAACTGTTGTGCCACCCAGGCTCCCTGTATAATAGCTGAAACCCGACAATTCTGATTAAGGGCAAAAGAAAGACAATGAAGTGAACATTTGCAATGGAAAGTGAAGAGAAAAGTTTGGATTTAGAAACTATTGAAAGAATCATGAGAAGTCATTATATGCAGCTCAGTGATAATAAAATTGAGATGTCAGATGTTCTTTGAAATAAACAATATACAAATTAACAAAACTGACTCAAGAAAAGGTAGACGCTCAAAGGAGGGCAGACCACCATGCTTGTCTTTTCTCTTTAGCACCCCCAGAGGCCCTCAGTCAATATTTTGAAATGAGTGAGTGAGTGAATGAATGAATGGACAATACTTTTGACTATGACTCTCGTCTCCGGTAACACATACTCCTGTTGTCTTTGCAGCATAAAGCGACCCACAATATCTACCGTCACTCTAGACATAGCCAACAAAGAAATCTCCTGCATCGACGTCAAGCCACTGGTATGTCTCAAACCTTTACTGGCCCACAGTCTGTGTTATTAGTGTTAGGAGTAATGGCGGCAGGCTTACGTCGGCTTTTCCTTGAGGGGCTGTGCAAGCCCTTGTTCAGGATCTGGAAATGGAGGTGACTCTGTGCTGGTTGTTGGAGTCACTGCCACCCCCATCAGTGTCCCCAGACTGCCCCTTCCCTTTTCCCCTTCCTGACTCACTGTTCTCCGAGCAGGTGTATCAGTGCATGTTGCTTGTCGGTCATCTGCAGAACTTCCCCTGGTTGACTCAGGTAACAGCACTTATAAGCATACCCAAGAGAATTGAAAACACCCATCAACATACGGCCACATAAAACTTGCTTAAAGTGTTCATAATAGCATTGTTCACAACAGCCAAAAAGCAGAAACAACCTAAATCCCCATCAGTGGATGAATGGATAAACAAATATGGTGCATCCATATAATGGAATATTATGCAGTCATAAAAAGGAACGAAGTTCTGATACATGTTACAACATGGATGAACCTTGCAAACATTGTTACTCAGTGAAAAAAAAAGCCAGACACAAAAGGACAAATATCATACCATTCCATTTATATGAAATGTTCATAGGCAAATTCATAGAGACAGAAAGTAGATTAGTAGTTGCCTAAGGGCTGGGGCCCCCACATGTCTGTCAGTTTGTCATACTGTGAGGGCTTGTGTGTTGCTGTGATGCGGGAAGCTATGCCACTGGTATTCAAATACCAGCAGGGTCACCCATGGTGGACGGGTTTCAGCTGAGCTTGCAGACTAAGACAGACTAGGAAGAAGGGCCCAGCAGTCTACTTCTGAAAAAAAAATTAGCCAGTGAAAACCTTATGAATTAGCAACAGAACGTTGTCTGATACAGTACTGGAAGGTGAGCCCCTCAGATTGGAAGGCACTCAAAACATAACTGGGGAAGAGAGCTGCCTCCTCAAAGTAGAGTCGACCTTAACGATGAGGATAGAATCAAGCTTTTGGAACCTTCATTTGCTGATATGGCACAATTCAAATTGAGAAAAAACCAGTTGCAAACATCCATTAATAATAGGAACATGGAATATATGTAGTATGAATCTAAGAAAATTGGAAATCGTCAAAAATGAAATGGAATGGATAAACATTGATATCCTAGGCATTAGGAGCTGAAATGCACTGGTACTAGACTTTTTGAATCGGACAAACATATCTTCTACTATGTCAGGAATGACAAATTGAAGAGGAATGGTGTTGTGTTCATCATCAAAAAGAACATTTCAAGATCTGTCCTGAAGTACAACGCTGTCAGTGGTAGGATAATATCCATACGCCTACAAGAAAAACCAGTTAATATGACTATTATTCAAATTTACACTCCAACCACTAAGGCCAGAGATGAAGAAATTGAAGATGTTTACCAACTTCTGCAGTCTGAAATTGATCAAACATGTAATCAAGATGCATTGATAATACTGGCGATTGGAATGTGAAAGTTGGAAGCAAAGAAGGATTTGTAGCTGGAAAATATGGCCTTGGTAATAGAAACAATGCCAGAGACAGCATGACAGAATTTTTCAAGACCAACGACTTCTTCATTGCAAATACCTTTTTTCAACAACATAAGTGGCGACTATACGTGTGGACCTCAACAGACAGAATACACAGAAATCAAATCAAGTATATCTGTGGAAAGAGATGACGGAAAAGCTCAATATTATCAGTCAGAACAAGGCCAGGGGCCGACTGCAGAACAGATCATCAATTGCTCATGTGCAAGTTCAAGCAAGTTGAAGCTGAAGAAAATTAGAACAAGTCCACGAGAGCTAAAGTATGATCTTGAGTATATTCCATCTGAATTTAGAGACCACTCAAGAACAGATTTGACACTTGAACACTAATGACCGAAGACCAGACGAGTTGTGGGATGACATCAGGGACATCATACACGAAGAAAGCAAGAGGTCATTAAAAAGACAGGAAAGAAAGAAAAGACCAAAATGGATGTCAGAAGAGACTCTGAAAGTTGCTGTTGAACGTAGAGTAGCTAAAGCAAACAGAAGAAATGATGAAGTAAAAGAGCTGAACAGAAGATTTCTAATGGCAGCTTGAGAAGACAAAGTAAAGCATCATGATGAAATGTGCAAAGACCTGGAGTTAGAAAACCAAAAAGGAAGAACATGCTCAGCATCTGTCAAGCTGAAAGAACTGACGAAAAAAGTCAAACCTTGAGTTGCAATTTTGAGGGATTCTATGGGCAAAATACTGAACGACTCAGGAAGCATCAAAAGAAGATGGAAGGAATACACAGAGTCACTGTACCAAAAAGAATTGGTTGATGTTCAGTCATTTCAGGAGGTAGTATATGATCAAGAACCAATGGCACTGAAGGAAGAAGTCCAAGCTGCACTGAAGACATTGGTGAAAAATAAGTCTCCAGGGATTGATGAAATACGAATTGAGATGTTTCAACAAATGGATGCAGTACTGGAAGTGCTCGTTCGTCCATGCCAAGAAATTTGGGAGACAGCTAGCTACCTGGCTGACCAACTGGAAGAGATCCATATTTATGCCTATTCCCAAGAAAGGTGATCCAACAAAATGTGGAAATTATCAAAGAATATCATTAATATCACACACAGGAAAAATTTTGCTGAAAACCATTCAAAGGCAGTTGCAGCCGTACATCAACAGGGAACTGCCAGAAATTCAAGCCAGATTCAGAAGATGATGTGGAACAAGGGATATCATTGCTGATGTCAGATGGATCATGGCTGAAAGCAGAAAATACCGAAAAGATGTTTACCTGTGTTTTATTGACTATGCAAAGGCATTCGACTGTGTGGATCATAATAAATTACAGATAACATCGTGGAGAATGGGAATTCCAGAATACTTGTACTCATGAGAACCTGTACATAGATCAAGAGGCAGTTATTTGAGCAGAACAAGGGGATACTGGGTGGTTTAGAGTCAGGAAAGGTGTGCATCTGGGTTGTATCCTTTCACCATACTTACTCAATTTGTATGTTGAGCAAATAATCTGAAAAGCTGGACTATGTGAATAAGAACAGGACATCAGGATTGGAGGGAGACTCATTAACAACTTGCATTATGCAGATGACACAACCTTGCTTGCTGAAAGTGAAAAGGGCTTGAAGTGCTTACTGCTGAAGATCAAAGACTACAGCCTTCAGTATGGATTACACCTCAACATAAAGAAAAAAATCCTCACAACTGGATCAATAAGTAACATCATGATAAAGGGAGAAAAGGTTGAAGATGTCAAGGATTTCATTTTACTTGGATCAACAATCAATGAAGCAGCTGTCAAGAAATCAAATCATGCATTGCATTGGGCAAATCTGCTGCAAAAGATCTCTTTAAGTGTTAAAAACCAAAGATGTCACTTCAATGACTAAGGTGCGCCTAATTCAAGCCATGGTATTTTCAATCACCTCATATGCATGCGAAAGCTGGACAATGAATAAGGAAGACTGAAGAAGAATTGATGCATTTGAATTATGGTGTTGGCAAAGAATATTGAATATACAATGGACTGCCAAAAGAATGAACAAATTTGTCTTGGAAGAAGTACAGCCAGAATGCTCCTTAGAGGTGAGGATGGTGAGACTTTATCTCATGTACTTTGGACATGTTATCAGGAGGGACCAGTCCCTGGATAAGGACATCATGCTTGGTCAGTGAAAAAGAAAGACCCTCAACAAGATGGATTGACACAGTGGATGCAACAATGGGCACAAACATAACGACAATTGTGAGGATGGTGCAGGACCGGCCAGTGTTTCATTCTGTTGTACTTAGGGTAGCTATGAGTCGGAACTGACTTAACGGCACCTAACAACAACAGGGGACGGGGGAGAGGGGGAATGGGGAGTGACTATTAATGGGTACGGTTTCCTTTAGGCATGGAATGTTCTGGAACTAGACAATGGTGATGATCTCAGGACATTGTAAATATACTAAAAACCACTGAACTGTTCATTGAAAGGAATCCTTGTGTGCAAATGGTTAAAGTGCTTGGCTGCTAACCAAAAGATTGGAGGTTTGAGTCCACCCAGAGGCACCTGGGAAGAAAGCACTTGTGATCTACTTCCAAAAAATCAGCTATTGGAACATAGTTCTACTCTGACACACATAGGTCAGAATCAACTTGATGACAACTAATAACTAATAACAACAACAACTGAGGGTCTCAGGGTACTTGGGAAGGGGTGGAAGGACTTGGCAGCAGACCTGGGCTCTTCTGCCAGGGGCAGTGAATTCTGGTTAGAGCAGTCTGCTCTTAATTCAGATGGCAGGGAGGGGAGGCAGGTGGGCTCATGGCAGACGTGCCCTGCAGCAGCAGTCCCAATGGGCAACAAAGAAGCAGCAGGTAACTTCACAACAAGGGGTGACAAGTTACTGCTCAGAGAAGGCCCAAGTGGGTGTTGAGGGGCAGCTGTGGGGTGAGGACTGGAGGACAATGGGTCTGGGGAGGAGGAAGCCTTTGTTGGGTTGGGTTGCGTTGACTTGGGTTGGGTTGGGTTGACTTGGGCTGGGTTGGGTTGGATTGGGTTGGGTTGACTTGGGTTGGGTTGGATTGGGTTGGGTTGGATTGGGTTGGGTTGACTTTGGTTGGGTTGGATTGGGTTGGGTTGACTTGGGTTGGATTGGATTGGGTTGGGTTGACTTGGGTTGGGTTGGATTGGGTTGGGTTGACTTGGGTTGGATTGGATTGGGTTGGGTTGACTTGGGTTGGGTTGGATTGGGTTGGGTTGTTTTCCTCTCTGAGGCTTGTTCCCAGCTGGCTTGTCACAGGGGAGATTGGGTGCTGGACACTGTCCCTGGGATGGGGCTGTTTGGGCTGCAGCCACAGCTGCCTTGGAATCTCCTCACCCCTGAGAGGGCATTCACATGAGGACATTGCAGCGTCCTACCCTGGGGGTGAGTCAGGGCCTGTGGGAGTGTAAGGGCAGGAGTCAGATGAGGGGTGCACGCTGGGCCAATACCCGAAGGTGTCTACACTCAGGCCTCAGGGGCCGACAAGAGTGGGCACAGACCTCCCTCACCCTGCAGCAGAATGTCCAAGGAGAAGAAGCTCTTAGGTTGAGGCGGTGGAGGCCACCTCACCCCCAGAGCCCACGTGGTGCCCGCTGCATGGAATGCCTTATCTCCCTTCCTTGGGGGGAGGGAGGGTGCATGCTAGGAGACAGCAGCTCCCCAAGGCTCCAGCAAAGCCTCACTGAGGGCAGAGGGCATGAGCTGCACCCGGGGAGGATCGGGGGCCACGGGGAGGCTTTCTTTTAAAACTTGATTTGAATCATGCATTCTGCCCCATGGTAAACCCATGTTTGTCTTAATATAAAGCTGTTTCTAGGTGCCAAAAGTCTCCTCATCCTGTGTCTTTGAGCCCCTGGCACACCTCGGAGGGCGCCACACACCCCACTTTGAGAAATGTCTCTAAGGCCATCAGCCCAACACCCACATCACTCTCTGTCATTCCTCCTTTCTGTTTATCCATTCCAGCCCATTCATTCACACATGCATTCACTCACTCACAGTTTCCAAGCCCTCTGTGTGCATTGTGTAAGCTGGTCTGTTCCCTGGGAAGCCACCAGGTGGGGAATTTGGTCATGCCTGAAAGCTCAGGCAGGCTCCGTGGGAGAAAGACCTGTTGATCTGCTCCGTTAAAGATTACAGCCTAGGAAACTCTATGGGGCAGTTCTGCTCTGTCACATGAGGTCACTGTGAGTCAAAAATCAACTCGACGGCATCTAACGATAACAACAACAAGGCTTTCAGGTCACCATGCAGGGGATCCAGGCAGCACCGTTTCCAAAGCCTCTTGATGTGACTGTGTCCCCGCATGGGTCTTCACTGTGGCTGGGCTCCCGGTGACCCTCCCTGGGTCAGCATCACACTGTCTCTCTCCTCTGTAGACGGCGCTCGTTTCAGTTGGGTGTGACCTGGAAAAGAAGATCATCGTTCAGAAGTAAGTGCATTGATATTGTAGGAGTGGGGAGTGTGGGGTGTGTAGATGGGATGGGATTGGGTGATGGGTATTGATATTGGAGGAGGGGAGAGTGTGGGGTGTGTAGATGGGATGAGGTTGGGTGATGGGTACATAGATGGGTATCTTCGATTATTCTGTCTACGTTTGTATATGTTCAACATTTCCATAAAGAAAAGTTAAATAATTAGTAACAATAGTTTGAGTTTGAGTTTATGGCATGTTGGTTTCCCTTCCTTCACTTATTTTGGTAATAGTCACATTTTCTTTCCTCTTCCCTAATTGTGTGCTCATTCTATTTCTTCCTTTTAGTCCCCTAATTGCTCGTTTTGATTAAAATTGCTGATGAGTTTTGTTTTTAATCTCTTGCTTAAAATTTTGGGAAATTTGCCCCTAGCATCCATAGCTACCCTAGAGAATGGAGCCACAAGAATCCAAGAAAAAAAAGAAGTTGCCATCCTTTTCCTTGGGCAGTGGTGTGCGGGTATAACAACAAGCTCTGATTCCTCTGCTCCCAATTCGGATGGCAGGGAGGGGCATCATGTGGCCTTGGGGCAGGCATCCTCCCAATCAACAATCCCAGTGGGCCCGAGTGGGTGGTGAGGGGCAACTGTGGGGTGAGGGCTCGAGGACTATGGACTGGGCCCAGGGAGGAAGACGCCCCCTTTGGGTTGGGTTGATTCGGGTTAGGTTGGACTGAGCTGATGTGGGTTGGGTTGATTTCACGCTAGCATAAAGAAAGCTTTATGGAATTAATACATTATATATAGAAAAATGTACAAGAAAGGTTTTTAAAGCCAGACACAAATCTTTTGCCGTAAAGAGAGTGGGGAGGATACTTGCCCACATATCTAACCAGCAAGGGATTTGTATCCGGAATTTATAAAGAATTCCCACAAATCAACGTTAGGTGGCTGGGTGTCGCAAATGGTTAAGCGCTTGACTACTTCTAAGGCGCATTCTGGCTGTACTTCTTCCAAGAAAGCAAGCAAGGCCAGTTTGAACTCACCCAGAGGTGCCTCAGAAGATAGGCCTGGTGATCTTCTTCCAAAAGGTCTGTCTTGAAAACACTATAGAGCAGTTCTACTCTGTCACATGGGATCACCATGAGTCAGAATTGACTTGATGGCAACTAACAACACAAATCAATAATGAAAAAAGACAACCAAAAGGCTCCAACAGGCAAAGGAAGGAAGGGAGGGAGGGGAGGAGAGAGGGAGGAAGGAATAGAGGAAAACTCTGTCCCCATTAAGCCATAACTCCCCACTCCCCAATAACTTCTTCTTCCCCCAGTCCCTGGTAACTACTAACCTACTTTCTGTCTCTACAAATTCGCCTATTCTAGATATTTCATGTAAGTGGGATCATACAGTATTTGTCCTTCTGTGTCTGACTTATTTCACTTAGCATGTTTTCAAGTTCATCCATGTGGTAGCATGTGTTAGAACTTCATTTCTCTTTATGTTGTTGTTGTTCAGTGCCATCAAGTAGGTTCTGTCTCATAGCGACCCTACGTACAATAGAATGAAACACTGCCCAATCCTGTGGCATCCTCACAATCATTGTTTTGCTTGAGCCCATTGTTGCAACCACTGTGTCAATCCATCTCATTGAGGGTCTTCTTCTCTTTTGCTGACCCTCTGCTTTACCAAGCATGATGTCCTTCTCCAGGGACTGGTCCATCCTAATAGCATGTCCAAAGTGCATGAGACAAAGTCTCACCATCCTCACTTCTGAGGAGCATTCTGGCTGTACTTCTTCCAAGACAGCAAGCAAGACTGTGTCATCTGCATATGGCAGGTTGTTAATGAGTCTTCCTCCAATCCTGATGCCCCTTTCTTCTTCATATAGTCCAGCTTCTCGGATTATTTGCTCAGCATACAGATTGAATAGGTATTGTGAAAGGATACAACCCTGACGCATACCTTTCCTGACTTTAAACCATGCAGTATCCCCTTGTTCTGTACGAATGACTGCCTCTTGATCTGTGTACAGGCTCCTCACGAGCACAATTAAGTGTTCTGGAGTTCCCATTCTTCGAAATGTTATCCATAATTTGTTGTGATCCACACAGTTGAATGCCTTTGCATAGTCAATAAAACACAGGTAAACATCTTTCTGGTATTCTCTGCTTTTAGCCAAGATCACTCTGACATCAGCAATGATATCCCTGGTTCCATGTCCTCTTCTGAATCCAGCTTGAATTTCTGGCAGTTCCCTGTCGATGTACTGCTGCAACTGCTTTTGAACAATCTTCAGCAAAATTGTACTTGCGTGTGATATTAATGGTATTGTTCGATAATTTCTGCATTCTCTTGGATCACCTTTCTTTGAAATGGGCACAAACATGGATCTCTTCCAGTCAATTGGCCAGGTAGCTGTCATCCAAATTTCCTGACATAGATGAGTGAGCACATCCAGACCTCCATCCATTTGTTGAAATATGCCAGTTTGTATTCCGTCAATTCCTGGGGCTCTGTTTTTCACCAATGCCTTCAGTGCAACTTGGACCTTTTCCTTCAGTACCATCAGTCCTTGATCATGTGCTACCTCCTGAAATGGTTGAACGTCAATCAATTCTTTTTGGTACAGTGACTCCGTGTCTTCCTTCCATCTTCTTTTGATGCTTCCTGTGTCATTTAGTATTTTCCCTGTAGAATCCTTCAGTATTGCAACTCAAGGGTTGAATTTTTTCTTCAGTTTCTTTCAGCTTGAGAAATGCCGAGGGTGTTCTTCCCTTTTGGTTTTTACATATCATTATAATACTTTACTGTCTTCTTGAGCTGCCCTTTGAAATCTTCTGTTCAGCTCTTTTACTTCATCATTTCTTCCTTTCTCTCGTCTCTTCTGACATCCATTTTGGTCTTTTCTTTCTTTCTTGTCTTTTTTATGACCTCTTGCTTTCTTCATGTATGACATCCTTGATGTCATCCACAGCTTATCTGATCTTTACTCATTAGTGTTCAATGCATCAAATCTATTCTTGAGATGGTCTCTAAATTCAGGTAGGATATACTCAAGGTCATACTTCGGCTCTCGTGGACTTGTTCTAATTTTCTTCAACTTCAACTTGAACTTACATATAAGCAATTGATGGTCTGTTCTGCAGTCGGCCCCTGGCCTTGTTCTGACTGATGATATTGAGCTTTTCCATCATCTCTTTCCACAGATGTAGTCGAATTGATTCCTGTGTATTCCATCTGGTGAAGTCCACGTGTACAGTCACCGTTTATGTTGTTGAAGAAAGGTATTTGCAGTGGTCTTGAAAAATTCTGTCATTTGCTCTCCAGAGTCGGATCTCTGTTTCTATCACCAAGGCCATGTTTCCCAACTACCAATCCTTCTTCTTTGTTTCCAGCTTTTGCATTCCAATCACCAGTAATTATCAATGCATCTTGATTACATGTCCAATCAATTTCAGACCGCAGAAGTTGGTAAAAATCTTCAGTTTCTTCATCTTTGGCCTTAATGGTTGGTGCATGAATTTGAATAATAGTCATGTTAACTGGTCTTCCTTGTAGGCTTATGAATGTTATCCTACTACTGACAGCATTGTCCTTCAGGATAGATCTTGAAATGTTCTTTTGGACAATGAATGCAATGCCATTCCTCTTCAAGTTGTCGTTCCCAGGACAGTAGACCATGTGATTGTCTGATTCAAAATGGCCAATACCTGGCTAACAGACACATGAGGAAATGCTCACGGTCATTAGCCATTAGAGAAATGCAAATCAAAACTATAATGAGATACCATCTCACCCCAAGAAGGCTAGCATGAATCCAAAAACACAAAATAATAAATGTTGGAGAGGTTGTGGAGAGACTGGAACTTTTACACTGTTTGTGGGAATGTAAAGTGGTACAATCACTTTGGAAATCGATTTGGCGCCTCCTTAAAAAGCTAGAAATAGAAGTACCATATGAAACAACCTAGAAGCCCATCAACAGATGAATGGATAAACAAACTGTGGTACATACACACAGTGGAGTATTATGCAACGATAAAGAACAATGATGAATCTGTGAAGCATCTCATAACATGGATGAAACTGGAGGACATTATGCTGAGTGAAAAGACAATCACAACAGGACAAATATTGTATGAGACCACTACTGTAAAAACTCATGAAAAAGTTTACACACAAAAAGAAACAGTCTTTGTTGGTCACAAGGGATGGGAGAGGTGGGGGGAGAAATACTAAACAGACAATAGAGCAGTGGTAACTTTGGTGAAGGGTAAGACAGTACATAATACTGGGGAACCCAGCACAACTTGTACAAGGAAAGGTCATGGAAGCTCCGTAGACACATTCAAATTCCCTGAGGGACCGAACTTCTGGGCGGAGGGCTGTGGGGACCATGGTCTCAGGGAACATCTAGCTCAATTGGCATAATACAGTTTATAAAGAAAATATTCTACATTCTACCTTGGTGGGTAGCATCTGGGGTCTTAAAAGCTTGTGAACAGTCATCTAAGATACTCCACTGGTCTCACCCCTTCGTGGGCAAGGAAAAATGAAGAAAAAAAGATACAAGGAAAAGATTAGTCCAAACGACTAATGGACCACAACTACCACGGCCTCCACCAGACTGAGTCCAGTACAACTAGATGGTGCCCGGCTACCACCTTTGACTGCTCTGACAGGGATCACAACAGAGGATCCTGGACAGAGCTGGAGAAAAATGTAGAACAAAACTCTAACTCACAAAAAAAGACTAGACTTACTGGAGAAACCCCGATAGTATGGCCCCTAGACACCCTGTAGCTCAGTATTGAAGTCACTCGTGAGGTTCACCGTTCAGCCAAAGATTAGACAGCCCCATAAAACAAAATGAGACTAATGGGGCACAACAGTCTAGACAAGGACTAGAAGGCAGAAAGGGACAGGAAAGCTGGTAATAGGGAACCCAAGATTGAGAAGGGACAGTGTTGACATGTCATGGGATTTTTAACCATTGTCATAAAATAATATGTGTAATAACTGTTTAATGAGAAACTATTTGTCCTGTAAACCTTCATTTAAAAAAAAAAAAAAGAAGTACCACCATACAATCCAGCAATCCTGCTCCTTGGAATATATCCTAGAGAAATAAGAGCCATCACACAAATAGGTGTATGCACACCCATGTTCATTGCAGCACTGTTAATGATAGCAAAAATATGGAAACAACCTAGATGCCCATCAACGGATGAATGGATAAACAAATTATGGTATATTCACACAATGGAATACTACACAATGATAAAGAACAATGATGAATCCATGAAATATCTCATAACATGGATGAATCTGGAAGGCATTATGCTGAGTTAATTTAGTCAGTCACAAAAGGACAAATATTGTATGAGACCTCTATTATAAGAACTAAGAAGAGGTTTAAACACAGAAGAAAGCATTCTTTGATGGTTACAAGGGTGGGGAGGGAGCGTGAGGGTTATTCATTAACTAGATAGTAGACTAGAATTATCTTAGGTGAAGGGAAGGACAACACATAATACAGGGGAAGTCAGCACAACTGGACTAAACCAAAAGCTAAGAAGTTTCCTGAACATAGCTAAACACTTCGAGGGACAGAGTAGCTGGGGCTGGGGTCTGGGGACCATGGTTTCAGGGGTCATCTAGGTCAACTGGCATAACAAAGCTTATTAAGAAAATGTTCTGCATCCCACTTTGGTGAGTGGCGTCTGGGGTTTTAAAAGCTAGTGAATGACCATCTAAGATGTATCAATTGGTCCCAACCCACCTGGAGTAAAGGAGAATGAGTGACATCAAAGACACAAGGAAAGTATTAGCCCAAGAAACAGAAAGGGCCACATAAACCAGAGACTGCATCAGCCTAAGACCAGAGGAACTTGATGGTGCCCGGCTACCACCAATGAGTGCTCTGACAGGAAGCACAGCAGAGAGTCCCTGATGGAGCAGGAGAAAAGTGGGGTGTAGAACTCAAATTCTAGTAAAAAGACCAGACTTAATGGTCTGTCTGAGACTGGAGGAACCCCAGAAAGCATGGCCCCCAGACTCTGTGTCAACCAAGAGCTAAAATCATTCCTGAGGCCAACTCTTCAGACAAAGATTAGACTGGACTATGGCACATGAAATGATACTCATGGATGGTGGGCTTCTTAGCTCAAGTAGATACATGAGACTAAATGGGCAGCTCCTGTCCGGAGGTGAGATGAGAAGGCAGAGAGGGTCAGGAGCTGGTTGAATAGACACGGGTAATCAGGGGTGGAAAGGAAAAATGTGCTGTCACAGTATAGAGAGAGCAACTACGGTCACATAACAATGTATGTATAAATTTTTGTATGAGAGACTAACTGGAATTGTGAACTTTCACTTCAAGTACGAGGAAAACAACAACAAAAGGCCAATACCAGCCCATTTCAGCTCACTAATGCCTAGAATATCACTGTTTATGTATTCCATTTCATTTTTGACAATTTCCACTTTTCCTAGATTCATACTTCATACATTGCATGTTCTGATTATTAAGGGATGTTTGCAGCTGTTTCTTCTCATTTTGAGTTGTGCCACATCAGCAAATGAAGGTCCCAAAAGCTTGACTCCGTCTATGTCATTAAGGTCGACTCTACTTTGAGGAGGCACCTCTCCCCCAGTCATCTTTTGAGTGCCTTCCAACCTGAGGGGCTCATCTTATGGCACTACATCAGACAATGTTCCACTGCTATTCATAAGGTTTTCACTTTATGGCCCAATCATATTGTATGAGTGGACCACGCTGTGTTTACCCATCATCTGTTGATGGATACTGTCCACCTTCTGGTGAACGTGCACAGGGCTGCAGTCAACATTGGCGCACAGGTCTCTGTTTGAGCTGGTATCTACTTTTCCATCACCAAAGTCATACCTGATTGTTGCAAAACCTCAAGCAGTGCACAGGTGTGTAAAGTAGGGCAGGAAAGCCCCTCCCACCCCCTGCAATGATATCTTCACTCCATGTCGTCATCTGGCATTCTCCGGGCATTACGGACTTGATTTGTCTGTGCACGTGCTTCTTCCTTCTTTCATCCCAATGGAAGTGGGATCATATAGCCATTGGATTGACCACCTCCCCCTCCTTAACCGTCTACCTCGGACATCTTCCTAAATGATCTGCCACTGCCACCGCATCCTTTTAACAGCTGCATTGTTTTCCTCAGTGTGGCCAATGAGCTGCCCTTGCCTTCCGCCAGTCCCCCCAAACCCAAAACACATTGCCCTCGAGTTGATTCCAACTCATAGTGACCCTATAGGGCAGAGTAGAACTGCCCCATAGGGTTTCCAATGCTGTAATCTTTACGGAAGCAGACTGTCACATCTTTCTCCAGAAGAGCAGCTGGTGGGTTCGAACCACTGACCTTTGAGTTAGTAGACGAGCACTTAACCACTGAGCCACCAGGGCTTCTTGTACCAGTCCCCCACTGAGGGACATTTGTGGCTGGCGCTGAGCTGCAGGGACCCACAGCCTTAGACACACCCCACCAGTGCCGGAGGGTATGCAAGATAAACTTCCAGGGACCAACAGCTGAGTCCAAGGTTCCTGCCAAAAGCCACTCCCAGCTGGGAGGACAAGCCTGGTTCCTATGCCAGTGTGCAGGCTGGGGAAGGGGCCCAATGCCAGAGCTGGGGTTGAGGTCTGTCCATCTTCCCAGACTTTGCTCCTCTCACTTGCGAGGGGTTCTGATTTCCAATTCTCCGTGTAATGGACTGAATTGTGTCCCCTGAAAATAAGTGTTGTAAATCCTAATCCTTATACCTGTGGAGAGGAGCCTCGGTGGCACAGTGGTTAAGCGCTTGGCTGCTAACCAAAAGGTCGTCATTCTAACCCACCAGCCGCTCCACAAGAGAAAGATTTGGCAGACTGCTTCTGTAAAGATTACAGCCTTGGAAGCCCTATGGGGCATTTCTACCCTGTTTTATAGGGTCGCTGTGAGTCGAAATCGACTGTATTGCAACGGGTTTGGCTTTTTTGATTTTATACCTATGGATGTAACCCCATCTGAGAACAGCATTTTCTTTTTACAGTAACGAGGTGATATCAGTGTACGGTGTATCTTAAACCAACCCCTTTTGAGATAGAAAAGGAGCAGATTAGGCACAGAAGCAAGCACAGATGGGGTAGATAGATGAAGATCTGCAAAGAACTGAGGAACAGCAGCTGAAAGAGACAAGGACCTTTCCCCAGAGCCGGCAGAGAGAGAAAGCCTTCCCCTAGAGCCAGTGCCCTGAATTTGGGCTTCGAGCCTCGTAAACTGTGACAAAATACATTTTTGTTTGTTAAAGCCTCCCCCTTGTGGTATTTCTGTTACAGCAGCACTAGAGAACTAAGACACTCGGGTTCCGCACGGGGCTTACCACTTCTCACAATTTCTTGTTGCCCACAGCGACATCTCTGCCTGCTCCAAAGGCATCCTGGACCCCGTGACCCTGCAGGACAATTACTACTACATCATCGAGAAGTGAGTGTGGAACACCTCTAACCCCCGCACAGGCATCACCCAGGGGGAGAGAATGCCCATGAAGAATGGAGAATTGCTCCAAAATTACCGCCTGGCCAAGAGAGAAAGCATGGAGGGTGGGGAGGGGGAGGTGGCAGAGCCCACGGCATGGGGGCGCAAGTGTGATTCCCCAGTTACAGAGAGAAGATACAGGGTTGTGGACAGCTGGCGTCTCAGCCACCTCGTGGGGGCTGACCCCATCTACCTTAGTCAGGGTTTGTGTTATACATATAATATATATATACAGTTTGTGCTAGTTGCCATTGAGTCAGCTCCAGCTCAGGTGACCGTATATGTAACGTAACGAAACACTGTCCAATCCTACACCATCTTCACGGTGTTTGGCATGTTTGTGTCCATTGGACAATATTCACTGTGATCCATAGAGTTTTCATTGACTGATTTTCGGAAGTCGATTGCCAGACCTTTCTCCCTAGTCTGTCTTAGTCTGGAAGCTCTACTGAAACCTGT
Source organism: Dugong dugon (assembly GCA_030035585.1). NCBI lineage: Eukaryota > Metazoa > Chordata > Mammalia > Sirenia > Dugongidae > Dugong > Dugong dugon. The sequence goes on from CM057462.1 coordinate 6,507,739, forward strand.
CTACCACGGGTGACCCTGCTGGTATTCGAAATACCGATGGTATAGCTTCCATCATCACAGTAACATGAAAGCCTCCACAGTACAGCAAACTGACAGACGGGGTGGGATATATGATTTATATGAGACAGAGCGAGAGATTGATTGATTTTAAGGAATTGGCTCTCACAATTGTGAGGGCTGGCAAGCCTGAGATCCATAGGTGGAGGAGTTCTGGCAAGACATATGGAGACAGAGAGAGCCCCAGGGAAAATCCTTTTTGCTCGTTGGACCTTCAACTGATGGGATGAGGCCCACCCACACTGTGGGAAGTCATCTGCTTTACTCAAGGTCAGCTGATGTCATCACATATTGTTGTTGTTGGGTGCTGTCCAGTGGATTCTGACTCATAGTGACCCCATGTGACAGAGTAGAACTGCCCCATAGGGTTCCCAAGGCCGTAATCTTTACGGAAGCAGACTGCCAGGTCTTTCTTCCAAGGAGCAGCTAGTGGGTTTGAACCACAACCTTTCTGGCTAGCAGCCAGGCACTTAATCGTTGAGTTACCAGGGCTCCTTTTTCTTATTGTTGTTGTTGGGTGCCGTCAAGTCGATTCCGAGTCTGTTCCGACTCTTAGCGACCCCGTGTTCAACAGAATGAAACACTGCCCAGTCCTGCGCCATCCTCATAATTGTTATGCTTGAGCCCATTGCTGTAGCCACTGTGTCAATCCATCTCATTGAAGGTCTTCCTCTTTTAAAGGGCTCCTTTAATCACATGTAACGACTTCATAACCGAGTATAGAATAGTGTTTGACCAAAGTCACCAGAGCCTGGAGAGGTTGACACAAAATTCACCACCATGCCGCTCTCCTGCAGGGAAGCCTACGATCCCAACTTCCTGGGCCAGAAGGCCACCGAGGACCTGAAGGTGCTGTACCAATACAATAAGCTGGGCTGCCCTAGCCTTGTCTACTACGACACCCCGTGGAAGCCCGTGGTGGAGCTGTAAGACCCAGCAGAGTGCAGTGGGAGGGGGTGGGGGGCGCGTGGCATGGTCATGGCAGGGCCCTGTGTCCATCATCCTGGGGTCCCCTCATCAGGGGCCCCTTCCTGGCCCTTCAGTCTCCCCTTTGCCCTCAGGATAAACTCCACACCCCAGCCCACCGGCTTCCCCCAGGCCTTTGCCCAGGCTGTGCCCTCCTCCTGGAATGTAGTCCTTGCTTGTCCCCTCTCAGTACCGTCAGTGCTTTCCTCCTGGACTTGACCCATGTCTGTGGGCTCTTCTGTATCATCACAACACCCCTCGCCCTGTGTGCAGTTTCTTTCTTTTTTCTTTTTTTACTAATTTTTTTTTTTTTTTGTGAAGGTTTGTACAGCAAATTAGGTTCCCATTTAATAATTTCTATACAAGTTGATCGGTGACATTGGTGACGTTTGTCATAACACGTAGACCTTCTCATTAATTCCATTCTGGTTGTTCCATTTCCATCAATCTAGTTTCCCTTGTCCCCTTATATTCTCATCTTTGCTTTAGAGTCATTGTTGACTGTTTGGTCTCCTGGAGATGATTTTTTACAGAAGCGCAGTACTTGCGGGTAATATTCTTTACTTTATGAGCCTATCTGTTGTTTAGCTAAAAGTTGACCTCAAGGGAAAATTTTGGTTCAAGGTAGTCTCTGGGAGTCCTGCAGTCTCAACCGGTCCGGTAAGTCTGGACGTTCTAAGAATCTGAGCTCTGTTGTGTGTTGTCCCTTTCTGTCAGGCCCCGCATGTAATTTCTGCATCTACCTGGGTAGTGAGTTGAGAACCCTGTGCTGCATCGACCCCGGGCTGGGCCATGGCTGCCTTGACCCTGTTCTAGCCGCAGACTAGCGCTGCCCTGTAGAACTTTCTGTGATGGTAGAAATGTTCCATCTAGGAGGCGAGGCCAAGATGGCGGAATAGTCGGATGCTTCCGGTGGACCCTCTTACAGCAAAGACCCAGAAAAACAAGTGATTCGATTATATATGGCAATCTGGGAGCCCTGAACATCCAAGGCAGAGTTGAGGAACTGGACTGAGTGGCAGGGGGAGGGAGAGATGGTTTGGAAGCAGCGAAGAGGTGCCAGACCTGACTCAGCAAGAGCCTGAGCACTTCAGGCCTGAGCAGCTCGTGGATGAGCAGTGAGGCAGGCAAGCTGCGGTGTTCGGGAGGCGTGTTTTCCGCACAGGGAGGGACCTAGCGCCAGAGAGTCTACACGGCCACCCAGAACCAGTGAGAAGCAGCCCTCAATCCAGTGAAAGATAAGTAATTGTGTATGGCCTACTGCATGGATCAAAAACACCCCGCTTAGGGAAAAACTTCTCTCCCATTTACCTCCCCGCTCCCTGCTCTGCACTGGGTCCTGGACCTGCTTCAGCAATTGCCGAGTTCCCTGGGCTGGAAGTAGGATCCGTCACATGCCCAGAGCCATTCTCCCTGCTTTGGGGAGTGAACAAATTAACAAATAGGGGAAAAAATAAACTGCCAGCACTCCTAAGCCAGGAACCCAGGGTAGGCACAGCTCCTTTGCCTAGGCACAGGCATAAGGGATCCATGGACTTTGAGTGCCTTTCCCCCACAGAGACTTGTGTGGGCCCATCTCAGCAGCGTAGGCGCTCATGACTGCACTACAACAGGGTAGATACTGGAACTCTAACTTCAACTGTTTCAGCTGTGAAGTCGCAGGTTCTTGACATTTGACACTGCTCTGCCAATTAAGCAGGGTCTTCACCTACCCACGTCAGGTGCCTGAGGACTGGTGGCTCCACCCACGCCACCTAGCCACTTGCAAGAGGGTCCCATGAATAAGTGGTGCCCCCTGGTCCTTACAGCCAACAGCATTAGGTGCTCATAGTCTGGCTGCAAAACTCATCCACCTACGCGCTCTAGGGAACTGGGACACGCATTCCTCCTAGATACTCGGGGGGGGGGGTGTCAGCCACCTGCCTTGCTCAGACTGTGTCCCCCCTCTGCAGCCAGATGCCTGTGCCTACACCAATCACCCATGCCTGTTTAGGACTGTAAGTGAGAGCCTACACCACACACTTGGTGGCTATCTACCTGGGCACCTGAGCGGAATCTATACAGGAAGTGTGGGTGGATTCCTGAGTTCACATACCTATAACAGATCTAACCACCTGGTGACAGGACATTAGAGCTTCAAAGGTGCCAATAATCAAACTGGCTCACACGAGCAGCCTGTTTGGGCATATCAAAACAAAACAAGAAGCTAGGACACAGTAAACAAACATAAAATAAATATAATAACTTATTGATGGCTCATAGATAGCAGTCAATATCAAATCACATAAAGAGGCAATCCATGATGACGTAGCAAGCTCCCAAAATAAAGAATCTAGAAATTTTCCAGGGGAGGAAAATTTCTTGGAATTACCAGAGGCAGAATACAAAAGATTAATATACAGAACTCTTCAAGAATTAGGAAGGAAATTAAGCAAAACGCAGAACACACAATAGAAGAAATTAAAAAGATTAGAGTGGAGCATAATGATAAATATAACAGACTGCAAGAATCCATAGAGAGACAGCAATCAGAAATCCAGATTAACAATAAAATTTGAGAATTAGACAACCCAATAGAAAGTCATAGGAGCAGAATCGAGGCAATGGAAGTCAGAATTAGTGAGCTGAAGATAAAGCTCTTGACACCAACTTATTTGAGGAAAAATCAGATAAAAGGATTTATAAAAATGAAGAAACCTTAAGAATTATGTGGGACTCTATCAAGAGGAATAACCTACGAGTGATTGGAGTACGAGAACGGGGGGGATAACACAAATACAGAGAGAATTGTTGAAGATTTGTTGGCAAAAACTTCCCTGATATCATGAAAGATGACAAGATAGCTATCCAAGATGCTCATGGAACCCCGCATAAGGTAGATCCCAAAAGAAAGTCACCAAGACATAATCAAACTTGCCAAAACCAAAGATAAAGAGAGAATTTTAAGAGCGGCTAAGGATAAACAAAAAGTCATCTACAAAGGAGAGTCAGTAAGAGTAAGCTCGGACTACTCAGCAGAAACTATGCAGGCAAGAAGGCAATGGGATGACATATATAAAGCCTTGAAAGAAAAAAACTGCCAGCCAAGAATTACATATCCAGCAAAACTGTCTCTCAAATGTGATGGCGAAATCAGGGGATTTCGAGATAAACAGAAGTTTAGGGAATTTGCAAAAACCAAATCAAAATTACAAGAAATACTAAAGGGAGTCCTCCGGTTAGAAAATTAGTAACATCAGATAACAACCTAAGACTAGAACACAGGACAGAACAACCAGGGAAGACACAAAAGTAAATCAAAGCTAAAACATTGAAAATAGGGAAACAGGTGTCAATATGTAAAAGAAGAGAACATTAAAACAAAAAAGAGGGGCTTAAAAAATGTAGACATAAAGGAAGTCAAGGTGATATAAAGAAATAAAAGACTGGTATAAACTTAGAAAAATAGGGGTAAATATTAACGTAATCACAAAGGAAACTAACAATCCTACAAGTCAAAATAAAAAACTAGGAAAATATAAAGACTCAGCAAACACAAAATCAACAACAATGAAAAAGATGAAAAGAAAATACATAAAGAAAAATGACTCAGCACAGAAAAGTAAGTGGAACAAAGAAAATGTGAACACCACACAAAAAAAGACATCAAAATGACAGCACTAAACTCATACCTATCAATAATTATGCTGAATATAACCAGACTAAATGCACCGATAAAGAGACAGAGAGTGGCAGAGTGGATAAAAAAATACGATCCGTCTATATGCTGCCTACAGGAGACCCACCCTAGACTTAAAAACACAAACTAAAACTCAAAGGATGGAAAAAAATACATGAAGCAAACAACACTCAAAAAAAATCAGGATGGTGAAGGGTGAGAGTACACAATGCTGGGGAAACCAGCACAGCTTGTACAAGGAAAGGTCATGGAAGCGCCCTAGACACATCCGAACTCCCTGAGGGACTGAACTGCTGGGCGGAGGGCTGTGGGGACCACGGTCTCAGGGAACATCTAGCTCAACTGGTGTAACACAGTTTATAAAGACAATGTTCTACATTCTACCTTGGTGAGTAGCGTCTGGGGTCTTAAAAGCCTGTGAGCAGCCATCTAAGATACTCCACTGGTCTCACCACTTCAGGAGCAAGGGAGTATGAAGAGAACAGGATACAAGGAAAAGATTAGTCCAAAGGACTAATGGACCACAGCTACCAAGGCTTCCACCAGACTGAGTCCAGTACAGCTAGATGATGCCCGGCTACCACCACTCACTGCTCTGACCAGGATCACAACAGAGGGTTCTGGACAGAGCTGGAGAAGGATGTAGAACAAAATTCTAACTCACACACAAAAAAGACCAGATTTACTGGCCTGACAGAGACTGGAGAAACCCCGAGAGTATGGCTCCCAGACCCCTCCTAGCTCAGTGGTGAAGTCACTTCCGAGGTTCACCGTTCAGCAGGGGATTGGACAGCGCCATATAACAAAACAGGACAATGAGGCACAGCAGTCCAGGGACAAGGACTAGAAGGCAGAAGGGTACAGGAAATCTGGTGATAAGGAACCCAAGGTTGAGTAAGGACAGTGTTGACATGTAGTGGGGTTGTTAACCATTGTCATAGGGAAACATGTGTAGTAACTGTTTAATGAGAAACTATTTTGTTCTGTAAACCTTCATCTAAAGTGAGAATAGCAGTACAACTGGAAGAACATAATCGATGTCACTGAACTGTACATGTAGAAATTTTTGAAATGGATGGTGTATCTTTGGCTATGTATATTTTCACCCAAAAAAAAAAGGTCAAGAAGGGAGAGGGTTGACATGTTGTGGGGTTGTTAACCAGTGTCGTAAAACGATATGTGTACTGACTGTTTAATGAAAAACTATTTGTTCTGTAAACCTTCACCTGAAGTACAATAAAAATAAATAAATAAAGAGCAGGAGTGGCAATATTAATCTCTGACAAAATAGACTTCAAATCTACCACAAAGGATAAGGAAGGACACTATATAATGATTAAAGGGTCAGTACACCAGGAGGACATAACTATAATAAATATTTACACACCCAACGACAGGGCTCCAAAATACATAAAACAAACTCTAACAGCACTGAAAAGAGAGCTAGACAGCTCCACAATAGTAGTAGGAGACTTCAACATACCACTTTAAGTTGAAAGAACATCCAAAAAGAAGCTCAGCAAAGAGCTAAATGCTACAGTCAGCCAACTTGATCTCATAGACATATACTGAACACTCCACCCAACAGCAGCTAAGTATACTTTCTTTTCCAATGCACATGGAACATTCTCCAGAATAGACCACATATTAGGCCATAAAGCAAACCTGAACAAGATCCAAAGCATCAAAATATTACAAAGGATCTCTTCTGACCATGAAGCCATAAAAGTAGAAATCAACAACAGAAAAAGCAAGGGAAAAAATCAAACACATGGAAACTGAACAACACCTTGCTCAAAAACTACTGGGTTATAGAAGAAATTAAGGATGAAACAAAGAAATTCCTAGAATCAAATGAGAATGAAAACACATCCTACCAGAACCTTTGGGACACAGCAAAAGCAGTGCTCAGAGGTCAGTTTATAGTGATAAATGCACACATCCAAAAAGAAGAATGGGCCATAATCAAAACATTAACCCTACAACTGGAACAAGTAGAAAGAGAGCAGCAAAAGAAGCCCTCAGGCACCAGAAGAAAGGAAATAATAAGAATTAGAGCAGAATTAAATGAAATAGAGAAAAGAAAATCAATTGAAAGAGTTAACAAGACCAAAAGATGGTTCTCTGAAAAGATCAACAAAACTGATAAACCGTTGTCCCAACTGACAAAAGAAAAATAAGAGAGGAAGCATATAACCCATATAAGCAATGAGATGGGTGACATCACAACAGACCCAACTGAAATTGAAAGAATCATAACAGAATACTATGAAAAATCGTACTCTAACAAATTTGAAAACCTAGAAGAAATGGAGAAATTTATAGAAACTCACTGCCTACCTAAAGTAACACAAACAGAGGTAGAACAACTAAATAAACCCATAACAAAAGAAGAGATTGAAAAAGTAATTTTAAAACTCCCAACAAAAAAAAAGCCCTGGCCTGGATGGCTTCATTGGAGAATTCTACCAAACTTTCAGAGAAGAGTTAACACCACTACTACTAAAGGTACTTCGAGCATGGAAAAGGATGGAATACTCCCAAACTCATTCTATGAAGCCAGCATAACCCTGAGACCAAAACAAGGTAAAGACACCACAAAAAAGAAAATTAAAGACCAATATCCCTCATGAACATTGACGCAAAAATCCTCAACAAAATTCTAGCCAATAGAATTCAGCAACATATCAAAAAAATAATTCACCATGATCAAGTGGGATTTATACCAGGTATGCAGGGTTGGTTCAACATTAGAAAAACAATCAATGTAATCCATCACATAAATAAAACAAAAAACAAGAACCACACGATCTTATCGATCAATGCAGAAAAGGCATTTGACAAAGTCCAACACCCATTCATGATAAAAACTCTCAACAAAATAGGAATAGAAGGGAAATTCCACAATATAATTAAGGGCATTAATACAAAGCCAACAGCCAACATCATCGTAAATGGAGAGACTTTGAAAGCATTCCCCTTGAGAACGGAAACCAGACAAGGATGCCCTGTATCACCACTTTTATTAAACATTGTGCTGGAGGTCCTAGCCAGAGCAATTAGACTAGAAAAAGAAATAAGGGGAATCCAGATTGGTAGGGAAGAAGTCAAAGTATCTTTATTTGCAGATGATATGATCTTATACACAGAAAACCCCAAAGAATCCACAAGAAAACTACTGGAACTAATAGAAGATTTTAGCAAAGTTTCAGGATACGAGATAAAAATAACAAAAATCAACTGGATTCCTTTACACCAACAAAGAAAACCTTGAAGAGGAAGTCACCAAATCAATACCATTTACAGTAGCCCCCAAGAAGATAAAATGCTTAGGAATAAATCTAACCAGAGATGTAAAAGATCTATACAATGAAAACTACAAGACACTACTGCAAGAAACCAAAAGAGACCTGCATAAGTGGAAAAACATACCTTGCTCATGGATAGGTAGACTCAACATAGTGAAAATGTCAATTCTACCCAAAGCGATCTACAGATACAATGCAATCCTGATCCAAATTCCACCGGCATTTTTTAATGAGGTGGAGAAACAAATCACCAACTTCATATGGAAAGGGAATAGGCCCCAAATAAGTAAAGCATTACTCAAGAAGAAGAACAAAGTGGGAGGCCTCACACTACCTGATTTTAGAACATATTATACTGCCACAGTAGTCAAAACAGCCTGGTACAACAACAGATACATAGACCAATGGAACAGAATTGAGAATCCAGACATAAATTCATCCACCTATGAGCAGCTAATATTTGACAAAGACCCAAAGTCTGTTAACTGGGGAAAAGATAGTCTCTTTAACAAATGGTGCTGGCATAACTGGATATCCATCGGCAAAAAACTGAAACAAGACCCATACCTCACACCATGCGCAGAAACTAACTCAAAATGGATCAAAGACTTAAATATAAAATCAAAAACGATAAAAAATCATGGAAGAAAAAATAGGGACAACGCTAGGAGCCCTAATAGATGGCATAAACACAGTACGAACCATAAGTAACAATGCACAAGCACCAGAAGAGAGACCAGATAAATGGGAGCTCCTAAAAATCAAACACCATGCTTATGAAAAGACTTCACCAAAAGAGTCAAAAGACAACCTACAGACTGGGAAAAATTTTTAGCTATGACAAATGCAATCAGCATCTGATCTCTAAAATCTACAGGATACTGCAAAACCTCAACAACAAAAAGACAACCCAATTAAAAAATGGGCAAGGATATGAACAGGCACTTTGCCAAAGAAGATATTCAGGCAGCTAACAGACACATGAAGAAATGCGCACGATCATTAGCCATTAGAGAAATGCAGATCAAAACTATGATGAGTTATCATCTCACCCCAGCAAGGCTAGAATTAATCCAAAAAACACAAAATAATAAATGCTGGAGAGGTTATGGAGAGACTGGAACACTTATACACTGTTGGTGGAAATGTAAAATGGTACAATGCTTTGGAAATCGATTTGGTGCTTCCTTAAAAAGCTAGAAATAGAAGTACCATACAATCCAGCTATCCCACTCCTTGGAATATATCCTAGAGAAATAAGAGCCATCACACAAATAGATATATGCACACCCATGTTCACTGCAGCACTGTTCACAATAGCAAAAAGATGGAAACAACCTAGGTGCCCATCAGCGGAAGAATGGATAAACAAATTATGGTATATCCACACAGTGGAATACTATGCAACGGTAAAGAACAACGATGAAGCTGTGAAACATCTTATTACATGGAGGAAGCTGGAGGTCATTATGCTGAGTGAATTTAGTCAGTCACAGAAGGACAAGTATTGTAGAAGACCACTATTATAAGAACTCAAGAAAAGGTTTAAACACAGAAGAAAACATTCTTTGATGGTTAGGAGGGTGGGGAGTGAGGGTGAGGGTTATTTACTAACTAGATAGTCGATAAGAATTATCTTAGGTGAAGGTAAGGACAGCACTCACTACAGGGGAAGTCAGCACAACTGGACTAAACCAAAGCTAAGAAGTTTCCTGAATACAATCAAACACTTTGAGAGACAGAGTAGCAGGGGTGGGAGTCTGGTGACCATGCTTTCAGGGGACATCTAGGTCAACTGGCATATCAAAACTTATTAAGAAAATGTTCTGCATCCTACTTTGGTGAGTGGCATCTAGGATCTTAAAAGCTTGCAAGCGGCCATCTAAGATGCATCAGTTGGTCCCAACCACCTGGAGTAAAGGAGCATGAAGAACACCAAAGACACAAGGAAAGTATTAGCCCAAGAGACAGAAAGGGCCACATAAACCAGAGACTTCATCAGCCTGAGACCGGAAGAACTAGATGGTGCCTGGATACCACCAATGACCACCCTGACAGGGAACACAACAGAGAGTCCTCTTGGATGGAGCAGGAGAACGGTGGGGTGCAGAACTCAAATTCTAGTAAGAAGACCAGGCTTAATGGTCTGACTGAGACTGGAGGAACCGCAGAAAGCATGGCCCCTGGATTCTCTATCAGCCCAGAACTAGAACAATTTCTGAGGCCATCTCAGACAGGGATTGGACTGGACTGTGGGACATAAAGTGATACTCGTGAGAAGTGTGCCTCTTAGCTCAAACAGATACAAAAGACTAAACGGGCAGCTTCTGTCCGGAGGTGAGATGGGAAGGCAGAGAGGGTCAGGAGCTGGGTGAATGGACACGGGAAATCTGGGGTGGAAAGGAGGAGTGTGCTGTCACAGTATAGGGAGAGCAATTAGGGTCCCATAACAATGTGTGTATAAATTTTTGTGTGGGGAAAAAAATTATAAAAACAAAGAAATATTCCCTCTACTGTCTAATCTGGAAGTCATGAGCTCCATCTGGCTACAGAGGCCAGTGCAGCCAGTGCTGGCTGAGGAGCTGGGTTACTCTTCCATTCTATTGTAATTAATTGAAATAACCTCATGGGGCCGCTGGCTGTGCTCAGTGCTGGGCCTGTTGGCCCTGAGTGGTTGTTGGCTGACGGTGATGGCATGGGGTCGGCTCACATGTGTAAACAGGTTCATTAAACCTTGCAGTTTGCATTGGGTGAATCTGGTGCAAAAGACCTCATTAAAGTGTTAAAAAGCAAAGATGTCACTTTGAAGACTAAGGTGCCCCTGACCCAAGCCACGGTGTTTTCAGTCTCCTCATACGCATATGAAAGCTGGACAATGAATAAGGAAGAAAAATTGATGCCTTTGAATTATGGTGTTGTTGAAGAATATTGAATACACCATGGACTGCCAGAAGAACAAACAAATGTACAGTTAGAATGCTCCTTAGGAGGGAGGATGGTGAGACTTTGTCTCACATGCTTTGGACATGTTATTGGGAGGGATCCCTCCCTGGAGAAGGACATCATGCTTGGTAAAGTAGAGGGTCAGCGAAAAAGAGGAAGACCCTCAATGAGATGGATACAGTGGCTGCAACAATGGGCTCAAACACAGCAACAGTTGTGAGGATGGCACAGGACCGGCAGTGTTTCGTTCTGTTGTACGTGAGGTCACTATGAGTCAGAGCTGACTCAACAGTACCTACAGCAAAAACAAACCTCGCCGCTTCATCCCACGGGGACTTGATCCCACTCCAGGCGAAAGTGTGGGTAGACAGCGGGGTCGCTTGGGGCTCTTGTGCTCTGGGAACTCAGCAGAACAGAGATGGTTAAGAAAGGCACACCTCCCCCCGCCCCTCCCCGGGGTGCTGAACAAACCATAAAACCAGTCGACTTGATTCTGATTCATGGTGACTGCATACGTGTCAGAGTAGAGCTGTGCTCACAGAGTTTTCAGTTGCTGTGACCTTTCAGAAATAGATTGCCAGGTTTTTCTCCAAGGCACCTCTGGATAGATTCAAACTGACCATCTTTCAGCTAGTAGCTGAGAGCATTAACCGTTTGCACCACCCAGGGACTCCAGTGAACTTCAAACCCTTGCCTAAAGTTCAGTTCAGCGTGTTTTCCGCTTGCCTCTTATGCGGTGGGGCCTGGGTTGGGCACACAGGACTGAGCCCATGGCCTGGGACCCAAGGTCAATGCTGCAACTCGGAGCTGTTTTGTAGTGGGATGCTTGCCTGCCAGGGTGAAGAAGGAAAGGGGCCAGTCAGAGCAGGGTATAAGCTACAGCTTGGCATCTAGCAGCCGCTCACTACAGGTGAGTTGATACAGCGAGGGATCAACTTAATGCATGGGGGAGTCAAAGGTTTTACCAAGGAGGTGATGCCCTAGTGAGGTATTGAAGAATGTGTAGGAGTTTCTTTGCCAGGTGGGCATAATAGTGAAGGCCAATCCAGGCAGAGGAATAAAATTCCAGAGGCTCTGAGAAGGGATGTGACCTGGTGTGTGTAGCTGTAATGTTTTGGTAAAACACAAGGGGGAGGAGTCACCAGGAGCTCTTGTGCAGACAAACATTTATTAGGTACCTACTAAGGTCCCTGGGTGCTGCAGCAGTTAAGCACTCAGCTGCTCACCAAAAGGTCGATGGTACAAACCCACCAGCACCTCCTCTGGAGAAAGACCTGGCGATCTGCTTCCATAAAGATTACAGCTTAGAAAACCCTACGGGACAGTTCTTCTCTTTCACATGCAGTCACTATGAGTTGAAAATTGACTCGATAGCACCTGACGACAACAGCCCTACGCTCAAGAGTTTAGAGCCATCTCCTATTCTAACCTTCGGACAAGAGCCTAGTGCTCAGGATCTGGGATCCTCTGAACAGTGCTCCTAGGAGAAGGGTCAATGAATGTTTGTTGAATGAGTGAATGAATGACAGCAATTGCTATTGTTGTTACGTGCCATCAAGTCCATTCCGTCTCATAGTGACCCCATGTGATGGAGTAGAACTGCCCCATAGGGTTTCCTAGGCTGTAATCTTTACAGGAGCAGATCACCAGATCTTTCTCCCGCTACTGCGTTCACACTTCCAACCTTCGGTGAAGGGGAAAACAGGCTTTTGCGAGGCTGAACATGGCTGCCCTCATGCTCTCTGTTAGTTCACTGCTGTTTCTGTTAGTTCACTGCTGTTTTCCAAGGCCCTGTTATGTGACCTTGCTGTGGCTTGTAGCCACCTTTGTCCTTGACCACTATAAAACCTCTGCCCCCATACTGCTGCTTGTGGAGATCTGCTCTGAGCCTCCTGCTTCCAAGGACCACTGCCTCAGTACATAAAGCTCGTTAATAATACAAACTCCTTTGCTGCCACACTGGAGTTGCCCACATCTTTCTTTGGTCTCTCAAGTTACTGGTCCATGCCTGGACATTCGGTTAGCAGCCAAGTGCTTAATCACTGCACCATCCAGGGTTCTTACCTTAGTGTTTGAGGGTAAAAACATCACAAAGTTTAGTAAAGCAGAAAGAAAGGTTTTATTCAGCATATGTTCAAAGAGGCAAAAGTAGGAAATGGACAAGTATGCTGCCAGAGCCATGTCTGCCAGAATCCTAGGAACAGTACAGAATCATCGGTATATACTAACATTACAAATGAACAAAACCACTGAAAGCTTTACCTTTTCACGGATTGGCTAAAAACTGCTAAATGACTGTGACTGTACGTTTCGAATTGTCTTTCTTAATAATCCTTGGTACAGATTTCAGTAACAACAGTCAGGAGGGTCTTCATTGGTTCAACAAATCTTGCTATTCACTAAATGCTAACAGAAAAAGATAAGAGTGGAAAGTATGTGGGTCTTTTGTGCTGTGTTTTATGATTTGTTTATGTGAAAGTTTCCCTAAAAGATGTTTTCCAAGATAGTCCTAGCTATTGTCTTTATACCTCAGGGCCCAGTTGATGTGTCCTTGTGAGTCCTTGTGAGTCCAGCTCCAGCTGGGTCACATTCTAGGACAAGGAACAATGACTCCACTGTTGTCTCCTAAATCACTCGTATGGACTTACGGTATTGGCTACTTAGTCATAGTGTCCCTAGGAGTGAAATAGAAAGGAAATTTACTGAATATGTACTTCATCTGTACAACTGGAAGAATTCTAGGTCAAGTGAACAGCAGTCTAACTCGAATCCCCAGAATAGAGAGTCGTAGCCCCTCAATCAATTCCCAGACTTGAGCGAGTTGAAAGACCCACAAACCCTTGAATGAAGGGAAGGACAGGTCCCCTTGAGGAAGGACCTTACTACACTGTCAAAAATATGTACTGTTAATCTTTCTCCCAGCCTTCCCCAAAGGGATCTACGGCCTTTTACGAGAGTGACTGTTCATTGGGGAAAATGAAATAGTCAGGCTTTTTGGGGATTACCGGATACTCGCTCTGAACTGACACTAATTCTAGGAGACCCAAAACATCATTGTGACCCACCAGTCAGAGTAAGGACATGTGGAGGCCAGGTTATTAATGGAGTCTTAGCTCACGTCCATCTCACACTAGGTCCAGTGGGTCCCCAAACCCATCCTGTAGTGATTTCCCCAGTTCCAGAATGTGTAATTGGAATAGATATACTCAGCAACTGGCAGAATCCCCACACTGGATCCCTGACAAGTGGAGTAAGGGCTATTATGTTAGGAAAAGCCAAATGGAAGCCATTAGAACTGTCCCTACCTAGGAAAATAGTAAACGGAAAGCAATACCTCATTCCTGGAGGGATTGCAGAGATTACTGCCACCATCAGGGACTTGAAGGACGCAGGGGTGGTGATTCCCACCACATCCCCATTCAACTCACCTATTTGGCTTGTACAAAAAACAGATGGATCTTGGAGAATGAAAGTGGATTATCAAAAACTTAACCAGGTGGTGACTCCAATTGCAGCTGCTGTTCCAGATGTAGTTTCATTGCTTGAGCAAATTAATACATCTCCTGGTAACTTCTATGCAGTGATTGATCTGGCTAATGCCTTTTTCTCCATGCTTGTTTTGAAGGACCACCAGAAGCAGTTTGCCTTCAGCTAGCAAGGCCAACAATACACCTTCAGTGTCCTACTTCAGGGTTATATCAACTCTCCAGCCCTATATCATAACTTAGTCCGCAGGGACCTTGATCACCTTTCCCTTCCACAAGACGTCACACTGGCACATTACATTGATGACCCTATGCTGACTGGACCTAGTAAGGAAGAAGTGTCAATGACTCTGGACTTATCGGTAAAACACTTGCATGCTAGAGGGTGGGAAGTTAATCCAACAAAAATTCAGATGCCCTCCACCTCAATGAAATGTTTAGGAGTTCAGTGGTGTGGGGCATGTTGAGATATTCCTTCTAAAGTGAAGGAAAGTTATAGCATCTGGCCCCTCCCACAACTAAAAAGGAGGCACAACACCTAGTGGTGCCTCTGATTTTGGAGGCAACATATCCTTCATTTGGGTGTGCTACTCCAGCCTTTTTATCAAGTGACTCAAAAAGCTGCTAGTTTTCATTGGAGCCCAGACCAAGAGAAGGCTCTACAACAGGTTCAGGCTGCCGTGCAAGTGGCTCTGCTATATGATCCAGCTGATTCAATGGTACTTGAAATGTCAGTGGCAGATAGAGATGCGGTTTGGAGTCATTGGCAGGCCCCTATTGGTGAATTGGTGAATCACAGCACAGACCCTTAGGATTTTGGAGCAAAGCCCTGCCACCCTCTGCAGATAACTATTCTCCTTTTGAGAAATAGCTTTTGGCTTGTTACTGGGCCTTAGTAGGGACTGAACACTTAACCATGGGACACCAAGTCACCATGTGGCCAGAGCTGCCCATCATGAACTGGATGTTGTCTGACCCACAGAACCATAAAGTTGGACGTGCACAGAAGCACTCCATCATTAAATGGAAGTGGTATATACGAGATCAGGCCCGAGCAGGACCTAAAGGCACAAGTAAGTTCCATGAGGAAGTGGCCCAAATGCCCATGGTTTCCACTCTTGTCACATTACCTTCCATCTCCCAGTCGGCACCTATTGCTTCATCAGGAGTTCCTTATGATCAGCTGACAGAGGAGGAGAAAAATCGCGCTTGGTTTACAGACGATTCTGCGGGATATGAAGGTACCACTCGAAAGCGGACAGCGGCAGCACTACAGCCCCTTTCTGGGAACTTCCTGAAGGACAGTGGTGAAGGGAAATCCTCTCAATGGGTAGAACCTTGAGCAGTGTACCTGGTTGTTCACTTTGCTTGGAAGGAGAAATTGCCAGATGTGCGACTGTAGACTGATTCATGGGCTGTGGCCAATGGTTTTGCTGGATGGTCAGGGACTTGGAAGGAACATGATTGGAAAATTGGAGACAAGGAGGTATGGGAAGAGGTATGTGGATAGACCTCTCTGAATGGGCCAAAGAAGTGAAGATATTTGTGTCTCATGTGAATGCTCACCAAAGGGTGACCTGAACGGGGGAGGATTTTAACAATCAAGTGGATAGGATCTGTGGAAAGCACTCATCTTCTTTCCCTTGCCACTCCCATCATTGCCCAATGGGCTCATGAACAAAGTGACCATGGTGGTAGGGATGGAGGTTATGCATGGGCTCAGCAACATGGACTTCCACTCACCAAAGCCAACTTGGCTACAGCCACTGCTGAGTGCCCAATCTGCCAGCAGCAGAGACCAGCACTGAGTCCCCAATATGACACCATTCCTCAAGGTGTTCAGTCAGCAATCTGGTGGCAGGTTGATTATACTGGACCACTTCCATCATGGAAAGGGCAGCATTTTGTTCTTACTGGAATAGACACTTACTCTGGATATGGATTTACCTTCCCTGCACACAATACTTCTGCTAAAAACTACCATCTATGGACTTAAAGAATGGTTTATTCATCATCATAGTACCCCACACAATATTGCCTCTGATCAAAGGACTCACTTCACAGCAAATTAAGTGCTGCAGTGGGCCCATGCTCATGGAATTCACTGGTCTTACCATGTTCCCCATCATCTTGAGGCAGCTAGTTTGATAGAACAATGGAATGGCCTTCTAAAGACACAGTTACAGTGCTACCTAGGTGGCAATACCTTGCAGGGTTGGGGCAATGTTCTCCAGGAGGCTGGATATGCTCTAAACTAGCGTCCAATATATGGTACTATTTCTACTATAGCCAGGATTCATAGGTCCATGAATCAAGGGGTGGAAATGGGAGTCGCACCACTCACTAGTACCCCTAGTGACCCGCTGGCATTTTTTTTTAAATTTTATTTCATTGTACTTTAAGTGAAAGTGTACAATTCAAGTTAGTCTCCCATACAAAAATTTATACATACATTGTTATGTGACCCTAATTGTTCTCCCTATACTGTGACAGCACATTCCTGCTTTTCACCCCTGATCTCCCATGTCCATTCAACCAGCTCCTGACCCTCCCTGCCTTCTCATCTCACCTCTGGAGAGGAGCTACCCATTTCATCTCATGCATCTACTTGCGCTAAGAAGCACACTCTTTATGAGTATCATTTTATGTCCCATAGTCCAGTCGAATCTCTGACTGAAGAGTTGGCCTCGGGAATGGTTTTAGTGCTGGGTTTACAGAGAGTCCAGGGGCCATGCTCTCTGGGGTTCCTCCAGTCTCAGTCAGACCATTAAGTCTGGTCTTTTTACTGGAATTTGAGTTCTACACCCCACTTTTCTCCTGCTCCGTCAGGGACTCTCTGTTGTGTTCCCCGTCAGGTCGGTCATTGGTGGTAGCCGGGCACCATCTAGTTCTTCTGGTCTCAGGCTGTTGCGGTCTCCAGTTTATGTGGCCCTTTCTGTCTCTTGGACTAATGCTTTCCTTGTGACTTTGGTGTTCTTCATTCTCCTTTCCTCCAGGTGGGTTGGGACCAATTGATGCATCTTAGATGGCCGCTTGCTAGGTTTTAAGACCCCAGATGCCACTCACCAAAGTAGGACTACTTGCAAAATGTTTTCTTCCTGTCCCCACGACCCTATGGTCTGCAGGTCTAGAGGTCTTAGTTCCAAAGGGAGGAATGTGCCACCTGGAGACACGTCACTGATTCCATTTGAACTGGAAGTTAAGAACGCCACCTGGCCACTTTGGGCTCCTTATGTCTCTGGATGAACAGGCAAAGAAGGGAGTTACCATATTGGCTGGTATGATTAAGCCTGATTACCAAGAGGAAATCAGACTGATATTACATAATGGAGGTAAGAAAGAGTATGTCTGGAATGCAGGAGATCCCTTAGGGCATCTCTTAGCACTACCATGACCTGTGATTAAAGTCAATGGAAAACTACAGCAACCCAATTCCAGCATGACTCATCTATGCCAAGAATTTTAAGGACAGCCACCTGCCCAACTGACTGGAAGACATCCATATTTGTGCCTATTCTAAAGGAAGATCATCCAACAGAATGCAGAAATTATCAAACAATATCATTAATATCACACGCAAGTAAAATTTTGCTGAAGATAATTCAACAACAGTTGAAGCAGTACATTAATAGGGAACTACCAGAAATTCAGGCCGGATTCAGAAGAGAATGTGGAACGAGGGATAGCATTGCTAATGTCCGATGGAGCTTGGCTGAAAGCAGAGAATACCAGAAAGATGTTTACCTGTGTTTTACTGACTATGCAAAGGCATTCGACTGTGTGGATCATAACAAATTATGGTCAACATTGAGAAGAATGGGAATTCCAGAACACTTATTTGTGCTCATGAGGAACCTGTACATAGACCAAGATGCAGTTGTTCGAACAGAACAAGGGGATACTGCCTGGTTTAAAATCAGAAAGGTGTGTGTCAGGGTTGAATCCTTTCACCATACTTATTCATTCGGTACGCTGAGCAAGTAATCCGAGAAGTTGGACTATACGAAGAACAGGGCATTAGAATTAGAGAAATACTCCATTAACAACCGGCGATATGCAGATGACACAACCTTGCTTGCTGAAAGCGAAGAGGACTTGAAGCACTTACTTGATGACCATCAAAGGCTACAGCCTTCAGTATGGATTACACGTCAACATAAAGAAAACAAAAATCCTCACAACTGAACCAATAAGCAATATCATGATTAATGGAGAAAAGGTTGAAGTTGTCAAGGATTTCATTTTACTTGGATACACAATCAATACCCATGGAAGCAGCAGTCAAAAAATCAAACAACATACTGCATTGTGCAAATCTGCTGCAAAAGACCTCTTTAAATTGTTAAAAAAAAAAAAAAGAGGAAGAAGAAGAAGAAAAAGATGTCACTTTGAGAACTGTGGTGCACGTGACCCAAGCCATGGTGTTTTCAATCACCTAATATGCATGTGAAAGCTGGACAGTGAATAAGGAAGACCAGAGAAGAACTGATGCCTTTGAATTATGGTGTTGGCGAAGAATATGGAATATACCATGGACTATCAAAAGAATGAACAAATCTGTCTTGGAAGAAGTACCCCTAGAATGCTCCTTAGAAGTGAGAATGTCCCACGTACTTTGGACAAGTTATCAGGAGGGACCAGTCCCTGGAGAAGGACATCATGCTTGGTAAAGTAAAGGGACAGCAGAAAAAGAGGAAGACTCTCAATGAGATGGACTGACACAGTGGCTGCAACCATGGGCTCAAACATAACAATGATTGTGAGGACAGGGCAGTGTTTCATTCTGTTGCACGTGGGGTTGCTATGAGTCAGAATCAACTCGACAGCCCTGAACAACAACAGCTGACAGCCCTAAGTGTACCCTTCCAATATTTGCAGACATTCTCAGAAAAATAGGAGGGAGTAGGTGTGATGGTTTTTGTTCATTCATTCATTTATTGGCAATATTATCTGGTCACATAACATTATGTTGGTTCCTTCCAGCCTCTGCTCATGTGGCCTTTATCAGACAGGCCTTTGGGGACCACCCCGAATAAAATACACGGCGCCTACCACTCCATCGCCCGCCACCTGTCCACCTGCCCTGGTCCAGGTGCCAGTCATCCCTTTCCCCCCGCTGGAGGCTCAGCTCTTCCAGGGCACTCCCTTTGCCTTGCTCGCAGGCCCCTCCTACCTTGACGGTGGCTCAGTAACAAGTCTGGACCGTGGGTGAGGTGCCCCCGGGCTGGCCACCACAGCTGCGCTCCGTGTATACGTGTGTCCCAGGTGGAGACATGGAGAGTTCCAGGAGGTGGTCAACGCCCAGTATGTCTTGCTGGAGGTGAATGGGCTGTTCACGTACACGTACTCCCTGACGGCCGGCACTGCGCTCTGCAAATCACAGCCACAGAACTGGACCACCATCATGGCGGATGCTGGCTATCGCAGGCCCTTCTCCTGGGACAGAGAGGTGACACTTGCTCTTTGATTACTTCCAATCAGATGCAATGGCTTTTCATGCCCAGGTCGCGGGGAGGGTGAGGAATGGGACACTGCCAGGTGGCAGGGCTGAGTATGGGAAGTTAGATGAGCAGGCCCTCTGGGACTCTCTCCCAAGAGAATTGGCCAAATGATCAAAGACGTTTGTACCGAGATGGTCACCTGGCACTGCTGATAATTGGCAAAATTCTGAAACTTCCAAATGACCATTACTGAAAAAACAAAAAAAAAACCATTTGCTGTCAAGTCAATTCTGACTCATGGCGACCCTCTGTGTGTCAGAGTAGAACTGTGCTCCACAAAACAAAAAGTAGGTTGCCAGGCCTTTCTTCCGAGGTGCCTCTGGGTGGACTCGAACTGCCAGTCTTTGAATTAACAGCCCAGCAAGTAAACCATTTGCACCACCCAGGGAGAGACTCTACCCATGACAAAGGGACCGATTAAATTCAGGCTGTTTTGCTTGGCGAGTGTTTTTATAATTCAGATCAGTTCATTCCAACTGGCAAATAAGGGCACGATGCCCATATAAGGAAGAAATGTGTTGATTCCCGCGTGCGTTTTCCCCAGCGCGCTCATGTCTTGCCTCCAGTCGGAAGCGCTGAGCGTCGGTACGGGAACACAGCCAATGCCGCCAATAGGCGGCGCTCGCTCCCTGCTACTGACGCCCACGCCCACAGGCGGACGCGCCGGGTTATTTTTTAGTTCCGTTTCAGAGCCTCTGCCTCTCCATGCTCTCACTTCCGTCGACTGAGGTTGATCATTTTTGTTGTTGGTAGTGGTGGTCTGCGTTACTTTTTCTTCCTTTTTTTTTTTTTTTTAATTGTGGGGAAAATATACACAAGAAAACAATGCACCATTTCAACAATTTCCACAAATAAAATTCCGTGACCTTTGTCGCTATCCTTTGTGGAATTATTCCATCATCATTAACATAAGCCCAATGCCCCCTAAGCAAAAACTCTCCCCTCCGCCTCCCTCCCACCCACCTCTGGAAACCACTGATGCAACCTTTGGTTTCCGTGGGGTCGCTGTGAGTCGGAATCCACTCTATGGCAACGGGTTTGGTTTTTTCCCCCTACACTTTGTTCTGAAGGAGCCCTGGTGGCACAGTGGTTAAGCACTCGCTGCTAACCGCGAGATCGAAGGTTTGAGCCCACCAGCAGCTCCAGAGGAGAAAGATGTGGCAGTCTGCTTCCCTAAAGATGAGAGCCTTGGAAACCCTATGGGGCAGTTCTGCTTTGTCTCTAGGGTTGCTATGAGTCCGAATCGACTCGACGGCAATGTTTTTTGGTTGTTTTATACTTCGGTCTCCTTCACCTGCCTCAGTTTCCTCACCATATAGTGGGGCGTGAACGGGTCGAGAGGGTCTGCCTGGTTCAGAAGCCAGAATTTGGTATTACTGGGAGGGGCGAGCTTACAAAATCACTCACTGGGCAGACTGGAGGGGCTGGCTCGAGGCTGGTCTCAGGAAATGACCCCAGAACTGACCACAGGGAGCTGCCACCTCACCCAAGATCAGGAAGGTGGGGACTCAGAAGGCCACCCAGGACTATTGAGATCAAGGCCTGCCTGCCTCTTGATGTCCATGACTGTGCATGGGGGCAGCACCAGTGAAATCCCTCAGGAAGGGGCCCCCACCTCACTGCCACCTTCCAGTTTTCTAAGTGTGTAATTGACACTGCCATCAACTCCACAGCAGTGGGTTTGGGTTCATGCTAGATTCATAGCTGCAAGGGAGTCTAGAAAGCAGAGCTGTCAAGCCGCCAGCCTCCAGTTCAGGAAGGCCCAGCAGGAGGAGGGCTCAGAGGATGCTGAGCATCCAGTGCACAGGCTCCTCCACAGGGACCACAGGCCTGCTCACCCATGGGCATCCCATGGCAGGTTTGATGAGCGGTGGGGTGGGCTGTGCAGTGGAGGGCGTCTGTGGGCCTTGGCCAAGGGAGGGCCTGGGGCAGCAGGCATACGTGGCCTGAGAGCCTCTGTCCTCCTCCCCAGAACTATGTGAGCTGCCACAAGCCCAACAGTGGCTCCCTTCTGAGGTGGCCAGATGTCCCGTATCAGATCTTGGGCGGCCCAACAAACAACAAGATCATTTTTGACCAGAGGAATGGAATCTACGTCTTCCTGCTTTCCATCGTGGACCCCTACTACAGGTGAGGGGAGCGGGTACTCCCCTGTAACGGGCATCTGGAGAAAGGCCGACTGTCCTGGGGCGGGCCACACGTGGGGGGACGCACTTTCCTCCCTCCCCTCAGTGGGATGTGGCTCAACGGAATCCCACCAACAGTCCAGACTGTCCCTGGGAAGAGTTGCATTTCAAGTCCTGGTGACATTTGTCCATTCACTAAGAAAATACTCAGCTTTGCTGTGGGCCAGAGCCCATGCTGGGTGCTGGGGGAGAGCAGGGACCAGCAGCTGCATCCCTGCCCTCGTGTGCTGCGGGCACCCTCTTGTGCCACCCCTGACTGCTGATATGCCAGCAGTGGTGTGCCAGAACTGGCTCAAACCCGTGATCAAGTATTCAGAAATTTTGCACCAGCTGACTTCACGCTGGTATCTTGAAATCAGCCACGATGGGAGTATTTATACCAGGGCAAGCGGCACACACTGCAAAGCAGACCTTCCCCCAACCCAATCCCCTCCCCGCAGCTGGCTGTTCACCTTTCCCAGCACGCTGCATGCTGGGAAGGCTTTGGAAGCCACCTCTCAGAGTGCTGGCCCAGAGCCTTAACATCTCCCATGGGGCGGGGGGGGGGGGCGCGGACTGTCGGACAGCATCCTTTCCCTTGCCTTAAGCCATTATCCACCATTATCTATCCCCTCCCAGAAGGGACATACAAAAGTCCTTCTTAGCAAAGCATGTGGGGACCCTGCCTGCCCTAGAGGCCTCAGGCCTGGACTGGGATCAGCTCTGGGATGACCCCAGGTGGAAGGCCCTGGGGCGGGGGCATCCAGAGGAGAGAGAGGGGACTGTAAGACTTGTCCGCTCCCACTCTCCACCATGCTTCTCCCCCGTATCGCACCCCAGGGAAGTCTCTCATACCCCAATGCCTTTCCCACGGGGTTCCTGTCTCTGGAAGCCCCCCTCCTGTCCCACTCACCCCCCATCTGCTGCCCACATCACCGGTGCTCCGGGCTCCTCTCCGAGGCCACCTGTGGTCCCTTGTCATGCCTCCCCACTTCCATTGTGTTGTAACAATTTATTGGGCGGTGCAGATGGTTAATGAGCTCAGCTGCTAACCGAAAGGCTGGAGGTTCGAGTCCACCCAGAGGTGCCTAGGAAGAAAGCCCTGGTGATCTATTTCTGAAAACTCAGCCCCAGAAAACCCTATGGAGCACAGTTCTACTCTGACACACATAGGGGCGCCGTGAGTCGGAATCGACTGGTTCTGGCATAGTCCCATCTGACCCCTTGACTCCGTCGTCCTGGACTGGTTGGCAACTGGTTTTTTTTTTTGTTTTTTTTTTTCCTGCCCTCTCTGGACTGAGCCTGGGGGGATGGATGGGCCTTGTCCCCAGAGGAGGAGACCACAGAGGGCCTGGAAAAAAACAGCTGGCGCCAAACCCACAGAGAGAAGGGCAGAGTCAGAAACGATAGATGTTATGGAGCATAGATGGACGTAAACGGAACGGGATGTCCCCAGCCCCTGCACTGGGGCCCAGCTCCACTTCACGTGGGCTGGAGCGAGTCTGCTGGGATGAAAAGAGTGGCTCAGGAGGCTATGCCCTAAGGCCCGTCCCTGCCCGCCTGTCCCTGCAGCTACTGCCACCTGGAGACCACCTTCAGCATCTATGTGTACGGGGACTTCCCACCCAGCATCATCCCCATCGAGCTCACCATCATCCTGCTCACAATGGGCATGCTGCTCACCCTGTGGCTGGTCTACGCCATCCCCAAATGTCGTGCACCGAGATGAGCCACAGGGTCCCGGGCTGCTGGGCCACCCTGTTCAGGAGCTGCAGGGAATCCTACTCGTGTTTCCTGGCCAGTTGTTGAGACGTAGCCGGTCGGGGGGCAGGGGGGACTTGGGGCTGAGGACCCCCAGGAAATAGCTTGGCTTTTCACAAAGGTAATCTGTTGGGGTCCAGAGAGTCGTTTTAAAATAAAGCATTATGGAAAAAAGCAAGTGTCAGTGGTTGATAAGCCTCTGGGAGCCCTGAGTGGTGCAAACAGCAAACACGCTCAGCTGCAAACCGAAAGGTTGCAGGTTCGATTCCACCCAGAGGCGCCTCGGAAGAAAGGCCTAGTGATCGACATCAGAAGAGTCAGCCACTGAACAGGGAGTTTAAGTCAATGGGAGTGAAACAACTGGAACAGAAATATCAAGAATGTTAACGTAATGTGGAGGATGTGACCGGGGTCACTGATTGGTACGTCTAGAAATGGTGGGATCGGAGTGGGTTTTGCTGTGTATATTTTCACCAAAAATAAGATAAAATATTAATTTACAAAAAATCAGCCACTGAAAACCCTATGAAGTACAGTTCTATCCTGACACACATGGGGCCACCATAAGTAGGAGTCGACTCCACGGTAACTGCAGACTCCACACCCTGGACAACAGTGGGAATTGAGATAGTTCCTTTCAGGGTATGGCGCCCCCATCTCTTCCCCAAGACACTCCAGTCCAGCTTCCCACCCAGCTCCTCACTGGAACCGTCCCCCGGCTGACAGAGCTCAGGAAAGGCTTGGGGCCTTCATTCCAGAACTGGGTATCAGAGAAGCATTTGCTACTTGGGCAAGGGGCAAAGAGGGGCCTGAGAGGTGCTCGTTCAGCTGATTAACTTGCTCACAGAGGTAAAAGTTTTGCTGCACTTCATGTCACCGCTAAGCAGAACAAGAGTGACTTGGGGGTGTACCTGGAAGACCATTTCTCTTCGGTCGCCTGCTGTTACTGTTGGCTGCTGTCATGGCAAACCCACGCACAGCGGAACAAAATGTTGCCCAGTCCCGCGCCATCCCCCTGATCAGTTTCGGACTGGAATGTTGTGATCCACAGGGTTTTCACTGGCTAATTTTCGGAAGTGGATCACCAGGCCTTTCTCCCTAGTCCATCTTAGTCTGGAAGCTCTGCTGAAACCTGTTCAGCATCTTAGCAACACGAACGTCTCCGCAGGAATTCTACCATTGACCCCAAGGCCTACCGTCTCCCTTTAAAATCTATTAGGTGGGAGACCCTAACTGGATCTCTGAATGACATTTGGGCAGCTCCACTCTGAGGTTAAAAAAGAAAACATTCTGCACTCATTGTAATTGCCCCACACAGCCTCCATTCAGTCTCACGGAACACGGTGACCAGTTTTAACAGGTCGTCCTAGGCTGGGCCAGCTCGGCACCATGGACAGGGTCTTGTCCCCGTCCTGCCCCTCCCACCCTGACTTGCGAGCTCAGGGTTCTAAGCACACGGGGCAGAAGTGGGGCCGGGACACAAGCACGTTTGTCCCCGACAGGTACCACTGTGAGACGGCTCGTGGTCGCCCGGGCCAGTGGGGTTGGTCCCCTCACAGAGGCCCTGCCAGCGGACCCATGCTTCCCGATGCAGGGGTACACTTCCCTCCTGTTGGGGTTTCAAGGAACAGCGTGAAACATACAGCAGTGAGATCCCTTATTACTGAGCCCTTCTCACCTCATGTCCTGGCGCAGCATAAACGTTTGCGCTTGACTATTAACTAAAAAAGGAGTCCTGGTGGCACAACGGTTAAGCACTCGGCTGCTAATGGAAAGGACGGTAGTTGGGACCCACTCTGCAGCTCCGTGAGAGAGAGACCGGGTGAGCTGCTTCCACAGATCACAGCCTAGAAAACCCCATGGGGTAGTCCTACTTCACATGGGATCACTATGAGTCAAAAATCAACTTGATAGCACCTAACATAATGTTAACCTAAAGGTTGGTGGTTCAAACCTGCCCAGCGGTGCTGCAGAAGAAAGGCCTGGTGATCTGCTTCCATAAAGATTCCAGCCAAGAAAACCCTACGGAGCAAGTCTACTTTCACATGGGGGCACCATGAATCGGAATTGACTCAATGGCAACGGGTTTGGTTCTTTTGGGTTATTTTTTTCATCTCATGTGTCTGTATTTTTACCTTTCTGTCCACTTATGTAACCCCAACTCCAGTCACTGTTTATGATCATTTCCCTTCTCTGTCTTGCTTCCGGTTTTTGGTTGGCTTTTTGAAGTGGTTGTTGGGTTGTCTGGTGGACATTGCTTCGCAACCCTCCCTCTGCAGTGATCTTCAAGAGAAACCACCCGTTGCCGGGGGCAGCCACATCCTCCTTGAACAGAGTCTCCCCTCAGTTGGGGTCACTTGGTTTTAGTCTCAAAGACACCCCCAATGAGGCTGCAGGGAAAGGGCCTGGGGAGATACTGCTCGGAGTCGTCGTAGGTGGGGCCAGGAGGGCCTGAAGGGTGGTTCCTGGGGACCCCACCAAACTTTCATCTCCACTTCCTGAGCCCGTTTAGGGGTTCTGAGGAGGTCAGGTGTAGTCTGCATGGTGCTGAGGGGGTAGAGGGAGGTCCCAGGACGAGGCAGGAGGGTCCCTGACCACCTCCCACCCCTGCAGGGGTGTGGGTGGCCGGGGTCCAGGCCTGCTTCCCCATTCCAGGGCGGAGACCTCAATGTCACTTTGCTTCACGCTTTCTTCCCTGCTCCCTCAGGGTCACCTTTGGGTGTGGCCGGCACCTGCCTCAGCCGAGCAGGAGGGTGCTCCGTGGACCCGAGCCAGGGTGGGAGAAGGTGGGTGGAACCCGAGCCTATGCCTGGCCCCATTTCCCAGCTGGCAGGAGGCTGTCCTGCCACCTTGGAGGGAAGCCATGGTGTGGCCGGGCCTGGTACAGGTCTGCCCTCCCTGCCTCCATCCCTCACCTGTGCTCAGGTGTAGTCTGCACACCGTCACGTGCGCGCCCGTGCCTGCTCACCTGCACACCCTCTGCGCCCCCACCCTCTGTGAGCACTGCTCCTTTCCCGCGTGGGTGCCAACGCCTGCACCCTGGCCCCCACCAGGCGTGCGTGCGCCAGCATCCACCACTGTGCTGACTCCCACAAATCTGGTGAACAGGTACGTGCAGCTTTATGCTCTGGCCTGTGGCAGAGGCACAGGTGTCCCCTACCCTTCCTCCACCTGCCATGGCTTCATGGGGCCAGAGGAGGCAGTTGTGGGGACACTGAGGGCCACTGTGAGACCTACCCTGCTTGCTGTGTGTCTCCAGACAAGTTCTTACTCTCTCTGGGAAGCCTTGACTTCCCCGACCAGACCCGGGGCCGAGAGTCCTTCGGTGGGAGGAGGAATCTGGGCGGTGGCTCCCAGCGCCCCACAGCCCCGTCCCTACAGTGACCCCAACTCTCCAGGACTGGGAGACGAGGGGCTTAGAACCCCCTTTGATTCTAGGAGAGCCCCTGGGTGGTGCAAATGGTTCACATGTCCAGCTGCTAGCAGAAAGTTGGGAGGTTCAAGTCTACCCAGAGGCGCCTCAGAAGAAAGGCCTGACAATTGATTTCTGAAAGATCAGCTATGGAAAAACTATAGAGCACAGTTCTGACACACGTGGGGCCACCATGAGTTGAATGGACTTAGCAGCAAGTAGCGTGGCTGTGTGCGTGTGATTCTGGGGTCCCCACTCAGCCCGGCCTCACCGGGGCCCAACCTCACCTGCCCGTTTGGACAATGGCACAAGGGGCCAGCCCTCCCTGTGCAGATCCTGCCCCACGCCTGCTGGACCACAGAGCTGACCCCGAGCCGAGAGGTCAAACGTGTTTTAATGGGGGGTCCCCCACAAGGATGTTGCCAGCCGGGCCGGCGGCCTGCCTGCCCTTGCCGCCCGGCTTCCCCTTCTTGGCAGACGTGGCACCCGCCTTCTTCCTGCCACCGCCGGGCGGGTCGGGCCGCGGGCCAGGGGCTGGGGGAGCAGCGGCCGGGGGCCCTGGGCGGGGTGGCGGGTCCTCGTCGAGTGCCTTGAAGTTGAAGAAGTAGTCCACGTTGGACACAGTGTCCAGGATCTCGGGCACGCTGTAGTCGAAGGACAGCAGCTCATCAGGCAGGTGCAGAGAGCGGATGTCACTGGAAGAGTCGTCCCCACCGCCCCCGCTGTCGGGCAGGCCGGCCACCGCCGGGGCCCTGCGTGGGCCGCCCTCGGGCTCAGCTTCGCCCGGCAGGCAGTCAAAGAGCTTCATGGCATCCTCCAGCAGCACCTTGTCGGGCAGCGCGAAGGCGCGGGCCACCTCGCGCGCCGGGGCCTCGCCCGCAGCCAGCGCGGGGGCCGTAGCCTGGGCCTCGGCCGATGTGGGCGGCGGTCCTGGCCCGGCCGGCGGCTCCTTGGCGGGGAAGGCTGGGGGCTCGGTGGGCCGGGCAGTGGCCACCTCAGGCCTGTGGAACTGGCTGAGGCGACCCTTGAGGTGGCTGTAGGGGCCGGGTGGCAACAGTGGCTCAGTGGGCAGCGTGATGAGCAGTGGCGGCAGCTTGTCCTTGGGGGGTGGCGGCAGGGGCAGCTCCACGAAGGCCGGGGGCCCCCCATCACCCGCAAAGCCCAGGGCCTCGGGGCCAGGCCCCTCGGGTGGGAAGTAGGGCACGAGGTACTGGGGGGCCCCCGGCACTGGCTGGTAGTGCGGGTATGGGGGCGGTGGCGGGGGCACTGGGGCCTTGAGGTAGTGCTGGGGCTCCAGGAGGTAGGTGCCTGGGGAGGCAGGGCCCCCGGCCGGGCCCCCTGCCGGGCCCCCCCCCCCAACTGCTACCAGCTTGTACAGGGAGGACTGGCCAAAGTCGGAGGTGGCCCACTCGATGCGGTAGATGCGGGGGTCAAAGAAGCAGCCACATGGGGCCATCTGGAAACCTGCGGCCGGGGCAAGGGGCAGCCTGAGAGGGGCTCCTGTGAGGGCATGGGCCTTGTCCTAGAGGGCCCATGGGGGGGTGGGGGACACGGGCCTTGTCCTAGAGGGCCCATGGGGGGGTGGGGGACACGGGCCTTGTCCTAGAGGGTTCATGGGGGGGTGGGGGACACGGGCCTTGTCCTAGACGGCCCATGGGGGGGTGGGGGACACGGGCCTTGTCCTAGAGGGTCCATGGGGGGATGGGGGACACGGGCCTTGTCCTAGGGGGTCCACTGGGGGATGAGGGACACAGGCCTTGTCCTAGAGGGCCCACGGGGGCAGGGGTGGGGGACATGGGCCTTGTCCTAGAGGGCCTATGGGAGTGGGGCACACGTACGTTGTCCTAGAGGGCCCATGGGGGGGTGGGAGACACGGGCCTTGTCCTAGAGGGCCTATGGGAGTGGGGCACACGTACGTTGTCCTAGAGGGCCCATGGGGGGGGGGGACACAGGCCTTGTCCTGGGGGACCCATGAGGGGTGGGGGACTTGGCCTTGTCCTAGAGGGCCTATAATGGGGTGGGGGACACAGGCCTTGTCCTAGAGGGCCCATGGGGGATGGGAGACACAGGCATTGTCCTGGGGGACCCATGGTGGGCAGGCGACATGGGCCTTGTCCTGGGGCACCCACGGTGGGCGGGTGACATGGGCCTTGTCTTGGGGGACCCATGGGGGGGTAGTAACAGAGGCCTTGTCCTAGAGGGCCCATGGTGGGGTGGGGGACACAGGCCTTGTCCTAGAGGGCTTATGGGGGTGGGGGACATGGGCCTTATCCTAGAAGGCCTATGGGGGTGGGGGACACAGGCCTTGTCCTAGGGGACCCATGGTGGAGTGGGGGACACGGACCCTGTCCTAGAGGGTCCATGGTGGGGGGGGGACACAGGCCTTGTCCTGGGGGACCCATGGGGGGTGCGGACACAGGCCTGGTCCTAGAGGGCCCATGGGCGTGGGGGACACAGGCCTTGCTTTCCCACCCCACCTAGGGGACAGGGATAGGGGCTCTACCCACTTGAATTCACTCCCCAGGTCCTCTGAGGGTGAGGGGAGGCCAGTACCTGCCGGAGGAGCTGGAAACACCTCTTTCTCTGGGTTTAAGGGGTGATACAGGTTCGAGGAACCTGCAGACAGAGGCGGTGGGTGGATGCTGAGCTGAGTGTGTGGGGCTCTGGACCCTGGCCTGGCCACACACTCCTCTAGGGGGCCCCTTACCCACTGCGGGGATTGCCTCTGAGCAGTCCTCGGGCTGGCTGCCTGGCCCCTCAGCGCTGTCCAGGCCCCGGGGACTGAAGCCTTCTTGGGGAGCAGGGGCCGCATAGAAGGGTTTGGGGTGCTGCATGGGGAGGCAGGGGCCCGGCCTAACCAGCCAGGAGGGAGGCAGACAGGAACGTAGGCAGGTGGGCCAGAGAGCAGGCTCACAGTCTCGCAGGGTTCTGTTTGCCTGGTTACTCTGGGCAGCGGGTTCCAGGCAGCTGTCTGCCCAGTGACCAGGGTTCTGGCTGTGGGGGTTGGGCAGAAAGCCGACGGGGAACTGAGGCTGGTCAGAGACAGTGTCGACAAGGGCAGGCAACTCCCCCACCTCCCCACCTGTGCCCACAGTGCCCCCCTAACAGGTCCCAGGCTGCTTCCTCCAGGCAACTCGCCCTGATCCACACGCACGCAGGTGGCGGCCCCAGTCCCCTCCCTGTGCCCATGTCTTCCTTGGGGCCCTTCTGAGACCAGCATCCCCCAACTCGGCCCTGGGCACAAGGCAGGAGAGTCTGGTGAATGACAGGCAGCAGAGAGGGTGGGAGAGGGAGGGAACTCCCTGGTCCTAGCCCCCACAGCACAGCAGAGACAGGGACAGACCTGTGTGTGTCAGGATAGACGGGGGGCCAGGATGGGGTAGCCTTAGGGTCACAAAAGAGCCTCAGTGTTAAAAGAATAAAATTTATTGTCTGCTCCACGCGCTCAAGGGACCACTGGCCCTCGGACACTGCCCGCCGCCTGGCCTGGCAGCTACTTGTAAGAGTTGGCCTTGTGCTTGGGCAGGAAGACAAAGTTGGGTGGCACGGGTCCCAGCAGCATTTCACTGTGAAGGGTGGGAAGGGTCAGGCTTGGGCCCCCTGTCGTGCTGACCCCAACCGCCTCCCACACCCCCCAGCACACCCCCCATCTGGCTGCCCCCCACCCCGGCCCCCACAGGGGGGCCCACCTGATGTGAATCCAGTCGGCTGAGTTCTGGCTGGCCATGAGTGTCTCCAGGTAGTCCCGGCCCAAGTAGTAGGGTGGCCGCTCATTGATCTTCTGTGGGAGCCGCTCCAGCAGGCCCACGGGCACGTACCTGCAGCAGGAGAGGGGTCAGCGGGGGCAGAGGGCCAGGTTGGACCCTGCTGTCTCCGCCCTGCCCACTGGCCACCACCTGCATAGGAAGGACAACCACTCGAGCAGGAAGCGGCGGGTCTTCTCCACGCCCTGCGTGTCTGAGCCCCAGTGCTCCAGGCCATAATGCGTGAAGTCCCGCAGGATGTCCAGGCGTTCGGACGATGAGATGTCCCAGTGCCGCTGCTCCTTGATCTCCGTGAACAGCCACGGCTTGAGCAGGGCACCGCTGCAGGCGGACAGGGTGGTCAGGGGCGGCCACCACCCACCGGGGCTGAGGGGCCACTGCCGAGCCCAAGACTCCGGCCACCACCTGCCGAGGCGCCGCTGAGCCCACACCCACCGCCCAGCCTAAGCTTGGTCTGAGGAGCATGGCTCCCTGGGCTGATGGCCCCAGCCTAAACCAGAGCCCTGATGCCCCAAAACCTCCACTCCCCAAACCTCGCAGATGTGGTCACATGACCATCAAAGCCCAAGAATTTCAATCCATGTCAACCAGCTGCAGAAACTTCCAGCCCCCTGAGCTGCAACCCCTGATCTCGCTCTGTCCCACCACTGCAGGCTGTGTTCTAGCACAGCCCCCCATGGATGAACAACCCAATGGGGCAGGGTGGGGGAGCAGGTCAGGTTTTGAGGTACCGCTGCTCCTGACCACAGCAGCAGGCTGGGTGCCCCAGGTAGGCCAGGCTGGACTCTTGACACCCCTCACCCTGGGCTCACTCACCGGGCGATCATGACCCCAGCAACGCCAGTCTGCATGGCACGGTTGGCATCCTCATACGACAAGATGTCCCCGTTTCCTGAGGGGACATAAGCGGGGGTCTCTGGGGGCTGCACACGTCTAGGGGTGCCAGGGTTTCCTGCTTGCTCAGTGGCCCCCGCCAGGGTGGGGGCGTTCCTAGGGGGTGACCCCACTGTGGGTGTGACCTTGGGTGGTGTGAGCTCACGGGGTGGGCAGTGGAGCAGGGAGGTGTGGGCACCCACCGAACAGGGGCATGGGGCTGGCGGCCTTGACGCACTGCTCAATGTACTGCCAGTCGGCCAGCTTGGTGTAGCGCTGCTCCCGCGAGCGGCCGTGGAGCTGGGGAGAGGCAGCCACACAGGGAGGGAGGCAGAGGGAGACCGAGAGAGATGGACTGAGAGACAGACAGAGAGAGAGAAACAGACCGAGAGCCATACACAGCCAGAGAGAGACAGACCGAAACAGATATAGAGAGACAGAGACAGCCAGAAAGAGAAACAGATCGAGAGAGATGAGACAGAGAAAGACAGACCAAGAGAGACAGAGACAGACAGAGACAGAGAGACAGAGACAGACAGAGACAGAGAGACAAAGAGAGTCAGGACCAGGGAAAGAGAGATGCAGGGAGACAAAGCCACAGAGAGACCAAGAGACACAGAGAGAGACCCAGAAACATAGAGAGACACACAGATAAACCAAGAGACATAAAAAGAGAGAAAGGCAGCTAGGCCGAGAGAGCCACGAGAGAACAGACAAAGACAAGGAGAGACAGAGCAAGACACAGAGAGAGAGAGGGAAAAAAACAGAAACACAGAAAGGGACCAGAGACAACGAGGGGGCAGGAGGGGAGAGCCGTCAGCAGGGAGGCTTGCCGCCCAGTGGCCCCCATGCCCGCACCCAGGGACCCACCGTGACGAGCGACACACCCCAGTCCCGCAGCTCCGGCAGCAGGCGGTGGGCCAGGTTGGTCCGCTCCTGGACACCCGTGCGGATCTTCACCGTCAGCGGCACATCCAGCACCTGTAGGGGTAACAGAGGGCTGGGGGCAGGGCCGGGGGGCCAGGCCGAGTGGGGAACATGTGGGGGTGCGGGGTGACACTGGGCGCACCTGGTTCATGCCAAGGACGATCTGCCGGCACTTGGTGGAGCGGCTCATGAGGGCACAGCCACCGCCCTGGGAGTGGAGGAGGTGGTGAGTGCAGACCCAGGCTGGCTGGCACCCCCCACCCTCGCTAGGAGGACACGTGGACACATGAGCCCCAGTCACTCAGAGCCCCACAGGGCCCCACACGTGCCCCCATCGCCTATCCTGCTGGCTGGCTCAGCTGGGGAAACCGAGGCACTAAATCTGCCACAGTGGCACAGTGGGCAAGATCCCAGGCCTCTGCCCTATGCACTGCCCACCCGCCTGGGGCTCCAGGGCCAGGGGCTGCCACCTTCTTGTACACAAGGTCGATGGGGCAGCCGACATTGATGTCCACAAAGTCCACCTCAATGGTGCGGTTCAGCAGCTCCGCGCACCGGGTCATGGTGTCCGGGAAGGCGCCCTCAAGCTGTGCAGGGGCAGGGCACGGTGAGGGGTGTGCCCACCCTCGGGCTCCAGCCAGCAGCCTTCTGTCCCCAGGCTGGGGACCTCAGGGGGATGGAAGGAGCTGGCGTCTGTGAGGCACCCAGACCCGTGCCAAGGTCACCCAACCATTGAGGTGGGCCAGGCCATCAACCCATCCCTGAGTCTGGCCTGGGTGAGCCTGACCCTGAGGCTCACCCTGAGGGCCCCTGCTTGCCCGCTTCCTCCCTTCCTCCCTCCCTCAGGGTGGGCGCTGACCTGCACTCCAAAGAGGTCCTCGCTGTGGTGGCGTTTGAGTAGGGCCCACTCGGACGTCTGGCCCTGCAGCAGGTTGGTGCAGACAGCCATCTCCCCACAAGTCACGTCCGCCCCAAAGCGTTTGCATATCCGCCGGAAGGGCAGGTTCCCACACTGCGGCAGCGGGAGATGCCCACGTGAGAGTATAGCAGGCGGGGACCCCAGACACCAGGCTCAGCCCCAAGGATTCCCAGATGGGGACAGGCAGACATTGGGCACTTGGCTTTTGGGGTGACCATGCTGCCACCCCCCACCCCACCCCACCCCACCCGCCTCCTACCGTGGTGAGGGGTGCCAGGTACAATTTGCCACTGATGTCCAGCTGGAGGGAAAAAAACGCACAATGAAGCCCAACCCTCCTACCCGAGATCTGAGGCCTCTCGCACCTCCTCTCTTCCCCTGATCTGGGTCATGCCGTGTCTGGCCCCAACCGGCCTGGCTCTCTTTAGCTTCAGGAGCTCTGCACATGCCAAGCCCTCTACAAGGAATGATTTCTCCCACTTCTACTCTGTCGTAGAGCTGCTACTCAATCGTCAAAGCCCTAGTCCCGACACCCCCTCTTCCCCACTGCTCTCCCTGTCCCAGCCCTGGCTTCTGGGATTGGGCATGTGTGGCCAGCTCTTTCCAGCCCCCAGACTGGGGCTTCCTGAGGGCTGGGCCCAACTCAGAGCACAGAAAGGGAGTCCCAGCAGGAACACATACACGCTTCTTCTCACAGGGCCGCAGCCTGACTATGTCCTCGTCCGTCAGGGGCCCGCAGGTCTGCACAGGGCTGCTGGGAAGGGCAGTGGCGTCTGGCCCTGGAAGGGCCTGCTGGGTGTCACCATCGCCCTGCCCTGGAGCACCCTCAGCCACAGCGGCCTCAGGGGTGGCAGCAACAGCAGCAGCGGGGACGGAGCCCGGTGGTTGGCCCTGGCTTAGCTGGTGCAGGGCCCGCTCGGCCCGCTGGAAGCGGACTTTGCGCTTACGCAGCTGCTGCTGCAGGGCCTTGTCCAGGCTGTTGCGGACGGGTGGGATGTGGGCCCCTCGGGCTGCCAGCTCCTCCCGCACCAGGTTCTGGCCCTCAGGCCCCAGGTGGGCCCCGGCGAAGCGGCAGGTCACGCCATAGGGGCATCTGCCAAAGGTCTCGAACAGCACGCAGCAGGGGCCCAGGTCAGCAGGCTTGGTCTCCAGGTACCGGCCCACGTCATGCAGGAAGCGGCAGCGGTCACCAAAGAAACACCTGGCGGCTGACCCCTGTGGGAAAATGGGGGTGTGTGTCTGAGGGAGAACAGGGAGGGGCTGGGGCAGGGGGACAGCCTGAGTCTGAACCCTGCCCCCTTCCTGGCTGTGTGTCCCTGGGCAAGTCAGTAACCTCCCTGTGCCTCAGCTTCTTCATCTGTAAGATGGGAATAACAATACCTACGTCATGACATCACCAGGACTGAATGGGGGACAGAGAGGCACATACTGAAGGCCTCCAACCTTCTAGCACTATTACCCCAGTGTAGACCCCCATGTGGCCATGCGCACCTGGACCAGGGAGGGGCAGAGCTTGTTCTCATCATAGTGGGTGGGCTTCAGGTGGGGCCGGCTCTTGTTCTGGCCTCGGGCCCTCCTCTGAGCCTGACGCTGCTCCCGGAGCTCAGCTGTCTCCTCTGTCTGTCCAGCCTCCGTCTGTCCAGGCTCCATCTGCCCAGCCCCCATCTGCCCATCTTCCGTCTGCCCATCCTCCAGCCTGACCCGCTTGGCCTCAGGCTCTGCCAGGTCATGGCCATCAGGTTCTACAGCCTCAGTTTCCCGGGGGACCTTCTCCCGCCCTCTGGCTTCCAGGAATTCGTGGAACTGCTCCTTGGTGGTGAGGTACCTGCAAGCGAAGACGGCAGGGAAAAGAGGGTTTGTCCAGAGAGTCCGTCCTCTGAGCCCAGACTCAGTGAACGCTGAGGAAGGGAGAATGAGAACCCTCGGCCCTACATAAATGCTTGTGCTGATGGGGAGTTTCACCACTTAGAACGAGCCAGCTCCAGCCTGGGAGCACCTCGAGGCCATAGGAGAACCTGTTTTATCCCTGGGTCATCAATGACCAGAGTTTCTTGAGCTAAACTACAGATATCAGTGATGACCACCCTTGGCCACGTTAAACCCAGGAAAAACTACAAGCCCCAGCATGCTTTGGCGCGGGCCAAAGCCGCCACATTTCCCATCACACCCTTCGGCTCCTCCTTCAAACACTGCAAGCCCCAGCATGCACTGCGGCTTTCCCCTCAAAGCCCGCCTATCCGGCATGTCCCGCAGCGTTCCTTCGCGCCTGTGACAGCCCACAGCGTGCGCTAGTCATGTTCCACGGCTGACCCTACGAGGCGAAGGAAGTGCCCGAACTGAGGAGCCTGCGACCTTCCCGCCCCGCTGCCCCATCTCCCGGCATGCACCACTCGCGCCACCCTACGGGTGCCGGGAAGGACCGAAGGTTCACCCGGCTCCGGCGACTCACTGAGGTTTAATGGGGGCTACTCCCCGATCTGGCGTGCTGGCTGCTGAATCGCCACTGCCGTCTGCTGGGGCCTCCTCTGCCGCTCCCTCTGCCATCGGCCCCCCTCACGCTTGCTCCAGAGAGTGGCAGGAAAGTCTTCCGAGTCGCGCGCTTCCCTGCCTGGTCGTGCTGGACAAACACGCATGCACCGGTCGCTCCATAGACGTCATTGTGCAAGCGTCGATGAGACGGGGCAGGGCCTGTCTCGGGGCGGAGCCTCGAGTCCCAAATCCCTCGGAGCCGTTTAAAAGGGGCTGAAGTGGTCAATTATCCCCAAAAGCATCGCAAACTGGCTGTCGGTGCAGTTCGCACAGAGAAGGGTTGTCTTCCTGTTGGCATTTTTGAGAAATTAAATTCGACTGCTCTTAAGCTCACGTTCATTCAACAAATAGTTTGTTTAGCTGTCCTAGATGTTGGGGATACAGCTGAGTGCAAGACAGACAAAAATCCCTGCGCTCAAGGAGCTCACACAGGCAAGAGGAAGACAGACAATAAACATAATACATAAGTGCATTGTACTGATGTTAAATGGTAATGAAGCAGGAAAAGAGGCTTGCGGATATCACTTTTAGTAGATAAATAGGGTGATCAGGAATGGCTTCACTGAGGAGGTGACATTTGAGTAAATACTTGAAAGAACTGAGAGAGAGAACCATAGGGGTATGGGAGGAAGAAGTGCTCGGGGTAGAGTCAACAGCCAGTGCAAAGGCCCTGAGGCAGGACCAGGCCTGGTGAGTGGGAGGAACAGCGAGGAGAACCTTGTGGCTGGATCGAAGTGAGCGAGGGGAAGAAAGGAGGAAGGGAGAGCAGGGAGGGGACCAGACAGGTCGTGAGGGCCCTGTGGGCCTCAGGAGGACTTGGGCTTTTACCCCGAGGGAGATGGGAGCCCTGGAGGGCTGTGAGCAGAGGAGGGCAGAATCTGTGCACTGTTTGCCACAGTCCCCACCATCCCTGTTGTACCCCTAAAGCTCTCTGTTCCTGGAGAAGGCTCTGTGCAGCACAGGAAGGTCAGGGCTTTGGATTCAGCCTTATGAGTTCAAATTCCAGTCCCTCCACTTACCAACTGAGAACATTGGGCATGTCATTTTACCTCTCTGTACCTCAGTCTCCTCATCACTAAAATGGGGCTGATCAAAGAATCTCCTTTGGAAGGTGAAAATTCAATGAGTAACAATCACTGTTAACTACCACTGTTGTCGTTGCTTTGCTATTATTATTTGCCCTGAACTATCTTCAGGAACAGCAGGAACACAGCTCAGGATGAGGACGACCAATCCCTCAGCGGCTCTTCCATTTTGTTGGTGATCTTGACAAAGCTTCCCCTGGGGAGGAGGTCCAGGGAGGGAAGGGACTTGGGATGAGGCTATAACAGGCCCGTTGTTAGATGCCGATGCCGACCAATCGATTCCAACTCCTACTGACCCCATGTGACCGAATAAAACTGCCCCATAGGGTTTTCTTGGCTGTAATCTACAGGAGCATATCGCCAGGTCTTTCTCCCTCGGAGCTGCTAGGTGGGTTCAAACCGCAATTTTTTGGTGAGCAGCCGAGCGCTTAACCATTGCGCCACCACAGCTCCTTACAACAGGTTTGAAACCAGCTTTTTTACAAGACCTGGGAGAAAACAGGGGAGCATCTCTGGCCTCGGCTGCCCTCTGTAGGACAACCTGGGAATCAAATGTTGGAATCACGGAATCTAAAACCAGAGGTCCTAGTGAGACTTCTTGTCCAGCCTCACTTGCACACCTCCAGGGACAGGAAACTCACTCTCCCCTTTCGAGGTGCCCGCCCTGTTGTCCTCTGAAGTTCTACAAGTGGTCTCCCCTGGATGTCTCATAGGTACCCCAGACTCCCCACTCTGGGGAGACAGTTGGACAGGCGGAGAAACCAGCCCACAGAGGATTTATCTTGCTGCGTGGCCCCAGGAATGTGGTCTCCCCTCTCTGGGCCTCAGTCTCCAAGGAGAGATCTCCCAGGACTCCCTGGCTCTGCCCTTCGATGGCCCCACTCCCTCTGTGTAAGGCAATCCAGAGAGGCTTCCCGAAGGAGGGAGGCTGTGGACTGGTCATTGAGGAACATGGTATTAACTGCCTTTAGTATGGATTGCACCTCGACATAACAAAAATCCTCACAACTGGACCAATAAGCAGCATGATGATAAACGAAGAAAATATTGAAGTTGCCAAGGATTTCATTTTACTTGGATCCACAATCAATGCCCATGGAAGCAGCAGTCAAGAAATCAAATGATGTATTGCAGTGGGCAAATCTGCTGCAAAAGACCTTTTTAAAATCTTAGAAAGCAAAGATGTCAATTTGATGAGTACGGTGTGCCTGATCCAAGCCATGATCACCTCATATGCATGCAAAAGCTGGACAATGAATAAGGAAGACTAAAGAGGAATTGGCGAATTTGAACTGTGGTTTTGATGAAGTATATTGACTATACCATGGACTACCAGAAGAACAGACAAATTTGTCTTGGAGGAAGTACAGCCAGAATGCTCCTTAGAAGCAAGGATATCCCGTCTTCATCTTCCTTACTTTGGACACGTTATCAGGAAGGACCAATCCCTGGAGAAGGACGTCATACTTGGTAAAGCAGTTGTTGTTAGGTGCCCGTCAAGTCAGTTCCAAGTCATAGCAACCCTATGTACAACAGAATGAAACACTGCCTCGTCCTGCGCCAGAAGGTCATTGAAAAAG
This sequence comes from Dugong dugon, assembly GCA_030035585.1. Lineage (NCBI taxonomy): Eukaryota > Metazoa > Chordata > Mammalia > Sirenia > Dugongidae > Dugong > Dugong dugon. The sequence goes on from CM057462.1 coordinate 6,546,693, forward strand.
AGGAAGACCCTCCATGAGATGGATTGACACAGTGGCTGCAGCAGTGGGCTCAAACACAGCAACAATTGTGAGGATGGCGCAGGACCGGGCAGTGTTTCATTCTGTTGTACGTAGGGTCACTTGATGGCACCTAACAACAACAATTATTGAGCACTTACTGCATACCAGGCCATGGTCTAAGTCCTTTTTGTGTCTTAACTCAATTCATTCCTCACTCTCAGCTTGTGAGGTGAGAACAGATGTTCACCCTAGCTCCACCCAAACCTGGGAGCTGCAGAGGGGCCCCCGACACCCCCAGCCTCCAGGGAGACCTGTGCTGCCCACAAGAGAGTTGTCGCCTGCTATGTCCCCAAAAGTCCCCACCTCATGACTCCAGCCATCTCCTGGGCATCTCTCCCAGGTCCCCACACCCGGGGGGCCAGATGGGACTCAGCTGGTCCCCCTATGCTGACCCTCCTCCCCGCCCCCTCGCCCAGGGGCTGCTCTCCCTCCCCCTCCCCCACTGTCCCCACCCCTCTCCAGGCCACCATCTCTCTTGCCTGAATTTTGTCCCAGTCTCCCCACAGCTTCCTCCCCTGCTCCCAGCCCTTCTGTGGCTCCCCATTGCCCCAGCCCCACACCCCAGCCGCCAAGTGCGTGACCCAGCACCTGCTGCCCTCCCCAGCTCCACCCCTCATCACCTCCTTACTCCTTAAGCTCCAGCCACACCAAGTCCATTTCAGATTGCCCGTGGACCCTGGCCTTACCTCCAAGCCTTTGCACATGCTATTCCCTCTTCCAGGAACACTGTTCCCTGCTCTGAGACACCTTGCTCATCCCCCCCCCCCTTTAGTACTCAGCTTGCAGGTCATGTCCTCCTCCTCTGGTCACCTCCCTGACTGCCCCTGCTTTGGAAGGGTCCAGTGCCCCCCTGGAGCTCTGCAGCTGCCTGGGAGTCCCCCCTCCCAGGACCCCCAGTCTGTGCTGGGGCCACCGCGAGTGATCTGGAGCCTAGAGAGGGCAAGAGCCGGGTCTGCCTTGGCCACTCCATGTCCCCAAAGCCCAACACCAGGACTTGCACACAATAGGTTCTCAAGAAACACTTGCTGAGTGAGTAAATCATATCATGGCTGGGGAAACTGAGGCATGGAGTGGGCAGAGCCTGCCCTAGGGATCCCATCTTCACTGAGGCTGCAGCAAGGGGCTTCCGCGAGCCCCCGATCAGCTCTTGTTTCCACTCCAGGGGGTGGGGTGACATCGAAGGAGAATTCTAGACCTTGACTGGCACCTTGGACGTGGGAAGGAGGCGGGGGTGCGGCCAACCCCAGCAGGTGGGGAGACCCAGGCAGCCAGGTGGGTGGGACAGGGGCTGCCTTTTTCTCTATCGGGTACTTTTATTCTTCCTATTTCTGTCTCCAAAGCTTGTGTTTTCTGTGCCTCTGTCTCTCCGTCTCTGTCTCTGCATCTCTCGTCACCCCCGTGTCTCTGTCTCTCACTGTCTCCCCCCTCTCCGTCTTTCTCTGTCTCTCACCCTCTCTCTTGATCTCTCTCTAATTCTGTCTCAGTCTCTCTGTCTCTGTCTCCCCCTCTTAGTCTTTCTCTCTCCGTTTCTTCTCTCTCTCCATCTCTCTGTCTCTGTCTCACTCAGTCTCTCACTCGGCCTCTCACTGTCTTGCCCTCTTAGGCTTTCTCTTCCTCCCTCTGTCTTTCTTGGTCTCTCTGTCTCTCAGTATCTCTCAGTCTCTGTTTCTCTGTCTCTGTGCATCTCTGTCTGTCTCTCCCTCCCTTTCTTTCTCTCTCTGTCCATCTCTGTCTGTCTCTCTCCCTCCACATTGTCCCCCTTGATCTCTCGCTCCCTCCCTCTCTCCGTCTCTCCATCTAACTCCCTCCCTCCCTCTCCCTCCACCCCTCTCTCTCCCCTCTTCTGTCTCCCCCCTCACTCTCCCTCCTTTCTCCCTCCCCCTCCCTCCCTCTCTCCCTCCCTCTCTCCCTCCATGCCTCTCCACATCTCTCTCCCTAGATCTCTATCTCTCCTCCCTCTTCTCTGTCCCCTCACTCTCTCTGTCTCCCCCCTCACTCTCTCTATCTCCCCCTCACTCTCTGTCTCCCCCTCACTCTCTCTGTCTCCCCCTCACTCTCTCTATCTCCCCCTCACTCTCTGTCTCCCCCTCACTCTCTCTGTCTCCCCCTCACTCTCTCTATCTCCCCCTCACTCTCTGTCTCCCCCTCACTCTCTCTGTCTCCCCCTCACTCTCTCTGTCTCCCCCTCACTCTCTGTCTCCCCCTCACTCTCCGTCTCCCCCTCACTCTCCGTCTCCCCCTCATTCTCTCTGTCTCCCCCTCACTCTCTGTCTCCCCCTCACTCTCTCTGTCTCCCCCTCACTCTCTGTCTCCCCCTCACTCTCTCTGTCTCCCCCTCACTCTCTCTGTCTCCCCCTCACTCTCTGTCTCCCCCTCACTCTCTCTGTCTCCCCCTCACTCTCTGTCTCCCCCTCACTCTCTCTGTCTCCCCCCTCACTCTCTCTATCTCCCCTCACTCTCTGTCTCCCCCTCACTCTCTCTGTCTCCCCCTCACTCTCTCTGTCTCCCCCTCACTCTCTGTCTCCCCCTCACTGTCTCTGTCTCCCTCTCACTGTCTCTCTGTCTCCCCCACTCTCTCTGTCTCCCCCTCACTCTCTGTCTCCCCCTCACTGTCTCTCTGTCTCCCCCTCACTCTCTCTGTCTCCCCCTCACTCTCTCTGTCTCCCCATCACTGTCTCTCTGTCTCCCCCACTCTCTCTGTCTCCCCCTCACTCTCTGTCTCCCCCTCACTGTCTCTCTGTCTCCCCCTCACTCTCTCTGTCTCCCCCTCACTCTCTCTGTCTCCCCCTCACTCTCTGTCTCCCCCTCACTCTCTCTGTCTCCCCCTCACTGTCTCTCTGTCTCCCCCTCACTCTCTGTCTCCCCCTCACTCTCTCTGTCTCCCCCTCACTCTCTCTGTCTCCCCCTCACTCTCTGTCTCCCCCTCACTCTCTCTGTCTCCCCCTCACTCTCTGTCTCCCCCTCACTCTCTCTGTCTCCCCCTCACTCTCTCTGTCTCCCCCTCACTCTCTGTCTCCCCCTCACTCTCTCTGTCTCCCCCTCACTCTCTCTGTCTCCCCCTCACTGTCTCTCTGTCTCCCCCTCACTGTCTCTGTCTCCCCCTCACTTTCTGTCTCCCCCACTCTCTCTGTCTCCCCCTCACTCTCTATCTCCCCCTCACTGTCTCTCTGTCTCCCCCTCACTCTCTCTGTCTCCCCCTCACTGTCTCTCTGTCTCCCCCACTCTCTCTGTCTCCCCCTCACTCTCTGTCTCCCCCTCACTCTCTCTGTCTCCCCCTCACTCTCTGTCTCCCCCTCACTCTCTCTGTCTCCCCCTCACTCTCTGTCTCCCCCTCACTCTCTGTCTCCCCCTCATTCTCTCTGTCTCCCCCTCACTCTCTCTGCCTCCCCCTCACTCTCTGTCTCCCCCTCACTCTCTCTGTCTCCCCCTCACTCTCTGTCTCCCCCTCACTCTCTGTCTCCCCCCACTCTCTCTGTCTCCCCCTCACTCTCTCTGTCTCCCCCTCACTGTCTCTCTGTCTCCCCCTCACTCTCTCTGTCTCCCCCTCACTCTCTCTGTCTCCCCCCTCACTCTCTCTGTCTCCGCCTCACTCTCTCTGTCTCCCCCCTCACTCTCTCTGTCTCCCCCTCACTGTCTCTGTCTCCCCCTCACTCTCTCTGTCTCCCCCCTCACTGTCTCTGTCTCCCCCTCACTCTCTGTCTCCCCCCTCACTGTCTCTGTCTCCCCCTCACTCTCTGTCTCCCCCTCACTCTCTCTGTCTCCCCCCTCACTCTCTCTGTCTCCCCCTCACTCTCTCTGCCTCCCCCTCACTCTCTGTCTCCCCCTCACTCTCTCTGTCTCCCCCTCACTCTCTGTCTCCCCCTCACTCTCTGTCTCCCCCTCATTCTCTCTGTCTCCCCCTCACTCTCTCTGTCTCCCCCTCACTGTCTCTCTGTCTCCCCCTCACTCTCTCTGTCTCAGCCTCACTCTCTCTGTCTCCCCCCTCACTCTCTCTGTCTCCCCCTCACTGTCTCTGTCTCCCCCTCACTCTCTCTGTCTCCCCCCTCACTGTCTCTGTCTCCCCCTCACTCTCTGTCTCCCCCTCATTCTCTCTGTCTCCCCCTCACTCTCTCTGTCTCCCCCTCACTGTCTCTCTGTCTCCCCCTCACTCTCTCTGTCTCCCCCTCACTCTCTCTGTCTCCCCCCTCACTCTCTCTGTCTCCGCCTCACTCTCTCTGTCTCCCCCCTCACTCTCTCTGTCTCCCCCTCACTGTCTCTGTCTCCCCCTCACTCTCTCTGTCTCCCCCCTCACTGTCTCTGTCTCCCCCTCACTCTCTGTCTCCCCCTCACTCTCTCTGTCTCCCCCTCACTGTCTCTCTGTCTCCCCCTCACTCTCTCTGTCTCCCCCTCACTCTCTGTCTCCCCCCTCACTGTCTCTGTCTCCCCCTCACTCTCTGTCTCCCCCTCACTCTCTCTGTCTCCCCCTCACTCTCTGTCTCCCACCTCACTCTCTCTGTTGCTCACCCAGGCCGGCCTGGATGGGGTGGCAGCAGGGGCAGGTGTGGCCTGGGCTTGGTGCCCATTGCTGCCACCCCGGATTTGTGGCTGCAACTCCTTTATCTGTGGCTGCAGCTGCCTCTTATCTCTGGGTTCAGGACACGAGGCTGGGATTAGGACAGCCTGGGCCAAGGAATGAGGCGGCAGGGCAGGCAGGAAGAGGGAGGCCAGGCTGGGGGTGCTTGTCCACGTGTCAAGCCTCACCTTGCGGCTGGGGCTGCTGTGTCTGTGTGTGTGTGTGAGAGTGTGTCAGTGTGTGTCAGCATAAATGTGTGTGTGGGTGCGTGTGTGTGTCTGTGTGATTGTGTATTTCTGTATGGCTTGTGTGGGGGTGTATCTGTGTGTGTTTATGTGTGGGTGTCTCTGTGTGTCTGTGTGATTGTGTATTTCTGTATGTCTCGTGTGGGGGTGTATCTGTGTGTGTTTATGTGTGTGTGTCTCTGTGTGTCTGTTTTGTGTCTGTGTGAGACTGTGTCTGTGTGAGTGCACGCGGGTATGTGTCAGTGTGGGTGTGTACATGCGCGTGTCTGGGTGGCAGCAGACGCAGACTGGAACCCCCTCTTCTGGCTCTGTGTATGTGTGTGGGTGTGTCTATGGGTGAATGCATGGTGTGTGTGTCTCTGTGAGTGTCTGTGTGTCTGTGTTTGAGGGTGTATCTATGTGTGTGTTTATGTGTGTGTCTGTGTGTCTATTGCGTGTCTGTGTGAGCTTAGTGTAGGCACATTTGTGGCTGTGGTTGTTGCGTCTCTGTGACTGTGTGTCTCTCTATGAGCATGTGTGAGTGTATGTGAATGTGTCTGTGTGAGCATGTGCATGCATGTGTGTATGCATGTGTGTGCGTGTGTGTGTGCCTCTGAGTCCTCAGTCGGATCTCAGCATCCCGCCCGTCCGACAGGTGCCCGCACACCCGAGCTCCCGCCTGCACAACCTCTGCCCCAGCTCCCCCCAGGCCGCCTGATGGTTTTCCCACGTCACTGACCTGGGGCCTCAGGGACACAGGGCCCCTTGACCTGCGACTCATGGCTGCAAATGGCGCGGTGGGGACCGCTGCCGGTCCTGCTTTTCCCATTCTCACCTGGAACCCACTGCCTCTTCCTGCCGCCTGCAGGCCCTCGGGAGCCCCATTCCATCGCCCAGCTCCTCCTCTGGCCCCGGGTCCTCTCTCCAGCCAGGCTGACCCTGGCCGGGAGGGGGGTGTTCGGTCTGCTTCCCCTGCCAGGCCCGAGGCCTCTCTGTGTTCTGAGCATCGTCCAGCCTGGGGGTGGATGACTTGGCCGAATAAATGGCACTGAAGCCCAGTTTGGGGAAAACCACTTGGGCAGCCCTGAGCTGTCCAAAGGACCCCAGGTAAGTCTCGTAACATCTCCATGCGAGAATGACGCTGCCCCCCCACCCCGAGGGTCCCGGGAGATGAGACACACACGTTTGCAGTGCTCAGTGTGTGGACGTGATGGATGCTCTGGCCAAGGATGGCTGGAGGGACAGAGGGCACGATGGGTGCTGGCCGCCTCCCCCCCGCAGACCTGGTCCCTGGGGGTCCCTGGACCAGTTCCTGCACTAAGATGGAAACTTCTCCACCAGCCAAGTCTGCATTTTGGCCCGCGGCCGCAGGCCTCCCAGAACCTCTGCTGGGGCCTCCACTGAGAACCGAACACCCCCCCGGGGAATGGTGGCCACCCGGGGAGGACAGAAGGCCAGTCCTGGGGGACAGAGCGGGGAGTGGCCATGGCAGTCTCTCAGTCCCAGGCTTGAGCCTCTTTCTTGCTTTGTGACCTTGGGCCAGTGGCTTGACCTCTCTGGACCTCAGGTTTCACAGCTGCCAAGTGGGCACAGGGCAGCTGGGTAAGGGGGTAGCATTGCCAGCAGGTATCTGGGCCGAAAGAGGGTAGGGGGACACCCAGGGAGGCAGTGAATGAGCAGAACTAATTTCAGGCAAACACCAGGGAGTGTAGGCAGGCGGCATTGCCTGGGGATGTGGCTTGGGTCGTGACCTTGACCCTGAGGCCAGCAGAGTTGAATCAGTCAAAGGGGTCACGTGTCTGTGGGTGTCCCCTGCTCCCCTCCGAGCCTCAGTTTCCCCACATCTGTGCACTGGGAAGGCCACTGTTCCTACCCACGTCTGCACTTGAAGCCTGGGAGGTTCAAGGCTCAGCCACACCCCCAGCCCCCCTTAGTGGCACCAGCCTGGGCCAGGGAACGTTTAAAAATAAAGCATGAAAATCCCCGTGTTTCCTGCAAATAGAACCACCCTTGCGTCCCGTCGACCTCCCGGGCAGCAGACCCAGACAGTTGTTTAGGGGTGGGGCCTGGTGGAAGGTCCTGGCCCCCAGAGGTTCTGTCTGGGGGTTCCCAGTCGCGGGTAGGGCTGGGACGGGGTGGGGCGAGGGGGGTGTGTCCACGTGCGCCCCAGTTCCCGGCTGTGGGAGTGAGTCAGGGAGTGGGACAGGGTGTCCGTTTGTCACGGCATGTCCAGGGGATGACAACGTGTGTGGATTGATGACAAAGTGGCCAGGGGTCCTGGGTTGTCTGAGGTGACCCTGCAAGGCGTCGGAGGGAATGAGCCTGGGTTTCAGGCGTGACCATGAGGACTGATCCTGTGAGGGAAGGGGCCTCCTGTGTGTGTCCCTGTGAATGCGTGTGTCCAAGTGTGATGGGGACCACTCTGTGCCTGTTTGTGTGAGTGTGCATGTCCCTGAGCGTGACAGGGGCTCCTGTGTGTGTCCGTGTCAGTGTGTGTGTCCCTGAGTGTGACAGGGGCTCCTCCGCGTGTACATCCATATGATTGTGCGTGTCCCTGAGTGTGTCCGCTCTCTGTCCAAGTCCGAGTTTCTGTCTGGTCCTGAGTGTCGCTATGGGGTCGCTATGAGTCGGAATCGACTCGATGGCAACAGGTTTGATTTTTTTTCTTTTTTTCTGAGTGTGACCAGCCTCGACTCTGCGTTAAGGTGGGCGTGGGTCGGGCGTTGCGTCTCCTGCCCTAGCCGTCCCCCGCCCCCCGCGGCCCCGCCCCGCGCCCTCGCCCCACCCACCCAGAGGAAGAACCAAGTCTTTCAAGTCACAGTTGCCAGGGCAACCGTTTTACGAGCGTCCACATGGTGGGCACGTGTGTGTGTCCTGCGCCGCAAGTGTCTGCACGCCCCCGCCCCCACGGCCCCCAGCCGCAGCCGGGAGGGGGGCACAGGCGGTGTGGAGCGAGCGGGAGGCGGCCAAGGGGCGGCTGGTGACAGCTTCACGGTGGCTGGCTGGAGTTGGGGGTGGGCTCCTGGCCGGGCTGTGTGTGTGCAGAAGGGCTCTGCCTCCCAGACAAGTCTAGCGTGTGTGTGTGTGCGCGTGCGTGTGTATGTGTGTGTGTTTATGACAGCGTCTCTGTGATTTCTGTGAATTTGTGGCTGTGGGGTAGACACCAGGGTGGCGTGTGAGTGTCGTCGGCACTTGTGTGACACCGATGTGGGAGCGCTGTGTGTGCACGCGCACTCGTGCAGCAGGAATGGTGTGAGTGCTCCGTGTGGCTGTGTGTACCAGCCTGGGCGGCGTGGACGGGGTCACAGGCTGGGTGTGGGTTGTATTATCTGTGCCGAATGACTGGGCCTGTGCGTGTGTATGTGTTAACGTGTGTACCAGCGCCAGGCAATGTGGGAGTGTGTTACAATCGGCTGAGTGTGTGTTGGTGCAAGACACAGGACGATGCGCTCGGTAGAGCTTCAGCACGTGTCTACCTGTGTGAGGATCTAGGTGTGACAGTGTTGTGCACAAGCAAACGCCGGTGTGTGTGTGTGTAAATGCATGTGTGTAGCAATGGCAGTGGAGTGTGCTCCAGGGCGTGTTTGGGGACTTGTGAGAATGGCATGGCGGTGGAATCTGTATGTGAGGCCACCAGCGCCACTTTCCGCCCTCCCAGCAGGGGGGGGTGTGTCCCTGGGAGGGGCGAGTCAGGGGGCCTGGGAGCGAGCATTTGTCAACAACAAAATGGCGGGGATATATGGACACTGCTCACCAGGCGCCAGACATGGTTCCTCACCCTCACTCATTCAATCCTCACTACTAATCACACCGCAGTGGTACAGTGAGGAAACCGAGGCACTGAGAGGCTGAAGGAGCAGCCCGAGGGCACACTTCTCTGATACATGCCCATTCTCACGCCCCCTTATCCACAAACTCACACTCCGCTCACACATTCACCACCCCGCGCGCACACCCAGTCGTTCCACGGCCCGCATCAGCCCGCAGAGTGGGTGGCGAGGCTTCCTGAGCGGCCCCCCTCACCGAGTACCCCCTGGTAGTAAGTTGTACAGGCTGCGTGGGAGTGGGGTTTGTTGGGTGCCGTTGAGTCGATTCCTACTCGTAGCGACTCCATGTGACGGAGTAGAACTGCCCCATAGGATTTTCTGGGCTGTAATCTTTATGGGGGGAGCCCTGGTGACATAGTGGTTAAGAGCTATGGCTGCTAACCAAAAAGGTCTGCAGTTCAAATCCACCAGCCGCTCCTTGGAAACCCTGTAGGGGCAGTTCTACTCTGCCCCATAGGGTCGCTATGAGTCAGAAGCGGCTCCACGGCAACAGGTTTGGTTTTTAATCTTTATGAGAGCAGATTACCAGGCCTTTTCTCCCGTGAAGCGGCTGGATGGGTTTGAACCGCCCACCGTTGGGTTAGCAGCCGAACGCTTAACCGTTGTTTTGCTGCAAGGGCTCCCTGGCGGGGTCCTAGAAAGGCCTAATCCCCCTAGGAACCCCAGGCTGCTGAGGTCAGAAGAAGGCAGGCGGCGGGGGCCAGAGTGAGAAGGAGGTCCCAAGAACTCAGGCGGCGAGAGCGAGCTATCAGAGCGCGAGGCCGCATGAACTCAAGTGGAGGCCCTTGCGGCGCCGGGAGGAGCCTACTTGCGGGGAGCCGAGAGCGGTGTTATTCGGTAACTGGGCCTGGTTGGGGCCGGGATCATTGCGGTCTCAGCCCCGCCCCACTCGGCCCTGTCCCGCCCCTCCACCCACGCCCGAGTCCTCCTGGCACCGCCAGGGGGCGCTTTGGGAACGCAGCGCCGTCGGGGAGGGGGTCCAGTGGGCTTGCCGGCTCGTGGGGGGAGCGCAGGGCGCGGGCGTCGGCGTCCTGGTGCCAAGGAGAGGGCGCAATCGGGAGCCAGGGATGGAGATGGCGTCCTCCGCAGGGCTGGGAAGCCATATTGGACGGAACTACCACTTGATGCGGGAGCTGTGGACCGCAGGTGTCGTCTTAGGGCATCGCGTGCGGTCTAAGGGGGAAACTTTAGGTCTCAGTTCCCTGATTCCTTGGAAGGGCTTTCTTGAGGAGGGGGTTTCTGGGGGTTCCAGCTTTCTGGAAAGCGGATGTGGGCAGAATTGGGGGGCCTTATAATCCTCAGTGGGAGTTGTGGGCCACGGTCACTGCCACTGGGATAGGGGCGCTGTCCCCTTAGGGACCCCAGGGAGGGGGCCCTCAGGGGGACTGCAAAGAGGGGGCGTCTTGGGGCCCTGGCTTTCCCGAAGGGGCGTCGTCGGGGTCCACAGGGCCGGGGGCGATGGCCGTCTGGGGTGGTGCAGTGCCCCGGCGTCCCGGCCACCTGCGCTTCTCGTGCCTCCTTGGGCGGGAGCGGGGCGGGGCGGCTCCGGGGCCTGGCAACCCGATCCCCCGCCCCCAGCCCCGCCCCGGCCCCGGCCCCGCCCCCGGCCCGCGCCGGCCGAGCCGTCCGCGGCGGGAGCGGCCGAGGCGGCGGGAGAGCGCGCCGCGGAGCCGCTCCGAGCGCCGGGCCCCTTGCGCCGCCGCCGCGCCCGCGCCCGCACCGCAAGCCAGGCCGCCCGCGCCGTCAGTGCGCCAGCGCCGGAACCTTCTGCGCCGCCGGCCGTCCAGGGCAGCCCAGCCCCAGCCCCGCCGGGCCGGGATGGCCGCAGCCCGCGGCTGAACGAGCCGGGGGGCCCATGGGCCGGCCTGCGCCGCGCCCCCCCCGCGGCCGCCCCCTCCGGCCTGGGTCCCCCAGGCGGCCCGGATGGCGGTCGCGGCGGCAGGGGCAGGGGCTGGGGCCGGCGCGGGCGGCAGGCGCGGCCGCCACTGACGGGTAGTCCGGCGCCCAGAGCAGGTAAGCAGGGGCAGACGGGGGGCCCGGCGTGGGGGGAAGGCGCTCCCATGAACGGGGACTTGGGGGGCTTGTCAGGGACCCCGGGTAGCCTAGGAGCTTCCCTCCTGGAGTCCCGAACCGGAGTGTGTAGGAAGTTGGGGCCAAGGGGGCGACAGGTCTGCGCATGGCCTGGGAGGGGGTCGAGATCTTAAGCGCCTCTTAAATCCCGGAGCCGGCGGGCTCCCTGTCCGACGGGGCGGGCACGTTTCTGCCTCCTCAGACCACTGCATGTACGTCTGGGGAGGAGTGCTATTGCGGCTGGAAGCAGGAGGAGTTGGAATCCCCCTCCCCAGCCTCGGGGAGGGCGAGACCCAGACACCCCTCCCTCCAGCCTTGGGGTCTCCAAAGGATCATGCGGGGCATCAGAGCCCCCAGAGCCCAGGCAGGGGCTGCCGTTTCAGCCCAGCTGCACCCAGAAGTAAACATCTGTCAGCGGCGCGTTCCAGCCGCGTTCCCTGCGCGCCGCCACAGCCTTCCCTGCCGGGGACACCGTGTCCTCCGGTGAAGGCCGGGCCCTTTCCGCTGCTGGAGCCGCAGTTCAACCACAAGAGGGCGTGAAACTTTTTTTTTGGGGGGGGGGGGTCCGTTAAGGGCAAAGACTGGATTTGAACGGGGGGCCCTGTGCCCTCCTTCCCGTGCGTTTGTAAAAAGGCATCTCTTGCTGGGGACATTGTTAAAATCCTCCCAGGAGGTGAGGTTTGGGGGTTTTGGAGTTGTTAGGCACAGGGCACTGGGGACAGTGGGCAGACATGGGGTTGCAGTGGAGAAAGAAATGCCACTCTGCCCCCTCGCTGGAAAACGCCAGCATACATTGGGGTTCCACTAGTCTGGCTCAGCTGGCAGAGGTTACATCCAAGTCTGCATCACCAGGCCAGATATGGGAACCAGGGCCAGGGACCTGGGGAGGTGGCGCAGGAGGCTGGACCCCTGACTTTAGCATTTGCGCAGCTCTCTTTCTCTGCCCAACACCCTACGCTGTGTGTTCCATGATACTCTTTGTCTGTCGCAGAGCGCCCCAGGCTGAGGAAGCCCCAGTGGGGCGTGACTGGCCTAGGCGGATGTCTGTAGGGAGAAGACACCGGGCTTTGCCAGCCTCTCTCCACCCCCAACCCCCTGCCTTGGGGCTCTTTAGACAGACAGCCCTCCCCACTCCCTTCACCCCAGGACTCCTGGAGTTCTGAAGCCCCTCCCAGGTCTTTACAGCCCACTGCCAGGTAGCCTCAAAGAGCTGGATCTAGAGGTGGTTGCAGGGAAGAAAACCAAACACCCCCAGACAGCTGGGCACAGTGTCTGAACTTCCACCATCAGCACTTGCCCCTCAGCAGCCTCAGTTTTCAGGGAATGGGCAGTGTACAGCTTTCAACAGTCTGGGACAGGAAAAAGGACCAAAAAAATTTACAGCCAGGCACAAGGACACAATCAAGAAATTGTTTCAACCAATGTTTGTTGAACAGCAATGGTGTGGCTGACTGGTGTCAGGGCTCCTGGGCCCTGTCCTTCAAGGGAGATCCAGGGTCAGGGGGCTGGGGGAGCCCAGAGTAGGGAGCGAGGGCTCTACCTGAGAGTAAGACGGTCAGTTAAGAGTTTCTGGAGGAGGGGCATTGGAGCTGGGGCTGTGATGGATGAGTAGGAGTTTTCTAAGTGGGCAAAGAAAGGGCAGGTAAAGTAACTGAACATACAAGGGCCTGGGCTCTGAAATAGCAAGGTTAGTTTGAGAATCTCCAGGGTAACCCTGTGGGTGTGGGAGGGAGAAGTTGTTCTAGAAGGTTGGCAGAAGGTGTACAGGGCTGGAACACTCAAGGTGGGCTCCCTGGACGTGGGGGCTGGAAACACAGAGGAAAGAGGAGCAAGTTTTTTAATGCATCCAGCATCACTGGGCCTGGCTGTCTTTGCTGAGGGGTCTCCACAGAAGCGCCTTCCCTGGTCCCTCAAGGTAGGGTGGGAGGGGGTCTGGACCTCAAGGGCTTATGAGGGGAGAGAAGACAGAGTCTCCCTGTTCTGCCCAGTGAGCACCCACTGTGTGCTGGGCAAGCCCAGCACGGGGCCTGCTTGTTCCCATTTTGCAGCTGAGAAAACTGAGGCTGGGGGAGGCTCCTGTATTTCCTGAGTATTAAGCTACTTTGTGCCAAGCTCTGTGCTAGGATGAAGCAGAGGACGAGATGACGTTGGGGTGGGGGGCAGGGGGAGACAGACGAAGAGGCCTCCAGACCAGCCCACCAGCCTTCTCCTTTTAGGAGTGTTTAGGAATGTTATCTCAGAGATGTTGGAACGGAAAGATACTCCAGTCACATCCAAGCGAAATCAGGTTTCGGGCAGGCCCTGGGAAAAATCAGATAGGGGGCCCCACTTGCAGATGAGTTCTGGCAGCAGGTGGGTCCCACTTCCCAGGTAGAGAAACAGAGGCCCAGGGGAGAGGGCACCCACTGTGCCTACATAACACAGTGTATCAGGAACTGAGGCAGAATTTGAACCTGGCTCAGACAGCGGGAGATGACAGAGGCGACTCTGATGCCTGGTTCCCAGGAGATCTGGGGGCTGGTTCTCAGCCTTCCTCAGTGTTGGAGACTGTGCCTCAGTTTCCCATTCTGTCAGGTGGCCGATTTTGTGCAGTGTCCTCCTGGCTGTTCCCTGAGGACCCAGGTGCCCCCCATACCACCTGTTGGGCCCCACCCACTCCAGCAGCTCAGCAGTGCCAGGCCTCATTAAGCTGATCTCGTCATCCACTCCAGGGAGCCCCCCCTGCCAGCCCCAGAGGCCAGAGTGGCCAGCTCCAGCCAACCCAGCGTGGTCAAGGTGGAAATTTTATGGGCCAGCCGCTGAGGGCTGGGCCGGAAATGGCTGGTTTGAAAAGCTGGCGGCCCCTCCGCACACAGCACACACATGCCCCAGCCCTGCCCGGCCCGCCTCCCCCAGAACAGGAAGGCTCCAGGGGCCTGTGTGGAATGGGAGGCTGACCCTCTCCGCCTCCTCTGCCGACGCTTCCCCCTGGCTCCGTCCACCCCAGCCACGCTGGTCACCTGGATCAGGCCCAGCACGGTCCTGCCTCCCAGCCTTTGCGCTTACAAGTCCCTCTGCCTGGAACACTATCCCTAGATGTGCACTTGGTGGCTTCTTCCTCATCCTCCTGGCCTCAGCACTAATGCCACCTTCTCCAAGAAGCCCTCCTTGATCACCCAACCCCCAGCCACTACTGCTTCACCATTTTTTATTTTTGTAGCTGCACTTGTCAGCATCAAAATTATTTATTTCTTATTTATTATCCATCTTGCCCACTGAATGGTGAGCTTGGTGAGATGGGGCCTGGGTCGGTCGTGGTGACACTGAGTCCCTGGCTTCCAGCCCGGGCCCTGGCACACAGAGCTCAATATGTGTTTGTTCATTTAATGAGCTGAGGGCAGAACCTGGCTTGGCACCCTGGCTTTTTGCCATAGACCCTTTACAGGAGTCCCTGGTGGTGCAAACGGTGAACACGCTTGGCTGCTGACGGAAAGTTTGGAGATTCGAATCTACCCAGAGGCGTCTCAGAAGAAAGGCCTGGCGATCAACTTCCGAAATATCAGCCATCGAAAACCCTATGGAGTACAGTTCTACTCTGACATACATGGGGTCGCCATGAGTTAGAGTTGACTCAATGGCAACTGGTTTGGTTTTTTTCCTTTTCTTCGGTCGGAGGGCTTTACTTGCTAGTTGTGCTCTGCTGTGTGTCTTTGAGAAAATGTCTCTGGGTCTTGGGCCTACTGTTCTCCCTAAACACCAGGACTAACAGCACACCACCCCCGCTTCTCCCTTACCCCTAACACTACCCTTGTTACCAAGAGCCAGGGCTCTTCAGGCAGTAGTCAGGTTCAAACTTCAGCTCAGTCACTTATTTGCTGTGTGACCTTGGGTAGGTCACTTCATCTCTCTGAGCCTTAGTTTCCCTACGTGGAAAACAGGTGCTAATAATAACGACATCTTCTTCAGGGACTGTGCTTGTGAGAATTAGATGTATGGAAAACACTTAGCACAGTGCCTGGCATTAAATCAATGGAATAGCCAACATCGCCAGGGGTAACTGTTAACGTTATTATTGTTGCTGTTCTTAGAGAGGCCATAGGGCCCCCATTGCCCTTGAGTCAATTCAGACTCATAGTGACCCTCTAGGATAGGGGAGAACTGCCGCATAGGGTTTCCAAAGCTGTAATCTTTATGGAAGCAGACTGCCACATCTTTTTCCTGCAGAGTGGCTGGTGGGTTCAGACACCAGCCCCTCGGTTAGCAGCCCAATGCTTAACTACTGAGCCACCAGGGCTCCTGGCCATATAGCACAGTGGTTGAGAATGTAGACAAGGGGGTGTTGGTGCTGGGGCTTTGAGGGATGAGTAGGAGTTTTCCTCAGTTCAGATCCCAGCTTCACCACTTACACACTGTGTAACCCTGAGCAAGTCACTTCACTTATCTGGGTCTCAGTTTTCCCATCTACAAAATGAGGATAACATAGTCCATACCTTGCTGAGTTGTTGCATGTAAACTGCTTAGAATGATACTGATCGTGTTGTTCACTAGTGTTAGCTATTACTTACATTTTTCACTATTATCATGGAGCAGCCAGCACAGACCCCTGGCTTCCCAGTCTTCCCTAGAGGTCACTCCCCTGTCTGTCCAGCCCTCAGCTTTCACTTTGGGTAAGACAGACCCAAAGCCCTTCATGACAAGCTCAGGGCCAGGACTTGATACTCAGAGTAGTAGGGAGCCAGGGATCCCACCCCTGGCCAGGCCTGGAAGGGGCATCTGGGGGTGTCTCTGTCTGCACCACCCCCCTCACACACACACGGAGCCACCCCAGGGCTGGCTCCCAGCCTCTGCAGACGCAGCATCAGAACCAGCTGTGCTCACCAGATGTTACTGGTTTGTCCCCAGATGTGCGTCCCCATCCCCTTCCCTGTGGGGTGGGGCTGGGCCCTGGGGCCTTTGGAGGAGGGGGCACATTTTTGTGGGCTGCAGAATTTGTTTCTTGTTTGCAGAGCGATTGCATCTTGCCTTGGGAGAGGGCTGGGCCCCTGGCCGAGTCTCACCCCATCAGTGGGAACCCCTGGGGCCATCTTGGGGAAGGGAGGTGGGCAGGGCTGCCCTAGGATCCGCCCCATCTGCCAGCCGTGGCGATGTCAGCACTGATGGGGGAAGCAGAGGCACAGTCTTGGAAGCCTGTGTGTCTGAGGCCTGGGTACAGCTGACACCACCTACCACCTACCACCGCTAGGCCTATTGCTTGCGGGGCTTCACTGAATCGAAGGGCCCTCCTCGTCACCCAACAACAACCTGGTGTCAATGGTTAAGTGCTTGGCTGCTAACCGAAAGGCTGGCAGTTTGAACCCACCCAGCAGCTCTGCCAGAGAAAGACCTGGCAATCTGCTGCTGTAAAAACTGTTGTGTTGTTAGGTGCTGTTGAGTCGGTTCCAACCCCTAGTGACCCCGTGTACAACAGAACGAAACACTATCTGGTCCTGCGCCACCTTCACAGTCTTTGTTATGCTTGAGCCCATTGCTGCAACCACTGAGTCAATCCATTCGTTGAGGGTCTTTTTCACTGACGCTCTACTTTACCAAGCATGATGTCCTTCTCCAGGGACTGGTCCCTCCTGATAACATGTCCAAAGTACGTGAGATGAAGTCTCGCCATCCTTGCTTCTAAGGAGCCCTCTGGCTGTACTTCTTCCAAGACAGATTTGTTCGTTCTTCTGGCAGTCCAGAGCATATTCAATATTCTTCGCCAACACCGTAATTCAAAGGCATCAGTTCTTCTTCGGTCTTCCTTATTCATTGTCCAGCTTTCGCACGCATATGTGGTAATTGAAAATACCATGGCTTGGGTCAGGGGCACCTTAGTCCTTAAAGTGACATCTCTGCTTGTGAATACTTTAAAGAGGTCTTTTGCAAGCAGATTTGCCCAATGCAATGCGTCATTTGATTTCTCGACTGCTGCTTCCGTAGGGGTTGATTGTGGATCCAAGTAAAATGAAATCCTTGACAACTTCAATATTTTCTCCATTTATCATGATGTTGCTAATTGGTCCAGTTGTAAGGATTTTTGTTTTATGTTGAGGTGTAATCCATACTGAAGGCTGTGGTCTCTGATCTTCATCATAAGTGCTTCAAGTCCTGTTCACTTTCAGCAAGCAAGGTTGTATCATCTGCATATCCCAGGTTGTTTATGAGTCTTCCTCCAATCCTGATGCCCCATTCTTTTTCGTATAGCCCAGCTTCTCGGATTATTTTGCTCAGCATACAGATTGAACAGGTATTGTGAAAGGATGCAACCCTGACGCACATCTTTCCTGACTTTAAATCATGCAGTATCCCCTTGTTCTGTCTGAACAACTGCCTCTTGATCTGTGTACAGGTTCCTTATAAGCACAATTAAATGTTCCGGAATTCCCATTTTTCACTGTGTTATCCATAATTTGTTATGATCCACACAGTCGAATGCCTTTGTATAGTCAACAAAACACAGGTAAACATCTTTCTGGTATTCTCTGCTTTCAGCCAGGATCCATCTGACATCAGCAGTGATATCTCTCATTCCACTTCCTCTTTTGAATCCGACCTGAATTTCTGGCAGTTCCCTGTCGATGTACTGCTGCAAACGTTTTTGAATGATCTTCGGCAAAATTTTACTTGCAGTTGATGCTAATGATATTGTTCAAACACAGAAGTTTGAACCCACCAGCTGCTCCATGAGAGAAAAGACCTGGCAATCTGCTCCCGTAAAGAGTACAGCCTCAAAAACCCTTTGGGGCAGTTCTGCTCTGTCACTTTGGGTTGCTATGAGTCAAAAATGGATGGGATGTCACCCAACAAGAATGACAACCAAATGATGGAGGCTGTTGGGTGCATTGTATAGATGGGGAAACTGAGGCTCGGAGAGGGTGAGGAGCGTGCCCACGCACTCAGCCAGGAAGAGGTCGAGCAGGGATCGGAGCTCAGCCATCCTGAGCCCACGTGCCATAGCGTTCACAACACATGCCCTTTCTTGCACACTCGCCAGCTGCCCCCTGCGTGCCCACTCAGCCTGGCTCACTCTGCTGTGGGCAGTGCCAGCAGCCCCAAAAGCTGCCCACTTAGGCCCTCCTGGGTCCTCCCCCATGTTCCCACAGTTTCCCTTTGTGTTTTTCCAGAAGTTGGGGAAACTGAGGCATAGGAGGCCATGTCCAGGGGTGAGGTGGAGAGGAAGAAAGGTGTGTGTGGAGGGAGGCACCACATGGGCAAAAGTACGGAGACTGGGAGCCGCAGCGAGTCCATTCCTCCGTAAACAGAATTGTCAAGGCAGCCCTGTGCAAGAAGACTCAGCCGCAGCCAGCCTTCAAGAAACTACCAGTCTGGGGAAAACAGATGAAACACAGACACCACACTGTCAGGGCAGGGCAAGAGAGAGGGACCCGGGACTGAGGAGCCAAGATGGGGAGCAGGAAAGGCTTCCTGGAGGAGGAGCTGCAGCAACTGGGGCTTTCAAGGATGAGTAAGAGTTTGCCTGATGGGGACAGGCCTGGATTCCAGGCCTAACCCAGACTGGCAGAGATTACTGGTGGGAGTGGGCAAGAAGCAGGTGCCTCCCTGAGGCCAGGAGCTCTACAGGACAGAGGCCGCTGACCCTGGGCCCGGGTATGCCTGGTAGGTGTCCCCTGGAAAGCTTGGCGGGAGAGTGGAGCCCCAGGGCATTTCTAGGGCACGAGACTAATGAGCAGCATTTGCTGGCACTGCCAAGGAAGCTGCCAGAAACACCCACATACCCCCACCCTGGCTGTCTGCTCCTTGGATCGGAAGGACCTGCCCAGCTGTGTGACTTTGGACTGCTTACTGCCTCCCTCTGAGGCTCAGTTTCCCCTCCCTCCCACCCCAGCACTGTGGATTCTGTGGCCCCCAGGATCTATCCTAGCTCCCTCTTGCTGCAATTCAGGCTGCCGTGGTCCCCAAGGAAGGGAGGCTGCCCCCTTGATTGGATAGTGAAGGCTCTAGGGCCTGGACATTTTCCCCAGGATTGGGGAGGGACCACTGGCCAGGCCCTGGCAGGGCAGTGTGGATGGCACCTGAGTTGCTGGCAGGAGCGGACCTGAGCCTGGTATCAGTGGTTGGGGCAGGCAGTTCCCTCCTTTGCCTCTATTCACCCCACCCTCATCCCACCATACCTTATTTGCTTGCTGTTCCCCTGAGATCTTTGCTGCCGTGGGCCCAGGAGCCCTGACAGCCTATCTGCCTGAGTGCTCCCTGCTGGGGATGTGAGGGTGTGGCTGGGATGCAGGTGTCGGCCCCAGGCCAGGGCATAAATGCTGCTGTGCGCCTGTGCCTCTGCCGGTCCTCACCTCCTCTTGCTCCTCCCCTGCGTGGCCCTGTGCCTCCTATCGGGACGTGTGTGTGTTTATGTGTCCACACGGGCCCATATTCTGTGTCAGCATGTGACAGACAATGTGTGTCTGTTTGTGAGTGGAGAAACGCCCAAGGGAATGTGATGGTGTCCAAGTGTGTGAGTGCAAATGTCCAAGTGCATGAGTGTGACAATGTGCGAGGGAGTGTGAAAACATCGAGTGCATGTGATAGTGTTCAAGTGTGGGTGAGATTCACATATCTGGGCGTGACTGTGAAGACATCCTAGTGTGAGTGTGAAAATGTCTGAGTGGATGAATGTGATAATGTTTGAGTGTGACAACGGTGTGAGTGTGTTCGAGTGTGAGGGCGAACATGTGTAAGCATATGGTTGTGAATGTGAAAACGTCCTCATGAGTGTGATAGTGTCCAAGTGTGAGTGTGAAAATGCCCAAGTGCGTATGTCTAAGAATGTTTGGGTGAGAGTAAACACACCGAATGTGGGAGTGTGGGAGTGTTTGTGTGGATGAACGTATCTAGTGTGTGGCTGTGATAGTGCTCGGCTGGGAGTGTGAAAACGTATAAATGGATGATCGTGGATGTGAAAACAGCCGAGTGTGTGTGCCTGTCTGAGTGTTCAAGTCAGAGTGTGAAAATGTCCAAGTGCATGAATGTGATAATGTTTGAGTGTGAGCGTGATAGAGTTCAGGTGTGGGCGTGTGGGTGTAAAAATGTGCAAACACGTGAAACACCTGAGTGCAATAGTTTGCACGTGTGAGTGTGGTCGTGGCCGAGTGTGTGGGTAGGAAAAAGCCACAGTGGAGTGTGAGACTTGAGTGTGAAAATGCCCGTGAGAGTGTTGAGTGTGATAGTGTCTGGGTGTGTATACAGGTGAGCGTGCCCAAGTGCGTGTGTGTGAGGAGCTTGAGTGTGTGTGAGAACGCTGAGTGTGAGTGTGTGTGTGAGTGTGAGCCTTGAGTGTGCTGTGTGAACCGGCCCCCAGCTCCAGGAGCTTCCCTGACACACAGGCACACACATTGCACACACCTGCTGCCCCCACCCCCGTGCCCTCCACCACACCTCCTCCTGGTGGCTTAGTGCCAGAGACAACAAACCAGTTGGGTGACCCCTGCACAGAAAGGCCCCATTGTTAGCAGATGCTTATCAGCCGCTCAGCTGGGCCCTGCCATCCTGCCCCCCATCAGAGCTCCAGGGGGTCTCTGCCTCCAAGGCCACTGGGGCCTCCTCTGGCCAGGCCATCCCGGGGCTGGCACCTCCTCCACCCTCCCTGTCCCCAGTCAAGCTCTTGGTAGAATCGGAGTACCAGAGCCGGAGGCTGTTCCAGTCTAATGGGGAAGCAGGCATGCTCCTTCAAGAGTTGATGTCAGGGCAGCTGGGGCACTGGGGGACCAGGGAGGACCTGTATCAGCCTGCCCTGTCTCCCCTCCCTGGGGGGTGGTCAGGCTACCCAGGTTCAAATCCCAGCTCTGTGACCTTGGGCAAGTCACTTCACCTCTCTGGGCCTCAGCCTCCCATCTGTAAATGGGATAAGGATACGACCTGCTTCTTAGGAGTTTTGTGAGGTTGAAATGACTCAGCACACATTAAGCAGATAGAACAGGGCCTGGCACAGAGTACGTGCTCATTAAGGGAAAGGGGGTGTGTTTTGGCACTTTACAGACCCAGGTTCAAACCCCGGGGCTGGCCTCTGCTTGCTGTATAACCTTCAGGATAATATATTCTCCCCGTGGCCCACAAGGCCCTGCACAACCTGCCCACCCCCTCCCTGCCCTCCCCTCCTCCTCTCTCCCCCTTGCTCACTCTGCTCCAGCCACACGGGCCTCCTTGCCATCCTCCAAGGCAACAGGTCCAGTGCTGCCTCGGGGCCTTTGCATGGGCTCCCATCACCATCCGACTCCATGACACTTAACCTGAAATCATTTTGTTCCTGTTTCTTTGGATACCGCCTGTCTTCCCCCACCAGATGTACCTGGTCTGTCTTGATCCCCACACTGTCCTCTCAGGGCCCGGCATACAGTAGGTACTCAATATATGTTAGATGAATGAATGGATGGGTACATTGATTGGGAGGACGAAGAAAAGAGATGACAGTTGAAATCTCAGGGCTTAGTATACAGTTGGTGCTTAATAAATGGGTGGGTTTCTTGAGAGGGGTTGGTGCCATCTTATAGCCACACTTAAAACCTTGGACCTTCCAATATGGGATCTGAGTCACTGGACGCCTTGCTTCTTTGTGTCTGTCCATCCATCCATAAGGAGCCCTGATGGTGCAGTAGTTAAAGTGCTCGGCTGCTAACCAAAAGGTCAGTAGTTCAAACCCACCGGCTGCTCCGCGGAAGAAAAATGTGGCACTCTGCTTCTGTAAAGATTACCAATCAAAAACCAAACCCATTGCCATCAAGTCATTTCTGACTCATAGTGACCCTATAGGACAGAGTAGAACTGCCCCATAGGGTTTACAAGGCTGTAATCTACGCGGAAGCAGATTGCCACATTTGTCTCCTGAGGAGCTAGCAGCTGGTGGGTTCAAACCACCGACTTTCCAGTTAGCAGCCGAGCACACTTAACCATTGTGCCACCAGGGCTCCTCTGTAGAGATTGTTGTGTTGTTGTTAGGTGCCATCGAGTTGGTTCTGACTCATAGCGAGCCTGTGTACAACAGAAGGAAACACTGCCCAATCCTGCGCCATCCTCACAATCGTTGTTATGCTTGAGCCGGTTGTTGCAACCCTGTGTCAGTCTATCTTGTTGAGGGTGTCCCTCTTTTTTGTGGACCCTCTACAGCCTTGGAAACCTATGGGGCATTTCTACTCTGTCCTATTAGGGTCTTTATGAATCAACTTGACAATAAAGGGTTTTCATTCATCCATCCGACAAATATCTGTTGAGCACCTACTGTGTGCTAGTGAACCAGCTGAGCTGGCCCCGGTGGGGTTTGGGGGCTTGCTGGGGGACTTATGTCAACCTTCCCTCTAGGGTGATTTTTATCAGACCCTCCAAGGCTGGCTCAGGGTTTGTTTGCAGCCTCCCCCCATATCCGGGAGCTCAATTCCTACAGACATACCCACAGTAATCCAAACGGCAGTATCAAGGACTGAGTAAGCGCTGAGGGCTACTCCACAGCATTTGCTCCCAAGCAAGGAGCTGGCCTGCTTAGAGTGTGAAAGGTCAAAGCACCTGGGTTCAAATCTCTGGTTCTCTTTTAGCTGGGTGCCCTTGAACAAGGCTTTACCCTCTCTGTGCTTCAATTTCCCCAGCTGTAAAAAGAGGATACTAGAGCCTCCCTAGGAATCCCTGGGTGGTGATAATGGTTAAGCACTTGACTACAGGCCGAAAGGTTGGTGGTTCCAACACACCCAGAGGCGCCTAGGAAGAAAGGCCTGGTGATCTGCTTCTGAAAGGTCACAGCCTTGAAAATACTATGGAGCAGTTCCACTCTGCACTCATGGGGTCACCGTGAGTCTCCACCAAATGGCAACTTGACAACAGCAATAACAAGTGCCTCCTTCGGGAGCTCAGCAACGGGCCTGGTACCCAGAAGGCGCTTAATAAATGTCACACGTTCTGTTTGGGGTGTGTGGCTGCTGTGCCCGAGTATCCATGGGGTGGGGGGAGGGAGAGGCGGCGCTGGGAGTGGTTCCAGCCTGGGCCATGCAAATAACATGCAAACACTGCCGGGCCCGCCCTTGCGCCCGTGGGGGCGTCCGCTAACCCCGCGGGCGGTGCCCTGGCGCGGAGGCTGGCCCGGGCGCTGACCGGCCGGAGCCGGCGTTCAGCCCGGCTTTCAGCGTGCCGAGTAAATGTTTACATGGCGGGCAGCCAGGCACCCCGCGGCCGCCGGGCGGGGGAATGTAAACGCAGCTCGGGCGGGGCGGGGCTGGAGTGGGGGGTGGGGGGCTTGGGGGCGCATAGGTTATTAGACAACTACTGTGTGCAGTGAGCGCGACGCGACCAGGCAGGCACAGCAGGGGGAAGTCGGGGCCCAGATGGGGGAACCTCAGGGCATTGTGGGGGCCCCCCTCTGTGCCAGTCTGGGGAATCTGGGAAGGCTTCTTTGAGGAGGCACCGCCCAAGCTGAGACTGAAAAGGATGGGGAGGAAGGAGGGACGGGCAAGGAGAGGCTTCCAGGTGAAAAGGCCTGGAGGTGGGACATGATGTCAGGGGCAGCTTTAGTCCATCGCTGCCCACTTCTCTGGGCATTAATTTACACATCTGGAGGGGAAACTGAGGCTCGGAGAGGGGCAGGAAGTCGCTTAAGGACATCAATCTGTAGGCGGCAGAGATTCCTGCCTCTCAGACGAAACTCCAGCACCAGCCCTCTGCACCCTTGTCCCACAGTGCCCCCTGCTGGTAATGGCCTCACCTCCTTTCGCAGCGACCTCCTCGCTGTTCCTGGGATATGCCAGGCTCCTTCCAGCCTCAGGGCCTTTGCACTGGCTGTTCCCCCTTCCCGAGATGCCATTCTCCTCGGCCTGGCCAATTCCTACCCTTTGTTCAAGTCTCGGCTCCATGGTCAGTTCCTTAGGGAAGCATTCGGCGACCCGAGATGGGAGCTTCTGCCCTGTCACCCCCCTCGCGGCGCCCGCACGTCCTCTGCTGCATTCTCCACAACCGTGTTCAGTGGTTGCTTGGTAAATCATTTCTACATTATTATAGATTATTAGGCAGAAGTTGTTCAGGGTCAAGGGTCCTGCTCTGTTCTCAGTGCCCAGAACCCTATGCCCGTTTGTAGATGGACAGATGGACGAGGGGCATGTAGCTGACCGCCGCTGCCCACCCCCCCACCCCCACCCCCCACCCCCGCGTGCCCGCAGGCCGAGGATGCAGCGCTGGAAGGCGGCAGCCTTGGCTTCGGTACTCTGCAGCTCCGTGCTGTCCGTCTGGATGTGTCGAGATGGCCTGTTCCTCAACCACAGCCTGGGACCCGCTCTGACCCCGCTTCGCCGGCCGCCTCGCACCCTGGACGCCCGGATCGCCCGCCTAGCTCAATGTAAGCCCCTCCCCCTCCCGTTCTCTTCTATCCTATAGCATTGCTATGAGTCAGCATCGACTGGAGGGCACACAACATCAGTGGTGGGACTTCAGGCAGTGGAGTGGGGTCATCGAGGCTATTTTCAGATGGATGGGAGCGTGCAAATCCCCCCAACGGCCTGGCAGGGAGTGGGGGTGGCTGCTGGGAACCGGGGTCCCTTGGCTCAGCTGTCACAAGGAATTAGGCTCTGAACTTGAGGGGCAAGGGGGCCAGATGGAGATTAGCTCCGGGCAGTCGGTCTGGGTGGCCCCTGCAGCACAGCGGGGGAAGGGAGGAAAAGGCTGGACCTAGTGACCCACCAGGGTGGACAGGGACCAAGGGGTGTGGAGACTGGGAGAGATCTAGAGACAGGAAGAGAGACGCAGAGAAAGAGAGAGAGAGACGTGGAGGGAGAGCGAAACAGACGAGAAAGAGACTGGGGTAAGGACAGACACAGATGGGAACGCCCACTCGAGGGGCGTGGCCCAGGCAGGGGCCCTACCCAGCACCCCACTCACCGCTGCCTTCTGCCCCGTGTCCACGCGTGCGCCCTCATGCACGGCTGGGGCGTGAACGCGTGCAGGTGTGGGCCGCGTGCAGCTTGTGTGCACGTGGACATCCGCCCCGCCGGCCCACACAATCGCTCTTTCTTGTCCTCACAATGGACAAGGGTGGCCCCCGGCGCGGGTTTCACTTCCGCCCCCGCTCCCCTCTGCAGGCAGTGAAGTTCTTCCCAGGACACTGGGGCCCAGAGACTTGGGAGGGGCCCCCAAAAGCCAGCGTTCCAGGACTCGGGGGCAAAGCACAGAAATGATGGAATTTCAGGAGCCGGGGAGGGTCTCAGCCCAGGGGCAGGTGCCTGCCTGCCTTGTATCCTGTCCTTGGGCCCAGCAGGGGAGGAGTGGCCCCTGATCCCCAAAGCTGATGGTGATGGTGGCATTTCAGGCCTGGTGGGCGTCTCATCCCTTTATATTTCAGACCCTGTGCGTATAGCCAGCCCTTCTTGTGGGGAGGGAGAGGGAAGGACAGATATACTGTACTAAAAAAAGTATTCATTGTTTATCTGAAGCTCACATGGAGCTGGGCATCTGTATTCTCTCTGGCAACCCCACCAGTAACTCGCCAGACACACACCTCGGGGGTGGGAGCACCAGAAATGAGCTAGGCTGGCAGCTACCCCCCAGGATGGACTTCCCTGGCCACCCCAGTCCTGTCCCTGGGCTCAAAGAACAGGGAACACACTGCCTAGTGGCCCCCCACTTCCCACCCTCTCAGCGCCAGCCACTGCAGGAACTGTGCAAGCTTCACTGAGCAGGCAGGGAAACTGAGGCACCAAGCAGGGCCAGCCCCTGTCTGAAGTTGCACAGAGCAGAGCCAGGCTCAGAACCTGGGTCTTTGTAGCTTCTCAGCCCTGCTGTGGGAACACCCACCCCCAGGGCAGCAGACAGCCCCTCCCCCGGGGCCTCCCAGAAAGCTCCTGCCTTTGACAACCAGGTGCACCAGCCTTGGGGCTAGGCTGGGCTGCAGTGAGGACTTCCTCTCCTGACCAGAAGCATGACTGCCACCTACCTGGTGGATGGGAGTCCCTGACAGCAGGTCCACCATCAGCACTGCCTGTCATTCCACTGCCTGTACTCTCCTGGGGCTGCGGCGCATTGGGGCAGGGCCAGCCGCTTGGGAAATAAATTTAGGCTGCACAGCTCTGGGAACCAGAGACTCAGGGTACTAGCGACTGTGGGAGAGGGGGGCTGGACTTGGGCCAAACTTGGGTTCTGGATGGAGCAGGAAGAGGGCGGTCAGGGCCCTTTTGCTCAGCCACCTGCTCGTGGCGTGGCCTTGGGCAATTCTTTGTTCTCTTGAACCATCTGTTTCCGCACTTACAACTCATGGTCCTGGTGGCACAACTGTTAAGCATTCAGCTGCAAACCAAAAGGTTGGAGGTTCGAACCCACGCAGCGGCTCTGGAGGACAAAGACCTGGCAATCTGCTTCTGTAAAGATTACAGCCTAGGAAACCCTATGGGGGCAGTTCTGCTCTGTCACATGGGGTTGCCAGGAGTCGGAATCAACTCAATAGCACCTAACAACAACACAGGATGGCCCTGACAGTAGCTGTTGCCACCCCACGCGGCCAGGGACCCGTCTCAGTACCTGTTGTTGCTCTGTGTATTCTAAGAGGCCCAAACACCCCGATTTGGTTTTTTGGATGGGGAAACTGAGGCCCGCTGCAGCGGGGTGAATGAACACCCCAGGGGCTGTGGGGACTTTGGGTGCGTAGCCTCACAGAAAGACAGCAACTTATGGCAGTTCAGCTAGAGGGTGAGGGGTGGGGGTGTGGGAAACAGCCCCCCAACACTGCCTGGAGATGGTGTGCCAGTGCCCGGGGGCAGCCCAGCACAGAGGTGTGGGCAGTTGGGGGCTCAGTTGAGGCAGGGGTTTGAGTCACTACCACCACCTGCTGAGCCCCCCTTTCATGTCTGCAAAGGAGTGGGTACAGCTGAGCGAAAAGGGGGCGACGACCCCAGGGCAGCCTAGCACACAGGTGCGGTCCAGAGAGCACGTGTTGGGTGGGGGAGGGAAGGGGAGACTGGACCCTGGACCGAATGAGTTAAAGACTCGGATCAGACCAGCTCGAAGGAGGGAGGAGGGCGTGATGGAAAATAGCCCCGGTGGCCCAGTGTGGGCGAACAGTTGAGTAGGGTCTTAGTAGCCATGGGGGCCCTGCGTGGAAGGCTGATATGCACGCCTCAACACCGCCCAGAGAGAGCAT
Source organism: Dugong dugon (assembly GCA_030035585.1). Lineage (NCBI taxonomy): Eukaryota > Metazoa > Chordata > Mammalia > Sirenia > Dugongidae > Dugong > Dugong dugon. Next base: position 6,573,546 of record CM057462.1, read on the forward strand.
GATCAGCCCAGCAGAAGAGGCTGGTTTTGGCCAGAGGTCTGGATCTGACCCCCAACACTGACCCACCCCAGGGCAGCGCAGAAAGTGGATGTAGGGACAAGGGAGAAGCGGGTCAGAGAGGGAGTACCAGCGCCTTAGGCGCCTCAGCAAAGGTATTTTTCTGCAGGGGAGACAGCGAGGGTCGGAGACCCCCAGCTGATCCCCGTACCTCTTCTTTTACTCTCCACTCTCGCAGACCGAGCACTGCTGCAGGGCGCCCCGGACGCGGTGGAGCTGCGCGACCTGACGCCCTGGGCCGGGCGGCTTCCAGGTCCCCGCCGTCGGACAGGGCCTCGGCGGCGACGCGCGCGTGCGCGCTCGAGCACGCGGCCGTGTGGGCTGCGCGAGCTCGAGGTTCGCGTGAGCGAGCTGGGCCTGGGATACACGTCGGACGAAACGGTGCTGTTCCGCTACTGCGCAGGTGCTTGCGAGGCGGCCGCGCGCTTCTACGACCTGGGGCTGCGGCGCCTGCGCCAGCAAAGGCGCGTGCGGCGGGAGCGGGTGCGCGCGCAGCCCTGCTGCCGCCCGACGGCCTACGAGGACGAAGTGTCCTTCTTGGACACGCACAGCCGCTACCACACGGTGCACGAGCTGTCGGCGCGCGAGTGCGCCTGCGTGTGACTACCTCAACGGGCCCGGCGAGACGGGCCCCGCGCCAGATTGACCATGCGCAGAACATGCCGTCGAGGCCACGGCACTGACCTCGCGATAACTGCATCGAGATAAAGCGTGCGAAAACGGAGCGAGGGTTGTGATTCTGCGCTCACCCGGGGTGCCCATCTCCAAACGAGAGGGTGAGGGCGGTGAACAAGGCGTTGTCTCCACTGAGGAAAGGGAGGGGTGATAGGGTGTCATCTGCAGGGGATGATGGGAGGATCCCATCTGCTTTGGAGGAGAAGGAAAGAAGATGCAAAGGGGGACAAAAGAAAAGTGAGACAGTGTTGGCAGAGAGCTTCCTTCCCACCTCCCTGATAGTTCCTCTGCCCCTCCTCACAGTGTGGGCTTCTGAGGAGGAGAGGGGAGGATTGGAGTTGGTACAGGGAGGTGAAGCCATTCTGCTCGTGAAGAGACTGAGGTCTAGGTGGACCCAGGCTTGCCTTGCCCGATGGGCTTCCACAGTCTGGCCCCACCAGGGTGAACTCGGAGCCACTATCTCCTTTCGCCAGCTAAAAATACCAGCGGGCATCCCACCACCTGGTGGGTAGAGCTCTGGGGCAGGCGCCAGCACAGTCGGCTGAAGACGGCGCCTGCTGGGGCAGAGTTGGATCCCCAGAGACCTGGGTCTTGGACCTATAAAAGCCCTGGCCAGGCCTCGAGGGGGGATTTAGGACGAGCCCCTGCAGAGAATGGAAAAAATGGGACGCCACGTTTAGATTTGCCAACCGTGTCACCTTGATGCTTGGCGGGATGTTGGGTTCTGGTGGGTCCCACGGTCTGAGGGGGGAGGGTCCTGTAGGACGGTGGAGAGGGGGGCCTGGAGGCCTCAGGGGGGTGCAATTCTCTTCCTGCTCATTTCCCCAGACTGGGGTCTTTGGAGGGCGCACACCCAGCTCCCAGTTCCCTAAGGTATAGTCCCTTCCCCTCCTCCGTGGTTCTGTCCACCATGCCAACCAGGCCCCCTCTTCTTCCCACTCATCTGAGCTCAGCACCACCCTCCCAGACTTGTCCTCATTCCAAAACTGAAGGGCACAGATCAGAAACTGACCCCAGGGAGGATCATCCAGCCAGGCTTCCTGCCCCCCAGGACTCTGGCTGCAGCTGGAAGCAGTCAAGGGCAGCTAACAAGCAGGACTTTCAGGGAGTTCGAAATGCACGGTTTGGCGGCATGGCTCAGCACGTGGGTGGTCTGCTCGGAAGGCAGTTCCCGGGCAAGGCTGGCTGAGGTCCATGTCCGCCCCCGCGGTCTTTTGACTGTGAGGTTTGGGGTGGTGAATTCCTCTACTCTTTGGGCCTGGCCCTGCAGAGAGGCCGGAGTCTCCAAATGCTGTGTGAGCAAGGTGATGCCCGCTCAGAGCCTCAGTTTCCCCATCGGGATGGATCTCTAGGTGGCTGGGGAGGCCTCCAGACTCAAGTTGCTGAGTCCAGGACACACAGCGGGGAAGCTGGTGTCCACCTGAGTCTGGGGCCCCCTGAAGCTTCAGCTGCCTCTGTGTGTGTGAGTGTGTGCACGCTGCCCGGGCCTCCTGGGACCTCGGCCTCCCTGTTGTCTCCCACTCAGATCCAAATCCCAACCACAGGGTGCGGGCTCAGCCATCAGACATTTACGTGAACAGAACTGCCCCCGCAGACCCTGGGGTGGGGGTGGGGGTCTCAGCAACGCACACCACACACTTATACACGGACACACACACATACACACAGTGCTCAGAGACTACCACGCCGACATGAACCCAAGAGACAGTGGGATCACACACAGACCACAGCCCACAAGCTTACACACTCACCACTCACACAGGTCACGCTCAGAGTGGTGCCCTCACACAGGGTCCCACATCAGCCACACACACACAGCCTCACCCTCAGACCCAGACGTACACTGAACATCACAACTGTACCCACCCTAACAACACACCTCCATTCAGAAAGTCACACACAGTCGCACGACTGCGTCACAGCCTCGCACACAGAGCCAGCAGCCTCACTGCTTCACACTCGGAGAGATACTCGTGCGACCTCACACTGGGTGGGACAATGACATGCAGACATACACGGAGACACACTGGGAGCCGTGTGTAGTCACAGCGTACACACAGTCACACCCACGGTCACACAGTTAAGCATTAACAATAACAGTGTCAGTCACACACTTAATGTCATACCCAGGTTCGCCACCACCCTACTCGCTTCTAGCTGACACACACACAGAATACACTTAGAGAAGCCCCACACCCCATCACACACTTAGTCACAGAAACCCCATACCCAACTGACACACCCACACACACTTAGTATCACAGCAGCCTCCCATAGCCCCGCACACCCTCACGCTGAGCATCTCTCACACACATACACACAGTCCTAGAAGATCCACACAGCCATACAAAAACTCTTGCTGACACATACACAGGATCACACACTTTTCAGGCTACAGAGCCCCACACACAACCCTACACTCTCTCATGCACACACACACACAGTTACAGCAGCCCCACACAGCCATGCATACACTCACTAACACAAACCCCCATCACACACAGGGTCACAGGCCCGCACGCCCTCTTGGCAGGGGGATACCTGTCCTCCTCTATCCTGCCCCCAACCCCCAGTCAGCCACGTCCAGCCACCTTTGCCCCAGGCTCTGGACAGAATGTGCAGCCTGCCAGACCACCCCCGGGTACCTGCTGGAGGAGAGGCCCCCGTGGGGCTTTGAACACCTGCTGGCCCCTGACCCCAAAGGCTGTAGATGGTCTCAGGCCGGTTGCTACACCTCCGAGCCTTTGGGGCCGGATCCTCCTCTGGGGTGGGGCCGTCCTGGGCGCTGTAGGGTGTTGAGCAGCATCCCTGGCCTCCACCCAACAGGTGCCTGTAACATCCCTGCCTCCTGCTGTGACAACCAAAATACGGACATGCCCACGTCCCCTGGGGGCAGACGGGCCCTGGGTGAGGAGCACGCTCTAGAAAAAGGGGGCACAGCACTGTTCCTCACAGCATCCCAGCTGGAGAGGGGTGACGATGTTGCAACCTCAGACCACACAGGCAGTGAGCACAGCAGTGACAATCACAGGAAGACCAACCAGAACCGGCGCTGCCGGGAGCACCACTCCCCGCTCCCAGGGAGCTGGTTCCCAGAGGGCGAGTGCCAGGGTGGGTGCGGTCCCCAGCACGTGAGTTCACGGCAGGTGAGGTCCCCGCAGGTGAGGCCCCGGCAGGTGAAGCCCAGCAGGTGAGGTCCCAGTAGGTGAGGTCCCGGTAGGTGAGGTCCCGGCAGGTGAGGCCCCAGAAGGTCAGGTCTCAGCAGGTGAGGCGCCAGTAGGTGAAGTCCCAGCAGGTGAGGTCCCCAGGAACTGAGGTTCTTCCTGGCAGGTGAGATCTCCAGTAGCTTAGGTTCCTCCTGAAAGGTGAGCTCCCACCAGTGAGGTCCAGGCAGGTGAGGTTCCCAGCAGGTGAGGTTCCAGTAGGTGAGGTCCCAGCAGGTGAGCTCCTGCAGGTGAGGTTCCAGCAGGTGAGCTCCTGCCGGTGAGGTCTGGGCAGGTGAGGTTCCCAGCAGCCCAGGCCCAGGCCACTGGCTCATGTGAACCAAGAGGCTATGCTGGGCACCGTCTGGTACCTGGACTCCTGCTGCAGCCGCCAGCAGGCCTCGCAGTAGTCCTGGGCCCAACTTCTGGAGCAGGGGCGCAGTGTCTCCCGCCAGCGGAAGTATCTCAGGTAGGCGGCCTGGTCCTTGTCCAGAGCCTGCAGGTACTGGGCCAGGGCCTGGGGGCTTGGGAAGTCGTCCACGTGGATGAAGGCGTCTGGAGGCAGGAAGCGCTCATAATTGCTTCTGCTGGGGCCCAGCACCACGGGCACGGCCCAGGCCTGGAGGGCGTTCTTCCACAGCTTCTCCGTGATGTAGTCAGGATGCACGGAGTTCTCGAACGCCAGGTAGAATTTGTACTGGGCCAGCACCTCCATCATGGTCGCGGGGGGCAGTGGCTGGTGGGAGCGCCCGTACACGTCCACTTTGAGGTGGGGCTGCAGCTGCTGGTAGTACCGCACCCAGACCGACTTCACGTTCCAGTTGGAGACCACCCAGGCCACCAGCTTGGTCTTGGCCGAGAGGTGGGCCAGCGCATTGGCAGGCTGGCCGGGCCACGGCTCGAGCCAGCCATAGGGCGTGAAGATGTCCGAGTCGCTGCGGTAGGACATGGTCAGATTGAAGTAGCCATCTAGGGCCTTCAGCTCCTGGCAGTGGGAGGGGGACTCCAAGCTGAACCAGACCCAGCGCTGGCCCTGCGGCCGTGGGGAGGGCGGGAGCTGTGCCCAAGGCCTGGACATGATGTCCCAGTGATGCACAGTGACCGCGTCTGCCTGCCTGTACACTCCGCGGTTGGTGGTCAGCTGGCAGTCGGCCGTGCCAGGCCGCAGCCTCGAGCAGCGGGACAGATGCACAGGGACGTTGAAGGGCCACGTCCACAGCAGGACGACCAGGGATGGGTGACGGGGAGTAAACTGGCAGGACTCTTGGCAGATTGAGCAAGGGGTTCCACGGTCGGGGGCTTGCCTGGAGCCACACGCAGGTAAGAGAAGAGGCACAGAGCCAAAAGCAGCTGGAACAGCAGCCCAAAGAGACAGTGGCGCCAGGGATATTGTACCTTGGCCCAGCAGATGGGATCCATGGGTCAGAGAAGCTGGGAGGAGGGGAGAGCAGAGAAGGTGTCATTGACAACAAAAGTAACAGCCCGCACCTCGAAGGGCGGAGCAGGGGTCGTCAAAGATGATCTGTGACTCCTGAGGTTGTTCTTGTTGTTAGGTGGTGTGGGTTTGTTTTAGACTTATAGCGACCCCATCTGACAGAGTTGAACGGCCGCATGGGGTTTTCTAGGAAGGAACCTTGGTGGTGCAAATGGTTAAGTGGTTGGCTCTTAACTAAAAGGTTGGCGGTTCAAACATACCAGCTGTTTTAAACCTACCCAGCAGTTCTGCCGAAGAAAGACCTGGCGATCTGCTCCCATAAAGATTACAGCCCGGGAAATCCTATGGAGTGGTTCTACTCTGTCACATGGGGTCGCTGTGCATCAGCATCCATAGACAGCACCTAACAACAATCTTTACAGAAGTAGATTGCCAGGTCTTTCTCCCGTGGAGCCGCTGGGTGAGTTCGAACCGCCAACCTGAGAGCTAGCAGCTCAGCGCTTAACCATTATTATTCCTATTTTCCAGATGAGAAAACTGAGACCAGGTGACTCCCAGCAAGAAAACAGCAGTGCTGAGGTTTGACAAAGGCAGTCTGGCCCCAGACTCCACGTTCTCCTCACCACTAGGGGTCACTGTAGAAGGTGGTTCAGGCCCCAAGGGCTCTCAAGTCCCTCCTGACCCCGCCCACTCTCAGCACCCCCACACTGCTTCCTTGTCTGGAGAGAAGACTGAGCCCATCATAGATGCTCTAGGCCCTGTGGAGCTGACGTTGGAATCCAGCGCTGGCTCTACCTGGGAGGAAGACAAAGCAATTGGGTTTTGAAGGTTATGTAAGAGTTTGTCAGTTACTGTAGGAGTATTTCTGGCAGAAGGAACAGCCAGTGCAAAGGTCTGGAAGTGAGAGAGAGCCTGGCTTCTTTCTCGGAGTGGAGGTGAAGGAAGATTTTAGGTCTTCAAGCTTGAGCTTTATTTAATAGTCACTCAATTGTTCATTCAAAGGAGTCTCTGTTCTTGTTGTTAGGTGCTGTCGAGTCGGTTCCGACTCATAGTGACGCTATGTATGACAGAACGAAACACTGTTGGGTCCTGTGTCATCCTCACAATAGTTGTTATGCTTGAGCCCACTGTTGCAGCTACTGTGTCAATCCATCTCGTTGATGGTCTTCCTCTTTTTCACTGACCCTTTACTTTACCAAGCATGATGTCGTTCTCTAGGGACTGATCCCTCCTGATAACATGTCCCTGGGTGGTGCTAATGAGAGTCTGGAGGTTCAAATCCACCCAGAGGTGAGAAAGGCCTGGTGATCTGCTTCCGAAAATACAGCTATTGAAAACTCTATGGAGCACAGTTCTACTCTGACCCACATGCCAAGAATTGGAATAGACTCCATGGCAATCGTTTTTTTAAGTCTTTAAGGGAGGCAAACTGGTGATAATCAATCACAACTGAAATCACAGTGAACCTCAGGCCAAAAGGATTTGCCCAAATGCCCACACACGTACATACAAGGGTGTTTGGAACCAAGCCATGCCCCCATCAATGGGGAGCTGGTTCACGTCCCTACAGTGGACTACTATGCAGCTGTGAAAAATGATCAACGCCACTCTAGGAGCACAGATCCACAGGTTCCTGATGCGGATCCTGTTTTCCAGAACCTGACGCCTCTTCGATTTGGGAGCCTCTCTAAGAACAAGTAAACACTATTATGAATCCAGAATTAGGTACAAAAGCAAATCCTTCTTTAGGAAGCCCTGAAGCTTAAGCTAGAGGTGCTGAGTGGCACAGTTTGTGACGGATGCTAACTGAAAAGTTGGCAGTTTGAACCCACCTAGCAGTGCCTCAGAAGAAAGGCCTGGCAATCTGCTTCCATAAAGATTACAGCCAAGAGAACCCTATGGAGCAGTTCTACTCTGTCACATGAAGTCACTCTTAGTCATCAAGTGCTGCTATAACAAAAATACCACAAGTGGATGGCTTTAACAAAGAGAAATGTATTTCTTCACAAAAAGTAGGCTAAGTCCAAATTCAAGGCGTCAGCTCCAGGGGAAGGCTGTCTCTCTCTGTCGGCTCTGGAGGAAGGTCCTTGTGATGCATCAATCTTCCCTTGGTCTGGGAGCATCTCAGTGCAGGAACCTCAGGTCCAAAGGACCCGCTCTGCTCCTGGCACTGCTTTCTTGGTGGTATGAGGTCCCCCCTCTCTCCTTGCTTCCCTTTCATCTCTTGTAAGATGAAAGGTGGTACAGGCCACACCCCAGGGAAACTCCTTTACGTTGGATCAGGGATGTGACCTGGGTAAGGGTGTTACAAGACTACCCTTATCCTCTTTAACGTAAAATTACAATCACAAAATGGAGGACAACCACACAATACTAGGAATCACAGCCCAGCCAAATTGATAGGCATATTTTTTGGGTGGACATAATTCAATCCATGACATTCCACCCTTTTGCCCCCCAAAATTCATCTCCTTGCCACATGTAAAACATATTCACCCCGTCATATCATAGCAAAAGTGTTAACTTCAAGTGCAAAATCCAGAACTTCCTCTTCCTCTGTGAAATACAGAGTACAAGTTATCTGCTTCCAAAGGTACAGTGGCAGAACGGGCACGAGATTGACATTTCCATTACAAATGGGAGGAACTGGGGAGAAAGAAGGGATAACAGGCACCAAGCAAGTCAGCAGAACACAGCCCTCAAGGCTTTGAAAATAATCCTCTGTTCTCTGAGACCATTTATACAGTGGCCCTGCCATCCAGACTCTAGGTATTGGCCACACTCTCCAGATTCTGAGTGGAGGCCCCTGGGCCCTGGGCTTCAGCTCTGCCTTCCAGGCTCACGGTGGCTGTGATGGCAACTCTGCTCTCTAGGCTTTAGGCGCACCATTCTCCCAGTCCCTCTGAGTGGCGACTCCACACTTAGAAACACCAGAGGCCACGGCTTCTCCCTTTGAAACCCCAGAGGTCATAACCATACCTTTTGAGGTGGAGGCAGCTCGGCTTCCTGCGCTTCTTGTCTCTTCAGCTCCTGCTTCCTGTGGCCTCTCAGCTGTTGGGCCTCATGCCTGCATCTGCCCTGCTGGGGCAAGTGTTCCAAAGCTCTGCAGTTCTGCTGATAACTTCCCAGAGGCACCCCACTCCGCCAGGAAGCCTCCGGCACACAGGCACTCGGCTGTCTCGCTCCATGGATCGGCAAGCCTAGCTCCACTGATCGGTGTCCAGAGGCACCCCACTCCGCCAGGAAGCCTCCTGCACACAGGCACTCAGCTGTCTTGCTCCATGGGTCAGCTGCAGTGCCGTCTCATGCTGATCCCGTGGTTCTGCTGCTGCCAGTTCTCTGCTGCTGCCAGTACTCTATCCATTCACAGTTTCAAAACCACTTCCACATTTTAGGTATCTGTTAGAGCAGCACCCTACTCTCTCTGTACCAAATTCTGTCTTAGCTGTCTAGTGTTGCTATAACAGAAATACCACAAGTGGATGGCTTTAACAAAGAGAAATTTATTTCTTCACAGAAAGTAGGCTAAAAGTCCAAATTCAAGGCATCAGCTCCAGGGGAAGGCTTTCGCTCTCTGTTGGCTCTGGAGGAAGGTCCTTGTGATGCATCAGTCTTCCCTTGGTCTGGGAGCATCTCAGCGCAGGAACCTCAGGTCCAAAGGACACACTCTGTTCCCAGCACTGCTTTCTGGGTGGTGTGAGGCCCCCAGTTCTCTGCTTGCTTCCCTTTCCTTTTATCTCTTGTAAGATAGAAGATGGTGCGGGCCACACCCCAGGGAAACTCCCTTTACATTGGATCAGGGATGTGAACTCAGTAAGGGTGTTGCAATCCCACCCTAACCCTCTTTAACATAAAATTGCAATCACAGAATGGAGGACAACCACACAATACTGAGAATCATGGCCCAGCCAAATTGATGCACACATTTTTTGGGAGGACATAAATTCAATCCATGACAGTCAGTATGAGTTGGAATTGACTCAATGGCACAACAACCCTGAACTGTTCAAGATGGAAACCACTAAGCCCATGCGGCTATTGAGCACTTAAAATGCTCTTCAATTGTGAATTTAAATTAAATGAACGGAAACAGTACCAGGGGTGGGAGGGAGGCAGAAAGGGGGAGTCACTGCTTAGGGGGCACTGAGTTTCTGTTAATGGTGGTGGAATCATTTGGGAATGGATAGCCATAACGGTTGCATAACATGCTGAAGGTAATCAGTGTTACTGAAATGTACATGTCAAAAATGTTGAATTGGCAAGTGCTGTGTTTCATACATATATATATATATATAACCATAATAAATCAATTTAAAAGTGTTGTATTGGCAAACGTTTTGTCATATATACTTTTACCACAATAAAACAAACAAACAAAAAAATGGAAGCAGTATAAGCTTCTCTGGACCTTCCCCCAGGGCTGACAGAGAAATCCTTTCCCTAGAGCTGGCGCCCTGAATTTGGATTTCTAGCCTCCTAAACTAGACTGCGAGAGAATAAATTTCTCTTTGTTAAAGCCATCCACTTGCGGTATTTCTGTTATAGCAGCACTAGATGACTAAGACAGAATTTGGTACTGGGAGTGGGGTGCTGCTCTAACAAATACCTAAATCGTGGAAGCAGTTTTGAAACTGGGAATGGGAAGAGGCTGCAAGAGTTTTAAGACTGCGTTGAAGAGACTGCTGGTGGAATTATGGGCGTCAAACACAGTTCTGGTGAGGACTCGGAAGGAAGTGAAGAAAGCCATTCACTAGAGATGGTACAGATGGTGAGAAGCAGCAGCAGAGGACTGGAAGCAGCACAAAACCAGCAGCAGCATAGGAAGAGCAGCAGCAGAGGACTGGCAAGGGTAGAGGACCGGCAGCAACAGACGGCAGCGGCAGGGGACTGGCAGCGGCAAAACCAGGAGACCAGCGCCAGACAGCACTGGAGCCGACCCATGGAGCGAGAGAGCTGAGTGCCTTTGCGCAGGAGGCTTCCTGGTGGAGTGGGGTGCCTCCGGGCACTTATCAGTGGAGCTAGGCTTGCCGACCCATGGAGCAAGAGAGCTGAGTGCCTCCCAGCCGAAGTTTACTGGCGGAGTAGGGTGCCTCCAGGCACTTATCGGTGGAGCTACAGAGCTTTGGAACACTTGCCCCAGCAGGGCAGACGTGAGTGGTAAGGCCCGAGGGGCCGAGGGGCTGAGAGGCCAAGAAACCAGGAAGCAGAAGCTGAAGAGACGAGGAACACAGGAAGCAGAGCTGTCTCAGTCTCAAAGGTTGGGTCATGAATTCTGGGGTCTCAAAGGGTAGAGTCGCCTCTCGGATGGACCAGGACAATGGTGTGCCTAAAGCCTAGGGAGCAGAGTTGCTGTCCCAGTGGGCCTGGAAGGCGGAGCTGAAGCCCAGGGCCCAGGGGCCTCCACCCAGAATCCAGAGAGTGTGGCCAATATCTAGAGTCTGGATGGCAGGGCCATTGCCTAAATGGTCTCAGAGAACAGAGGATTATTTTCAAGCCTTGAGAGCTAATGTAATGTGTTGTGCTGACTTCTGTGGTGCCTGTTTTCCCGTCTTTCCCTCCAATTTCTCCCATTTGTAATGGAACTGTCTATCTTATGCCTGTTCCACCATTGTACTTTTGAAGCAGATAACTTGTATTCTAGATTTCACAGAGGAAAAGGAATTTTGCAGAAGATGAGATTTTGAACTTGGAGTTGATTTAAGATGTTTACTATGATGTGATGGGTTGAATGTGTTTTATATGTGGCAAGGACACGAATTTTTGGGAGCCAAAGGGTGAAATGTCATGGATTGAATTGGGTCCCCCAAATATATCTGTCTACTTGCCTAGGCCATGATTCCCAGTATTGTGTGACTGTCCACCAATTTGTCATCTGACGTGATTTTTCTATGTGTTGTGAACCTAACTCTATAATGTTAATAAAGCAGGATTTGAGGCAGTTATTTTAAGGAGGCAGGACTCAGTCTACAAGATTAGATTGTGTTTTCAGCTAATCTCTTTTGAGATATAAAAGAGAATCAAGCAGAAACGGGGGACCTCTTACCACCAACAAACAAGAGCCAGGAGAATACTGCATTCCATTTGGACCCAGGGTCCCTGTGCTGAGAAGTTCCTCTACTGGGGAAGATCGATGACAAGGACTTTACCCAGAGCCAACAGGGAGAGAAAGCTTTCCCCTGAAGCTGGCACCCTGAATTCAGATTTCTAGCCTCCTAGTCTGTGAGAGAATAAACTTCTCTTTGTTAAAGCCATCCACTTGTGGTATTTCTGTTATGGCAGCACTAGGTAACTAAGACAGCACCCAATGCACTCTAGGATAAGGGGGTCAGTGTACCCCAAGAGGCTAACTTACCTTGGGCTCCGTGTACAGGAGCAGTGGAGCAGCTGGTGGGGAGGCAAAGGACGGTGCACTGCTGGTCTGTCCAGGTGTGAGCAAGGTGAAAGCAGGGAGAAGGAAGTGCTCCTATACCTTTAGCACAACACAATCTGGGCTGCACGCCTGCTGTCAGGTGACCCATGCTGTTCCAGTAGGTAGACCAAAATCCATGATAAAATTATAGGGCTCCTCTTATCCCCACTGTGCATGAAGTTGTGGCCTGGCGTCACCCTCTGGCTCCACCTGTACCCTTTGAGGCTGCCTGGCTTTGGGGCCACATTTGATCCACCCATAAACAGAAACCAGTTGAGTCGATTCCAACTTATGGCGACCCCACGAGCGTCCGAGTAGTACTGTGCTCCATAGGGTTTCCAGTGGCTGAGTTTTCTGGAAGCAGATCGCCAGGCCTTTCTGCCGGGGTGCCCCTGGGCAGACTCGAACCTCTAGTCTTCTGGAGAGCAGCTGAGTGCCTACACAGTTTGCACCACCCAGGGACTCCTATAAAGTGAAAAGGTGGACCCAAATCACCAGTTCCCAAAGTGGGTTCCAGGGGTGGGCGCCAGGGGTCCCTTGAAGGGGTGGGGAAGGGCAGGTGAACAGGATTTCAAGCCGGGGGCGGGGGAGCTGGTGCATGAGATGGAAAAGAATTGAAGCCCCATAAGTAAACACACAGGTGTGTTTAGAAGTGAGGAGGAGGGTGTGACCTGGTCGGAGCTTCCTGGATGTTCGAGCTGTGAGCTAAAACCTCGCAGTGGTTCTGGGAGTAAAAGGGGGAAGAAAGAATCCATGTATCTGTTTCAGTATTTTGGAGGAACTGGGCGAAATTCAGTATATTTGGATCTTCAGAGCAGGAGAGCAGGGAGAGCTGCCACACAGTTCAGGCCAAGTAGATCAGCAATGATGTGTTTAGCCAGAGTAATAGGGAGCCATGGGAGGCTTCAGGCAGAGGGTTCCTCACGTCCACTTGTATTTTAAGACGTTCTCTCAGGCTGCTGTGGGAGCAGAGCGGAGGCAGGGAGGCTGAGAAGGCAGCTGGGGTGTCCTGGCGAGCAATGAGGGGTGTCCAGATGAAGGCAGTGTTGGGGGCTTATGTCTGGTGGCCTCATCGAACCCCTCTGGGTAACTCAAAACCAGTCCCTCTCCATGCTGGGTCCTCCAGGTCCCCAGGAAGTCCCCAGAGAGCCCCCAAGCTTCCTGCAGTGGACAAGAGACAAGTTCTACAATAGAAGCCCTGGTTGTGCTCTGCTAATCCCACCCTGGACACGGAGGCTGCAGAGCCAAAGCCCTGGGTCCAGCCTGGGGCATCAAGTACTTTCTGTTCCCAGATCAGAAATCATTTCTGAGAGGGTGCTTCACGCTGCTTGCTGTTCCACCATCTGAGGGCATCTAGTGATTTCCAGCGGTGGTGGTCCCAGGAGGCAGGGCTGGCTCAAGGGGGTGGGGATCCCCCAAGTCAGGGCATTTGCAGAACAGGCAGATCTACATCAACTCATCTCTCCCTCCTTGGCTGGTGGGATTGTCTGGTGACTTTTCAATAAAATTATTCATGGGGCTGATGGTCTTGGTGTCACCGTGTCCTGGGTTGGTGGCCAAGCTTTGACAGGCAGGACTGCAGTCTCCTCACAGCCACCCTGCCTGTATGGAAACCAAGGCCCAGGGAGAGAGGAGGTGCTTGCCTGGATCACGGGGAAAATTAAAATGCACCAAGCTCTCTCCAAGAAGCCCTGGGGGCTCAATGGTTAAGCACTTGGCTGCCAACCGAAAGGCTGGCATTTGAAACCCACCCAGCTGCTCCAAGGGAGAAAGACCTGGTGATTGATTTGCTTCTGTAAAGATTATAGCTTAGAAAACCCTATGGGGTCGCCAGGAGTTGGAATTGACTCAACAGCACCTAACAACAACACAGGGTGACCCTGACAGTAGCTGTTGCCACCCCACGCGGCCAGGGACCCGTCTCAGTACCTGTTGCCACTCTGTGTATTCTGAGAGGCCCAAACACCCCGATTTGGTTTTCTGGATGGGGAAACTGAGGCCCGCTGCAGCAGGGTGAACAGCCCAGGGACTGTGGGGACTTTGGGCGGGGAGCCTCAGAGAAAGAGAATTAGCGATTTAAGGCAGTTCACCTAGAGGGTGAGGGATAAGGGTGTGGGAAGCACCCCCCAAACACTGCCTGGAGATGGTGTGCCAGTGCCCGGGGGCAGCCCAGCACAGAGGTGTGGACAGTTGGGGGCTCAGCTGAGGCAGGGGTTTGAGTCACTACCATCACCTGTTGAGCCCCCCTTTCATGTCTGCAAAGGAATGGGTACAGCTCAGCAAAAAGGCGGGGACGATCCCAGGGGACGATCCCAGGGCAGCCCAGCACAGAGGTGGAGTCCAGAGAAAGTGTGCGGGGGAGGGAGGAGGGGAGAGTGGGCCCCAGACTTAATGAGTTAAAGACTAGGATCAGCCCAGCTCAAAGGAGGAACGAAGGCAGGATGGAAAACAGCCCCGGGCCCCCAGAAAGGGCCAGCCAGGCTCCGGGCAGCCTAGCGTGGGCGCATGGTCGAGAGAGGGGTGTTGGCAGTCATGAGGACCTAGCGTAGGAGGCTGATATGCACCCCCCAACATAGCCCAGAGAGCGCAGGAGCATCTCAGCAGGAAAGGCTGGTTTTGGCCAGCGGGTGGATCCAAACTGCCCGTCCCAGGGCAGAGCACTATGTGGCTGGGGGGACCGGAAAAGCGCTTCAGAGTGTGAACCAGCGACCCAGGGAGGGTCTTTTTTCTGCAGGGGAGACAGCAAGGGTCGGGGACCCCCTGCTGATTCCCGTCCCCCTTCTCTTCCTCTCCACCTTCGCAGACCGAACACTTCTGCAGGACGCCCCGGACGCGATGGAGCTTGCTAGCCCAGAAGTCCGCGACGTCTGGCGGGAACTGTGCGGCGACTTGCGCATGCGCGCTGGGGGCACGCGGCAGTGCAGCCTGCGCGAGCTCGCTGGACGAGAAGGCATTATTTCACTCCTGCGCAGGCGCGTGCGAAGCGGCCGCGCGCTTCGTTGACCTGGGGCTGCGGCGCCTATGCCAGGGGCAGCACGTGCGGTGGGAGCGCATTCTCGCGCAGCTCTGCTGCCGACGACGGGCTGCGAGGACGAGCTGTCTTGCCTGGACACGCACAGCCGCAACCACACCGTGCGTAAGCTGGCCGCGGTCAAGTGCGCCTGCACGGGACACAACCTCGCTGAGCCGGGTGAAGCGGCCCTGCACCCGACTGACCATGCGCAGAAGATTCCATCGAGACCACGCACTGACTCTCGCTTTAACTGCATCGAGCTGGACTGTGGGAAAATAGAGCCAGGGTCGTGATACTGCGCTCTCCCAGGGTGCCCATCTCCAAAAAAGGGGGTTTTGGCGTGTGGGGAGGAGACGCCGTCTCCACTGGGAAAAGGACGAGGGTGATAGGGTGTCATCTGCAGGGGATGTTGGGAGAATCCCGTCTGATTTGGGGGAGGAGGCAAGATGCAAAGAAGGGGACAAAAGAAAAGCGGGGCAGGGTTGGCAGGGAGCTTCCTTGCCACCTCGCTGACAGTCCCTCTGCCCCTCCTCACAGTGTGGGCTTCTGGGGAGGAAAGGGCAGGACTGGAGTTGGTACAGGGAGGTGGAGCCATTCTGCTGGTGAAGAGACTGAGGTCTAGGTGGACCCAGGCCTGCCTTGCCTGATGGCTTCCATAGACCGGGCCCACCCGGGTGAACTCAGAGCCACTATCTCCTGTCACCAGCTAAAAACATCAGCAGCCCACCTCCTGGTGGAGACAGCTCTGGGGTGGACTTCACCTCCGTTGGCTGAAGCTGGCACCTGCTAGGGCATAGCTGGCTTCCCAGGGACTTGTGTCCTGTACCCATAAAAGCCCTGCCTGGCCTGGGGCGGAGGGGGTGGGGGGTTATGACGAGCCCCTGTGGAAAAAGCGGGGCGTGATATTTAGGTTTGCCCGTGGTGTCACCTTGATACTTGACAGGCCCAGGATGGGGTGTTGGGTTCTGGCGGGTCCCCCAGTCTGAGGAGGGCGGGTGAGCCTATGAGCTGTGGGCTGGCACCTGTAGGTTGAGGGCATAGACTTCTAATTCATCCCCACAGACTGAGGGCTCTGGAGGGCGCCCCCTCACCCCCAAGATTTTCTTAGGCATGGTCCCCTCCCCCCACCAGGCCCCTCCTCTTCTTCCCACACACCTGAACTCAGCACCACCCTCCCAGACTTGTCCTCATTTCGGAAACCGAAGGGCACAGATCAGAAACTGACCCCAGGGAGGATGACCCCGCCAGGTTCCCCATCCCCCAGGATTCTGGCTGCAGCTGGAGACACTCAAGGGCAGCTAACAGGCAGGACTTCCAGGGAGCCCAAGTGCAGGGTTTGCTGGCAGCGCCCAGAGCGTGGGTGGTCTATTTGGAAGGCAGTTCCCCAGGCAAGGTTGTCTGGGGTCCCTGTCCGCCCCCGTGGTCTTTTTGACTGTGAGGTTTGGGGTGGTAGATTCCTCCACTCTTTGGGCTGAGTTTCCCTGGCCCTGCAGAGAGGCTGGAGTCTCCAGACGCTGTGTAAGCAAGGTGATGCCCACTCAGAGCCTCAGTTTCCCCATCGGGATGGATCTCTGGGTAGCTGGGGAGGCCTCCAGCCTCAAGTTGCTGAGTCCAGGACACAGAGCGGCGAAGCTGGTGTCCACCTGAGTCTGGGCCCCCCTGAAGCTCAGCTGCCTCTGTGTGTGTGAGTGTGTGCACCCTGCCCTGGCCTCCCTGTTGTCTCCCACCCAGATCCAAATCCCAACCACAGGGTGTGGGCCCAGCTGCCAGACAACTGCAATGTAAACAGAACTGCCCCCGTAGACCCTGGGGCGGGGGTTCTCAGCAATGCACACCACGCACAAGGCTGGGGTTGCTGCCACTGCATACACACTCACATGTACACACACACACACACACACACACACACACACACACACACACACACACACACGGTGCTCAGAGACTACCATGCCCACATGAACCCAAGCAGACGGGGTCACACACAGGCCACATTCCCACAAGCTTACACACCCACCACTCACACTCAGGCTGACACGCTCAGCGTGGGGCCCTCACACAGGGTCCCACATCCAGCCACGCACACTCAGCCTCACTCACCCTCACACCCAGACGTACACAGCGTCACAACCACACTCGCCCTAACAACACACCTCCGTTCAGTCACACAGTCACACAACGTTGTCACAAACAGTCTCACACACGGAGCGGGGCAGCCTCACTGCTGCACACTCAGGCAGAGACACTGCTGGACCTCACACTGGACGGGGCAACCACACACAGATGTACACAGAGACACACTGGGAGCCGCATGTAGTCACAACGCACATACACAATCACACGGTCACACAGTTACACGTTCACAGCAACAGTGTCAGTCACACACTGTCATACGCAGGGTCGCCACAGCCCTACTCACTTCTGGCTGGCACACACGCACACACACACACAAACACAGCGTACAGTTAGCGTCACAGAAGCCCCACACCCCATCACTCATTTTGTCAAGGAAGCCCCATACACAACTCTACAGACTCTCACCGACATGCACACATACTGTCACACAGTATCACAGCAGCCTCCCACAGGCCCACACACCCTTACACTGACTCTCATACACACACACACGCACACAGTCACAGAAGCTCCATGCAGCCAAACACACTCTTGCTGACTCACCCCTACAGACATGCACACCATCACACTTCAGGTTGCAGAGCCCCCCACGCTAACCCTGCACTCTCTCATGCACGCACACACAGTCACAGCAGCCCCACACGGCCATGCATGCGCTCACTCACACACACCCCATCACACACTCAGGGCCACAGCCTCCTCAGGCTGGCACGCCCTCACGCTAACGGTCACACTCACACCTGATGGCACCCACACTCCAGCCCCGCGTCACCCTCCACTCACTCTCACAGCTGCACACACAGCACCACACCCCCCCTCGCAGGGGGATCCCCATCCTTCTCTATCCTGCCCACAACCCTCAGGCAGCCCTGCCTAGCCACCTTTGCCCCAGGCTCTGGACATAGCCAGTCCCCTTGTTGAAGCCCTGCCCTCATCAGAAACCCCCAGACACCCTGGCCACATGCCGACTGTGGTCTCCGTAACCTGCAAGATCAACCCCTGATTGCCAGCTGGAGAAGAGGCCCCCGTGGGGCTTTGAACACCTGCCAGCCCCTGACACTGAGGGTTGTAGACGGTCTCACTCCAGTTCTTCCACCTCCGAGCCTTTGGGGCCGGATCCTCCTCTGGGGTGGGGCCGTCCTGGGCGCTGTAGGGTGTTGAGCAGCATCCCTGGCTTCCACCCACTAAGTGCCTGTAACACCCTGCCTCCTGCTGTGACAACCAAAATACAGACATGCCCATGTCCCCTGGGGGCAGACTGGCCCTGGGTGAGGAGCACTCTCTAGAAAAAGGGGGCACAGCACTGTTCCTCACAGCATCCCAGCTGGAGTGGGGTGAAGATGTTGTGACCCCAAACCACACAGGCAGTGAGCACAGCAGTGACAATCACGGGAAGACAAACCAGAACCATCGCTGCTGGGAGCACCACTGCCCCCTCCCGGGGAGCTGGTTCCCAGAGGGCGAGTGCCTGGGTGTGTGCGGTCCCCGGCAGGTGAGGTCCCAGCAGGTGAGGTACCGACTGTGCAGTCCGGACAGGTGAGGTTCCCAGCAGCGCAGGCCCCAGGCCGCCGGCTCATGTGAACCAGGAGGCTATGCTGGGCACCGTCTGGTACCTGGATTCCTGCTGCAGCCGCCAGTGGGCCTTGCAGTAGTCCTGGGCCCAACTTCTGGAGCAGGGGCGCAGTGTCTCCCGCCAGCGGAAGTATCTCAGGTAGACGGCCTGGTCCTTGTCCAGAGCCTGCAGGTGGTGGGCCAGGGCCTGGGGGCTTGGGAAGTCGTCCACGTGGATGAAGGCGTCTGGAGGCAGGAAGAGCTCATAATTGCTTCTGCTGGGGCCCAGCACCACGGGCACGGCCCAGGCCTGGAGGGCGTTCTTCCACAGCTTCTCCGTGATGTAGTCAGGATGCACGGAGTTCTCGAATGCCAGGTAGAATTTGTACTGGGCCAGCACCTCCATCATGGTCGCGGGGGGCAGCGGCTGGTGGGAGCACCCGTACACGTCCACTTTGAGATGCGGCTGCAGCTGCTGGTAGTACCGCACCCGGACCGACTTCACGTTCCAGTTGGAGACCACCCAGGCCACCAGCTTGGTCTTGGCCGAGAGGTGAGCCAGTGCATCGGCAGGCTGGCCGGGCCACGGCTTGAGCCAGCCGTAGGGTGTGAAGATGTCCGAGTCGCTGCGGTAGGACATGGTCAGATTGAATTAGCCGTCTAGGGCCTTCAGCTGCTGGCATGGGGAGGGTGGCTCCAAGCTGAACCAGACCCAGCGCTGGCCTGGTGGCCATGGGGAGGGCGGGAGCTGCGCCAAAGGCCTGGACATGATGTCCCAGTGATGCACAATGACCGCGTCTACCTGCCGGTACACTCCGCGGTTGATGGTCAGCTGGCAGTCGGCCGTGCCAGGAGGCAGCCTGGAGCAGCGGGACAGATGCACAGGGACGTTGAAGGGCCATGTCCACAGCAGGACGACCAGGGATGGGTGACGGGGAGTAAACTGGCAGGACTCTTGGCAGATTGAGCAAGGGGTTCCACGGTCGGGGGCTTGCCTGGAGCCACACGCAGGTAAGAGAAGAGGCACAGAGCCAAAAGCAGCTGGAACAGCAGCCCAAAGAGACAGTGGCGCCAGGGATATTGTACCTTGGCCCAGCAGATGGGATCCATGGGTCAGAGAAGCTGGGAGGAGGGGAGAGCAGAGAAGGTGTCATTGACAACAAAAGTAACAGCCCGCACCTCGAAGGGCGGAGCAGGGGTCGTCAAAGATGATCTGTGACTCCTGAGGTTGTTCTTGTTGTTAGGTGGTGTGGGTTTGTTTTAGACTTACAGCGACCCCATCTGACAGAGTTGAACGGCCACATGGGGTTTTCTAGGAAGGAACCTTGGTGGTGCAAATGGTTAAGTGGTTGGCTCTTAACTAAAAGGTTGGCGGTTCAAACATACCAGCTGTTTTAAACCTACCCAGCAGTTCTGCCGAAGAAAGACCTGGCGATCTGCTCCCATAAAGATTACAGCCCGGGAAATCCTATGGAGTGGTTCTACTCTGTCACATGGGGTCGCTGTGCATCAGCATCCATAGACAGCACCTAACAACAATCTTTACAGAAGTAGATTGCCAGGTCTTTCTCCCGTGGAGCCGCTGGGTGAGTTCGAACCGCCAACCTGAGAGCTAGCAGCTCAGCGCTTAACCATTATTATTCCTATTTTCCAGATGAGAAAACTGAGACCAGGTGACTCCCAGCAAGAAAACAGCAGTGCTGAGGTTTGACAAAGGCAGTCTGGCCCCAGACTCCACGTTCTCCTCACCACTAGGGGTCACTGTAGAAGGTGGGACAGGCCCAAGGGCTCTCAAGTCCCTCCTGACCCCGCCCACTCTCAGCACCCCCACACTGCTTCCTTGTCTGGAGAGAAGACTGAGCCCATCATAGATGCTCTAAGCCCGGCAGAGCTGATGTTGGGATCCAGGGTTGGCTCTGCCTGCGAGGGGAACAAAGCAATTGGGTTTTGAAGGTTATGTGAGAGTTTGCCAGATAAAGTAGGAGCATTTCCGGCAGAGGGAACAGCCAGTGCAGAGGTCAGGAGGTAAGAGAGAGCCTGGCCCGTTTTTGGGGGGGGCGGGGGGGGAGGAGAAGGAAGACTTTAGGTCTTCAAGGTTAAACTTTATTTAATTTTCACTCAATTGTTCATTCAAAGGAGTCCCTGGCTGGTGCTAATGAAAGTTTAGATGTTCAAATCCACCCAGATGTGCCTTGGAAGACAGACCTGGTGATCTGCTTCCAAAAATTCAGCTGTTGGAAACCCTATGGAGCACAGTTCTCTGACCCACATGCCATGAGTTGGAGTGGACTCCATGGCAGCCAGCTTTTCTTAAGTCTACTGGAGGCAAACTGGTGATAATCAATCACAATTGAAAGCACACTGATCCTCAGGCCAAAGGGATTTGCCTAAATGCCCACACGTGTGTACAAGGGCATTTGGAACGAAGCTACCTGCCCATCAATGGGGAGCTGGTTCATGTCCCTACAGTAGAGTACTACGCAGCTGTGAAAAATGAACAACGCCACTCGGAATGGCACAAACAGTTTGTGATAGATGCTAACCCAAAGGTTGGCAGTTTGAACCCACCTAGCAGTGCCTTGGAAGAAAGGCCTGGCAATCTACTTCCATAAAGTTTACAGCCAAGAAAACCTTACAGAGCAGTTCAACTCCATAACACAGGGGAGCACCATGAGTCAGAATCAACTCCACAGCACTGAGTTTTTTTGGAGGTTTAAGCTTCATTCACTCCATGCTAAAACTACCTTGGTCTGATACAAAACAGTTTACAAGATAAATCAAAACAAGCCTATTGCCATCGAGCTGATTCCAGTCATAGAAACCCTGTAGGACAGAGTAGAAGTGCCCATCGGTTTTCCAAGGCTGAAATGTTTATGGAAGCAGGCTGTCATAACTTCCTCAGGAGATGCGGCTGGTGGCTTCAAACCACCAACCTTTTGGTTAGCAGTGGAGTGCTTAACCACTGTCCAGCCAGGGCTCCTTTAAGCCACATCTATGGCCCTTGAGTCTGTTCTGACTCATACGAAAAGCAAACCCATTGCTTCGAGTCGATTCCTATCATAGCCACTCTGTAAGACGGAGTAGAACTGCCCCACAGGGTTTCCAAGGAGCAGCTGGTGGATTCCAATTGCCGACGTTTTGGTGAGCAGCAAGCTCTTAACGACTGCACCACCAGGGCTCCGTTCTGAGTCATACTGACCCTATTTTAGTCTAACCCTGTACTAAGAAGCCCTGGTGGTGCAGTCGTTAAGTGCTTGGCTGCTCACCAAACGGTTGGCAGTTTGAACTCACCCAGAGGCTCCACAGGAGAAAGGCCTGGCCATCTCCTCCCATAAAAATTCCAGCCTAGAAAACCCTATGGGGCAGTTCTGCTCTGTCACATGAAGTCACTATAAGTTGGAATTCACTCATTGACACAGCAACAACAACCCTGAACTATTCAAGATGGGAACCACTAACCCCATGTGGCTATTGAGCACTTAAAATGCTCTTCAATTGTGAATTTAAATTAAAGGAATGGAAACAGTACCAGGGGTGGGAGGGAAGCAGAAAGGGGGAGTCATTGCTTAGGGGGCACTGAGTTTGTTAATGGTGGTGGAATCATTTGGGAATGGATAGCCGTAATGGTTGCATAACATGATAAACGTAACCAATGTTACTGAAATGTACATGTAAAAAATGTTGAATTGGCAAATGTTTCATTATATATATTTTACCACAATAAAAAAAAAAAAGAAAGAGAAGTAGCATAAAAATTCTTTTTTCCCTTTAAACACAACTTTATCATATTGGCAATGCCCCCATTTCACTATTAAGCCCTCAGCTACAAATCAAAAGGTCGGTGGTTTGAACTCACCCAGTGGCTCCGTGGGAGAAAGACCTGGCAATCTGCTCCCATAAAGATTACAGCTTAGGAAAACCCCTTTGCCTCCCAGGGAGGTTCCGTCTCTCCTCTATCCCTATTCTGTCTGGGGGCAGTTCTACTCTGTCACCTGGGGTCGCAACAAGCCGAAATTGACTGGTCAGCAGGCACACAACAACAACAAAAACCACGACCGCCCTAGAGGCGGAGGGATTTCTAACCCAGAACTTTACCAGGGAGAAAGACAAACACCCAGTTCCTCCTGCTCCGGCAAATTTATTAGAACCTTCTAGCACCCTACCCACCCTACCCGTGGTCCACCTGGTACCCAGAAAGACCCCTGCCTGTGACCAAGGACTACCGGAAAATTGTAGGCCATTCCAGAACCCTGAGGATCCTCTATTATCTGTCCCCTGCCAGCCCAGGTGCTGAACATAAGCAGGTAGGATGGAAGCAAACAGGAAGGGGGAGAGGAGAGATGGAACCTTCCCTGGGAGGCAAGAGGGCCTTCCCAGGAGGCACCCGATGCACTCTAGGGTAAGCGGGTCAGTGTGGCCCAAGAGGCTAACTTACCTTGGGCTCGGTGTACAGGAGCAATGGAGCAGCTGGAGGGGAGGCAGAGGACGGTGCACTGCTGGTCTGCCCAGGTGTGAGCAAGAGGTGACCAGGGAGGAGGAGGAAGTGTTACTACACTTTTAGCAAAATACAGTCTGGGCCCCATGCCTGCTACGTGACCCGTGCTGTCCCGGGAGCTTGAGCAAAGCCCATAGTAAAATTATGAGGCTCCTCTTATCCCTGCTTGCAGGAAGTTGGGGACTGGGGTCACCCTCTTGCCCCACCTGTGGCCTTTGAGGCTGCCCGGCTTTGGGCCTGGGGTCGATCCATCCATAAACTGAAACCAGTTGAGCTGACTCCAACTCATGGCGACCCCTCGTGTGTCAGAGTAGAACTGTGCTCGACAGGGTTTCCAGTGGCTGAGTTTTCCAGAGGCAGATCACCAGGCCTTTCTTCTGGGGTGCCCCTGGGTGGACTTGAACCTCTAATCTTCTGGTTAGCAGCTGAGCACGTTCACAGCTGGCACCACCCAGGGACTCCTTTAAAGTAAAAAGGTTGATCCAGTCACCAGTTCCCAAAGTGTGTTCCGGGGGGGGGGGGGGGCGGGCACCAGGGGTCCCTTGAAGGGGTGGGGAAGGGCAGGTGAACAGGATTTCAAGCCAGGCTCGGGGAGCCGGTCCGTGAGACAGAAGAGACTTTAAGCCCCGTAAGTGAACTCACAGGTGTAACTAGAACTGAGGAGTGTGTGACCCAGTCTGAACTTCCTGGATGTTTGAGGCTGGAGCTAAAACCCTGCAGGGGTTCTCAGAGTAAAAAGGGGAAGAAAGAACCCATGGAAAGGTTACGGGAGGAAGGTCCCGGTATATTGGAGGAACTGGGAGAAATTCAGTGTGGTTGGGTCTTCAGAGCAGGAGAGCAGGGCAGAGCCGCCACACAGTTCAGGCCACGTCAGTCAGCAATGACGTGTTTAGTGCCAAGTAATAGGGAGCCATGGGAGGCTTCAAGCAGAGGGTTCCTCACATCGACTTGTATTTTGTGACGTTCTCTCAGGCTACTGTGGGTGGTGGGGAGGAGGCTGCTGTCACATCCTGGTGAGTGTTGGAGGCTTGTGTTTAGTGACCTCATCAAGCCACTCTGCATGACTCAAAACCAGCCCCTCTCCCTGCCGGGTCCTCCAGGTCCCCAGGAAGTCCCCGGGGAGCCCCCAAACTTCCTGCAGTGGACAAGAGACATGTTCTACAATAGAAGCCCTGGTTGTGCTCTGCTAATCCCACCCTGGACACGAAGGCTGCAGAGCCAAAGCCCTGGGTCCAGCCTGGGGCATCTGGTACTTCCTGTTCCCAAATCAGAAATCATTTCTGAGAGGGCGCTTCACGCTGCCTGCCGTTCCACCATCTGAGGGCGTCCAGTGATTTCCAGCGGTGGTGGTCCCAGGAGGCAGGGCTGGCTCAAAGTGGGGGGTCCCCCCAAGTCAGGGCATTTGCAGAACAGGCAGACCTACATCAACTCATCTCTCCCTCCTTGGCTGGTGGGATTGTCCGGTGACTTATTAAAAAAATCATTCATGGGGCTGATGGTCTTGGTGTCACCGTGTCCTGGGCTGGTGGTCAAGCTTTGCCAGGCAGGACTGCAGTCTCCTCACAGCCACCCTGCCCGTACAGAAACCCAGGCCCAGGGAGACAGTGTTGGCGAACCCTGGAAAGTGGGTCCTTGTCCGGCGCACTTAGACTTGCCAATTATCTGGACACCGGTCTTCTGAGCAAGAGAAAGTAACTTTATTGCAACGCGCAGAGCAAGGAGCCAGAAAGAAGTTCCTCAGACCCGGCTCCTCAAGCTATGGGAAAGCAGGGCTTATATGTGATTTGGGTAGCAAGATGGCGGCCGTGCACGTGTACTGGGGAGAAAAAATTCTAGAAGGTGGTCAGGAAACAGGAGGTGACATGGTTCTGGTCAGACGTCTTACTTCGGAATAGGGTCTGGGTGCTGATTTTCCTTCTGATTCATTCCACCTGTTGCTGTGTCTGCTGTTGAAGTCAATCAGTGGTCACAGCTGGGCTTCCTGCACATTTGGGCAGGCCAAATCTAGGCTGGGCTAGTTTAAAGACTAATGGAAATTTCCCAGCATTCATTAGTAGCAGGTTACAAGAGCAGTTCCTGCCTGGGTGACTTGGAAATTTCAGATGCACCAAGTTGTCTCTGAGAGCCCTGGGGCGCAATTGTTAAGCCCTTGGCTGCTAACCGAAAGGTTGGCAGTTCAAACTCACCAAGCTGCTCCAAGGGAGAAAGAGCTGGTGATTTGCTTCTGTAAGAGTACAGCCAAGTAAATCCTATGGGGCAGTTCTACTCTGTCACATGGGGTCGCCAAGAGTGGGTGGGAATTGACTCAAAAGCACCTAACAACAACACAGGGTGGCCCTGACAGTAGCTGTTGCCACCCCACGCCGCCAGGGACCCGTCTCAGTACCTGTTGCCACTCTATGTATTCTGAGAGGCCCACACACCCCGATTTGGTTTTCTGGATGGGGAAACTGAGGCCCGCTATAGCAGGGTGAACAGCCCAGGGGCTGTGGGGACTTTGGGTGGGGAGCCTCAGAGAAAGAGAGTTAGCAACTTATGGCAGTTCAGCTAGAGGGTGAGGGGTGGGGGTGTGGGAAACAGCCCCCCAGCACTGCCTGGAGATGGTGTGCCAGTGCCCGGGGGCAGCCCAGCACAGAGGTGGGGGCAGTTGGGGGCTCCGCTGAGGCAGGGGTTTGAGTCACTACCATCACCTGCTGAGCCCCCCTTTCATCTCTGTAAAGGAGTGGGTACAGCTGAGCGAAAAGGGGGCGATGACCCCCAGGGCAGCCTAGCACACAGGTGGGGTCCAGAGAGTGTCGGGGGTGGGGCGGGGAAGGAAGCAGGGGGCCCCAGACGGAATGAGTTAAAGACCCACATCAGCCCAGCTCAAAGGAGGGAGGAGGGCAGGATGGAAAATAGCCCCGGATGCCCAGAAGGCGAGAGCCAAGCTCCGGGGCAGCCCAGAATGGGCGCATGGTCGAGAGAGGGGTGTTGGCAGCCATGGGAACCCAGCGGAGGACGCTGATATGCACCCACAACACCGCCCAGCGAGCGCAGGAGCACCCCGCCAGGGGAGGCTGGTTTTGGCCAGAGGGCTGGATCCGACACCTAAACACTGCCCCGCTCCACGGCAGCGCAGTATGTGGCTTTGGGGACCGGGAAGAAGCCGTTCAGCGAGTGTCCACCTACGACCTAGGAAGGCTCGGGGATCCCCCTGAACATCCCCGTCCCCCTTCTCTTCCTCTCCACCCTGGCAGACGCAGCACTCCCACACCGCGACCAGCTTGCGGTGAAGGGGCGCGACCCACCGCTCTGGGCCGGGCGGCCCCTCCACGGCTGCTTCCGCATGCGCGCTGGGGCACCCGGGCGTGGGGGCAGCAAGAGCTCCAGGTGCGCGTGAGCGAGCTGGGCCCGGGATACAGGTCAACGAGAACGCGCTGTTCTGCTACTGAGAGGCTCGTGCGAAGCGGCCGCGCGCTTCTACGACGTGGGGCTGCGGCGCCTGCGCCAGAGCCCCACGTGCGGCGGGAGCGGCTGCGCACGCAGCCCTGCTGCCGTCGGACGCTCTAGAAGGGCGAGGTTTCCTTCGTGGACATGCACAGCCGCTATTGAAACCGGATCACTGGGTCTGTGCCCCAGCGTGCAAGAAACCAACCTTTCAGACGCTGGTTTTGAGAGGAAGAAAAAGTTTATTTCGCAGGCTAGCAAGCGGGAACTCAGAGGTCTCTACCTCAGATTGAGTTCCTCAATTTGAGGAATCATTTACATTTTGTACGTTTAGGGAACTATACATATTCATATAGGGGTGGAGGAAGATAGGTGGGCAGAATCAGGAAGTTCTACATTTTCATAGTTTTTATTATTTACTATGGGGCGGGGCTAAGACTTGGCACGGAAGCGGCCGATGGACTCTTTGCTTCTGAAATGCGCTGGGCCACTGATGTATGTCCAGTGAATTTAGTTGACATGAGTCTTTTTGTTCCTTGACCTGAGTTTGCCCATGCTGTTGAGCACGCGTGGGGGTTCCGAAGTAACCCTTGTCTGCTCCGTGCTTGTCTGACCTTAAACCGGTTAGATCCAGATCTGCCAGGAATTCTCCAGGTAGTCTGTAAAACAACTTAGAGGAAGTGACTGACGTGGTGGGGAGGTGACTGGGAGTGGCCTGATAACTGCTGGAGTACTAATTAGGGGTTTTCCTCTTTCTCCAGGTCCTCTAACAACTCCCCCCTATGATTTGTTCCAGTGCCAGTCTTGGGAATGGGGACGCCGATCACTCTTAGCTGATTTCTGCTGAAAACGGACATTGTTGGATGGATGTTTTCGCGTAAGTCTGAATCTCAGACGTTTGATTTACAGGCTGGAGAGGCTTGTGCCCTTCCCCTGGGAGCAGTACGGGGGACAGAAGGCCTGTAGGCTTTAACCTGTTTTCAGTAAAACGGGTGAAAGGGCGGAGAAGACGCGGGCCGACACTGAAGTTCTTCCAAGTGTCCATCACCCGTTACACTCACTGGTCAGGACGCTTCCCAGGTCTTGCTGGGGTCTGACGGCAGAGGCACTGGCCTGCGGAAGGCACTGGGAGTAAAAGGGTGTGATTGTTAAGGAAGTACTGGAAGTGAGGGGAAAACAAAAGGCTGGGGTACTAGAGAGACGATTGGGCTAAGGTTCACAGCCCACAGCTAGGAGAAAGGGACCAAGGGGGTAGACCCATGACGTGGAGGGGTTGGGAGATGCCAGTGAAGCTGCTCACAAAGGTGGCACAGGGTTTACTCCTGCTAGAGTTACCCCCTGGGTTCTGCTGATGTATCTAACAAGAGGGGAGCTTTTCACCATGTGCTATGGCAGAGACCCATTGGATCACAGCATTATCAGCCCACTGACCTATGGCTGGGATGATGATCTCAAAAGGGCTACGGACCTCATCTTTGGGACAACAGGAGAGAAGTACTCTGGTTGTTACTTGGAGCAGAGACAATGGTTACGTCCAGCAGGGAGGACACAGGAAAGCATACAGGCCCGGAAAATGACAAGCAGTGTAGCAGATACAGTCACGCCAAGACAACAGTCTGCCCTTAGGGCACACGGGGTCTAATGCACGGAAAACATCGGTAAATAAAAACCGGGGCTACTTAGCTGCTAGCGACTTTCTTCTTTTTAAACAGGACTTTAAGTCCATCAACAGGTTCAATAGCATATTCTGTCTTTCCAGGCTGATGTCACTGGTGAAGATTGGGGTGGTGGACTCCTCTTGACTCACTGTCCCGTCATTCCATTCCCAGTGTCACAGGGATGAGCTGTCTGGTTGATCTAAGGAGGATCAGTCTTATACTGGGGCACAAGCTTTAGTCTGGAGTGATGTATCCAAGGTCGGACCCCCTTCACTTTGGCTGAGGAGTGGGTGACTAGGAGAGCTTCAAAAGGTCCTTCGTATCGAGCCCGAAGCTGTTGGCTGGGGGTCCGGTCGTTCCAGTTTTTGAACAGCACCGAGTCTCCGGGGCTCCGGTTATGGAGTGGGGTATCTGTGGGAAACATTACTCTGCTGGCTGCATAACAGTTAACAGCCTTTAAAGTAATAGAGTCTGGACATACCTGACTTTATCTAGTTCCCCGGTCACGGGCCAGTCTGCGTGACTCCAGTGCCCAGGGGCCTGGGGTTTGAGGAACGGTCTCCCATTTAACATTTCGTACGGACTCAACTGGAGTCTGCTTCTAGCGCCTGCCCTAACTCTGAGAACTGCAACGGGAAGAACCTGAAGCCAAGGAAGGTTGGTTTCCTGACGGATTTTGGCCACTGTTTCCTTTAAGGTATAATTCATCTTTTCAGTTTTTCCCAACGTTTCTGGTCTCCAGGAGGCCGGCAGCCTCCAGTTAAGGCCTGAAAGCCCTGGAACCTGTTGAACCACTTGGGCCACAAAAGGCTCCTCTGTTGTCACTCTGAATGGAGACAGGTAAACCAAACCTTGGCATGATTTCCCTCAGCATGGCTTGACTTAACTCCAGCAGCCTTCTCTGTTCTGCAAGGGAATGCCTCTATCCAGTCACTGAAAGTATCTACAAAGACAAGTAAGAATTTCATCCCTCCAGTTGTTGGCGGCATGACAGTGCAGTGAAGTCTGCCTGCCAGTCTGCCCCGGATCCCAAACCTCTGGCTCACACTCCTCCTGTAGGTGGGGTGGGCCTGTCCTGGGATTATTTTTAGCACAGAGCATGCATTGCTGGGTGATAAGCTGAACATTCTTATATAAGTCAGTCCCCACAATCAGCTTTTGTAGCCATGTGGCCAGGGCATGCCTTCCATAAGGGGTGGTGAGGTGGACGGCTTGTACTACATCATACATAAGGTGTCCTGGCACTAACATTTGTCCACTGTCATTATACAGCCACCTGTTTGTTATCTTCTGAGAAGCTCCATTGTTCTCCCTTTTCTTTATCTTGTTGAGAATATCCTGGAGTGAAGGCCTGTGCTACAGTTTTGGCTTATCCAGCTTCCTTAGCTGCCTGATCGGCCAGGCGATTCCCTTTGGCTAAGGTGTTATCCCCGGCTGATGGCCTGGACAGTGTATAACAGCCACCTCGGTGGGGAGGACGACTGCCTGTAGCAACTTTGAAATTTCAGGCTCGTATTTAACTTCTTTACTGGCTGATGTTAGTAATCCCCTCTCTTTCCACACGGCCCCACGTGTATGCACAATAGACAAAGCGTACCTCGAATCTGTGTAAATGTTAATTTTTTGACCTCTTCCCAATTCTAACGCTCTGGTCCGTGCGATCAGTTCAGCCTTCAGGGCTGAAGTTCTGGGAGGAAGGGCTTCCAACTCTAAGGTCTCATGAACGGACACAATAGCATATCCAGCCCCTTGTGTCCCTTGATCCATGAAGCTGCTGCCATCTGAAAAAACTTCAAGGTCTGGTTAGCAAGCAGAGTATCTTGAAGATTGGGTTTTTCCATGTGCGGAAGGCAACAGGCTAGCTTGTTGCTTCATTTCCCCGGTGCTGCTGCTTTCCCTGTTCTTGGTCCCAGCTGTTGTAGACTTTAAAGGCCGCCTCCACTAATTGTGAGGTGGTCACAGCTAGCCCATTCGCTAATTTCTGTAGCTTGCGCCTTATGTCGGGTGTGCTCTGAGACATAAAATTCAGGCTAACAACCTTCTGGAAAGTAGGATCACAGGATTCACATTAGCATGTTTTCTATAAGCTTCTAGGACCCGCTCAAGGAAGGCAGAGGGGTTCTCGTCTGGCTTTTGGTGAACCTCTCGAATTTTGTTAAAGGTTAAGGTTTGGGTTCTCCCCGCCGGAGCCCTTCTGGCATAAATTCTCGATGATGTTGCAAGAAAACTATATCATTTCGCCTGGTTTGGATCCCACTTGGGATCTTGAAGGGGCACAGCCACATATACTGGTCGTCTAGCCAGATTTGCCCCTGCCTCATGAAGCCTTTCTGCCTCCTGTGTAGCCTTTTTTAAAACCATCCTTCTTACCTCCTGAGTCAGCAGGTCTCGGAGGAGGGCTCGTACCTCTACCCGTTTTGGCTGATGAATATCAAAGGTGCTCTGAAAGAACTCTACCATCTGGCTGAGGTCTTCTTGGTAACTGGGCATTGATCTCTTCCAGTTCAGTAAGTCAGTAGATATGAAAGAAGCATGCACCCACACAAAGCCACAGGGTACCCCTTGATCATTGTTCTCTGCCAGAACCTGGCAAAGAGGAAACTTCCTTTGCCCTTCATCAGAAGAGGAAGGTCCCTGGCCAAATTGAACACCACTGTGAGTGTGAGGAGAGGCCATTTCCTTTACTCAGGGTTGTAGGGTTTCTGCTGTTTCCTTAGCTTCTCTTTCCTGTTTCTGACCCTTGCAGGGTCTTGGAGTCATGGTCAGGGGGGCGGTAGCTGCCACCCCTGGCACATAACGGGGTGGGGGTACCATTGGGAAAGGAAGAGGTTCTTAGGGCTCACTTTCTTCTAAAATCTCTTCTTCTTTCTCTTTCTGGTCTTATGGCTTCTCTGCCCTCTGAACCATTAATTTACATTGTTTCTGTACATTTCGGTTTTGATATAATGCCATGAAGGCCTGTACATAAGGGATTTCATACCATCTCTCTTCCCGTTTACAGAACAACGTTAGCTGTAAGATGGTATCATAAGGTAAAGAACCTGATGTTGGACATTTCTCACTCAACCCCAGGGGATACTGTACCCAGTCCTGAAGACAGTACTTGATCATGACTTTCTTTTTTCATATCTCCAGAGCTGAACTGTTTTCCAATTCTTTAAAATCCAACCCCATGGTGAACACTCGGGGATCAACGGTGCGTCTTCCAGTCTCTACTCCACACACACACGCACACACACACACACGCACACACACTGCGTTTACCCTCACGTAAAGCTCTTTTTGTGCCAGCATGCCATATACACCTACACCGAGACCAGACCAGGACCTGAGGTGACCGAGTTTATCTAGGCAGCCTCAACCTCCCCGACAGCCCCGGCGCCACACACCTATGGCACTGCTGTGTCTCTGATAGCTGGATCACCTAACCGTCGGTAATGTTCTTTTTCATAGTTAAGTTGGTGGCCCGGTAGTAAGGTCATTTCTAACTGTCACCTGTTTTTGTAAAGGAAACAGTGAGTTAAAGACTTACATAGAACAAGTTAGAGGTTGTCGGAAGGGAGAGGGCTCTTCTTTTTTGATACTCTGAGAATGGACACTGTCCGCCTCATCTGGGTAGCTTGTTCTCTCTTTGGGTCAGAAGTGAGTGGGTCACTCCATTATCTCCCAGAAACTTTACAGGTTTTCTTTGCACCTTTATGATAACTAGAGGCTTGGGTGGAGGACTGGCCTCCGGTTCCCTTTCAGTCTGATCTACCTTTTAGTGGCACGACCAGGCACTGAGTTGCCTCTTTCTTTTTTAGTTCCTTTGTTTGGTATCTCGTACACTCTCACCGGTCTCTTTTCAAAGGGGTGTGGGGGCTTCTCTGCTCCTGTGGCCTTGGTCTCTCTCCTTTTCTTTGTTTTCTTGGGAGATGGCCTTCAGCCTGCGAGGCGGCAGCTAGGATGGCTGCCTGGTGCTTCTGGTCTGCAACTTTTCTTTCTTGCTCCTTATCTCGGCCAGAGTAAACTTGGCAGGG
The DNA here is from genome assembly GCA_030035585.1 of Dugong dugon. NCBI lineage: Eukaryota > Metazoa > Chordata > Mammalia > Sirenia > Dugongidae > Dugong > Dugong dugon. The sequence continues at coordinate 6,605,623 of CM057462.1, forward strand.
CAGCTCCACTAGCCAAGAGATTTTTTAACCCTGTACCTCCTTCTTTCTGAAGCTTGCTTTTAATATCAGGGGCACTTTGTCCTGTAAAGATCATACTGACCGTTCTGGCATTTTCAAGGTTTTCAGGATCCAGATCGCTGAACTCGTGAACATGGTCTTAAGATACTATGGCTGTCTCAAGAACCAGTCTCAGCCAGAGGATTTTCATTTTCCTGAACGTCCAAATCAGGGCACCCAAAAACTGTTCCGCTCTGTGTGTGTCGGCGGCACGCCCACTGGTGGACAGAAGGACCCAGGAGGCGTGGATACACGGGTCGAGGGAGCTTAACAGTAGGGGCTGTCACTGGCGGTGCAGCTCTGTTGGGTGGATACAGGGCGTAGGGAGGGGGCGTCACACGTGCCGAGGTGGAAGGAGCTGGAAGATCTTCCTTAGGGTCACGAGGAAGGACTGGCAGTTGTGCTTTATCGGTCCCTTTCTGAACTAACATTTTACTTTTTTCTTTAACCCTTTGTTTTGATAAAGAGTCATGAAAGCGTTCACATAATAAGTGTTCACATAATAATTTTCTCATTTACCCTGGCGAGTACAGAAAAGATCAAGTTGGAGGATAGTATAATTTAGAGACCAATTTGCTGGCTACTTTTCCTCATCTGCTGATTCATTTTGAGGCCATGCAGTGTTATCAAAGAAAATCATCTTTTTTTTTTCTTATAGCGTCTGATGTGAAATATTCCCAGTTCTTAAAAAGATGCAGCCTAGTGGCTACATTTTAGGATCTCTTGAACTTTCCTTATTTTCCAGACACACACATGGAGACAGACAGAGTGAGCTCACACCAGACCAGAGGACAGAGTGTCGGGACCACACGGTTAACGGGAACGGACTTACCCATCCGGCGCCTCCAGACCAAAGCAGATCTGTTAACTCCTCTCAAGTTGGGTTTGCACCCTAACTGGGAACGCCGCCGACGGGGCTTGAACTTAACCCGCAGCCTCTGAATTGAAAGAGATACAGGCGTGCACTGAGGGCACTAATAAGCCTGGCCTCAGCCAGTGGGGCTCCAAGGAGACTGGGCAAACAGTAGATAGAACTGTTTAAGGTCCCATCAGGTGTGCCAAAATTGAAACTGGACCAATGGGTCCGTCCCCAGCGTGCAAGGAGCCAATCTCTCAGACGCTGGTTTTGAGAGGAAGAAAGCATTTATTTCGCAGGCTAGCAGGCAGCAACTCAGAGGTCTCGACCTCAGACTGAATTTCTTGGTTTGAGGAAGCATTTACATTTTACAGGTTTGGGGAACTATACATATTCATACAGAGGTGGAGGAAGGCAGGTGGGCAGGATCAGGAAGTTCTACATATTCATATTTTTTATTGATTATTTATTATGGGGGGGGCTAAGACTTGGTACAGTAGCCACCGATGGGCTCTCTTCGCTTCTGAAATGGGCTGGGCTACTGCAGATGAGGCATGCCTCGTGAATTTCGCTCTTTGACATGAGTTTGTTTTTGTTCCTTGACCTGAGTTTTTCCCATGCTGTTGAGCATGCGTGGGGGGTCCGACAGGGTCTGTCAGTTACCCTTGTCTGCTTTGCGCATGTCTGACCTCCTTAAGCCATTAGATCCAGATCGTCAGGAATTCTCCAGAGTCTGCAAAACAACTAAGAGGAAGTGAGCGAGGAGGGGAGGTGACTGGGAGTGGCTTGATAACTGGTGGAGTACTAATTATCTAGGTGTTTTTTAAAGGTCCGCTAGAAACTGGATCCGTCCCCCAACACTTCCTCGCCCCACGGCAGCGCAGTATGTGGGTGGGGGGACCGGGAGAAGCGTTTTAGAGAGTGTGCATCTGCCACCCAGCAAGGGTCTTTTTTTGCAGCGGGGACAGCAAGAGTCGGGGACCCCCTTCTGATCCCGTCCCCCTATTCTTCCTGTCAATCCTTGCAGGACAAACACTCCTGCAGGGAGCCCCGGACGAGGTGGAGCTGGGCGATCTGACTCCCTCCCGGCGGCGGGCGTCCCCCAGATCCGCTTTGTGGGGCCGACCCTCGCCTGCGGCTTGCGTATGCGCGCTGGGGCACGCGGCAGTGCGCCCTGCGCGAGGTCCAGGTACGCAGGAGAGAGCTGCCCGTGAGATTCGCGTCCCGGGAGACACCACTGTTCCGCTGCTGCGCAGGCACGTGCGAGGGAGCTGTGCGCTTTTAAGACCTGGGGCTATGGCGCCTGAGCCAGCAACGGCACGGGCTGCGGGAGCGGGTGCGCGCGTAGCCCTGCTGCCGCCCGATGGCCTAGGAGGACAGCCACAGCCGTTACCACGGGGTTCCCAAGCTGTCGGCGCGTAAGTGCGCCTGCGTGTGACCCCACCTCAACCGGCTTGGCGAGACACCCCATGCCAGACTATATGCAGGACCTGCCGTCGAGGCCAAGGCACTGGCTCTCGCGTTAACTGCGTCGAGCTAAAAGCGTGTGAAAATGGAGCCAGGGACATGATGCTGTGCTCTCTCGGGGGGCCCCCTCTCCAAAAGAGGTAGTTTTGGTACATGGGGAGGAGATGCTGTTCTCCAAGGGGAGATGGGCGATAGGGTGTCATCTGCAGGGGATGATGGGAGGATCCTGTCTGTTTTCAGGGGAAAGGGAGAGAATGTGCAAAAAGAGAGACAAAAGAGAAGTAGGGGCAGTATTGGCAGGGAGCTTCCTTCCCACCTCCCGGACAGTCCCTCTGCCCCTCCTCATAGTGTGGGCTTCTGGGGAGGAAAGGGCAGGACTGGAGTTGGTACAGGCAGGTGGAGCCATTCTGCTGGTGATGAGACTGAGGTCTAGGTGGACCCAGGCCTGCCTTGCCTGATGGCTTCCATAGACCGGGCCCACCAGGGTGAACTCAGAGCCACTATCTCCTGTCACCAGCTAAAAACACCAGCAGCCCACCTCCTCGTGGGGACAGCTCTGGGGTGGACTTCACCTCCGTTGGCTGAAGCCGGCATCTGCTGGGGCATAGCTGGGTCCCCAAGGACTTGTGTTCTATACCCATAAAAGCCCTGCCTGGCCTGGGGCGGAGCGGGTGGGGGGTTATGACGAGCCCCTGTGGAAAAAGCGGGGCGCGATATTTAGGTTTGCCCGCGGTGTCACCTTGATGCTTGACAGGCCCAGGATGGGGTGTTGGGTTCTGGTGGGTCCCATGGTCTCAGAAAGACAGGTGAGCCTATGAGCTGGGGGCTGGCACCTGTAGGTTGAGGGCGTGGACTTTAATTCATCCCCACAGACTGAGGGCTCTGGAGGGTGCACCCTCACCCCCACAAGACAGTTTTCTTAGGCGTGGTCCCCTCCCCTCTCCCTGGTTCTGTCCCCTTTCCCCAACAGGCCCCTCCTCTTCTTCCCACACATCTGAGCTCAGCACCACCCTCCCAGACTTGTCGTCATTCCAAAACTGAAGGGCACAGATCAGAAACTGACCCCAGGGAGGATGACCCAGCCAGGCTCCCTGCCCCCCAGGACTCTGGCTGCAGCTGGAGATACTCGAGGGCAGCTACAAGTAGGACTTCCAGAGAGCTCAAGTGCAGGCTTTGCTGGCAGGGCCCAGAGCGTGGGTCATCTCCTCGGAAGGCAGTTCCCCAGGCAAGACTGGCTGAGGTCCCTGTCCGCCCCCGCAGTCTTTTGACTGTGAGGGTTGGGGTGGTGGATTCCTCTACTCTTTGGGCTGAGTCTGCCTGGCCCTGGAGAGAGGCCGGAGTCTCCGGATGCTATGTAAGCAAGGTGATGCCCACTCAGAGCCTCAGCTTCCCCATCGGGATGGATTTCTGGGTGGCTGGGGAGGCCTCCAGACTCAAGTTGCTGAGTCCAGGATACAGAGCGGCGAAGCTGGTGTCCACCTGAGTCTTGGCCCCTGTGAAGCTCAGCTGCCTCTGTGTGTGTGTGTCTGTGAGTGTGTGCACCCTGCCTCTGCCTCCCTGTTGTCTCCCACCCAGATCCAAATCCCAACCACAGGGTGCGGGCCCAGCTGCCAGACAACTGCAATGTAAACAGAACTGCCCCCGTAGACCCTGGGGCGGGGGTTCTCAGCAACGCACACCACGCACAAGGCTGGGGTTGCTGCCACCGCATACACACTCACACGTACACACACACACACACGCACATGGTGCTCAGCGACTACCATGCCCACATGAACCCAAGCAGACATGGGATCACACACAGGTCACATTCCCACAAGCTTACACACTCCCCACTCACACTCAGGCTCACACACTCAGCGTGGGGTCCTCACACAGGGTCCCACATCCAGCCACGCACACTCACAGCCTCACTCACCGTCACACTCAGATGTACACAGCGTCACAACCACACTCACCCTAACAACACACATCCATTCAGACAGTCACACAGTCACACAACGTTGTCACAAACAGTCTCACACATGGAGCGGGGCAGCCTCACTGCTGCACACTCAGGCAGAGACACTGCTGGACCTCACACTGGACGGGGCAACCACACACAGACGTACACGGAGACACATTGGGAGCCGCGTGTAGTCACAACACACATACACAATCACACGGTCACACAGTTACACGTTCACAGCAACAGTGTCAGTCACACACTTAATGTCATACCCTGGGTCTCCACCGCCCTCCTCGCTCTCACTGACACACACACACACGCAGACACCATCACACATTTAGTCACAGAGGCCCTGTACAGAACTCTACACACCTGCTGGCAGAAGTGTGCACACACATCTACAACTTAGTATCATAGCAGCCTCCCACAGACCCACACATCCTCACGCAGACCCTCTCTCACACTGAAGCATACACACAAGCACACACGCACACAGTCACAGAGCTCCATGTGGCCATACACACTTGCTGACTCACACCCACAAACATACCCCATCGCACACTTCAGGTTGCAGAGCCCCCCACGCTAACCCTGCACTCTCTCATGCACGCACACACAGTCACAGCAGCCCCACACGGCCATGCATGCGCTCACTCACACACACCCCATCACACACTCAGGGCCACAGCCTCCTCAGGCTGGCACGCCCTCACGCTAACGGTCACACTCAACCTGATGGCACCCACACTCCAGCCCCGCGTGGCCCTCCACTCACTCTCACAGCTGCACACACAGCACCGCACCCCCCCTCGCAGGGGGATCCCCGTCCTTCTCTGTCCTGCCCCCATCCCTCGGGCAGCCACGCCCAGGCACCTGTGCCCCAGGCTCTGAACATATCCGGTCCCCTTGTTGAAGGCCTGCCCCCACCAGAGACCCCCAGACACCCTGGTCCCAAACCCACTATGGTCTCACTAACCTGCAAGACCACCCCCAGGTGCCAGCTGGAGGAGGGGTTCCCATGGGGCTTTGAACACCTGACAGCCCTGACCCCAAGGGCTGTACATGGTCTCAGGCCGGTTCTTCCACCTCCGAGCCTTTGGGGCCGGATCCTCCTCTGGGGTGGGGCCATCCTGGGCGCTGTAGGGTGTTGAGCAGCATCCCTGGCCTCCACCCACCAAGTGCCTGTAACACCCTGCCTCCTGCTGTGACAACCAAAATACGGACATGCCCACGTCCCCTGGGGGCAGACGGGCCCTGGGTGAGGCGCACGCTCTAGGAAAAGGGGGCACAGCACTGTTCCTCACAGCATCCCAGCTGGAGAGGGGTGACGATGTTGCGACCTCAGACCACACAGGCAGTGAGCACAGCAGTGACAATCACGGGAAGACCAACCAGAACTGTCACTGCCGGGAGCACCACTCCCCGCTCCCGGGGAGCTGGTTCCCAGAGGGCGAGTTCCTCGGTGTGGGGTGCTCCCCAGCAGGTGAGCTCCTACAGGTGAGGTCCCAGCAGGTGAGCTCCCAACTGTGCAGTCCAGGCAGGTGAGGTCCCAGCAGCCCAGGCCCCAGGCCGCTGGCTCATGTGAACCACGAGGCTATGCTGGGCACCGTCTGGTACCTGGACTCCTGCTGCAGCCGCCAGCAGGCCTCGCAGTAGTCCTGGGCCCAACTTCTGGAGCAGGGGCGCAGTGTCTCCCGCCAACGGAAGTATCTCAGGTAGGCGGCCTGGTCCTTGTCCAGAGCCTGCAGGTGCTGGGCCAGGGCCTGGGGGCTTGGGAAGTCATCCACGTGGATGAAGGCATCTGGCGGCAGGAAGCGCTCATAATTGCTTCTGCTGGGGCCCAGCACCACGGGCACGGCCCAGGCCTGGAGGGCGTTCTTCCACAGCTTCTCCGTGATGTAGTCAGGATGCACGGAGTTCTCGAACGCCAGGTAGAATTTGTACTGGGCCAGCACCTCCATCATGGTCGCGGGGGGCAGCGGCTGGTGGGAGCGCCCGTACACGTCCACTTTGAGGTGGGGTTGCAGCTGCTGGTAGTACCGCACCCGGACTGACTTCACGTTCCAGTTGGAGACCACCCAGGCCACCAGCTTGGTCTTGGCCGAGAGGTGGGCCAGCGCATTGGCAGGCTGGCCGGGCCACGGCTCGAGCCAGCCATAGGGCGTGAAGATGTCCGAGTCGCTGCGGTAGGACATGGTCAGATTGAAGTAGCCGTCTACCGCCCCCAAGTGCTGGAGGTTGGAGGGTGGCTCCAAGTTGAACCAGACCCAGCGCTGGCCCTGCGGCCGTGGGGAGGGCGGGAGCTGCGCCGAAGGCCTGGACATGATGTCCCAGTGATGCACAATGACCGCGTCTGCCTGCCGGTACACTCCGCGGTTGGTGGTCAGCTGGCAGTCGGCCGTGCCAGGCCGCAGCGTCGAGCAGCGGGACAGATGCACAGGGACCTTGAAGGGCCACGTCCACAGCAGGACGACCAGGGACGGGTGACGGGGGGTAAACTGGCAGGACTCGTTGGTAGATTTAGCGAGGGGTTCCACGGTCGGGGGCTTGCCTGGAGCCACACGCAGGTAAGAGAAGATGCACAGAGCCAAAAGCAGCTGGAACAGCAGCCCAAAGAGACAGTGGCGCCAGGGATATTGTACCTTGGCCCAGCAGATGGGATCCATGGGTCAGAGAAGCTGGGAGGAGGGGAAAGCAGAGAATGTGTCATTGACAACAAAAATAACAGCTGGCACCTAGAAGGGCGAAGCAGGGGTCGTCAACGATAATTATCATGCCTCCTAAGGTGGTTGTGGTTAGGTGGTGGTGGTTTGTTTTTGACTCATTGTGACCCCATTTGACAGAGTTGAACGGCCGCATGTGGTTTTCTTGGAGCCTTGGTGGTGCAAATGGTTAAGTGGTTGGCTCTTAACTAAAAGGTTGGCGGTTCAAACGTACCAGGTGTTTCAAACCTACCCAGCAGTTCTGCTGAAGAAAGACCTGGCGATCTGCTCCCATAAAGATTACAGCCCGGAAATCCTATGAAGTGATTCTGCTCCGTCACATGGGGCCGCTATGCGTCAGCATCTAGCAGACAGCACCGAACAACAATCTTCACAGAAATAGATTGCCCGGTGTTTCTCTCGTGGACCCGCTGGGTGAGTTTGAACCGCCAACCTGAGAGCTAGCAACTCAGTGCTTAACCGTATTATTCCTATTTTGCAGTTGAGAAAACGTTGACCAGGTGACTCCCGGCAAGAAAACGGCAGAGCTGGAGTTTGACAAAGGCGATCTGGCCCCAGACTCCACATTCTACTTGTCACGAGGGGTCACTGGGGAAGTGGGACGGGCCCCAAGGGCTCTCAAGTCCCACCCTGACCCCACCCACTCCCAGCACCCTCACACTCCTTCCTAGTCTGGAGAGAAGACTGAGCCGGTCATAGATGCTCTAAGCCCCATGGAGTTGACATTGCAATCTGGGGCTGGCTCTTCCTGGGAGGAAGACAAAGCAGTTAGGCTTTGAAGGTTATGTAAGAGTTCGCCAGTTAAAGTAGGAGCATTCCTAGCACAGGGAACAGCCACTGCAAAGGTCTGGAGGTGAGAGAGAGCCTGGCTCGTTTTTTGGGAGTAGGGGTAGGAAGATCTTAGGTCTTCAGACTTAAGCTTTATTTAATATTCACTCAGTTGTTCATACAAAGGGGTCCCTGGCTGGTGAAAATGAAAGTTGGGAGGTTCACATCTCTCCAGACGTCTGTTGGAGGAAAGGCCTGGCGATCTGCTTCCATAAAGATTACAGCCAGGAAAATCCTATGGAACAGTTGTACTGTGTACCAGGTGGGGGCGCCATGAGTTGGAATCACTCCACAGCACTGGCTGTTTTGAGGCCTAAGCTTCATTACCTTGATACTAAAACCACCACAGTCTGATACAAAATAGTTTACAAGGTAAATAAAAGCCAAAACAAACCTATCGCCATCGAGTTAATTCCAGTTGTAGTGACGCCGTAGGACAGGGCAGAACTGTCTTCCACGGAGAGGCTGGTGGGTTGGAAACACTGACCTTTCAGTTCATATTCGAGTGCTTAACCACTGTGCCACTGGAGCTCCTTTAGCCACATTCGTTACCGTCGAGTTGATTCGGACTCATGGTGACCCTTTTTCAGTCTTGGCCTGCATTAAGGAGCCCTGGTGGTGCAACGGTTAAGCACTCGGTTGCTGACCGAAAGGTTGGGAGTTTGAACCCACCCAGTGGCTCCAAAGAAGAAAGACCTGGCCATCTGCTCCCCAAAATATTACAGCCTAGAAAAAGCCTGTTGGGAAGTTCTGCTCTGTCCTGTGGGGGTGCCATGAGTTGGAATCTCCTCGAGGGCACCGAACAAAAACAACCCTGAACTGTTCCAGATGGGAACCACTAGCCCCATGTGGCTATTAAGCACTTAAATTGCTATTCAGTTGTGAATTTATATTAAATAAACAAATAATACCAGGGGTTGGAGGGACGCAGAAACGGGGGAGTCATTACTTCGGGGGGCACTGAGTTTCTGTTAATAATGGTGGGACAATTTGGGAATGGATAGCCATAATGGTTGTGTAACATGAACATAATCAATGTCACTGAATTGTACCTGTAGAAAATGCTGAATTGGCCAGTTGCAGTTGAGTGGATTATGACTCATAGTGAGCCTACAGGACAGTGTAGAACTGCCCCATAGGCTTTCCAAGGAGTAGCTGGTGGATTGGAACTGCTGACTTTTTGGTCAGCAGCCAAGCTCTTAACCACTGCACCACCAGGGCTTCATATATATATACATATATGAAACCATAATAAATCGATTAAAAATGTTGAATTGGCGAATATTTTGTTATATAGTTTTATGGATTGAATTGTGTCCCCCCAAAATATGTATCGTAAATCCTAATGTCTATGCCTGTGGTTATAATCCCATTTGGGAATGGGTTGTCTTTCTTATGTTTTGAGATATAAAAGGGATTAAGCAAGTAAACGAGTGAGCAGAGATGGGGGAAGACTGATACCAAGTCACATGGAGATCTCCAGGGAACCTGGAAACAAGCTGAAGAGACAGGGACCTTCCCCCAGAGCCGACAGAGAGAGAAAGCCTTTCCCTAGAGCCGGTGCCCTGAGTTCACACTTCTAGCCCCCTAAACTGTGAGAGACTAAATTTTCTGTTTGTTAAAGCCACCTGCTTGGGGTATTTCTCTTACAGCAGCACTAGATGACTAAGACAGAATTGGGTCCTGGGAGTGGGGTGTTGCTCTAACAGATACTCAAAATGTGGAAACGGTTTTGAAACTGTGAATGGATAGAGGACTCAGAAGGCAGTGAGAACTATTAACACCAGAGACGGCTCAGATGGTGAGAAGCGGCGGCAGAGGACTGGCAGCGGCAAAACCAGGAGACCAGTGCCAGACAGCGCTGGAGCCGACCCACGGAGTGAGAGAGCTGAGTGCCTGTGCGCAGGAGGCTTCCTGGTGGAGTAGGGTGCCTCTGGGCACTTATCCGTGGAGCTAGGCTTGCTGCCCTGTGGACCAAGAGAGCTGTGTGCCTTCCAGGCAAAGTTTACTGGCAGAGTGGGGTGCTTCCAGGCACTTATTGGTGGAGCTGCAGAGCTTTGAAACACTTGCCCCAGCAGGGCAGATGCAGGCAGAGATGCCCAAGGGGCCAAGAGGCCAAGAAACCAGGAAGCAGAAGCTGAAGAGACAAGGAACATAGGAAGCCAAGTGGCCTCACTCTGAAAGGGTACAGCCATAACCTCTGGGGTTTCATAGGGTGGAGCCACAGCCCCTGGTGTTTCTAAGGGTGGAGTCGCCTCTCAGATAGACTGAGGAGAATGGTGCACTTAGGCAACGGAGCAGAGTTGCCGTCCCAGTGGGCCTGGAAGGCAGAGCTGAAGCCCGGGGCCGAGGGGCCTTCACTCAGAATCTGGAGAGTGTGGCCAATACCTAGAGTCTGGATGGCAGGGCCACTGTATAAATGGTCTCAGAGAACAGAGGATTATTTTCAAAGCCTTGAGGGCTGTGTTCTGCTGACTTGCTTGGTGCCTGTTATCCCTTCTTTCTCCCCAGTTCCTCCCATTTGTAATGGAAACGTCTGTCTTGTGCCCGTTCTGCCATTGTACCTTTGGAAGCAGATAACTTGTATTCTGGATTTCACAGAGGAAGAGGAAGTTCTGGATTTTGCACTTGAAGTAAGACTTTTGCTATGATATGACAGGGTGAATATGTTTTACATGTGGCAAGGAGATGAATTTTGGGGGACAAAAGGGTGGAATGTCATGGATTGAGTAGTGTCCCCCAAAAATATGTGTATCGATTTGGCTGGGCCGTGATTCCCAGTATTGTGTGATTGTTCACCATTTTGTCATCTGATGTGATTTTCCTATGTAGTGTAAATCCTACCTCTATGATGTAATGAGGCGGGACAGATGGCAGTTATGTTAGTGAGGCAGGACTTAATCTACAAGATTAGATTGTGTCTTGAGCCAATCTCTTTTGAGATATAAAAGAGAGAAGCCAGCAGAGAGACGGGGGGACCTCATACCATTAAGAAAGCAGCACCAGGAGCAGTGTGCTTCCTTTGGACCCGGGGTTCCTGCGCAGACAAGCTCCTAGTCCAGGGGAGGACTGATGAAAAGGACCTTCCCCCCAGAGCTGACAGACAGAAAGCCTTCCCCTGGAGCAGACACCCTGAATCTGGATTTCTAGCCTACTTTACTGTGAGGAAATGAATTTCTCTTTGTGAAAGCCATCCACTTATGGTACTTCTGTTACAGTGGCATTAGATAAGTAAGACAACCCAGTTCCTCCTGCTCGGTCTAATTTATCGGAACCTTCTAGCAACCGTCCAACTCCAACCTGGTCCACCTGGTACCCAGAAAGACCCCTGCCTGTGTCCAAGGACTACTGGAAAATTATAGGCCATTCCAGAACCCGGAGGACCATCTACTATCTGTCCCCCGCCAGCCCCGGCACTGAACATAAGCAGCTAGTATGGAAGCAAACAGGAGGGGGGAGAGGAGAGAGGGAACCTTCCCTGGGAGGCAAGAGGGCCTACCCAGGAGGCACCCGATGCACTCTAGGGTAAGCGGGTCAGTGTGCCCCAAGAGGCTAACTTACCTTGGGCTTGGTGTACAGGAGCAATGGAGCAGCTGGCGGGGAGGCAAAGGATGGCAGGACTGCTAGTCTCCCCAGGTGTGAGCGATATGTAAGCAGGGAGGAGAAGGAAGTGCTCCTATACCTTTAGGACAACACAGTCTGGGCCACGTGGCTGCCACCAGGTGACCATGGCCCGTAAGATAGACCAAAGTCCGTGATAAAGCTGTCCTGAGAGACAGACCGAAGTCCATGATAAAGCATGGGGCTCCGCTTATCCCTGCTGTGCAGGAAGTTGGAGATGAGGCTCACCCTCTGGCCCCACCTGTGGCCTTTGAGGCTGCCTGGCTTTGGGCCTACAGTGGATCCATCCATAAACTGAAACCAGTTGAGCTGACTCCAACTTATGGCGACCCCTCGAGTGTCAGAGTAGAACTGTGCTCCACAGGGTTTCCAGTGGCTGAGTTTTCCAGAAGCAGATCACCAGGCCTTTCTTCTGGGATGCCCCTGGGTGGACTCGAACCTCCAATCTTCTAGTTAGCAGCCGAGCGTGTTCACACTTAGCACCACCCAGGGACCCCTATAAAGTGAAAAAAAAAACGTCAATTCCGACTCATAGCAACCCTACAGAGTGAAAATGTGGACGCAAATCACCGGTTCCCAAAGTGGGTTCCATTGGGAGGGGACACCAGGGGTCCCTTGTGAGGGTAGGGGAGGGCAGGTGAGCAGGATTTCAAGCTTCCCACCCACCTCCACTTCCCTCCCACTCCACCTCATTCAGCGAGTCAGTCCCCAAAGGTTCCTGGACACCTACTCTACCCCAGGTGTGGGGAGCCGGTGCATGAGGCAGAGAGGATTTAAACCCCCAAGTGAACACACAGGTGTAACTAGAAGTGAGGAGGAGGGTGTGACCCGGTCTGAGCTTCCAGGATGTTTGAGTTGAGAGTTAAAGCCCTTCAGGGGTTCTCGGAGTAAAAAGGGGAAGAAAGAACCCATGGAAAGGTTACGGGAGGAAGGTCCCGGTATACTGGAGGAACTGGGAGAAATTCAGTGTGGTTGGGTCTTCAGAGCAGGAGAGCAGAGCAGAGCTACACAGTTCAGGCCATGTCAGTCAGCGATGACGTGTTTAGTGCCAGGGTAATAGGGAGCCGTGGGAGGCTTCAAGCAGAGGGTTTCTCATGCCCACTCGTATTTTCAGATGTTCTCTGAGGCTGCTGCGGTGTCCTGGCGAGCGATGAAGGGCGTCTGGATAAAGGCTGTGTTCGGGGCTCACGTCTGGTGGCCTCATTAAACCCCTCCTCGTGACTCAAAACCAGTCTCTCTCCCAGCTGGGTCCTCCAGGTCCCCAGGGGCCCCCAAGCTTCCTGCAGTGGACGGGAGACATGTTCCACAATAGAAGCCCTGCTTGTGCTCTGCTAATCCCACCCTGGACACAGAGGCTGCAGAGCCAAAGCCCTGGGTCCGGCCTGGGGTGTTGTCTTAGTTATCTAGTGCTGCTGTAACAGAAATACCACAAGTGGATGGCTTTAACAAAGAGAAGTTTATTCTCTCTCAGTCCAGTAGGCTACAAGTCCAAATTCAGGGAGTCAGCTCCAGGGGAAGGCTTTCTCTGTTGACTCTGGAGGAAGATCCTTGTGATGCATCAGCCTTCCCTTGGTCTGGGAGCATCTCAGCAAGGGAATGTTAGGTCCAAAGGATGCGCTCTGCTCTCAGCACTGCTTGCTTCGTGGTATGAGGTTCCCATGTGTGTCTGCTCGCTTCTCCCTTTTATATCTCAAAAGAGATTGGCTTAAGACACTATCCAGTCTTGTAGACTTCATCAGTATAACCTCATCATAATGATAGGGTTACAGCACGTAAAGAAATCACATATAACCTCATCATAGTGATAGAGTTTACAACACGTAAGAAAACCACAACAGATTACAAAATGGCACACAATACTGGGAATCATGACTCAGCCAAGTTGACATATTTTGGGGGGACACAGTTCAATCCGTGACAGGCATCAACTACTTCCTGTTCCCAGATCAGAAATCATTTCTGAGAGGGCACTTCACGCGGCTGCTGTTCCACCATCTGAGGGCATCCAGTGATTTCCAGTGGTGGTGGTCCTAGGAGGCACGGCTGGCTCAAGTGTGGTGGGGGGTCCCCCAAGTCAGGGCATTTGCAGAACAGGCAGACCTACATCAACTCATCTCTCCCTCCTTGGCTGGTGGGATTCTCCGGTGACTTAGTAATCGTTTATGGCGCTGACAGCCTTGGTGTCACCGGGTCCTGGGTTGGTGGCCAAGCTTTGACAGGCAGGACTGCAGTCTCCTCACAGCCACCCTGCCTGTACAGAAACCAAGGCCCAGGGAGTGAGCAGTTGCTTGCCTGGGTCACAGGGAAATTTAAAATGCACTAAGCTCTCTCCAAGAAGCTCTGGGGGCTCAATGCTTAAGCACTTGCTGCTAACCGAAAGGTTGGAAGCTCGGGCCCACCCGGTTGCTCCAAGGGAGAAAGACCCGGTGATTTGCTTCTGTAAAGATTACAGCCAAGAAAACTCTATGGGGCAGTTCTGCTCTGTCATACGGGGTCTTCATGAGTCGGAATCGACTCAACAGCACCTAACAACCGGGTCGCCCTGACAGTAGCTGTTGCCACCCCACGAGGCGAGGGACCCCTGCCTCAGTACCTGTTGTTTTTCTATGGATTCTGGGATGCCCAAACACCCTGATCTGGTTTTTTGGATGGGGAAACAGGCCTGCTGAAGAGGGATGAACACCCCAGGGGATGGGGACTTCTGTGTGGCGAGCCTCTGAGAAAGAGGGTTAGCAATTCAGGACAGTTCAGTTACAGGGGGAAGGGTTGTGAGTGTGGGAAGCAGCTCCCCAACACTGCCTGGAGATGGTGTGCCAGTGCCCGGGGGCAGCCCAGCACAGGGGTGAAGGCATCGGGTGCCCAGCTGGGGCCGGGGTTTGAGGCACTATCACCACCTGCTGAGCCCCCCTTTCTCTCTGCAAAGGATTGGGTACAGCTGAGCGAAAAGGGGGGATCCAGAGAAAGTGTGCGGGGGCGGGGAGTGGCGGGAAGGGACTGCGGGAAGGGAGGAGGGGGCCCCAGAGGGAATTAGAGACCCGGATGAGCCCAGCTCAGAGGAGGGAGGAGGGCGGGATGGAATATAGCCCCGGGCCCCCAGAAAGGGCTAGCCAGGCTGTGGGCAGCGCAGCGAGGGCGCATGGTTGAGAAGGGGGGTGTTGGCAGCCATGGGGACCCAGCATAGGAAGCTGATATGCACCCCGACAGCGCCCAGCTGTCGATGTCGATGAGCATCCCAGCCGGGGAGCCTGCTTTTGGCCAGAGGCTGGATCCGAACCTCCAACTTTGCGCCGCCCCAGGGCAGGGCAGTATGTGGGTGAGGGGTCCGAGAAGAAGCGGTTCAGAGTGTGCATCTGCGCCCAAGCAAGGGTTATGTTTTGCAGGGGCGACAGCACGGGTCGGGGACCCCGTTGCTGATGCCCGTCCCCCCTTCCCTTCCTCTCCACAATCGCGGACCCAGCACTCCTACAGGGCACACCGGACGTGGTGGAACCGCACGACCTGGCAGCCCTGGGTCTGCGCAGGCCGGCCTGAGCGCGGCAGCGGCACGCAGCGGTGCTACTTGCGGGAGCTCCAGGTGCGCTTGACCAAGCTGGACTTCGGATACAAGCAGGTCGAGACGGCGGTGTTCCACTACTGCGCAAGCGCGTGCGAAGCGTTGCCCGTCTACGACCTGGGGCTACGGCGCGTGCGCCAGCTGCGGCACGTGCGTCTAGAGCAGGTACGGGCGTCTGGAGCAGGTGCGCGCGCAGCTCTGCTGCGGTCCGACGCCCTACGAGGACGAGGTGTCCTTCGTGGACACGCACAGCCGCGACCACACCGTTGACGAGCTGTCGGCCCGTAAGACCTCCTGCGTGTGACCCTACCTCGCCAACCCGCGAGACGGCCCCGCGCCGGACTGACCATGCGCGTAAGATGCCGTCGAGGCCACGGCAGTGATTCTCGCGATACCTGCATGTAGCTAAAGTGTGTGAAAGTGGAACCAGGGTCTTGATTCTGCGCTTCCGAGGTGCTCATCTCCAAACGAGGCGGGGAGGAGACGCCGTCTCCACTGGGGAGAGGGGGGCGATAGGGTGTCATCTGCAGGGGATGATGGGAGGATCCTGTCTGCGTTCGGGGGGGAAAAGGAGAGAATGTGCAAAGAGAGGGACAAAAGAAAAGTGGGGGCAGGGTTGGCAGGGAGCTTCCTTCCCACCTCCCGGACAGTCCCTCTGCCCCTCCTCACAGTGTGGGCTTCTGGGGAGGAAAGGGCAGGACTGGAGTTGGTACAGGGAGGTGGAGCCATTCTGCTGGTGAAGAGACTGAGGTCTAGGTGGACCCAAGCCTGCCTTGCCTGATGGCTTCCATAGACCGGGCCCACCAGGGTGAACTCAGAGCCACTATCTCCTGTCACCAGCTAAAAACACCAGCAGCCCACCTCCTCGTGGGGACAGCTCTGGGGTGGACTTCACCTCCGTTGGCTGAAGCTGGCACCTGCTGGGGCATAGCTGGGTCCCCAGGGACTTGTGTCGTGTACCCATAAATCCCTGCCCGGCCTGGGGCATGGGGGTGTGGGGTTATGGCGAGCCCCCGTGGAAAAAGTGGGGCACAATATTTAGGTTTGCCCGCGGTGTCACCTTAATGCTTGACAGGCCCAGGATGGGGTGTTGGGTTCTGGCGGGGCCCATGGTCTCAGAAAGGCAGGTGAGCCTATGAGCTGTGGGCTGGCACCTGTAGGTTGAGGGCATAGACTTCTAATTCATCCCCACAGACAGGGCTCTGGAGGGCGCCCCCTCACCCCCAAGACAGTTTTCTTAGGCATGGTCCCCTCCCCCCACCAGGCCCCTCCTCTTCTTCCCACATATCTGAGCTCAGCACCGCCCTCCCAGACTTGTCCTCATTTCGGAAACCAAAGGGCACAGATCAGAAACTGACCCCAGGGAGGATGACCCCGCCAGGTTCCCCGTCCCCCAGGATTCCGGGTGCAGCTGGAGACACTGGAGGGCAGCTAACAAGCAGGACTTCCAGGGAGCTCAAGTGCAGGGTTTACTGGCAGGGCGCAGAGCGTGGGTCATCTGCTCAGAAGGCACTTCTGGGCAAGGCTGGCTGAGGTCCCTGTCCGCCTCCGTGGTCTTTTGACTGTGAGTTTTGGGGGGGTGGATTCCTCCACTCTTTGGGCTGAGTCTGCCCGGCCCTGCGGAGAGGCCGGAGTCTCCAGATGCTGTGTAAGCAAGGTGATGCCCACTCAGAGCCTCAGTTTCCCCATCGGGATGGATCTCTGGATGGCTGGGGAGGCCTCCAGACTCAAGTTGCTGAGTCCAGGACACAGAGCGGGAAAGCTGGTGTCCACCTGAGTCTTGGCCCCCGTGAAGTTCATCTGCCTGTGTGTGTGTGCGTGCGTGCGTGCGTGCGTGCGTGTGTGCGTACCCTGCCCCAGCCTCCCGGAACCTCAGGCCCCCGTTTTCTCCCACCCAGATCCAAATCCCAACCACAGGGTGCGGGCCCAGCTGCCAGACAACTGCAATGTACACAGAATTCCCCCCGCAGACCCCGGAGCGGGGTACTCAGCAACACACACCACGCACAAGGCTACTGTCACCACACACACACACACACGCACACACACACACACACACACACACACACACACACACACACACACACACTGCTCAGCGACTACCACGCCCACATGAACCCAAGCAGACATGGGGTCACACACAGGCCACATTCCCACAAGCTTACACACTCACCACTCACACTCAGGCTCACACACTCAGCGTGGGGCCCTCACACAGGGTCCCACATCCAGCCACACATACACATCCAGCCTCACCGTCACACTCAGACGTACACAGCATCACAACCCCACTCGCCCTAACAACACACCTCCGTTCAGACAGTCACACAGTCACACAACGTTGTCACAAACAGTCTCACACACGGAGCGGGGCAGCCTCACTGCTGCACATTCAGGCAGAGACACTGCTGGACCTCACACTGGACGGGGCAACCACACACAGACGTACACGGAGACACATTGGGAGCCGCGTGTAGTCACAACACACATACACAATCACACGGTCACACAGTTACACGTTCACAGCAACAGTGTCAGTCACACACTTAATGTCATACCCTGGGTCTCCACCGCCCTCCTCGCTCTCACTGACACACACACACACGCAGACACCATCACACATTTAGTCACAGAGGCCCTGTACAGAACTCTACACACCTGCTGGCAGAAGTGTGCACACACATCTACAACTTAGTATCAT
The DNA here is from genome assembly GCA_030035585.1 of Dugong dugon. Taxonomy (NCBI): domain Eukaryota; kingdom Metazoa; phylum Chordata; class Mammalia; order Sirenia; family Dugongidae; genus Dugong; species Dugong dugon. The sequence goes on from CM057462.1 coordinate 6,623,377, forward strand.
AGCAGCCTCCCACAGACCCACACATCCTCACGCAGACCCTCTCTCACACTGAAGCATACACACAAGCACACACGCACACAGTCACAGAGCTCCATGTGGCCATACACACTTGCTGACTCACACCCACAAACATACCCCATCGCACACTTCAGGTTGCAGAACCCCCCACGCTAACCCTGCACTCTCTCATGCACGCACACACAGTCACAGCAGCCCCACACGGCCATGCATGCGCTCACTCACACACACCCCATCACACACTCAGGGCCACAGCCTCCTCAGGCTGGCACGCCCTCACGCTAACGGTCACACTCACACCTGATGGCACCCACACTCCAGCCCCGCGTGGCCCTCCACTCACTCTCACAGCTGCACACACAGCACCGCACCCCCCCCTCGCAGGGGGATCCCCGTCCTTCTCTGTCCTGCCCCCATCCCTCGGGCAGCCACGCCCAGGCACCTGTGCCCCAGGCTCTGAACATATCCGGTCCCCTTGTTGAAGGCCTGCCCCCACCAGAGACCCCCAGACACCCTGGTCCCAAACCCACTATGGTCTCACTAACCTGCAAGACCACCCCCAGGTGCCAGCTGGAGGAGGGGTTCCCATGGGGCTTTGAACACCTGACAGCCCTGACCCCAAGGGCTGTACACGGTCTCAGGCCGGTTCTTCCACCTCCGAGCCTTTGGGGCCGGATCCTCCTCTGGGGTGGGGCCGTCCTGGGCGCTGTAGGGTGTTGAGCAGCATCCCTGGCCTCCACCCACCAAGTGCCTGTAACACCCTGCCTCCTGCTGTGACAACCAAAATACGGACATGCCCACGTCCCCTGGGGGCAGACGGGCCCTGGGTGAGGCGCACGCTCTAGGAAAAGGGGGCACAGCACTGTTCCTCACAGCATCCCAGCTGGAGAGGGGTGACGATGTTGCGACCTCAGACCACACAGGCAGTGAGCACAGCAGTGACAATCACGGGAAGACCAACCAGAACTGTCACTGCCGGGAGCACCACTCCCCGCTCCCGGGGAGCTGGTTCCCAGAGGGCGAGTGCCAGGGTGGGTGCGGTCCCCAGCACGTGAGTTCACGGCAGGTGAGGTCCCCGCAGGTGAGGCCCCGGCAGGTGAAGCCCAGCAGGTGAGGTCCCAGTAGGTGAGGTCCCGGCAGGTGAGGCCCCAGAAGGTCAGGTCTCAGCAGGTGAGGCGCCAGTAGGTGAAGTCCCAGCAGGTGAGGTCCCCAGGAACTGAGGTTCTTCCTGGCAGGTGAGATCTCCAGTAGCTTAGGTTCCTCCTGAAAGGTGAGCTCCCACCAGTGAGGTCCAGGCAGGTGAGGTTCCCAGCAGGTGAGGTTCCAGTAGGTGAGGTCCCAGCAGGTGAGCTCCTGCAGGTGAGCTCCTGCCGGTGAGGTCTGGGCAGGTGAGGTTCCCAGCAGCCCAGGCCCAGGCCGCTGGCTCATGTGAACCACGAGGCTATGCTGGGCACCGTCTGGTACCTGGACTCCTGCTGCAGCCGCCAGCAGGCCTCGCAGTAGTCCTGGGCCCAACTTCTGGAGCAGGGGCGCAGTGTCTCCCGCCAGCGGAAGTATCTCAGGTAGGCGGCCTGGTCCTTGTCCAGAGCCCGCAGGTGCTGGGCCAGGGCCTGGGGGCTTGGGAAGTCGTCCACGTGGATGAAGGCATCTGGAGGCAGGAAGCGCTCATAATTGCTTCTGCTGGGGCCCAGCACCACGGGCACGGCCCAGGCCTGGAGGGCGTTCTTCCACAGCTTCTCTGTGATGTAGTCAGGATGCACAGAGTTCTCGAACTCCAGGTAGAATTTGTACTGGGCCAGCACCTCCATCATGGTCGCGGGGGGCAGCGGCTGGTGGGAGCGCCCGTACACGTCCACTTTGAGATGCGGCTGCAGCTGCTGGTAGTACCGCACCCAGACCAACTTCACGTTCCAGTTGGAGACCACCCAGGCCACCAGCTTGGTCTTGGCTGAGAGGTGGGCCAGCGCATTGGCAGGCTGGCCAGGCCACGGCTCGAGCCAGCCATAGGGCGTGAAGATGTCCGAGTCGCTGCGGTAGGACATGGTCAGATTGAAGTAGCCGTCTAGCGCCCCCAAGTGCTGGAGGTTGGAGGGTGGCTCCAAGTTGAACCAGACCCAGCGCTGGCCCTGCGGCCGTGGGGAGGGCGGGAGCTGCGCCGAAGGCCTGGACATGATGTCCCAGTGATGCACAATGACCACGTCTGCCTGCCGGTACACTCCGCGGTTGGTGGTCAGCTGGCAGTCGGCTGTGCAAGGCCGCAGCCTCGAGCAGTGGGACAGATGCAGAGGGAACTTGAAGGGCCACGTCCACAGCAGGACGACCAGGGATGGGTGACGGGGAGTAAACTGGCAGGACTCTTGGCAGATTGAGCAAGGGGTTCCACGGTCGGGGGCTTGCCTGGAGCCACACGCAGGTAAGAGAAGAGGCACAGAGCCAAAAGCAGCTGGAACAGCAGCCCAAAGAGACAGTGGCGCCAGGGATATTGTACCTTGGCCCAGCAGATGGGATCCATGGGTCAGAGAAGCTGGGAGGAGGGGAGAGCAGAGAATGTGTCAGTGACAACAAAAATAATAGCTGGCACCTCGAAGGCAGATCAGGGCCCCCAAAGATGATAATCATGCCTCCTAAGGTTGTGGTGGTTGGTATTTGCCATTGGGTTTTTTTCAACTCATACTGACCCCATATGACAGAGTTGTACTGCCCCATAAGGTTTTCCTGCAAGGAGTCCTGGTGGTGCACAGGGTTATGCTCTCTGCTGCTAACCAAAAGTTTGACAGTATGAACCCCCACCCCAGCAGCCCATTGGAGAATGACCTGGTGATCTGCTCTCCATAAAGATTCCAGCCTAGAGAACCCTATCGGGAAGTCCTGCTCTGTCACACGGGGTTAGTACGAGTCGTAATCCACTCGAGGGCACCCACCAACAACCCTGAACTGTTCAAGATGGGAACCACTAGCCCCACGTGGCTACGAAGCACTTAAAATGCGATTGAACTGTGAGTTTATATTGAATAAACAGAAATAATACCAGGGATTGGAGGGAGGCAGAAAAAGGTGATCGTTGCTTAGGGGGCACTGAGTTTGTCAATGGTGGTGGAATGATTTGGGAATGGATAGCTGTAATGGTTGCATAACAAGATGATCGTATTCAATGCCACTGAATTATACACTCACAGCGATCCTATAGGACAGAGTAGAACTGCCCCACAGGGTTTCCATGCAGTGGCTGGTGGATTCGAACTGCTGACTTTTTGGTTAGCAGCCAAGCTCTTAAGCACTTGCCACCAGGACTGTGATGAGATACACCTAAAGTCTCACCCATATTTAATTTAAATATTCAGAAAATGAGATTTTGTACTTGGGAGTTTTGACTTTTGGGATGATGTGATGGGGTGAATGTGTTTTGTACATGGCGAGGAGATGCATTTTTTGGGGACCAGAGGATAGGATATTATGAACTGAATCGTATCCCCACAAAGTATATGTTGTAAATCCTAATCTCTCTACCTGTGGTTATAATCCCGTTTGGGAATGGGTTATCTTTTTTATGTTCTGAGATATAAAAGGGGTTAAGCAAATAAGTGAGAGAGATAGGGGAACATCGATGCCAAGCCACATGGAGATCCCCAAGGAACCAGGAAACAAGCTGAAGAGACAAGGACTTCCCCCAGAGCCGACCGAGAGAGAAAGCCTTACCCTAGAGCCAGTGTCTTGAATTCAGACTTCTAGCCTCCTAAACTGTGAGAGAATATAATTTTCTGTTTGTTAAAGCCATCCACTTGTGGTTTTTCTCTTACAACAGTGCTAGATAACCCTGACATATAGTTTTACTACAATGGAAAAAAAAAACCAGAAACAATGGAAAAAAAACATTTTTTTTCCTGTTATACACAAATTTGTTTTGGAAATACCACCATTTCTCTATAACCACTGAATATTTAGAATCCAAAATTTAGCTTTAACAATATGTGTATTAATTGTTTAATGAGAAAGTGGTTTGTAAACCTTCATCTAAAGTACAATTACAAAAAAAAATTTTTTGCCTTTAAAGAGTAAAATACACACCGGATTTCCAAGACTTACTATGAAAAAATAATGTTAAATACACCCGTAGTCATTTCCATATTAATTCCATCTTGAAAACTGCTTTGGCTGTCTTGGGTGAAATCGAAGATATTGTTAAAGTTAATTTTACCTGTATCTTTTTCTTTTTCTTAACGTGGCTGCTAGAAAATCAGAAATTGCATATTTGGCTTGTGTGATATTTCTTTTTTAATTAATTTTTTTTTATTGTTGTAAAACTGTACATAACACAACAGTTGTCAATTCTAGGAAGTGATGGAAAATCAATTGCAATGTTTCAACAAACGGATGTAGCGTTGGAAGTGCTCACTCGTCTGTGCCAAGAAATTTGGAACACAGCTACCTGACTGGAGGAGATCTGTATTTATGCCTGTTGCCAAGAATGGTGATCCAATCAAATGCGGAAATTACCAAACAATATCATTAATATCACACACAAGTAAAATTTTGCTGAAGATCATTTAAAAGCAGCTGCAGCAGTATATCAACAAGGAACTGCCAGAAATTCAAGCTGGATTCAGAAGAGGATGTGGAATGAGGGATATCATTGCTGATGTCAGATGGATCTTGGCTAAAAGCAGAGAATACCAGAAAGATGTTTACCTGTGTTTTATTGACTATAAAAAGGCATTCGAGTGTGTGGATCATAACAAATTACAAATAACATTGCGAAAAATGGGAGTTCCAGAACACTTAACTGTGCTCATGAGGAACCTGTACATAGACCAAGAAGCAGTTGTTCAAACAGAACAAGGGGATACTGCATGGTTTAAAGTCAGGAAAGATGTGCGTCAGGGTTGTATCCTTTCACCATACTTACTCAACCAGTATGCTGAGCAAATAGTCCGAGAAGCTGGACTATATGAAGAAGAATGTGTCATCAGGATTGGAGGAAGACTCATTAACAACCTGGGATATGCAGATGACACAACCTCACTTGCTCAAAGTGAAGAGGACTTGAAGCACTTACTGATGGAGATCAAAGACTACAGCCTTCAGTATGGATTACACCTCAACATAAAGAAAACAAAAATCCTCACAGATGGACCAATAAGCAACACCGTGACTGTCATGGAATGAATTGTGTCCCCCAAAAATATCTGTCAACTTGACTAGGCCATGATTCCCAGTACTGTGTGATTGTCCACCATTTTGACATCTGATGTGATTTTCCTGTGTGTTGTAAATCTTGTGTCTGTGATGTTAATGAGATGGGATTAGCGGCAGTTATGTTAACCAGGCAGGACTCAATTTACAAGAGTAGGTAGTGTCTTAAGCCAATCTCTTTTGACATATAAAAGACAGAAGTGAGTAGAGACACAGGGGGACCTCATACCACCAAGAAAACAGCACTGGGAGCAGAGCACGTCCATTGGACCCGGGGTTCCTGTGCCAAGAAGCTCCTAGACCAAGGGAAGATTGATGACAAGGACCTTCTGCCAGAGCTGACAGAGAGAAAAAGCCTTCCCCTGGAGCTGGTGCCCTGAATTTGGACTTGTAGCCTACTAGACTGTGACAGAATAAATTTCTCTTTGCTAAAGCCATCCACTTGTGGCATTTCTGTTATAGCAGCACTAGATGACTAAGACAATGATAAACAGAGAAAAGACTGAAGTTGTCAAAGATTTCATTGTCTTTGGATCCACAATCAACAACTACGGAAGCAGCAGTCAAGAAATCAAAGAATGCATTGCATTGAGCAAATCTGTTGCAAAAGACCTCTTTCAAGTGTTAAAAAGCAAAGATATCACTTTGAAGGCTAAGGTGTGCCTGACCCAAGCCATGGTGTTTTCAATCGCCTCATATGTGTGGGAAAGCTGGACAATGTATAAGGAAGACTGAAGAAGAAATTGGCGCCTTTGAATTATGGTGTTGGCAAAGGATATTGAATATACAATGGACTGCCAAGAGAATAAACAGATCTGTCTTGGAAGAAGTACAGGCAGAATGTTCCTTAGAAGCAAGGATGGCGAGACTACGTCTCACATACTTTGGACATGTTATCAGGAGGGATCAGTCCCTGGAGGACATCATGCTTGGTAAAGTAGAGGGTCAGCAAAAAAGAGGAAGACCCTCAATGAGATGGATTGACACAGTGGCTGCAACAACGGGCTCAAGCATTACAACCGTTGTGAGGATGGTGTAGGACCAGGCAGTGTTTTGTTGTGTTGTGCATAGGGCCACTGTGAGTCAGAACCGACGGCACCTTACAACAACAACAACAACGGTTGCCAATTCCACATTTCTCTCATATACAGTTCTCATGGGAGGGTTCTGTGAGACAGCGCTGGGCTGACATTGAAGGTGAGAGCAGTACACTTGGTAGGGGCTTTTCTGTGGTGGAAAAGGGACTGGGCATAGAATTACATGGTCACGCCCATGTCTGGAAAAAGACGACGTGGGCCTTCAGGGAGGTGGCCTGAGCCAGGAGTGGGACAGAGGCCAAACACTGACCATGTACTCCTCCTTTGTACCATTGAGATCTTGGGCTTAGTGCAGAAAGAATACATGGAGACGTGATTAAAATGAACACGGTTCCTTTTGCTTTTCAATATGGCGGCGTCTCGTGGGAGCTTTGGAAGGCAGATGCAGGAGATGGGGCTTGGGAGGCCAGAGCTGAGATCCCACCCAAACTGAAGCCAAGATCCCTTTCCCAGAAAAGGATTAAAAAATGCTACCATGTCAGTCACAGAAGAACAAATACCGTATGATCTCACGTCCAGGAAACAAGCAAACCTACAGAAACCAAAGCTTCTTAATGGTTAGTTATTAGGGGCGGGAGGGCGGGGTAAGGGAGAGTTTTTGTGTTGGGGGCATTGAGTTTATGTGAGTGGTGGTGGAATGTCTGGGAAAAGCATCGTGATAATGGTGGTACAACGTGAAAAATATGTGTCACTGGATTGTAAACGTGGAAGTTCTAGCGCTGACGATTGTTTTGGTGTGCATATTTTCACCACAATAAAAAACAAAAAAAGGCCCCACTGGGCAGGGGCAGAAAGAAATTAATAAATCTAGGACGCTAATGTGGGTCTTGGTGATGCAACAGGTAAGCACTCGGCTGCTAACCAAAAGGTCTGTGGTTTGAATCCACCCAGTGGCTCCATGGGAAAAAGACCTGGTGCTCTGCTCCGGTAACGATTCAAACCAAAAACCATTGCTGTTGAGTTGATTCCGACTCATAGCGACCCTCTAGGACAGAGTGGAACTGCCCTATAGGGTTTCCAAGGAGCTGCTGGTGGATTCAAACTGCCAACCTTTTGGTGAGCAGCCAAGCTCTTAAGTAAAACTCCCTTGCCTCCCAGGGAGGTTCCGTCTCTCCTGTATCCCTATTCTGTCTGGAGGCGGTTCTACTGTGTCACCTGGGGTCCCAACGAGCCGAAATTGACTGGTCGGCAGGCACACAACAACAACAAAAACCACGACCGCCCTAGAGGCGGAGGGATTTCTAACCCAGAACTTTACCAGGGAGAAAGACAAACACCCAGTTCCTCCTGCTCCGGCAAATTTATTAGAACCTTCTAGCACCCTACCCACCCTACCCGTGGTCCACCTGGTACCCAGAAAGACCCCTGCCTGTGACCAAGGACTACCGGAAAATTGTAGGCCATTCCAGAACCCTGAGGATCCTCTATTATCTGTCCCCTGCCAGCCCAGGTGCTGAATATAAGCAGCTAGAATGGAAGGAAACACTTACTGGTCTGACAGAGACTGGAGAAACCCCGAGAGCATGGGCCCCGGACACCCTTATAGCTCTGTAATGAAGTCACTCCTGAGGTTCACCCTTCAGCCAAAGATTAGACAGGCCCATAAAACAAAACGAGACTAAAGGGGCACACCAACCCAGGGGCAATGATGAGAAGGCAGAGGGGACAGGAAAGCTCCCCGAGGTCGAGAAGGGGAGAGTGTTGACATGTTGTGGGGTTGGCAACCAATGTCATAGAACAATATGTGTATTCATGTTTAATGAGAAATTAGTTTGCTCTGTAAATCTTCATCTAACATTAGAAAAAATTAAATAAAATATTCGACTGAAAAAAAAAGATTCTACGGAAGTATCCTGATTAAACGGGGAAAATGCAGACAGAAGGTCAAACTCTTGTAGAATCCAGCATTTCTGGAGCCATGGAGGCTGGATGAACCCCTGAAACTCCTGCCCTGAGAGAATCTTTAAATCTTAAACCAAAACTATCCCTTGCAGTCTTCTTAAACCCAAACAATAGTTTAGCTTAACTGGTAAAGAATGTCTGCCTTGAGGGCTGTGCTCTTTCAAGATCTATCTCTATGGGATCAAATTGACAACAGCAACTCGAAAGAAAAGATGGGAGCCTTAGGGGGCAGGGAGTTTATGTTAATGGAGGAGGAACAGCTCAGAAAAGGAGGGTGAGAACAGTTGCACAACTTGAAGAATGTGATCGATGTCACTGAATTGTACACATAGCAACTGTTGAATTGGTGTATGTTCTGCTTGTTATTTTCTCAACAACAACAAAAAAACAGAATGGAAGTAAACAGGAGGGGGAAGAGGAGAGAGGGAACCTTCCCTGGGAGGCAAGAGGGCCTTCCCAGGAAGTACCCGATGCACTCTAGGGTAAGTGGGTCAGTGTGCCGCAAGAGGAACTTACCTTGGGCTCTGTGTACAGAAGCAGTGGAGCAGCTGGCGGGGAGGCAAAGGATGGCAGAACTGCTCATCTCCCCAGGTGTGAGCGATATGTAAGCAGGGAGGAGAAGGAAGTGCCCAGGTATGTGCAAGAGGTGACCAGGGAGGAGAAGGAAGCGTTCCCATACCTTTAGCACAACGCAGTCCGGGCCGCATGCATGCCGTCAGGCAACCGTGCTGTTCTGGGAGCTAGACCAAAATCTATAATAAAATTATGGGCTTCTCCTATCACTGCTGTGCAGGATGTTGGGAACCAGGGTCACCCCTGGACCCTGCTGTGGACTTTGAGGCTGCCCGGCTTTGGGCCTGCAGTAGATCCGTTCATAAACTGAAACCAGTTGAGCAACCCCACAAGTGGGCAACCCCACAAGTGTCCAAGAGTACAACTGTGCTCCACAGGGTTTCCAGTGGCCGAGTTTTCTGGAAGCAGATTGCCAGGCCTTTCTTCTGGGGTGCCCCTGCGTGGACTCGAACCTCCAATCTTCTGGTTAGCAGCCAAGCACGTTCATGGTTGGCACCATCCAGGGGCCCCTATAAAGTGGAAAAAAAAAAACCCAAAACATTGTCGTCAAGTCGATTCTGACTCATAGCCACCCTACAGAGTGAAAAAGTGGACACAAATCACCGGTTCCCAAAGTGGGTTCCATTGGGAGGGGACACCAGGGGTCCCTTGGGAGGGTGGGGGAGGGCAGGTGAGCAGGATTTCAAGCTTCCCACCCACCTCCACTGCCACTCCACCTCATTCAGCGAGTCAGTCCCCAAAGGTTCCTGGACACCTACTCTACCCCAGGTGTGGGGAGCCAGTGCGTGAGGCAGAGAGGATTTAAACCCCCAAGTGAACACACAGGTTTAACTAGAAATGAGGAGGAGGGTGTGACCCGGTCTGAGTTTCCAGGTTGTTTGAGTTGAGAGTTAAAGCCCTTCAGGGGTTCTCGGAGTAAAAAGGGGAAGAAAGAATCTATGGAGAGGTTACAGGAGGAAGGTCCCAGTATATTGGAGGAACTGGGAGAAATTCAGTGTGGTTGGGTCTTCAGAGCAGGAGAGCAGGGCAGAGCCACTACACAGTTCAGACCAGGTCGGTCAGTGATGACGTGTTTAGTGCCAGGGTAATAGGGAGCCATGGGAGGCTTCAAGCAGAGGGTTCCTCACGCCCACTTGTATTTTGAGATGTTCTCTGAGGCTGCTGCAGTGTCCTGGCAAGCGATGAAGGGCGTCTGAATGAAGGCAGTGTTGGGGGCTCACATCTGGTGGCTTCATCAAACCTCTCCTTGTGACTCAAAACCAGCCCCTCTCCCTGCTGGGTCCTCCAGGTCCCCAGGGGCCCCCAAGCTTCCTGCAGTGGACAAGAGACATGTTCTATGATAGAAGCCCTGATTGTGCTCTGCTAATCCCACCCTGGACACGGAGGCTGCAGAGCCAAAGCTCTGGGTCCAGCCTGGGGCATCAAGTACTTCCTGTTTCCAGATCAGAAATCATTTCTGAGAGGGTGCTTCACGCTGCCCTGCTGTTCCACCATCTGAGGGCGTCCAGTGATTTCCAGCGGTGGTGGTCCTAGGAGGCAGGGCCGGCTCAAGGGGGTGGGGGTCCCCCAAGTCAGGGCATTTAGAGAACAGGCAGACCTACATCAACTCACCTCTCCTTCCTCGGCTGGTGGGATTGTCCGGTGACTTATTAAAACAATCGTTCATGGGGCTGATGGTCTTGGTGTCACCATGTCCTGGGCTAGCAGCCAAGCTTTGACAGGCAGGACTGCAGTCTCCTTACAGTCACCCTGCCCGTATGGAAACCAAGGCCCAGGGAGAGAGGAGGTGCTTGCCTGGGTCACTTGGAATTTCAATGCACCAAGTCTCTAAGGAGCTCTGGGGGCACAATGGTTAAGCACTTGGCTGCTAACTGAAAGGTTGGAAGTTCAAACCTACCCAGCAGCTCCATGGGAGAAAGACCTGGCAATCTGCTTCTGTAAAGAGTACAGCCTAGGAAACCCTATGGGGCAGTTCTACGCTGTCACATGAGGTCTCCAGGAGTCAGAATCCACTCGATGGCACACGACAACAAGTTGTCTCCAGCTTTCATGTCTTTGCACAAGATCTACTCTGCAAGGAGCACTCTTTCCTGGTTAATTCCTAGTGGTCCTTCAGGGCTCAGTGCAGGCACCACCTCCAGGGAGCCTCCCTGGACTTTCCCCTGTCCTCCAATCTGGGTCAGAGCCCTCCTCTGGCTCCCAAAATTGTCTCTGTGCCCCCATCATAGGTCTGGTCACACTGTATTGTTTCCCCCATGGAGAAACAATGAGGAGGGCTGTGTCTCAAGGATTCAAAGCCCCAAAGGTAGGTCTCTAGTGAGAAGCCCTAGGGCTCTGCCAATTCTCCATTTGTGGTAAATGTTTGGCTGAGGGCTCTACTGGCTATGTCTGCAGGTGTTTCGGTGGGGACCCTGGCCTTGTCTTGTAATTACTGAGTGTTTGAGGGCTAAGCCTCAATTTCCCTCTTCTGTAAAATGGGGCTTGTGTTAACGCCACTGGGAGGGAGTGTTCACTGTTACAGTCTCTAAGGGGAATGAGGTCCCTGTCAGGGGGAGCATGCAAGCAGAGTGGCCTTGCTGTGGAAGGGATCATTGCTCAACACCACTTCCAAATGCCCCTGAGGAGCCAGGACGGGCTTTATCATCTGCCCTAGGGCCGGGTCAGGAAAGTGCCAGAAGACCTCTACCTGGCAGTTCCTGACAGGCTGGGACTGGAGCCAGAGAGAGGCCCGAGGTACCCCAGGAACTGTCCCTCTCAGACTACTTTCAGTTCTCCTGTTCAGGCTCGTGCCAGATGGGGGGCTGAGGTTAGCACTGCCACAGGAGGTCACCACACACCCCCCACCTCAGGCGCCCAAGACTTGTAACCCCCGGGAGCTGCAGCCGTCTGTCACCAGGTCATGCGCAGGCTGGGGCTGGAGAAGCCAGGCCTGGGGGTTGACAGGATTTTCCATACACGCCTCCCCAGCCCTGCCCAGCCACCAACAGACCTACAACACCAAAGGGCAACAGAGGCTGGATGACCCGGCTGACCTGGAGTGATGTGCCTGGGGCTTGTTACTGTAGCAGAGCAGAGCCTGACCCAGGTGGAGCCCCCAGCACCAGGCAGATCCCCAGTACAAGGCTGAACCCCGGCCCCAGGCAGAGCCCTGGCCCCAGGCTGAGCCCCACCCTAGGCTGAGCCCTGACCCCAAGCTGAGCCCCACCCTAGGCTGAGCCCTGACCCCAAGCTGAGCCCCACCCTAGGCTGAGCCCTGACCCCAAGCTGAGCCCCACCCTAGGCTGAGCCCTGACCCCAGGCTGAGCCCCGACCTTGGCTGAGCCCCAACTCCAGGCAGAGCCCCAACCCCAGGCAGATCCTCCACTCCAGGCTGAGCCCCCACTCCAAGCTGAGCCCCCAGCCCCAGGTTAAGCCCAGAATTCAGGCTTAACCTCATCCCTGGACTGAGCCCCAGCCTTAAGCTGAGCCCCAAACTCCAGGCTATACCTCAGCTCGGGACTCAGCCCCAACCCCGGGCTCAGCCCAAAACCTGGACAGAGCCCAGACCGAAGGCTGAGGCCTAACTCCAAGCTGAGCCCCCTCCACCTCCATGCTGAGCCCCAGTTGCAGCAATGGGGAGGCTCGTGATTGGGGTCCGTGGTCCCCATCTCTCTGCCCACGCACACCCTCCCTGGGAGTCCTGGTACTCCACAGTCCCCCCTCTCCCTCTCCCCAGCCCGTTGTCAGGGCAGGAACCAGGGGCTAGGGGCTCAGGTCGCCTCCGCTACCCCCAACTGACGCCACTGCTGCCCCAGCTCTGTCCTGGCCCCGATGTCAACCTTGGTGGCCCCCCCCAGAACATCAACCACTCTCACCCTGTACCGCGCTCACGCCCTGCACGTTCTGTTCCCCCCCCCCCCCACCCCCAAGGACTCATTAGACCTCCTCTCCCAAAGGTGCCAGCTCTTCAAGGAGGCGTCAACACACGTCCTTCCTGTCATTTTGTTTTATAGCTTCAAACCACCTCTTTTGTCTACAGTTTTATTTCAGACTTTATTTACATTTTCATTGTCTACTTCCTTGAAAGTGGGGGGCTAGGGTTTGAACCCTGGCTTCCTAGCTTCAGGGATACCCAGCTGAACCAAGTGCTGCCCCTGGGATCTAGCCTTTGGCGTTAGAGGATCCCTCCTCCCCCAATGCCAGAGGAAGCACATCCTGAATTTGCTGTGTGACCTGAGACGTTTCCTGACCCTCTCTGGGTGCCACTCCCTGGCCATGCCAGGCAAGGCCTCCGTGGAAAGGGCCTGGGCCCAGAGCCCAGAGCCCAGAGCCCAGCCCCTTCCTGAGTCTCAGGACAAGCTGGGACCAACTTGCCGGGTGAGGTAGGGCTTCCCCACCCCCTAGCCAGGGTCTCTGCCCCCATCAGACCCCCCAGCTGCTCGGCCTGGGCTGGGTAGGTGAGAGAGCTGACTGACAATCTGCTGGAAACTTCTTCCCCCTGAGGCCCCAGGGCTGCGAGCCAAGGGGCGGCTGGTAGGCAGGGAGGGGGCCCCGGCAGCCTGAGGTAGGTGGGAAATGAACCACAGGTATGATTCCAGGTGGTGTGGGAAGGTGATGTCCAGGGATGGGGCTTGAGGATAAGGAAGGCACTCTGAGGTCCCCCAGTGTTGGCCCAGGCAGCCAAGTCCCCTGCCCCTATGGATGCCATGAGGGTCCCTTCTGATCCCCAGAGACAGAGAGAGAGAAAGAGGGAGAGAAAGAGAGATGTCCCATTCTCCGACATCAGTTCAGGCAGGAGGCAGCCAAGAGCTGAGGTCCCAGGGGGTGGGGATGAATACCCGGTGGCCCCCCCACCACCCTGGGGACTGACGCAGCCCCAGCCTGCAGTGTAGCCCCAGCCTGGCCTCCCAGAGGCCCCTGTCAACCTCCTTCGACCGCTGACTTGCAGCCAGGTGGTGGGGAGGGGGCCCCAGGTGTGTGGTGTGGGTGACAGGTGAGAGATGGGCCCAGGGAAGCCGGCCCAGCCTGAGGTCACCAGTGGGCTTGGCAGAAGCACTCCAGGCCCCCCACACCCTCGCCCCTCCAGCCTCCTGAGTATCACAGGGACCTCCATGTGCCCATTGTGCAGGTGGGGAAACTGAAGCTCAGAGAGCACCTGGAATTCAACACCCCCACCCCATGCCTGGCGCAAGGAGTCCTCGTGGTGCAGTGGTTAAACCTTTGGCTGCTAACTGAAAAGTCGGCGGTTTGAACCCACCCAGCAGCTCCACAAGAGAAAGACCTGGCTGTCTGCTCTGGTAAAGACTGCAGTCTGGACACCCTAAGGGGCAGTTTTCCTCTGTCCTGTAGGGTCACTATGAGTCGGACTCAACTTGATAGCACACAGGAACACCACCACTTGGGCCATATTGGCTTTCTCCAGAGAGCAATTAGTTCTCCCAACCTGGGCCTTTAGAATGTTCCAGAAGTCTTCATTTACAGTCTGAATCCACTTGCAGTCCCTAAGTGATGGAGTCAGGTTTGGAGCCAGGCCCAGTGGGTCCCTTGACCACGAGAGTTTCAGAGAACAGACTTTGACCCTGAGTTGCTGTACTGCTTCAGGCGAGTGGCTCTACCTCTCTGGGCCTCAACTGCCTCATCGGCAAAATGGAGCCAGTACCGGCACCACTGGGATTATCCTTTGAGGATCTCCTTGAACAGTCTCCAAAGGGCAAAGTGTGGGGCAGGGTGCGGGAAACCCACAGTCCTGGGCCCTTGGCCCCCTCTCATTGTACTTGAAGCGTTCTCTCTTCTCATCATCAGGGTGCTGGGGACTGCCATGCCGGGGGGCGGGGAGGGGAAGCTCATGGTGACAGAAATCTGGCGCCCCGCACCGGCCGCCCCCGGCCTTTCCTCATCCCAGCCCCGTGGCATGCTGGGGTCTGCCTGTCTGTGGCACCCCAGCTCAGCTGGGTTCATGTGGCTTAAATTTCAGCTGGTGGTGGGTGGGGAGGTGGGGGCCGGACACGCTTCATTTTCCAGTTTCTGGAAATAAAAGCTGTGGGGCCACCTATTGATGAGTGGGGAAAAGAGCCCGTTGCAAAACTGTGTGTGAAGAAACAACAATCCATCGAGACAGAGAGAGAATTCCAGGGAATTCACGACCCGGGGAACAAAGGGGCCTTTCTCTCACCCTGGAACGGTTTTGTGGAGGGTACCTTGCTGCGGTTTCGGAATCAGAAAAGCCCACGAGGATATTCTGCGCGTAAGAAAAAAAGTAGGAGGTCCGATGAGACATGGAAGTACAAAACCCAGGGATTTTCCTTGCTTGCTTGCTTGTTTGTTTCTGGAGGAGGTTTTTGAGTTTGCTAAGACACCTGTGTCTCCACCAGCAAAAGACAAAGCCAGGCATGCCAGCTGCCTGGGCACCAGGCCCAGCCCTGTGGGGAGCAGATGGAGATGCCAAATGCAGGAAGTCGTGCCCAGAACCTGGCCCCCACCCTGTCCCCTTCAGCATTCTCCAGAAATCAGCAATTTGCCCCACACAGGCTCTCTGAACGTTCCAGAAGTCCTCACTTAGAGTCAGAATCCACCTGCAGCCACTCAGACCCTGGCTGAGCGGCAGCCCCGGTCCTGCCCTCAGCCTGGCAGAAGGGGTGATGGCACCCGGGGTTCAACCTTGGAATGCTGGCAGAGAGTTTCAGACACATCTGCTCATCCCCAGCTCCAGACCCTCCCCTGTCGCCCTCACCCTCAGGCAGGGGTGGATTATCCAATAGGCAAGGGAAGCATGGGGCTTACCTTCGTTACAGATCCTCTCTAGAGAACAATTTCACATTTTTTCACTACATCCAAGAGTCTGCTTCTACACAACAGAGAGTCCCTGATGGAGCAGGAGAAAAGTGGGGTGCAGAACTCAAATTCTAGTAAAAAGACCAGACTTAATGGTCCGAGACTGGAGGGACCCTGGAAGACATGGCCCCCAGACTCTCTGTTAGCCAAAACTAAAACCATTCCTGAGGCCAACTCGAGACAAAGATTAGACTGGACTATGGGACATAAAATGATACTCGTGAAGAGAGTGCTTCTTAGCGCAAGTAGATACATGGGACAATACAGGCAGCTTCTGTCCAGAGGGGAGATGAGAAGGCAGAGAGGGTCAGGAGCTGGGTGAATGGACATGGGAAATCAGGGGTGGAAAGGAGGAGTGTGCTGTCACAGTATAGGGAGAGCAACTAGGGTCACATAACAATATACGTATAGATTTTTGTATGAGAGACTAACTTGAATTGTAAACTTTCACTTAAAGTGCAACAATGAAACAAAGCTCCTGCTTCTAGGTATGGCTGGCATCTGTCTCTCTCCCAAGCCCACAGCACCTTCCTATAGAATCAAAGCCTGCTTTCAAATTTACAGTCCCTGACAGGTGACCCAGTAAGCAAAGAAAGCATGGGCTTACTTGTGCTTACTAATCTGTAGTGAAAAATTTCACATGGGTTTCACCAGGCAAAGATGTGATGAAATCCATGAGAAATTGTTTACTCCAGATTAGTAAGTACTCACAAGTACACTGTGCTTACCTTGCTTATTGGGTCATCTGTTCCTGCCTCAGAGGCAAAGCTGCATCCTTCTCGAGGCCCCCAAACCCCACTGCATCTCCCCATGTGCCTCTTTCCCAGCCACCCCTCACCTCTCACTCTTCCTACCCCAGGGCCTTTGCACTGGCTGTTCCCTCTGCCTGGAACACTCTCTCCCCAGGTACCCCCATGGCTCCCTCAAACGTCTCCCTCTCAGATCAGCTTATTTCAAATTGCGCCCCCCTCCAATCTCTCTTGCTTAACTTTTCTCCATATCAATTTAAAAAACCAGTTGCCATTGAATCAACTCTGACTCTTGGCGACCCGTGGGAGTCGGAGCAGAAATGCACTCCATAGTGTTTTCAATGGCTGATTTTTCAGGAGTAGATTGCCAGGTCTTTCTCCTGAGGTGCCTCTGAGGGCACTCAGACCTTCAATCTTTCAGTTAGCGGCTGAGCATATTAACCATTTGCACCACCGAGGGACTCCTGCGTATTAATTTCTACCATTTAAGTAGAGCATATATTTTACTTATTTATGTCATTTATTGTCTCTTGTCTGTCTCCCTCACCAGGATGTCACCTCCATAAGGGATCTGTTTTGTTCCCTGCTGGTCCCCGAGCACCTTGAACAGTGCCTGGTAGACAATAGGGACTCCATAAAAACACCTTGCAAAACGGTGAAAAGATCAGAGGCTACAAGGGAAAGGGGGAAGGGATGAATAGGGGGACCACGGGGCATTTTTAGGACAGTGAAATAATTCCGTATGATGCTATCAGGCTAGACACGTGACATTGTCGCAGCGAGCGGCGGAGACAGTAACCAATGCCACAACTCTTACAGAGAACTGGGGCCAGGAGGGTCACTCTGAGGAGTCGACCCGCTTCAGTCCCAGGAGTTTATTTTATAGTCAATACAGCAAGCAATAAAGCAATTAACGAAACAATGGGCTTTGGGTGCGGGCAAGGGAGAAGGAATTCGGGTAAACAAGCCAATCAGTAAAGGGACAATCGGTTTGGGAAAACAAATCGTGACAAGTCTCAATATGTTGGAGACAAATCTCAAAATGTTGGGGACAAGTCTCAACATGCTGTGCAGCATAGAGGCCCGTGGGGGCTGCAGTTGTCAATAGTGCAGCCATGTTTAAATGGCTTATATCCCCACATAACATCATGCATTTGTCAGAACTCCTGGGACCGTACAACACCAAGAATGAAAACAAGCTGCCATTAAGTAGATTCTCACTCAGCGACCCCATGTGTCAGAGTAGAACTGTGCTCCATAGGGTTTTCAATGTCTGATTTTTCAGAAGCAGGTTGCCAGGCCTTTCTTCCAAGGCACCTCTGGGTGGACTTGAACCACCAACCTTTAGGTTAGCAGTGAAGAGCTCAGTCATTTGCACCACCCAGGGGCTTGTAATGTAAACTACGGACTTCACCTGTTGCTGTTGAGTTGATTCCTACTCAAAGCGACCCTATAGGACAGAGTAGAACTGCCCCATAGCGATTCCAAGGAGCAGCTGGTGGATTCGAACTGCTGACCATTTGGTTAGCAGCCATAGCACTTAACCACTGCACCACTACCAGGGCTCCTTGGACTTTAGTCAATAATAATGTATCAGCATTGGTTCATTAATGGTAACAAATCTACCACAGGAATGCAAGATGTTAATAATAGGAGAAACTGTGTGGGGAGAGGGTGGAGTATGTGGGAATTCTCTGAACTTTCTGCGTAATTTTTCTGTAAACCTAAAACTGCTCTAAACAAAAAAAATTGGTTTAAAAAAATGCTTTGAATGAATGAATGAATGAATGAACAGGACTAAACCTCTCATCTGTTTCCTGGCTGGTCATTGCCGATCACCAAGTCTGAGAGCCCCAGGGGCAGGGCCTGGCTCCTCAGCAGAACACTCATAGTCATTGAGTCAATTTCAAC
This sequence comes from Dugong dugon, assembly GCA_030035585.1. NCBI lineage: Eukaryota > Metazoa > Chordata > Mammalia > Sirenia > Dugongidae > Dugong > Dugong dugon. Next base: position 6,641,627 of record CM057462.1, read on the forward strand.
TTGTGGTGCCCCTGTGTGTGTCAGAGTAGAACTGCACTCTATAGGGTTTTCAATAGCTGATTTTTCGGAAGTAGATTGCCAGGCCTTTCTTCCGAGACACCTCTGGGTGGACTGGAACCTCCAACCTTCTGATTAGCAGCCGAGCGCAGTAACCGTTTGCACCAGCCAGGGACTCCGGGTCTCCCATAGGTGCTCGGTAAACGGTGTCTGTGAGTCAACACACCAAGTCTCCCAAACTTGGAAACTTGGACTCTTACCTGGAGGATCAGAAATAAAGACTCCAGGGAACTCTGAGATGAGGGCCAGGAGCGTCCCATGCTGATCCCTCTTAGCCACTGCCTGTCCCAGAGGGGCCCATAGTGAAGCCATCCTCAGCCGGCAGAGAGGGGCTGGGGCGACAGGCACTGGGACACAGGAAACTGATGCCCCGCCAGGCGAGGAGCGCCTCAGCCAACGGGAATTAATAAACAGACTCCTTGGATGTCAGAGGTTGGGGGTGGGGGGACGCTTTGAACCGCACGCTCAGCTCGGGATGTTTGGACAAGGCAGGCGGCCAGGGGGTGTCATCAGAGCTAAAATTAGCCTCCGATCCCCACTCAGCCCCTCCTCTGGGCCCAGGAGGGAAGCTGGGACGCAGCCAGCACTTCATCGAGCGCTAACTAGGTGCCAGGCAAGCTCATCAAATATATTAATGCCTTGAATCCTCTCAACAACCTCGATGGCCAGGTACTATTATTGTTGGTGGTGGTGGTAGTTGCTGTGGAGCTGATTCCAACCCATGGTGACTCTATGTGTGCAGAGTAGAGCTACTATGCAGGGCTTTTTTTTTTTTTGGGGTCAGGGGGAACATTTTATTGTGGTTTGGGTGAAAGTGTAGAGAGCAAATTAGTTTTCCATTCCACAATTTATCACATTTTGTTTCGTGACAGTAGTTGGAATCCCCTCAATGTGACAGCACTCTACCCTGTTTCTCTCTGGGTTCCCCATTTCCATTCACCCGTCTTTCCTGCCCCCTGGACCTTGTTTTTGGGCAAATGCTGCCATTTTGGTCTAGTATGATTGGTAGTTCTGAGAGGCGCATTCCTCACGGGTGTTACTGCTCACTTCATAGGCCTGTGTAGTGTTTGGCTGAAAGGTGATCTCTGGGACTGTGTTCTGTTGCAGGTCTGAAGGGTGTCTAAGGGCTATAGTCTCAGGGTTCCACCAGTCTCTGTCAGACCAGTAAGTCTGGTCTTTTTGATGAATTTGAATTTTGTTCTATGTTTTTCTCCCACTCTGTCCAGGACCTTTTACTGTGATCCCCATCAGAGTGACTGGTAGTGGTAGCCGGGCACCGTCTAGTTTTTCTGTTCTCAGGCTGGTGGAGGCTATGGTTCATGTGGTCCGTTAGTCCTTTGGACTAATTGTTTCCTTGAGACTTTGTTTGTTTTTTACTCTTCTTTGCTCTGGATAGGAAGAGACCAATAATTGTATCTTAGATTCTGCGGGGTTTTCAAGGCTGTGACTTTTCAGAAGCAGATCGCCAGGTCTTACTTCTGAGGCGCCTCTGGGTGGATTTGAACCACCAGCCTTTCAGTTAGTAGCCAGTGCTTAACCAACCACATAACAGTCCTCGCGGGAGGAGATCGCCAGGTCTTTCTCCCAAGGGGCTGCCGGGTGGGTTTGGATGGCCAACCTTTTGCACACGAGGGCTCCTTTCTGTTAATGAACAACTTTTCTTAGTAGGTCCCATGCAATATTTGGGACTTGTTGTTGTTAGGTGCTATTGAGTCGGTTCTGACTCATAGCGACCCTACAGGACGGAGTAGAACTGCCCCCTAGAGTTTCCAAGGAGTGGCTGGTGGATTTGAACTGTCACCTTTTGGTTAGCAGCTGAGCGCTTAACCACTATGCCACCAGGGCTATTTGGAACATACACTAAAAAATGATACATTGTTTATCTGAAATTCAGACGTAACTGGGTGTCTTATATTTTTATCTGCTCAAGTTGGCCACCTTAGGTGGGGGTCACTGGGAGGGCAGGTGCTGGGAGTGGAGGTTGGCGGTGAGGTGGTGGGTGGTGACTTCCAGCCAGGGGTCTCCCGATGAGCTTCCCAGGAGCCCAGGGGCCAGCTGTGGGGTGGGAGACGAAGGTGGGGGTGGAGAACCTCTCTGGCCCCCTCTCCTCGTGTCAGCTGCCTTCAGGCAGGTCCTGCTGGCTCTGGCTCATTTTTCATTTTTAATGGTGGCCAGTAGCACAGAGTGGGGGCTGGGAACACCTGCCCCTGCAGCTGGCGACCTCACTAATGGGGGGTCAGGTAGTGAGTGAGGGGAGGGGTGGGATCCCACCCACCAAGGGGCCAGCTAGGGCGGCAGGAAGAGTCCAAACTGGGGCAGAGGCGGGAGCCAGGCCCCCACCCCCCCCAAGCCCTGCCATTTCCTTTCATGGGACCGCATCTCTGGCTGCCTTAACGCATCCCCACCCCCCCTTGAAGGAACCCTGATGGCACAAACGGTTAATTGCTTGGCTGCTAACTGAAAGGTTGGTGGTTTGAACCTACCCAGTGGCTCTGCAGGAGAAAGATCTGGTGATTTGTTCCTGTAAAGATTACAGCCCAGAAAACCCTATGGGGTGGTTCTACTCTGTCACATGGAATTGCAATGAGTGTGGAATCAACTCAACAGCACCCAGAGACAAGCCTGTTAGCCTCAGGCAACTCCCTTCCCACTGTGGACCTCAGTTTCCCTCGATGGTGCCTGTGATGGTTAAGCTTGTGTGTCAACTTGGCTGGGCTGTGACCCTCAGTGGTTTGGTAGTTATGATGTCGTTTGGCAGTCGTATAAAGATGTAATACCTCCACAACGAGATATGATAAATGTGATCACCTCCATGATGGGATCTGCTGTGAGTAGCCAATCAGTTGAAAGGGAGCTTCCTTGGGGGTGTGGCTTGCATCCAATATAGGTGGACTTCCTGGCAAGGTTCATGGGCTTTTGCTCACTCTGGATCCTGTAGCTGGCTCCTGTTCATGTGACCTCTGGTTCTTCAGACTTGAGCTAGCAGGTTGCCTGCCGTCTTGCCTGCTGATCTTGGGATTCATCAGTCTTCACAGCCTGTGAGCCAGAGCCCCACTGTCTGACCTGCTGATCTTGGGTTCGCCAGCCCTTGTGGCTACATGAATCAGGAGAAGCCTCCAGCCTGACCGACCCATGCACTTGGGACGTTCCAGCCTCTACAACCTTGTGAGCCATTTGCTTGACAGAAATCTCTCTCTATGTATATTTATACGCTTTACTCGTTTTGCTTCTCTAGAGAACCCAGCCTAAGACAGCACCTAACAGCAACAATAACACCCTCTACTTGGGCTCCAGAATCCCCCAAGAGGAGGGGGCTGCTCTGGACTCCTTGTCCCCCTTTCCCAGAAGGACAGGAATCCCAGCCTCGACCCTCCAGCTCCCCACCAGCCGAGCTCTGCTCACCAGGCTCAGCCAAGTGTGTTACACATGGGACTCTATTGGATCCTGACCACATGCTAAGGACAGGCTGCTCTTGTAACCCCAGTTCCCAGATGAGGAAACTGAGGCCCAGAAAAGGGACTGACTTGCTCCCCCAGGCACTTGGCTACTCCTCTTTCTTCCTTACCTCTGAGCTATCATCCATGCTGTTCCTCCTGCCTGGGTCACTTTTCTCCCCTTCTCCTGGCAAACTCCTATTATTCATGCTTCAGCACCCCTTTCACCAGGAAGCCTCCCTGAGCCCCCAGGCTGGGTCAGGTGCCTCCTCTGGGCCACCTCTGCCTGTATGCCCCCCGTCACAGCGCTGGTCAGACTGAGTTGTAACTGCCTGGTTGTGTGTTCATCTCTCCCATTAAATTGTGAGCTTTCGGAGTGTGAGTCTGGTCTGTCTTGGTCATCGTGTGCCCCCATCACTGCCAGCACAGATCTGGGCACACAGTAGGTAGATTTGCTTGGGAATCAGTCACAAGGCCCCGGTTCTACCTCCATTTGCTGTGTAAGCCTGAGCAAGTGGCCATCCCTCTCTAAGCCTCGGTTTCTCCATCTGTAAAAATGGGGTGCCAGCAATTCAATGAGTGTGTAACAGCACTCAGGAAGGGCTCAACAAATGTTTATTTACACATGTAGGCAAATTAAAACAACAATGAGCTACCACTACACACCTGTTAGAATGGCTAAAATCCAAAACACCAACAACATCAAGTGCTGGCGAGGATGTGGAGCAACAGGAACTGTCATTGCTGGTGGGAATGAAAAACGGTACAGCCACTTTGGAAGACAGTCTGGCAGTTTCTTAGAAAGCTAAACAAAGGCTTACCATATGATCCAGCAACCACGCTCTTAGGTATTTACTCAAGTGAACTGGAAACCTATGTCTACACAGAAACTTGTTCATGAATGTTTATAGCAGCTTTATTCATAATCGACACACGAAACAACCAAGATGTCCTTCCATAGGTGAATGCATAAATACCCTGTGGTACATCCGTACAATGGAGTATTATTCAGTGATAAAAAGAAATGAGCTATCAAGCCACAAAAAGACATGAGGAATCTTAGATGTGTACTGCCAAATGAAAGAAGCCAGTCTCAAAAAGCTACGTACACGTAGTCTCCAACTTACGACAGGGCTCCGTTCCGACGACTCCACGGTAAGTCAGCGCTGATATTAAGTCGAATACCTCTTTTTTTTTTTAGTTTTCATTTTTATTGCCTTTTGTTCTCAGTATCTTTATAAATCTAATCTTTATTTGTCTTTAGGGTTTGGAAACACTACATATAAACTTACGGATATGATGACATCAGCAAATTACATGCTGCAATATTGTATGTAGTACACATCATGAACAACAAGATGTACAACAAAAAAACTCAATTCATAAGGGTGGTTCGTCATAACTCAAATACGTCATGAATTAATGTTATGGATTGAATTGTGTCCCCCAAAAATGTGTGTCAACTTGGCTACGCCATGAGTCCCAGTATTGTGTGGTTTTCCACCATTTTGTCATCTGATGTGATTTTCCTATGTGTTGTAAATCCTGCCTCTATGATGTTAATGAGGCAGGATTAGAGGCAGTTATGTTAATGGGGCAGAACTCAATCTAGAAGGTTAGATACTGTCTTAAGCCAACCTCTTTTGAGATATAAAAGAGAGAAGTGGACAGAAAGACGGAGGACCTCATACCACAAGAAAGCACTGGGAGCAGAGAGCATGACTTTTGAACCCAGGGTTCCTGCACTGAGAAGTTCCTAGACCAGGAGAAGATTGATGACAAAGACTGTCATGGATTGAATTGTGTCCCCAAAAAATGTCTGTCGGGTTGACTGGGTCATGAATCCCAGTATTGTAGGATTATGTAATCTGACGTGATTTCCTTTTGTGTTGTAAACTCTATCACTATGATGAGGTTATACTGAGGTAGACAAGATCAGTGTCTTAATGCAATCTCTCTTCAGAAATAAAAGAGAGAAGTGAGCAGAGACACATGGGAACCTCATACCACCAGAAAGCAGTGCTGGGAGCAGAGCGTGTCCTTTGGACCTGAGGTTCCTCTGCTGAGATGCTCCCAGACCAAGGAAAGACTGATGACAAGCACCTTCCTCCAGAGCTGACAGAGAGAGAGAGAAAGCCTTCTCCTGGAGCTGATGCCCTGAATTTGGACTTGTAGCCTACTGGACTGTGAGAGAATAACCTTCTCTGGTTAAAACCATCCACTTGTGGTATTTCTGTCAGAGCAGCACTAGATGACTAAGACAAGGACCTTCTCCCAGAACCAAAAGAGAGAGAAAGCCTTCCCCTGGAGCTGGCGCCCTGATCTTGGAGAGAATAAACTTCTGTTTGTTAAAGCCATCCACTGGTGGTATTTCTGTTACAGCAGCACTAGATAATTAAGACAGTTGGGAACCACCTACTGTACCATGGAATACTACTCAGCCAGTAAGAGAAATGAAGTCTTGATATATGCTACCATATGGAGAGAGCTTGAAGACATTATGCTGACTGAAATAAGTCAGTTACAAAAGGACAAACATTGTATGACCTCACTAATACAAAAAGACAAGAAAAAGCAAATGTATAGAGACCAAAGTTTATTAGTGCCTATAAGGGGTAGGAGAAGGGAGAGAGGGGGATTATTGCTTATGGAGTACTGAGTTTTGATTTACAGTGATGGAAAAATCACATTGATTAAGGGTAGGGTTGCACAGCCGATTATTGTAAGTGCTGTCAATAAGTTGTACACTTGCAAAAAATTGAATTGGCAAAACTTGTGTGATAGACCCATTTTGGTGAGTGGTGTCTGGGGTCTTAAAAGCTAGCAAGCAGCCATCTAAGATGCATCAATTGGTCCCAACCCACCTGGAGTAAAGGCGAATGAAGGACACCGAAGACACAAGGAAAATATTAGCCCAAGAGACAGAAAGGGCCACGTAAACCAGAGACTTCATCAGCCTGAGACCAGAAGAACTAGATGGTGCCCGGCTACCACCAATGACTGCCCTGATGGGGAACACAACAGAGAGTCCCTGATGGAGCAGGAGAAAAGGGAGGTGCAGAACTCAAATTCTAGTAAAAATACCAGACTTAATGGTTTGACTGAGACTGGAGGGACCCTGGAAGATATGCCCCCGGATCAAATGGATAACAGCAATTCGAAAGATTACATAGGAAACTTCGGGAGCAGTGAGTTTATGTTGATGGGGAAGGAACAGCTCAGAAAAGGAGGGTGAGAATGTTGCACAACTGGAAGAATGTGATCAGTGTCACTGCATTGTACCCGTAGAAGCAGTTGAATTGGTGTCTGTTTTCCGGTGTATATTCTAAACAACACCAAACAAAAATGAAATAAATTATATATATATATTTTATATATATATATATATATATATATATATATATATATAAAGAAGCCACATACTATTTGATTCCAACTATAGGATATTCTTGAAATGGTGAAACCATAGAGGCAGTGAAACCCCTGGCAGGGGTTGCCAGGGGCTCAGAGGGATGGAGGAGGAATGAATAGGGAGAACACAGGACATTTTGTTGTTGTTGTTAGGTGCCATTGAGTTGGTTCTGACTCATAGCAACCCAATGTACAACACAACGAAACACTGGCCAGTCCTGTGCCATCCTCACAATCGTTGTTATGCTTGAGCCCATTGTTGCAGCCACTGTGTCAGTCCATCTCACTGAGGGTCTTCCTCTTTTTGCTGACCCTCTACTTTACTGAGCATGATGGCCTTCTCCAGGGACTGATCCCTCCTGATAACATGTCCAGAGTATGTGAGACAAAGTCTCGCCATCCTCCCTTCTAAGGAGCACACTGGCTGTACTTCTTCCAGGACAGACTTGTTCGTTCTTCTGGCAGTCCATGGTATATTCAATGTTCTTCACCAACACCATAATTCAAAGGCATCAATTCTTCTTCGGTCTTCTTTATTCATTGTCCAGCTTTCACATACACATGAGGTGACTGAAAACACCATGGCTTGGATTGAGCACACCTTAGTCTTCAAGGTGACATCTTTGTTTTTTAACACTTTAAAGCGGTCCTTTGCAGCAGATTTGCTCAGTGCAATATGTTTGATTTCTTGACTGCTGCTTCCATGGGTCTTGATTGTGGATCCAAGTAAAATGAAGTCCTTGACAACATCAACCTTTTCTCCATTTATCATGATGTTGCCTATTGGTCCAGTTGTGAGGATTTTTGCTTTATGTTGAGGTGTAATCCATCCTGAAGGCTGTGGTCTTTGATCTTCATCATAAGTGCTTCAAGTCCTCTTCACTTTCAGCAAGCAAGGCTGTGTCATCTGCGTAATGTAGGCTGTTAATGAGTCTTCCTCCAATCCTGATGCCATTCTTCATACAGTCCAGCTTCTCGGATTATTTGCTCAGCATACAGGTTGAATAAGTATGGTGAAAGGATACAACCCTGGCGCACACCTTTCCTGACTTTAAACCATGCAGTATCCCCTTGTTCTGTTTGAACAACTGCCTCTTGATCTGTGTACAGGTTCCTCATGAGCACAATTAAGTGTTCTGGAATTCCCATTCTTTGCAATGTTGTCCATAATTTGTTACGATCCACACAGTCGAATGCCTTTGCATAGTCAATAAAACACAGGTCAACATCTTTCTGGTATTCTCTGCTTTCAGCCAGGATCCATCTGATATCAGCAATAACATCCTTCATTCCATGTCTTCTTCTGAATCCAGCTTGAATTTCTGGCAGTTCCCTGTCGATGTATTGCTGCAACTGCTTTTGAATGATCTTCAGCAAAATTTTACTTGCATGTGATGTTAATGACATTGTTGATAATTTTGCATTCGGTTGGATCACCTTTCTTTGGAATAAGCATAAATATGGATCTCTTCCAGTTGGTTGGCCAGGTAGCTGTCTTCCAAATTTCTTGGTACAGATGAGTGAGCGCTTCCAGCGCTGCATCCAGGGCATTATCAGGGCAGTGAAATGATTCCGCACGATACCGTAATGGTGGATACACGACGTGAGGAATTTGTCAAAACCCACAGGACTGCATAACATTGAGAGTGAACTGTGATGTGAACTATGGACTTTAGTTAATAATGATGCATCAGTATTGAGTCATCAATTGTAACAAATGTACCACACGAATGAAAGATGTTAACAATAGGAGAAATTGTGTGCAGGGGGTGGGGGATACAGGCATACCTCGGAGATATCGCGGATTTGGTTCCAGACCACTGCAATAAAGCAAATATCACAATAAAGTGAGCCACATGAGTTTTTTGGTTTCCCAGCGCATATACAAGTTATGTTTACACTATACTGTAGTCTATTAAGTGTGCAATAGCATTATGTCTAAAAAAACAATGTACACACCTAAATTAAAAAATACTTTACAGCTAAAAATGCTAACCATCTTCTGAGCCTTCAGTAATCTTTTTGCTGATGGAGCGTCTTGCCTCAGTGTTGATGGCTGCTGACTGAGCAGGCTGGTGGTTGCTGAAGGTTGGGGTGGCTGTGGCAATATCTTAAAATAAGACAACAATGAAGTTTGCTGCATTGATTGACTCTTCCTTTCATGAAAGAGTTCTCTGTAGCATGCGATGCTGTTTGATAGCATTTTACCCACGGTAGAACTTCTTTCAAAATTGGAGTGAATCCTCTGAAAATCTGCTGCTGCTGTATCAGCTAAGTTTAAGTAATACTCTAAATCCTTTGTTCCCATTTCAGCAAAGGTCACAGCATCTTCACCAGGAGTAGACTCCATCGCAAGAAACCACTTTCTTTGCTCATCCATAAGAAGCAACTCATCCATTAAACTTTTATCATGAGATTGCGGCAATTCAGGCACATCTTCAGGCTCCACTTCTAATTCTAGTTCTCTTGCTATTTCTCCCACATCTGCAGTTACTTCCTCCACTGAAGTCTTGAACCCCTCAAAGTCATCCATGAGGGTTGGAATCAGCTTCTTCCAAACTCCTGTTAATGTTGATATTTTAGCTTCCCATGAATCACGAATGTTCTTAATGGTATCTAGAATGGTGAATCCTTTCCAGAAGGTTTTCAACTGACTTTGCCCAGATCCATCAGAGGAATCTCTATTTATGGCAGCTATAGCCTCACACTTCAATTCAGACTGCAGAAGCTGGTAAAAATCTTCAACTTCTTCATCTTTGGCCTTAGTAGTTGGTGCGTAAATTTGAATAATAGTCATATTAGCTGGTCTTCCTTGTAGGCGTATGGATATTATCCTATCACTGACAGCCAGCGCTGTACTTCAGGATAGATCTTGAAAGTAAAGTATTATAATGACATGTGCAAAGTGCTGGAGATAGAAAACCAAAAGGGAAGAACATGCTCGGCATTCCTCAAGCTGAAAGAACTGAAGAAAAAGTTCAAGCCTCAAGCTGCAATAGTAAAGGATTCTATGGGGAAAATATTAAACGATGCAGGAAGCATCAAAAGAATATGGAAGGAATACACAGAGTCACTATACCAAAAAGAACTGCTCGACGTTCACCCGTTTCAGGAGGTAGCATATGATCAGGAACTGATGGTACTGAAGGAAGAAGTTCAAGCTGCACCGAAGGCATTGTTGAAAAACAAGGCTCCAGGAATTGACGGGATACCAATTGAGATGTTTCAACAAAGGGATGAAGCGCTGGATGTGCTCTCTCGTCTATGTTAAGAAATTGGGAAGACAGCTACCTGGCCAACTGACTGGAAGAGATCCATATTTATGCCCATTCCCAAGACAGGTGATTCAACCAAATGTGGAAATTGTCGAACAATATCACTAATATCACATGCAAGTAAAATTTTGCTAAAGATCATTCAAAAGCGGCTGCAGCAGTATGTCGACAGGGAACTGCCAGAAATTCAGGCCAGATTCAGAAGAGGACGTAGAACGAGGGATAGCATTGCTGATGTCAGATGGATCCTGGCTGAAAGCAGAGAATACCAGAAAGATGCTGACCTGTGTTTTATTGACTATGCAAAGGCATTTGACTGTGTGGATCATAACAAATTATGGACAACATTGTGAAGAATGAGAATTCCAGAACACTTAATTGTGCTCATGAGGAACCTGTACATAGATCAAGGGGCAGTTGTTCAGACAGAACAAGGGGATACTGCCTGGTTTAAAGTCAGGAAAGGTGTGCGTCAGGGTTGTATCCTTTCACCATACTTATTCAATCTGTATGCTGAGCAAATAATCCGAGAAGCTGGACTATCTGAAGAACAGGGCATCAGGATTGGAGCAAGACTCATTAACAACCTGCATTATGCGGATGATACAACCTTGCTTGCTGAAAGTGAAGAGGACTTGGAGCACTTACCGATGAAGATCAAAGACTACAGCCTTCAGTATGGATTACACCTCAACATAAACAAAACAAAAATCCTCACAAATGGACCAGTAAGCAACATCATGATAAATGGAGAAAATATTAACGTTGTCAAGGATTTCATTTTACTTGGATCCACAATCAACACCTATGGAAGCAGTCAAGAAATCGAAGGACTCATTGCATTGGGCAAATCTGCCAAAGACTTCTTTAAAGTGTTGAAAGCATTAAGGTGCGCCTGACCCAAGCCATGGTATTTCCAATCACATCATATGCATGTGAAAGCTGGACAATGTATAAGGAAGACCAAAGAAGAATTAACACCTTTGAATTGTGGTGTTAATGAAGGATATTGAATATACCATGGACTGCCAAAAGAATGAACAAATCTGTCTTGGAAGAAGTACAGCCGGAGTGCTCCTTAGAAGTAAGGATGGCGGGACTTCGTCTCATGTACTTTGGACATGTTGTCAGGAGGAACCAGTCCCTGGAGAAGGACATCACACTTGGTAAAGTAGAGGGTCACTGAAAAAGAGGAAGCCCCCTCAATGAGATGGATTGACACAGTGGCTGCAACAACAGGCTCAGGCATAACAAGGATTATGAAGATGGTGCAGGACCGGGCAGTGTTTCATTCTGTTGTACACAGAGTCACTATGAGTCGGAACCAACTCGATGGCACCTAACAACAACAGTTGTTCCTAGTCTTTCGAGTCCCTGGGTGGTGTAAATGATTAACACACTTGGTGGCTAACCAAAAGGTTGAAGGTTTGAGTTTACTCAGAGGTGCCCGGGTTGCTATGAGTTGGAACCGACTTGACGGCACCTAACAACAACAACTACATAGACTTATAAAATGTATTTCTTAAATAATAAGACTTGAAAGTCAAAATTACTCCTTGATCTACAGGCTGCAGAATGGATGTCGTGTTAACAGGCATGAAAACGACATTAATCTCCTTGTACTTCTCCATCAGAGCTCTTGGGTGACCAGGTGCATTGTCAGTGAGCAGTAATATTTTGAAAGAAATCTTCTTTTCTGAGCAGCAGGCCTCAACAGTGGCCTTAAAATATTCAGTAAATCATGTTGTAAACAGATGTGCTATCATCCAGGCTTTGTTGTTCCATTTATAGAGCACAGGCAGAGTAGATTTAGCATAATTGTTAAGAGCCTGTCTTAGTCATCTAGTGCTGCTCCAACAGAAATACCACAAGTGGATGGCTTTACAAAGAGAAATTTATTTTCTCACAGTTCAGTAGGCTACAAGCCCAAATTCAGGGCATCAGCTCCAGGGGAACGCTTTCTCCATTGGCTCTGGAGGAAGGTCCATGTCATCAGTCTTCCTTTGATCTGGGAGCTTCTGTGCGCAGGAACCTCAGGTCCAAAGGACGCGCTCTGCTCCCGGCACTGCTTTCTTGGTGGTATGAGGTTCCCATGTGTCTCTGCTCGCTTCTCTCTTTTATATCTCAAAAGAGATTGCATTAAGACACTGATCTTGTCAACCTCGTCAGTATAACCTCATCACAGTGATAGAATTTACAGCACATAAGGAGATCACATATAATCTCATCCTAGTGATAGAGTTTACAATACATAAGGAAATTACATCAGATAACACAATCATACAATACTGGGAATCATGACCCAGCCAAACTGACAGATATTTTTGGGGGACACAACTCAATCCATGATAGGGCCCTAGAATTTTCGGAATAGTGAATGAGTATTGGCTTCAACTTAAAATCAGCAGCTGCACTAGCCCCTAACAAGAGAATCAGCCTGTCCTTTGAAGCTTTGAAGCCAGGCATTGACTTCTCCTCTCTAGCTATGGAAGTCCTGAGTGACATCTTCTTCTAATACGAGGCTGTTTTGTCTGCGTTGAAAATCTGTTTAGTGTAGCTAACACCTTCCTCAATTATCTTAGCTAGATCTTCTGGATAACTTGCTGCAGCTTCTACATCAGCACTTGCTGCTTTACCTTGCACTTTGATGTTATGGAGACGGCTTCTTTCCTTAAACCTCATGAACCAACCTCTGCTAGCTTCAAGATTTTCTTCTGCAGCTTCCTCACCTCTCTCAGACTTCACAGAATTGAAGAGAGTTAGGGCCTTGCTCTGGATTAGGCTTTGGTTTAAGGGAATGTTGTGGTTGGTTTGATCTTCTATCCAGACCACTAGAACTTTCTCCATATCAGCAATAAAGCTGTTTCTGTTTCTTATCATTTGTGTGTTCACTGCTGTGGCACTTTTAATTTCCTTCAAGAACTTTTCCTTTGCGTTCACAACTTGGCCAACTGTTTGGCGCAAGAGGCCTAGCTTTCGGCCTGTCTCGGCTTTTGACATGCCTTCTTCACTAAGCTTAATCATTTCTAGCTTTTGATTTAAAGCGAGACATGTGCAAAGCTTCCTTTCACTTGAACACTCAGAGGCCATTGTAGGGTTGTTAATTGGCCTAATGTAAATATTGTCGTGTCTCAGGGAGTAAGGAGGCCTGAGGAGAGGGAGAGAGGCAGGGGAACGGCCGGTTGGTGAAGCAGTCAGAACACATACAACATTTATCGATTAAGTTTGCCGTCTTGTGTGGGCGCGGTTCGTGGCGCCCCAAAACAATTACAATAGTAACATGAAAGATCATTGATCCCAGATCACTTTAACAGATATCATAATAATGAAAAGGTTGTTTTTTTTTTTTTAATTTTTTTATTGTGCTTTAGATGAAGGTTTACAGAGCAAATTAGTTTCTCATTAAACAATACACATATTGTTTGGTGACATTGGTTGCCAACCCCATGATGTGTCAACAGTTTTCCCATCTCAGCCCTGGCTTCCTCATTTCATTTGTCCAGATTTCCTGTCCCCTCCTGCCTTCTCATCCTTGCCCCTGGGCTGGTGTGCCCATTTAGTCTCATTTTGTTTTATGGGCCTGTCTAATCTTTGGCTGAAGGGTGAACCTCAGGAGTGACTTCAGTACGGAGTTAAAACGGTGTCCATGGGCCATACTCTTAGGGTTTCTCCAGTCTTTGTCAAACCAGGAAGTCTGGTCTTTTCTTGTGAGTTTGAATTTTGTTCTACGTTGTTCTCCAGCTCTGTCTGGGACCCTCTATTGTGATCCCTCTCAGAGCAGTCGGTGGTGGTAGCCGGGCACCATCTAGTTGTGCTGGACTCAGTCTGGTGGAGGCTGTGGTAGTTGTGGTCCATTAGTCCTTTGGACTAATCTTTCCCTTGTGTCTTTGGTTTTCTTCATTCTCCTTTGCCAGGTGGGATGGGACCAGTGGGGTATCTTAGATGGCCGCCCACAAGCTTTTAAAACCGCAGATGCTACTCACCAAAGTAGAAGGTAGAATATTTTCTTTATAAACTATGTTATGCCAGTTGAGTTAGATGTCCCCCGAGATCATAGTCCCCAGCCCTCAGCCCAGTAATTTGGTCCCTCAGGGAGTTTGGATGTGTCTATGAAGCTTCCATGACCTTGCCTTGGTCAAGTGTTACTGGCTTCCCCATTATCGTGTACTGTCTTACCCTTCACCAAAGTTACCACTTGTCTATTGTCTTTTTAGTGTTTTTCCCTCCCCATCCTCCCCTCCCTTGTAGCCATCAACAATGAAAAAGTTTGAAACATTGTGAGAATCACCAACATGTGACACAGTGACACAAAGTGAGCGTGTGCTGTTGGAAAAATGGCTCCCATAGACTTGTCCAACGCAGGGTTGCCACAAACCTTCAATCTGTAAAAAGCGCAATATCTATGAAGCGTAATAAAGCACGATATGCTTGTCAGTGGGAACTCTGTACCCCACAATTTTTCTGTAAACCTAAAACTGCTCTAAATACAAAGTTTATTAATTTAAAAAAAATTATGAAGGACATGGGCACTTTTACCCATGTGCAAAATGACATTTGTAAATAGGTGCTTCATCGCTACACTGTTTATATTAGCAGACGATTAAAACCCAGCTGCCGTGGAGTCCACTCTGACTCATAGCAACCCCATATGTGTCAGAGTACAACTGTGCTCCATAGGGTTTTCAATGGCTGAGTTTTCTGCAGTACACCGCCAGGCCTTTCTTCTGAGGCACCTCTGGCTGGACTCAAACCTTCAACCTTTTGGTTAGTAGCCAAGTGTGTTAACCATCTACACCACCCAGGGACTCGAAAGACTAGGAACAATTGTTGTTAGGTGCCATCGAGTTGGTTCCAACTCAAAGTGACTCTATGTACAACAGAATGAAACACTGCCCTGTCCTGCACCATCCTCATAATCCTTGTTATGCTTGAGCCCATTGTTGCAGCCACTATGTCAATCCATCTCACTGAGGGGCTTCCTTCTTTTTTGCTGACCTTCTACCTTACCGAGCGTGATGTCCTCCTCCAGTGACCGGTCCCTCCTGATAACATGTCCAAAGTACCTGAGATGAAGTCTTGCCATCCTTGCTTCTAAGGAGCATTCTGTCTGTACTTCTTCCCAGACCTGTTCGTTCTTCTGGCAGCCCATGGCATATTCCATATTCTTCACCAACATGATAATTCAAAGGCATCAACTCTTCTTTGGTTTTCCTTATTCATTGTCTAGCTTTTGCGTGCATATGAGGTGACTGAAAACATCATGGCTTGGGTCAGGTGCACCTTAGTTCTCAAAGTGACATGTTTGCTTTTGAATACTTTAAAGTGGTCTTTTGCAGCAGATGTGCCCAATGCAATTGTTGTTTGATTTCTTGACTGCTGCTTCCATGGGCTAGGAACAACTAAATGTACTTTAATGGGAGGATCATGAGCCAGCCACGGATGGAATATTATGCACCTGTTAAGAAGGAAGAGGAGGAAGTTCTTTGTTCTCTGGGAAGAAATCCAAGATGCATTGTTAAGAGCACAAAAAAGGCTCAGGGCTGTGGAATGTCAGAGAGGGTGGGATATTGTTTGTGCGGGAGGAAAGAAAATATACAGATATGTTTGTCTCGGCAGGGAACATTGCTGGAAGGAGAAACGAGAAATGGGGCTGGTGCCCTCTGGGGATGGCGATGGGGTGGAGGGAGTGATTGCATTTTTCTGGAGCACCTTTTGGTATAATTCTGTGGTCTGTATCTGCTTTATCTATTAAAAACAGTACACTCTAAAATACATTTTAGACAGGCTGCCATTAAAAAATAAAGGCTGAAATAACGGCTTTGGTTGGCTTTAAAAAAGGAGGGTGGAATGTTGGACCGAGCCAGGCCGTTGCCCGCAGCCCCTGCAGGTGGTCCCCGGAGCCTTGCCCTCAGCCTGGCTCCCACCTTTGGTTCAGCGAATGCTCAGGGTGCTGCAGGGGGGTTGGAGGTGAGACAAAGGCTGGGCCGGGGCCAGGGACTGGTCCAGACCTACCACCCAGATTCTGGAAATTCCCCAGAGGCTTGGCTGGCTCCGAGGAAACCAGGAGCCTTGATGATGGGGCTGGGGGCCAAGCCAGGCCTCCTGGAGCCTGAACCCTGGGGAGGACTGCAGTGAGCAGAGGGAGCGGGCCTGCGGGGAGCCTAGGGCCCACTCTATGCCTCAGTTTCCACACAGGCAAAGTTGATCTCTGACTGGGTGGCCCTTGTGGGGGCAGAGGATGTCTGAGAGCACCTGTGACCAAGTAACTGGGGGGTCTGCTGGGTTCCAAGCCCTGGTTCTCAAGACCCCACACCTGGACCCCTGAAGTGACCACTAGCCTGGTGTCGGGCTTTGAGGACAAGGTGGCAAGGGTAGTAGGGGCCCCCCTAGACCCTGGGCTGGGGTCTCTCCCAGGCAAGAACTTCCGGTCCTCCTTTTCTGAGCCCCCACTCCTCCTCAGTCATTGTTTCCACGCGTTTATGGAGCCTCTGGATGTTCCTAGGCTGGTGCTGGGGCATGGCCAGAGGGTTTAACAGACTCTCAGCCCTCAGAGGTACACGTTTAGGCCTGAGAAGCTGGTAGGAGCTATGAGAAAACTAAACGAAGGAGATAGGGGTGTGGGCTGCTCCTGGCAGGGCGGGGTGCTGCTTAAATGGGGTGTCAGGGAGGCCTCACTGGGGAGTTGACACATGAGCTAAGAACAGAAGGAGGTGGGGGGGGGGTGTCTGAGGACATCTGGCGGGGAGAACCTTCCAGGCAGCGAGCACAGCCTATACAAAGGCCATGGGGCAGGACAAGGCCTAGTGAGTTGGAGGAACAGCATGGGGGCTGGAGTGCAGTGAGTCAGTGAGTGATGGGGAGACAGGAGGAGGGGATGGCAGGAAAGGGACAGGGCAGGTCATGCAAGACCCTGTGGTCCACAGGAAGGACTTGGCCTTTTACCTGAGGGAGTTGGGAGCCCTGGAGGGCTGTGAGCAGAGGAGGGATGGGCCTGACTCAAGGGTAACAGACTGTCGGGGTCGAGGGCAGGAGCCGGGGAGGAGAGCGGAGGCAGCTGCACTCGCTGTAACCTCTCCCTGGAATGTTCTCTCTGTTTTCATCTGGAAAAGCCACCTCTTCCTCCAGGAAGCCCTCCTGCCCTACCCCCTGCCCAGCGAGGCCCCATGCCCCTCTGGGTTCCTCCCCGTTCTGGTCCTGACTGCTTAGGGCTGGGAAGGCCTGCATCAAGCTCGAAGAAAACTGTAGAAGAGCCTTCCATTGCCCCGTACGGGGGCTGCTGGGGCAGGAAATGAGGTTCCAGGCAGAGGGTGGCGACCGGATGCACTGGGCGCCCCCCGCAAGAGCCCCTCAAGGGAGACTGTGTGTTGGGGGTGGGGGGATGACGTCAGCCCCACGCCTGTTCCTCAGCCTTTCACAACCTAGTAAATGTTTATGGGCAGGGGCCCCGAGTTTTGGGGCTCTCTGGAGCCCAGTAGGCAGCCGCTCCTCCAGCCTCATTCTAGGGGGCCGGCCGCAGGTGGTGGCCCTAGCAGGTCCGCTCCAACACTGGCAGCTGGCCCCAGGTGATGGGGGAAAGGGCTGAGTGGGCAGTGAACACAGCCCCGGGCTCCCTGGTGGGGACTGAGGCTGGGAGGTGGGAGCGGCTTGTCCAGGTCTGCGAGCTGGCTTTGAACTTCCCTTCCTCCCCTCCCTGAGCCTCGGTTTGCGCCATCTGTGGAAGGGGCTGTGCGATCCCGGGCAGGGGTTTAGGCTTCAAAGCGAGGAGGAGGCAGCGCAGCCGTCGGGTGGAGCCGTGGCGGACTCTGCCCCCTGCCGGCCGCGGCAGGAACAGGCCTGACCCGGGCTCGCGGAGGGTGTGGGCGGAACGGCCGCTGTGCGCTTCTCGGGTGGAACCGTCTTGCTCCTTCGTGGAACATCCCCGAGACACGAACGCTGTTATTTCCATTTCCCAAGTGGGAAGGCTGAGGCTCGGGCGCAGACTTCACGCGAGGACGTGCAGCCAGAAAGCGGCGAGAACTGGGGATTCGAGGACGTGCAGCCAGAAAGCGGCGAGAACTGGGGATTCGAACCCAGGCCTGACAGGCCAGGGCCCCTCGTTTTAACCTCTGCTTGGTCTGAGGCCTGTGGGCCCCTCCCAGCCCAGGAGAGTGTCTCCATCCTCCCCAGGGACCCAAGGCTTGGGTGCCTGGCCCTGGGTGCGACCCCACCGGAGTCAGGGGGTTCGGAGGGAGTGGGACAGTCGGCTGGGCAGTGGATGGGGGAACATTCGCAGCCAGGAGGCTGTGCACACCCAGGGTAGGAGGCTGGGCCGGGAAGGCAGGCGGCTCCGCGCGGCAGGACCTGGAAAGGCCGTGCACCGTAGTGGAAACAAGGCTGCAGAAGCCAGGCGGGTCCCTCTGCGCTCTGCAGCCGCTTCGTTTTAGCCGCTCACCCACCGTCGGGGTTACTTTTTCACTAAGTCCCGGCCTCTTGGACTGACTGGAGCGAAGGGGGCGGCGGACGCAGGTAAGGAGCACGCAGGTCGCCCCCCACCGCACCAGCCCATCCCTGCTCCCTAGGGTGGGGCCCCGAGGCCTAATTTATGGCCCTTTGCGGCGGCGTGTCGGAGGGCGCCGGTCCTTCCTTTCCAGCTGCCAGGAAGCCCAGCGCCAATACCGGAGAAAGCGCCCCGGGTGGCTGCCAGCATTCCAGGGCCGCCTAAATCACCGGGCTGACAGGCAGTGCGGGTCAGGCCCGGGCCACGCGGTCCCTGGCTCTCCCGTGCAGGCAGTCGGGCTTCCGATGGCCCGCCACCCACCTGCCAGACCGTCCAGGACTCTCTGCTCCAACGCCCAGGAATGTGGAGGTGGCGCTGGGCCCAGGCCTGTTTCCACTCTGTGGGCTTTCGGGGGAGGCCTGGCGGGGGGAAGGTCCCTGATCTGCGGGGAAGCCCAGGGTCTAGAAGGGGCGTTGGGTGGCAGGGCAACTCCCAGGCGCCTGCACAAGCCACTGCGGGGCCTCCTGTGCCCCAGGAAGGGGCTGAGGCGTAGAGACAGGGGCTCCCTCTGACCCCAGCCCAGCACCCGATTCCTCCTGCAAGGCCAAGCTGGCGCCCTTGGCCCCGCGGGGACAGCCCCAGAGCCCGGCAAGTGGGTGCAGCATGTGGGGTGAACGTGGAGTGTGTTAGGTCCTGCTCCATCTCCAGCCTTCCTGAGGCTCCCTCTGCTGGCTGCCTGTCAGCAGCCCTTCCAGGATCAGGGGACAGGGCTCCTGAGGAGCACAGAGGAGGCAGAGTGTACACACATACAAATATCGTTTATTTTTAGCCACATTTCTGCTCATCCTGGGGCGGGGGCCTCACACCTTGGGCTCCACGAACACTTTCCAGCCCTCCAGCTGGCCCATCTTGACCAGGGCAGCGGCTGTGCCCATGCACACGCAGGAGGCAGTGCCCATGCCATAGCTGTGCACTGTGGGAGGGAGAGGTGTGGTCAGGTAGGCATGGGACCTGAGGGGCACCGCTTCCGTGTGGCTGTGGCTTCTGACCAGGGCGGACCCAGGGAAGCCGACTGCTTGGCCAGGCTTCAACCTCTTCAGGGATGAAGTCACTCGACCCTCCAGCAGACTCACAAGGGGGTGCTAGGTGGGGAAACTGAGGCCCAGCGGGAGGCAGCTGCCTAGGTCCCACTGCAGCAGGGATCTGGCTAGTGGGTGCTCTCACCCCTGCCCCTGAAAAGGACAGCTGACACCCGTGCTGCCCCAGCTCCAGACCGGGAAAGGCCGAGGCTGCACCAGGCGCCAGGAAGCAGAGCCAGGTGGCTCGCGTAGATGACATCTCTGTGGGTGTCTGGACCTCATCCCTGCCCCATGGTCTGTGAGCTAAGGAGTGCCCCCAGAGTTTCCTGTCCTAGAGCCCCAGGGGCCAGATGAGGACACAGGATGAGGCGTGTCCACCTAGCAGGAACCCTCCGAGTCCTCACTGACTGGGGCCGGAGGGTCTTGGCTCTGGGTGGGGACTCAGATGAGGACCTGAGGCAGGCTCGGGGTGGGGGCAGTCCCCCCCATGGGCCAGGGCTAACCGTGACAGCAGGTCCTGGGAAGGGCAGGGCTGAGCCCCACATCATAGCAAGGACAGTGAGGGTGGGCCCTCCCTCTGCCCAGCTGGAACCTTCCATGGGCATCAGAACACAGGCCTCAGTCCCTCTGCCCACTGGCCCTGACCTGCCAGCTCCATTTGTTCAAGGGGGAAACAGGCTCAGAGGCACAAGTCTTGGCAGGCCAGGGGGCGGGGATGCAGATGGGTACTGATCAGCAGTGGCCTGGGCCTGGGGCCACTGCTTGGGGAGGGCAGGCAGGACGTCCCTGTGCTAGGCAACCTCTCTGCGCCTCAGTCCCCACATCTATCAAGCCTGTAGTTCTGGGGGCTGGGAGAGGGACGGGCAGTAAAGGCCCCACTCTCTGATGAGGGCATGGAAGACAGGGCACAGGGAGGGCCATGCACACATTGGGGACATGGTGTTCCAGGCAGAGGGCACAGCCTGTGCAAAGGCCCTGAGGCAGGACCATGCCTGGGGAGCTGGAGGAACAGGCTGGAGCAGAGTGAACGAGGGGGAGAGAGGAGGAGGGAGGGCAGGGAGGGGCGGGGCAGGGGCTGTGGCTGTGCTTAGTGCAGGGGGAGCCATGGTGGGTGTGAGGACGGTGGGAGTGAGGACGCAGTGTAGCGGGCCCCAGGCAGATGCTTAAGCAGCAGCTGTCACTATTGCTGATGGGTGGTAGCCAAGATAAAGAAACACGGGGGCCTGTGTGGCAATGGCCCCTCTGTGAGGGAGCATTCTGTACCCCCCAGCCCCACTGTCTCTTGTGGCCCTGGGGTTTTGGACGGAACGGGGAGGGGGATCAGTGGGTCGGTGGAGGGGGGTCCACTCACTGCGTGCCCCCAGGGTCAGGCCTCCGGCGCAGCCTCCGATGAAGTAGTTCAGGGGGTCGTCGGGCTTCTCCCGGACCTGGGCGCTGACACAGGAGGTGACACCAAATATGGCACCAATGGCAGCTGTGGAGACAGAGGGATGGGAGAGGGCACTGGGTCGGGGCCACAGCGGGGGCCTGGGGATGAGGGGGGCCTCCCAGGGGCCACACTAGCATACAGAGAGGAGAAGCTTCTGGTATGGCCCTTGCAGATGCACCTTGCCCACCCCGGAGCTGATCTCCTGGGACCCCCTGCATCTGCCTGCACCCCCACCAGTGGCTCAGATCATCGGGGACCTGGGAGCTGGGGGGTCAGAGACGGTTATGGAGGTGCCCTGAGAGCCGGACGAAGTGACATGGGGCCAGAGTGGGGTGGCCAGGCCAGTGCCAAGGGGCCCCCCAAAGAGAAGGCACGATGCCCCTCCCAGCCTCCGGCTCCAAAAGCCACGTGGTGGCAGCTCGCTCACCTGCGGTAAACGTGTATCGTCCTGCCCTCGCCACCCCCTCAAAGAAGGAGCCTGGGGGGCTGAGCGTGAGGCTGTACGCGGAGGCAACCAGGCCTGGAAACAAGAGGAAGAGGCTGCTTAGACACCCAGTCTGCACCAGGGAGGGCACTGGGCTGGGGGGTGACCGCCTGGGCAACCTGTCAGTTCCTCCCATTTCTGTGCCAGGCAGGTGAGCAGCCGGCGCCTTCTCTCATGTCATCCCCAGAACCCCCCAGGCACCAGGCCCTGCCCAGGAAGGGACGGGGAACCTCAGACGTGGAGTGATGGCATAGGGCCCCACAGCTGCTGAGTGGCAGGGCTGGGATTCAAACCCGGGTCTGCTGAGCCCCCTCCAGCCCCCCGAGTCCCTCCACCTCACACCACTGCCAGTCTTGGGGCTTGATAAATTCCAGTTCCTGGCCCCCCCACCTCCCTACCCCACTGGAGCCCCACCTGCGCTAGCCCTCAGCAGCGTGCTGACTGAGCAGAGAGGGGCTGTGGTGGCCCACAGTTGTCCACTGTCTATGGGCCGGACACCAGAGAACCAGGACATGGCATCCACCTGCCCTGGCACCTGCACAGATGCAGCAGCGGTGCCCCCCACAGGCCCTAGTGGCCTAGCCCGACTCCCAGCACCCATCAAAGGCCCCATTCTGCTCTGGGACCCGGGCTCCGAGGCTAATCCTTCTTGGCAGAGGCCGGTGCCCTCCCCGGCTCTGCTCCAGGCTGCCAGTGCCTCCTGGCCCCCACGCCCAGCTCGGCCTGGGCCCATCCTCACACCTGAACGGCGCGGCCGCCCACACCCCTGCTGTCTTTGGGGTTGGGCTTGGTGCGGGAGGGTGGGTGCTCAGGCCCACCCAGAGCAAACTGGCTGTGGGCCCCCACCCTCCCTCCCGGCTTTACCAGACTGCCAACATGGTGGACGGGCTGACCACAGCCCCCACCTCCCAGCTGACCCTGCTCAGGGCAGATAATGCCCCTTCCTCTCCCTTCTGCCCCCCAACGCCCACTAGCCAGCAGGGACCTCAAAGGCCAGCCCATCACACGAAACCTAGAACTGCCACCTGCCGACGGGCACCAAAGATGGCCCCACCCCCTCATCCTCCCAAGAGCCTGATGGCCTCAGTCCATTAACCTCCCCCACCCACTTCATGGGAAGGGAGGGGACCACAGGGACTTGCCTGGGGGGCCCCAGCTGGGCCAGACTGGACTAAGTGGGTCTGACCCCAGCCCTCACTCCAGTCCTGCTATCACCCGGCACTCCATCCTAGTCCCCAAACGTCCTGCTTCAAGGCCCCCACGTGACCCCTCCCTGCCCAGCCTGGGTTCAGAGGGGCCCTGTGTGAGCCACTGTAGGGGGCTGTTCCCAGTAGGCAGCGCCATTAATCTTCAGGGCAAGCCTGTGACTGCCCCCCTCCCCCCCCCGACACACTGTGCAAACATGGAAATTGAGGCTGAGTGAGGAGAAACAGCCACATATAAACTCTAAAGACGTTCCAGATCTTATTTCTCCCAATCTTACAACAAGCCCTAGGGTCCCTGCTCAGTCTCACAGAGGTGTTGAGACCTGCGCCCAGGTCCCCGGCTGGGGAGAGGAGGGGCCAGCCCTCCAGGGTGACTCGGGATGAAGGAGCCAGTGAGGGCTCCCAGGTCTGGTCTAGGGCTCCTCCAGCCCGCATTGCCTGCCCCCGGCCCGGCAAGCCCCGTCCTCAGTCACACCACGACACACACACACAGTGGTGGCTTATAAAGATTCTTACCCAGAGGGGGCTTAACCTGAGGAGGCACCAACTCAGGGACCGGGCCCAGCACGAGGGCCTTATAAAAAGTCACCCTGGTGATTCGAGTCCCCGAGCCCAGGCACAGAGTGACCGCTGGCGGTAACCTTGCTGCCCGCCCACACCAGCGGTCCTGCCCAGGACCTCCAGCTCACGGACCACGCCCAACATAGCCAGCGCCCCTACTGTCCTTGGTCCCCCAGGAAGTCCTTGAACCAGAAGCGATGACCCAGGAGACCCTGACTACCCAGATTGCCGGCTCTCCAGCAATCATCCCGTACGGTGACCTGCCAAACCCCACCCCTCCCGGAGCCCCAACAACATCTCAGGTGCTGTGCCCCCACCCCCAGCAAGCAGGATCTGTACTGAGCCGGACCTTTCTACAGACCCCATTCCTTCCAAAGGCCCCTGTCCATCCTGCTGGCTCCCCCTCAGCGTCCCTCGGAGACTCTGCAGACTCGGTGCTTGCTCATCCGTTCCTTTCATTCACAGGGTGCCCACAGGGTGCTGGGCTCTGCTCAGGTCCCACAGGGAAGCCAGAGGCGAAACCAGCTCTCTCTCAGGTGAGGGGTATGAGGAGGGAGGGGATGAAGGGCAGAGGGAAGGGGAGGCTCTAGGAGCAGGTGAAGCCAAGTCCTGAGTGCTGGGCAGAGCTGGGCTGGCCAGTGAGCAATACACACAACTGACGCCCTTCACAAGCCCTGGGCACCCAGAAGCACTCCAGACACCAGTGACCGTCACCCCGTTCTGACCTCCTCAGAGACTCCCCAACCTGGCACCTCCATCCTCTACATGAGCCCCCAGGATCAGTGAGGCCCTCCTAACAGCAAGTCCCCTCAGAGGCTGCTCACTCGGCAGCCACCCTCCCCCTCCCCTTACCCCAAGGCTAGCTCAGTCTCCACTGACCTCTCTTCAGTCCACCACCACAGTGTGTGTGTGTCAGCATGCACGCACACTCACGTGCACACACACACAGGCTTACTCACACACACAACGTGCACACATGCGTGCACTGACACATGCAAGCACACCCACATGCACACTCAGACACACACAGACATGCACCCACGTGCACGCATGAGCACCCCCCAAACACACATGCACCCCCCCACACGTACACTCTTTTTCTCTCTCATACACAGACACATGCCAAATTTAATATCCTTCTCAGTTTCAAAATCCTCTAAACCGTCCTCCTCTCAAAATACTCTGCCTGGTGGCCAGCACAATCCTAAGTGACCCCTCCTGCTTTAATTTCCCCAGTGGCACGGCCATGACTCCCCAAAATTCTGCCAGACATTCCCTAATGGCTACTGCCCCATTTCCTCTTTAAAGTCTGCCAGAATAACTTCCCCACTACAGCGACCCACCCCCAACGCTGCCCAGCCTTCCAGAGCTGAGTGCCCCCACAGACCTGTTGCATGCCACCACACACCCTGGAATCTCCCAACTCATCACCCAAGCAGACCCCACATAGCCCTGTTCCCTGGGCCTCCTCATTCATCTCTCTCCTAACGACCCCTAGGATGGACCCCCCCCCCCCCCCGGGAATATTCCTTGCCCCAGCGACCTCCAGATCAGCAGAGCTGGATTTGCATCCTGGTTCTAAATGACCCTGGGGAAGTAATACACATCTCTAACCCTCAGTTTCCACCTCTGAGAAATGGGGATAATAATGGTCAATTTTATTAAATACATAGAAAATGGTGGCAATTATTGGGGAAAAAAAAAAGTTACTGTCAAGTCAGTTCCGACTGATGGCCACCGTATGTGTGTCAGAATAGAAATGTGCTCCACAGAGAGTTCAGTGGCTGATTTTTTGGAAGTAGATCTCCAGGCCTTTCTTCGAACACACATCTGGGTAGATTTGAACCTCCAACCTTTCAGTTACAGTGCTGTTAACCAATAGCACCACCTAGGGACTCTGACGATCATTACCAAAACCCAAACCAAACCCACTGCTGTCGAGTCGATTCCAACTCCTAACGACCCTATGAGACAGAACAGAACTGTGCCAGGGTTTCCAACGCTGTAATCTTTATGGAAGCAGACCGCCATATCTTTCTCCCTCGGAGCGGCTGGTAGGTTTAAACTGCCTCCCTTTTGGTTAGTAGCCAAGCGCTTAACCACTGTGCTGCCAGGGCTCCTACCCGGTGATTATTAGGTCTCCCTAATCCAAATGCTTGCAGTGGAGACTGAACCTCTGCCAGGGGCTGGAGCTACAGTAGTGACTCAAACTATCGTATCTACTTCTCAGGGAGACTTGAGAATTGAACGAAACCATGCTGTTGAGGCACTCGGGGACTAGGAGGGTCGAGACTCTGGGGCCTCCCCTGCAGGGGAATTCCAGGGCTGTGGGTCCCCTCATATGATCATATGGTCCCTAGGTGGCCCACATGGTTTGCGCTTGACTACTAATGGGAAGGCTGGTGGTTCCGACCCACCCAGCAGCACCATGGAAGAAAGGTCTGGTGATGTGCTTCCATAAAGCTCACAGCTTTGAAAACCCTATGGAGCAGTTCTACTCTGTACACATGGGGTCATCATGAGTCGGAATCGACTCAACTGTAGAGGGTTTGGGTTTTTTTGGATCCCCTCATGACCCTCCCCCATAGGCTGGCTGCCTTACAGTAATCTCTGAGCCACCTCCAAGCAGGACCTCTAGGACCAATCTGGTGGCCCCAATTAAAACTCAGATGTTCCAGGACCCCTTGACCCTAAAAAGACTTCATCCCACTCCAAGACTTCCTCTAATTTCTGTACCCCCTGCAGACACCCCAGTAATGACCCATGACCCACTCACATAATCTGACACCTTGTTGGTAAGCCTCCAAAAACCAAACCAAACCAGATTCCGACTCCCATAGCGACCCTAAAGTCAGAGCAGAACTGCCCC
The DNA here is from genome assembly GCA_030035585.1 of Dugong dugon. Classification (NCBI taxonomy): domain Eukaryota; kingdom Metazoa; phylum Chordata; class Mammalia; order Sirenia; family Dugongidae; genus Dugong; species Dugong dugon. The sequence continues at coordinate 6,667,907 of CM057462.1, forward strand.
CACAGGGTTTCCAAGGTGCGGCTGGTGGATTCGAACTGCCTACCTTTTGGTTAGCAACCGAACGCTTAACCACTGCGCCATGACCCCTCAACTCCTGACCCCCGAAAATTAGCCTGGTGATCGCCTCACCACTAACCTCTTCGCGCCTCCCCCAAATTCCCAGCACCCAAGGACCGCCCTTCTTTCGACGACCCCAGTGACCAGCTTGTCACATGCACCACGACCTGTCAGCGCCCTCCGAACCCGCCGGACTCGCCTCTACAACGTGTTCCTCACACAAGAGCACCAGAGAATCCCATGGCCGCCGCAGACATCCCGATAATGACCATGTGTCACCCGCGAGACCCCCAGCCCCCCATGGCCTGCTTGGACCGCCCTTGGAGTGACCCTATGACCTCGCTGCGCCCTCCGCCCTCTGGGCCCGGCAGGCGCTTACCGGTGGCGCCGCCGATACTGGTGCTGGCATAGGTCTTGCGATGGCACTCGGTGCCGTCAGGGATGTCCCAGTACCGCTGAAGCAGCAACCGCGCCATGGCCGCAAACCCCCGATTCCGCACCGCAGCCCGTCCTGCCGGCTGCGCGCGCCCAAAGGCAGCTGCCGCTCGATCTCACGAGACTTCCGGGTCGGCGCGAGCCGGCAACAAGCGCGCAACTTTATTGAGCGCCGCGGACACAGACACGGGCGCGCGCACGCGTCAAGGGCTGGGCTGGCGGAAGGGAAGAACAAGTGCACCTCCGGCAAATTTCCGGAGGGGAAAACGGAGGCCCACCGAGGTCGGTGGAGAACGCTCGCTAGCCCCCAGCTCAGAGGAGTCCTACGTTAGGGAAGGTTTCACTGCCGGAGGTGGAGCCTAATCTAGAGGCGGGACTGTGACAGAAGCTAGGCCTACCCCCAGGCACAGACGAGGGAATGAGGCGGGGCTCCATTTGATAGGAGAAAGACATAATTATCGGGCGGGGCATGGCGGGGATGTGGCCACTCCTAGCGCCAGAATCTATATGCAGGCGTGGTCACGCCCGTGGCCAGTCTGAGACGCGTGCGCCTATCTTGGGGGCGTGGCCAGGTCTAGAGGCGGGGCCTAACGGAAAAGTGACCAATCCTGGTGCTAGAATCTTAGCTGGACGTGGCCTGTGTCCAACCTACGCCTTGTCTAGGCCCAAGCCCTGATAAAGTATGCGTTCGGCTTGGGGGCGTGGCGAGAACCGGTGTTGGGCACTTGACCAATCCGTGGCTGTACGATTGCCTGAGGGTCGCGGACGCGCCTGGGACTGCCCCGACAGAAACGTGGCCAATCACTACGCCTATATTGGAGACGAGCACCGCCGGGGGCGAGGTGGGACGTGTTGTTCTACGGGGTCCGGACCAATCCAGGTGTTAGCTTCTGAGTAAGGCGGTGCTTGTTTCGAAGGCGTGACCAATCTCGGTGCCAGAGCCTAAACTGGGGGAATGTGGCCAGCCTGGTGGCGTGGTCTGTCAAGACCTTGGCCAATCTTGGAATTAGGCTGGGCTCGGGGGCGGAGTTTCAAGCTGCCGGAACCAGTGTGGCTGTCCGGGTTTGAGGACGGAGCGGCCAGCCGTGGGCGCCGGGCCGAACGAATCGGCGGCCAGTCGCGCCGAGGTCTGGTGGGGGGTCTCCGGGGGCGCGGCCCGTTCGGGGGCGGGGCCTGGCCGGTTCCGGACCGCCCAGGGGCGTAGCCGGTCCTGGACCTCGGCCTTGGCCATGTCGGCACCGCCCGCCCTGCAGATCCGCGAGGCGAACGCGCACTTGGCGGCCGTGCACCGGCGCGCGGCGGAGCTGGAGGCGCGGCTGGACGCGGCGGAGCGCACAGTGCGCGCCCAGGCCGAGCGCCTGGCCCGCCACGATCAGCAGCTGCGCGCCGCCCTGGACGAGCTCGGCCGCGCCAAAGACCGGTGAGGCCCGGGGCCGGCCAGGAAGACTTCCCGGAGGAGGGGAAAGGGTGGCCGAGCCGGGCTTGGAGAGGCAGGAACGGCAGAGGGAACCGCGTGTATTCACGTAGATTTGCCAAAAAAAAAAAAAAAAAAAAAAAAAGCCCAGAAACCCCCAAACTCTTGAATTAGTCATCAGTATGTAAAGTTCAGAGATGTCACCGTGTGGGTTTCTGGCTTCTCATAAAACAGGGTCCATCTCCCCACATGGCAAAATCGGCTAGGGGGGGCTCAGGGACCTCCTACTCCCTGGTATAGATATTGGGAGCCATGCAGGTTCTTGAGGAGGGGAGGACCGGGTGATATCAGCAGTTTTGAAGGACCCTCTGGAGCCCTGGTGGCGCATCGGTTAAGCGCTAGGCTACTACCAGAAGGCTGGCGGTTTGAAACCAGCCAGCGATTCTGCTCCCGTAAAGATTACAGCCTGGGAAACCCTATGGGGCAGTTCTACTCTGTCACCTGGGGTCACCATGGGTTGGAATCAACTCGAAGTCACCCAGCGACAACACTACGTGGCAGCTGAGGATGGAAGGCAATGAGACAAGTGCTTAGACAGCAGGGAGGTGCCGAGGGCCAGGCGGGAAAGGATGAACTCAGAGCTACTTGGATTCATTTATGCATCTTTCCTGAGCACGGACAGGGCCCCGCCCTCAGAGATCTCGCAGTCTAATGGGAGACAGACACATCACTAGGCAGTTACAATGTGGGGTGACTGGGGTTGTGATAGTAGGGGGTGCAGAGGGCTCTGTGGGGGGCCTAGAGGGAAGGCTTCCTGGAGGTGGCTCCATCAAAGTGAACAACACATAGGGAAAGATGTAGGGGAAGAGAACTGCAAGTGTAAATGCTTGAAGCCTGAGTGAAGGGAGGTGATGGGGGACTGAGAGCAAACCACAAGGTTAGCAACTCGAACCCACTCAGCAGCTCCTTGGGAGAAATACCTGGTGATCTGCTCTTCTAAAGATTACAGCCTAGAAACCCCTATGGGGCATTTCTGATGTGTCCCCTGGGATTGCCATGAGTTGAAAATTGACTTGAAGGCACCTAACAACAGCAACAACAGAGGCAGTGGTGAGGAGCAGGGACTTATCCCCACGGTGACAGGGAGCCTGGGGAGCAGGATCTGTGGTGCCTCGGTGCCGTAACCACCCTGTCTTGCTGCCTAACAGCGAGATCGCCGCTCTCAAGGAGCAGCTGCTGACCTCCGAGGCTGCTGTCCACAGCCTACAGGCCGCCGTGCGCCAGAGGGACGACCTCATTGGGCAGTTGCAGCCCCGGGCGGAGCTGCTGTGGGACATCTGCCGTCACCAGCCGCCCCTGGCCAGGCTGCTGGCCACCCTGGCTGAGGCTGAGCGCCTGGGGCCCCTGCCAGCCAGCGATCCTGGTGGGCCCGGTCCCCCACTTGCCAACAGCACTGGGGAGGAAGGTGCCATGGACCACCTGCAGCCGGCCGTGTTTGGGACCACGGTGTGAACCCTGGAGCACAGATTCCACAGTGTACACACTGGGCCCCTGCGGGGTTTTCCACTGCTGTGTGTGTCCTCGGGGGTCACCAGTGTCCCGGAGGTGACCCCATGGCAGAGCCTTAATCCTGTCTATGCATCGGAACCAGCTAAAAAGCCAAAGATCTCAAAGTGGCAGCTCACAGGCCAAATGCAGGTGTTTATCCCTGACAGTGGTTTTAGAAAACTCAAGTCAATCATCCTCGTTAAAAAATTGGCAGCATTTACACAAAAATCTGGATTTCTAGCCTCAGGCTTGGCCATGCTTGCCTGGATCTGAGTCGAGGCTGCCCTCTTTAGCCAGGGTGTGAGTTTCACTTGGCCCCCTCGCCTCTCTCAGGTTATCTGTCTGGCCCCTGAGGCACCTGAGTTTGAGACCCCTCTCTTTCTGGCAGGAGCCCTGGTGACACAGTGGATAGAGTGCTTAACTGGTAACCAAAAGGTCATTGGTTGGAACCCACCAGTCGCTCCATGGAAACCCTGTGGAGCAGTGCTACTGTGTCGTATAGGGTCGCTATGAGTCGTAATTGACTTGACGGCAACAGGTTTGGTTTTGGTTTTTTATATGAAAACGTATTTTTCAGTTCCAAACTTTTTTTGCTAACTGTGCCCTTCCCTTGACCTTTGGCCCAGCGGGAAGAGCAGGTCCAGCAAGGTTTGGTGCAGCTGAGATGCTGGCTGCCAGGCTGGTCTGCCCCCAAAACATCCGTGCGTCCCTTAACTTTTTCCGCATGGTGTCCTGCCTCAGGGCCTTTCCGCTGGCTATTCCTTCTGCCTGGCACACTCTTCCCCACATTTCCCCATGGATGGTTGTCACTAGGTCTTTGCTCAGGTATCACCTCCTCAGAGAGGCCTTCCTGATCACCGTATTTGAAATAATCCCATCCCCCAAGGTCCCCACCATAACTCCATTTTATTTTCTTTACGGAAGTTGCAACCATTTTCTTTCCTGTCATCACTATAAGCTCCGTGAGGGCAGGGAGATTTGTCTGTCTCATTCCCTGCTTTGTCACCAGAGCCTGGCACACATGGGGTGCCCCAGTGGGGACAGCCAAGGCCCCCAGCACATCTGATAAGTTCTGATTCAGCTTTTGTAGCCAGTCTCCTTTTTTCTATTCCCTAGAGAGAATCTATTTTTTAACACTCCTGTTTCTATACAATTCTTGGCCCCAGATATCCAGGGCTCTTTGCTTTTTCTCCACCCAGGGCGAGGAGAGACACTCATGCCCTCCTCAGTCCAGCCCAAGTGCCCAGCCTGGTGGCAGCCCTTTCCCAGCCTCCTCACTCAGGGAATCGTCACACCAGGAACCACTGAGGGACAGGGCTCATGTCAGCCGGGCAAGGTCAGCAGCCGTCCCCAGCCTGCAGGACTGAGCTGCCAGCCTGACTGGCATCTAAGAATGGCTCCTCAGAGCAGTAACAACGGTCCCGTTTTCTCCTCTGGATGTGCGGAGGGGGGCGGTTTTTATGAGAAGAAAGCCAGGGCCTGTCTGTGCTCAAGAATAAACCAGATGATTTCGTGGCCTGGGTCCTTCAGCCTTTCTCCCTGGCGTGGGTGGTCCTCTGTGTTGTCCTCGATCCCGGGTGGGGCCCAGCAGGTAATAGTCCTGAGAGTTTGTGCGAGGCGCTCTGTATACAGTCATATCTCCGCAACCCCATTTTACAGCTGTGGAAAGTGAGGCTCAGAGTCGTGAAGTGATAAACAGCTTCCCGGTCAGGAGGGCCTGGGCCACTTCCAGTTTTTTGAGGTTACTGTTAAAACTCTTCTCAAAATGCCAAAACAGAGCTACAACAATTGTAGTTATGTTTTACACACACACACACACACACACGTAAAATTAATGTTTGTAACACTCGTAAGAGGGAATTTTGGACTGCAGCAAGCCATCTGCGTTTTTGCATTAAAATCCTGGTTTTCCTGGAAACCCGAGGGTACCATAACAGCTGTGCATCGAAGCACAGCGCCTGGTGGCCTGTCATCTGTGGATGGTTTCTGACTGAAACAGCAACTTCCAACAACACGGTTGTGCTATGTTTGAGTTAAGCCCCTGTTTTGAAAAGCCTCAAAGGACCCCTGGGTCTGTGCCAGCGGTGGGTTCCCCTACAGGGCCACGCCTTAAGTCTTGGAAAATGCCACCTCTGTTGGTGTTGATGTCCACAGTCTCAGCTGAAGGCCTTTTGTGACGGCAGCCTCTGTTCCTTTGGTTGGTGTCAGGGTTGGGCAGCCTCTGGTGTGTACCCCAGGGCCTCTGTCTCATCACCAGTGAGCCAGCAAACAATGTTTGAAAGGGACCAGAAAGCCAACAAAAACCTATGACAGAAATACTGTGATTGGCTCCTAAATACTACAAGACATAGACTTTGTTGACGTTAACATTGAAATGTCTGCACAACTTGGCTGTGTCCTGACTCTGCTCTCACTAGTTCTGGAACATTCCATTGGATATGGGCCTGAGAAGGAGGTCTTGGCTCCCCCAGCAGCTCTGTCAGCCCTGGCTCTGGCTGAGCTGTCCCTTCAAGAGGGGAGGGGCCCAGGGAAACCCAGAGAGGGGAAGGGACCTGCCCAGGGTCACACAGACCATCAGGACACTGTGGTGCCTGTGGGGTTGTGGCCGGGAAGGGAGGCCTCGCCTGCCTGCCTGTCTGGTTCTATCCCAGGCTGGGCACTGTGGAGACAGGGCATGAGTCAGCAAGTTGATGGCTGGTGGGTGGTAGTGCCAGGGCAGCCTTGCTACCCAGCCCCAGAGGACTCTGTGTAGGGCCCTGTGGCCCCTGGCACAGTGAGGGTTACAGCCTGGGCCCCTCCCAGCCTCCAGAGCCACTTAGTCCCTTAGCAACAGGCCTGCCAAGAAGGACGCGGCTGCTGTGGCTGGGCAAAGCAGGCTGGAGCTGGGCAGAACCGCTGCAGGGAGGACCCAGGGACAGACGAAGGCCAGGTGAGCCGACATGGGGCGGCCAGCGCCTCCCTCCCTGGCGTGAGTCTCACCCTGCCTCTCTCCTATCCAGCATGGACGCAGCGGACGCCACCGTGGAGAAGCTCCGGGAGCAGTGTCTGGCCCGCGGGGCCTCGGGCATCCAGGGCCTGGCCAGGTGGGAGTCCCCTCCACCCTTCCCGCCCTTGGCCCGCCTGGCCCCAGCCCTGCTGGTCACCCTTCAACGCGCCCCTGCCCCAGGTTCTTCCGCCGTCTCGACAGGGACAGGAACCGGTCACTGGACGCGGCAGAGCTTCAGCGGGGCCTGGCCGAGCTGGGGATGGCGCTGGGTGAGGCCGAGGCGCAGGCTGTGTGCCGGCGCTGGGACCGCGATGGCAGCGGGACGCTAGACCTGGAGGAGTTCCTGCGGGCGCTGCGGGTGAGGGTCACGGCCCGGAGGGGGGTGACACGCGGTGTCGAGGGTGGGTGTGTAAAGGCCTGCCGAGACAGTGAGCGCCTGGGGACCCCTGCTAGGGTGACCTGCCAGCGCTCTGCACGCGCCGCCGGGGTCCCGCCCACAGCCACCTCCCCCTGGTCCCCCAGCCCCCCATGTCCCACGCCCGGGAGGCGGTCATTGCAGCCGCTTTCGCCAAACTGGACCGCAGCGGGGACGGCGTGGTGACCGTCGAGGACCTCCGCGGGGTGTACAGCGGCCGAGCCCACCCCAAGGTCCGGAGCGGGGAGTGGACGGAGGAGGAGGTGCTTCGCCACTTCCTGGACAGTTTCGACTCTTCGGACAAGGACGGGCAGGTGGGACCCCCGCGCCCCTCCTTTCCCCACTGCGGGTGCCCGTGCCTCGGCCCCTCACAGCCTGTCTGCCCCCAGGTCACGCTGGCAGAGTTCCAGGACTACTACAGCGGCGTGAGCGCCTCGGTGGACACTGACGAGGAGTTCGTGTCCATGGTGACAAGGGCCTGGGGACTGTGAGCGGCCCCGCCCCTCGCCAGGCCCCGCCCACCTCCACTGACCCGCCACACTGCGTCCCGGAGATGGGGAGGGATCCAGGGGTACCTAGATTGAGGTCCCAGAACCGGCTGGACCAGGTCACAGGGTCTGCGTTACCGCCAGTGGAATGGACAAAGGTTCTATAACGGACCCGTCTCAGAAAGGCCCCCGCCCCCGCCCCTACGGGGCCTCAGGGCCCCCACTGCCCCTCCCTCGTGTCCCCCGGGAAGGCAGGCGGAAGACTGCTCTTCTGTGAGATGACGCGCCCCACGAAGCGGCCAGTCCTGGAGGGGACCGAGCGTGCCCCCTGCCTGGAGTGGCACTGTCCTGAGGCCCCTGGGCATGCAGGAGGCCAGGGTTTTAGTTAAAAGTTTTAATGTCGTTCCCAAATACATTTCATAGGACAATCTTACATAAATGTTCCAAAACACCTGGGCATTATCTGGTTTTACTTGTCACTAGTTGGCTAAGGCTTAAAGCAGAGAAGTGACTGGATCTTGTGGAAGGGGCCTCTGTAGTCTTCTCAGTGCTCAGCTGGGCTGGGCAGTGTGGCCAGAGGAAGCTGGGCCGGTTGTGGGGCCGTTCCCGCCCCCACCACAGAGTCAGGGTGCAGAGCCCAGGCAGCAGCCCCCCGTAGGAGGGGCTGGGCGATGCCTGCCATCCTGAGGAGCCTGTGCACAGTGGACCGCACCTGGTGGGCGCGTGGCCGTGGGTGTGGGGTGGGCATGGCGCATGGTCCTGGGTCAGCGGCTGTGGAATGGCCGGTGTGGGAGCCATCTGCTGTCTGGGCCCAGCCCCCACCTGCTCTGCATGGCCAGGCCAGGGTCCCCCTCTGCTCTCATGGAGGCCCCCAGCCGCAGCAACACCTTGGGCCAGGGGAGGAATGGCCAGGGTCAGAGGCAGGGCTGTGCTGGGGGCTAGACAGTGGGTGAGCCACGTGATGTGCAGACAGGAAGGGTGGGTGGGATCCCTCCAGGGCCCAGTGACCCTTTAGATAGGTTCTCTCCAGAACCAGGCCACCCTCACCACCCTGACTCAGCCTTAAGGAAGTTGGGGTGGGGAACGAGTGGAGTCTCCCCGAGAGCGGCCTGCTGCCCCAGCCCTAGCCCCAGTAAGGCCCAGGCCCTGCACAAAGGCCAGGAGCACGAGGTGTGGACGATGGGACGGAGTGGCTGCTCAGCAAATGGGAACGTCTTCCTTCATCTAAGCAGCTGAAACGCATCCTTGGAAAATAAAAAAAAATAAAGATCTGCAAAATTATGAACCCCAAATAAGAACGGGAACACGGGGTGGAGAGAGTCCTTACAGAACGTCTGACAGGCCCAGTGTTTACACTTTGGGGGAGAGATGCCAACGCCTAGCTGTGGCCCGCGGGGACCCCCATGCCAGAATCTCAGCAGGCGGTGGCAGTGGAGAGAGGCCAGTGACCTGAAGGCCGCGACCCGAGGGGGAGAGACGAGGTGCCCGTCCCAGTGAGAAGCCATGACAAGTCTTAATGTGCCATTTCAATTCAAAGGGGGAGGAGAAAGGTCCTTGTGTTCTGCTCATCAATATGATGAGGTCTCGTGCCCACGCCACACCGGGCACTTCCGAGTCTGCTTTGGGACAGGACGTGCGGATCCAAACTGTGGCGACCCAACAGGGGTGTGGTTCCGAGTCTGCGCCCCGATGCTGCCGCGACGCTGCCGCAGGGAGGGGCGAGGGCGGGCGGGCGGACAGACGGACAAAGCAGCAGCCTGTGTGCGGCGGCCCAGCCGCTATGTGCTCCCGGCCGTGGGCCCGTCCCCTTCATCACCGGCGCCTGTGGGGAGAGTGGGACTCACTGCCTGGCCCTGCCCAGGAAGGCTCCAGGCCACTGGATGAGAGAGCAGTGGGTCATGTGGTCGTGGCTTCGGACCACACGTGAGGACATCGAGTTCCCGGGGCCAGCCTGGCCCCACTGAGGGCACGCCTAGGTCACCCCAGCTTATGACAGTGGGTGAGGGGTGGCGGGGCCCATCCAGCTCACCGCCTCCTGTGGCCCCTGAGGGAGCCAGGACATCATCATCACTGTCATCCTCTTCATTGGACGGGGCCACCCCCGGCTCAGGGGCAGGCACCTTGGCCTCCTGCTCCTGTTCCACACGGCTGCGCAGGGCCAGGATGCGGTGGTGCAAGGCTGCATACAGCTGGCCTGTGTCCTTGGAGCTGGCCTGCAGGGGAAGAGGGCTGTGAGGCTCCTGTCTGAGGCTGGGGCCCTGCCCTGGGACCCCAGTCATCATCCCCCACCTGCCCTCACCCACCTGTGATGAGGCGGAAAGTGCTGGGTTACAGGGCTCAGAAGCACCCCATCCACAGCACACTGACCCCTTTGCCCACGGGTCAGATCATGGGCCCCTCTGTGGCTCCAAGGACTGCACAGAGCCCAGCCTGTCAGAGCTAACGACGTGACCACTGTTCCTCCACATGGGACATGGGACAGAGGTGACCCCTGAGCACATGGCCAGACCATGGTCCATCCCTCATGGCTTCTCCAGGTGCTGCTGCTGCTGGAGGAGGAGGGGGGCACACCTGTGGTCCCTGGCAGCTGGCAGTGTATTGCCCGAAACTAAGGCCCATTCCCCGTCCTCTGCAGCGCCCTGCCCCCAGCCCCGAATGCCCAGAACCCTACAGCTCCCGGGCTCCCCCCTGGCAGTTTCTAAGCCTGCCCTGTGCAGCCCAGACCCCGGTGCCCTTCTCTGCCCCCCACAGCTGTGAGCTGGCGGAGAGCTCAGAGATGCCCGTGGCTGTGCTGCCGAGGCCCTTCTCACAGGATGGGACCTTTGCTAACCACCCTGGGGCCCTCCTCCCCGGGGCCAGGGGCCCGCTCACCGAGATGAGGAAGACCTTTACGCCCTGGTCCTCCGTGTCTGTGGCTGTGACGCGCACGCTCTTCTCACTGGCTTTGTCGATCTGCATCTGCGCCCACAGTTTGGTGTTAAGGATCAGCCGCAGGCTCCCCTGGGTCCGCATCACTGTAATGACAAGGCCACCGTCAACCCCAAACAGCCAGCAGGGGGAAAATACAACTTGGAAGGACACTGAATGTCACAAACAATTCCACGGCTGTCCTGAGATATGTGAAAGCTACCCGCCTGTCTGCTACGCCAGAGCCCCTCAACCCCCGGTAGCCCCCCATACTGGGAGCCGGCCCTGTGGCCTGGCCCACCCTGCCTGCTGTGGGTGGGAGGCCATTTCCCCTAGCTCCAGAGCCACCAAAGGCCACTGGTGGCGTCAGCAGGCTGCAAATGCCCGGGGTGCAGACTAGTGGCCAGAGGTAGAGGGTTCTGTGTGGTCCCTACAGTCACGTGCCAAGGTGGCAGCTCCCTCCGGGGAAGGCATGACCAGACAGGAGCAGGAGGGGAACTGCAGGAGGCGAGCAGAATGTGACTCACAGCTGTGAGTAACGCCCCCCACGCCCCACTTCAGGCCGAGCCCCTGGCCCTCCCCACGGTTTCTCATATGACAGAAGCACATTGCTTCTCAACTCCCACTGAGGGGGAGCCTGTTGTGGAGACACACGGGAAGCCCTTTCCTTCTCCTCTCCGTCTATGTGGTCGGCCTACAGGGTCTGGGGTCCTGTCCCGTTTGTCACAGCCCACTCACCCTGCTGTACCTGACACCCTGATAAACCTGTGGACAGGCGGCCTCTTGCCTTGGGGCCGGCCCAGCTCTCCCCACTGGGACAGGCCTGGAGAGGGTTAGGAAGCCCGCCACCTCAGCCAGAGCCCCAAATGGCCACACGGGACGTGGAGCGGCTGGGGGCAGTTGGGGCACCTGCTGGGCTTTGGGGGAGGGCTGTGAGAAGGATCAAGGCTGCGTGGGTGGAGGGAGAGGGTCATGGGAGTCGATGGGGGCAGGAGGGAGCGGGTGAAGCAGGCCACAGGTCAGCGACAAGGAAGAGGAGGCGGCGGCTGCAGGGCTTCACAGTACTACACTCTCCACGTTCATTCACATGGGTTGGAAATTTCCATAATAAAAAATTTAAAGTAGATCAAGAGGACGCCCACGGGGTTGAGACATGCCCAAACGGGGGCGGTCCTCATCTCTGTTCCACCTTTGGGAACCTTGTGAGTCCTGCATGTGGGTGAAAACATCGCTGAGAGGATGCAGCATGAGCTACTACGGGGCCAGAAATCCATGTTTCTGTGAAGGCCAGAAGACGATTTTAATTTGGGAAGAGAAAAACACACGTTTCACACACCTGCACACATATATGTTGGCATTCTAAAAAAATATATGTATATATATTTATACATACGTACACACACACACGCACACACACACACACACACACACACACACACGGAGTCCCTGGGTGGTGCAAACGGTTAACATGCTCTCTGCTAACAGAAAGGTTGGAGGTTCGAGTCCATCTAGAGGTGTCTTGGAAGAAAGCTCTGGCAATCTACTTCCAAAAAATCAGCCACTGAAAACCCTATGGAGCACAATTCTACTCTGACACAAGGGGTCACCATGACTCAGAGTCAACTCCACGGCCACCGGTAGTGGTTAGGATACGTGTGTGTTATACGCACATGTAAACTCTTACAACAAACACACCTCTGGGAGTAAGACTTGTGCATAAAGATGGCCCCAGGAGGATTAGGATTATTTACATTAAAAAATGAATTAAAAATTAAAAAAAAACCTCAGTGTCCCTCAATAAGGAAATGGCTATATACATTAGTTGTCAATGGAATATTAATGCAAAAGTTTTCAAAAACAATCGCATTTTTAAAGAAAATTTACTGATACAGGGAGCACGCTCACGAAATAGCAACTGAAAAGGGCAGGACACAAAACTGCCCCATTTCATGAAAAAAGAACCAAAAAACAGGACTGGACTGCTGACAGGTTAACAAAGATTCATCTCTTTACAAAGAGGATTAGAGTTGACAGAAGGAGCCCTGGTGCGCAGGGGTTAACTGCCCGGCTGCTAACTGAAAGGTCGGCTATTCGAACTCACCAGCTGTTTCGAAGGAGAAAGACGTGGCAGTCTGCTTCCGTGAAGATTACAGCCTAGGAAACCCTATGGGGCAGTTCTACTCTGTCCAATAGGATTGTTATGGGTTGGAATTGACTCATTGGCAATCGATTTGGTTTTTATAGTTGACATTTTGTTTCTACTTTTTCCTTTTCTACCATAAAACAAGTATCATTTTTATCAGAAGATAAGTTAAAAAAAAAAAGGTAAGTACTTTTCCTCATTGGAGTACTCAGTAAAAAGAAAGGCTGAGGGAGGGCTGGCTCCTGGAGCCAAGGGTGAGGCATGCCGGGTGAGGGAAGAGCCAGGCACCTGGGGTGGAGTGTGGGCACGGCAGGTGCCGGGTGTGGGCTCAGGTGGGCGCCTGGTGCGGGGTGTGGGTGGTGGCCATCCTGGGGGGCCTGCTCCTGCTCTGTGGGTCTACTGACGAGTTGGGACGTGGCCCTTGGCACCCTCTGGAAAGCACACTTCTCTGCACATCCCAGGCCTTCTCCCAGGGCCCCACACTGCTCACCTAACCGGGACTGTAACGTGCCATCGTCTGCAGACGCCATGTCGTTGAGTCTGAGGAGCCCCCGGCCTCTCTCCACCCAGGACTGTGAGGCTTTGTCGAAGACAAACAGCTTACACTGGATCTGGAACACAAAGACGGCCCTCCTGGTGAGCAGGGGCCCAGGCCACTTCAGACACCCACCAGGACGGCTACAACCAGAAAGACGGATCACGGCAAGTGTTGGGGAAAAAGTGGGGAACCCAGAACCCTCACACACTGCTGGTGGGAATGTAAAATGCTGCAGCTGCTCAGGAAAACAGCCAAGATATGTTCCTCAAATGGTTAAACAGAAAGCCACCATATGACCCAGTAGTTCCGCTCCCAGGTATACACCCTACAGAACTGAAAGCATGTGTCCACACAAGAACCTGTACACGCACGTTCACAGCATTATTCGCAGCAGCCCCAAGTGGACACAACCCAACACCCACAGACGACGGATCACCAGAACCGGGCCCGGCCACACGGTGGGATATCATTCAGGCACAGAGACAAAGGAAGCGCTGACTGATACACGTTACGACATGGGTGAACCCTGAAAACATTACGCTCCGTGCGAAAAGCCAGACACAAAAGGCCACATATGGAATGATCCCATTTACACGGAATGTCCAGAGTAAGCAAATCCACAGACAGAAAGCGGATCACTGGTTGTCAGGGGCTGTGGGGAGGAGGAATGGGAAGTGACCGCTAACAAGTACAGAGTTTCTTTTTAGGAGAACAAAAATGTCCTAAAATTAGATTGTGGTGATGGCTGCAAAACTGTAAACATATTGACAACTATGAAACTGCATACTTTTAAAAGGGGAAATTCTATGGTATGTGAGCTGTATCTCAATAGAGCTGTTATTAAACAAACCAACAAACAAAAAAAGACTTTGTGATAGAGACCATTTGTAGGCCACAAAGCCTAAAACAAATATTTACCATCTGGTTCTTTACAGAAAAAGTTTGCAGGTCCCCAACAGTCACTATCTCTCAAAAGGAACAGATTTAAAAAAGTGGTAGTACAAACCCCACAGTACTACACATGGTTTACACACACACATGCACACACACGTATGCGTAAGAGGATGTCCCAGACGAGGGGGGATGGCGATGCGGAAAGTGGAAGGAAAGTTCTGGCTGTTCTGGCTGCATCTGTGACCCTTGACCCTCCCCAATAAACTCGAGATGCCCGTGTGCCAAAATATTTACGGTTATTAACTCTGCGTAGTCAGAGAAGCAGAGAGGCGCATTTGTCCCCAAGTGCAAGTCCAAGGGGGCAACAGGGGCGCAAGACAAGGCGCAGAATGACATTCTGAGGCGCCACAGATACAAAGGTGCCTGACTGAGGCAGCCGGGCAAGAGGGGGGAAGGTGGTTCTGCTGACGCATCACAGCTACCAACTTCTATTATTCATCTTGAAACTGGTGGGGGGTGGGAGGATAGGGGGTTGTTGCAACTTAGAGATTGCCCCTGGGTGCTTGAACTGGGGGTGCAGTTTAGAGACTGCCCCTTGGCGCTTGCTGCGCCCCTGCAGAGAAGCTGTTTGGCAGTCTTTGCAATTCCCTGGATTACCAAGAATGTCTCAAAACAGATCTTTTTGCTCCAGAGAACAAACAATACAAGCAACCCCTCAGAAGACAGCTGGGCCGGCCCGTCACCTCTGTCGCCCTGTGGGAAAGGCCCCTGCTGTGCGGAGGATGAGGGCTGGACCCTCAGATACAGAGAAACAGGGGCCACCGCTGGCTGTCCCTGGCCCCTGGCCCCTCACCTGTAACACGTTGCTCTCCGCCTCCTCCCCGGTGATGACTTCCACTTTTTCCAACAAACACTTCCGAGCTGTTGCCTTGGTGTAGGCGGCTGCCGACTCGGCCAGCGACTCTGAAAGGTTATTAGCTGAACAACACTGACTATTTAATGGCAGGGGGTGGGGGGAGTGGTTTCTAGCTCATAGGAGACCAAAAGGGTTGGTCCTGGCCTCATGGGTGCCAGCTATACCCCTGTGGGCCACACTGGGGCCCTGGTGTGAATGCTGGAAACAGGTCAAGTAATCCGGCCTTGGAATTTGTGGGGAGGCCACTGGGGCTGGTAAGTGCAGCTCCCGATCTCTCGCATTCCCACCCAGCAGAGGACGGGACAGCGAGAGACTTCAAACGCAGGTTGCTGAAATGACACTTCCCTCTGAGCATGCGGGGTGGGGACAAGGCTGCCACCAAGCCAAGCACGCAGGGGGAGGACAACGGTCGCCTCAGCAACACCCTGCCTGCCCCCCACCCAGTCTGCACAGTGACACGAGCCCTCGCTCTCCTGAAGCTGAGCGTCTCCCATCTGTTTTCTGTTCCACCACTGCTGCTCCAGTAGCTGGTTCACAGGTGGGCATCACGGGCAGGGGCAAAGAGGGACAGCCCCTCCCACAACTCGCTCCCGGGGGCAGGAGAATTCTAACGTACCTTTCTCGGGGGTGGCCTCCTGGGAAGAGGACTCGGACCTGGACTCGGCGGCCGTGTTTTCCCTGTTGGCATCTGAGCTGACCTCATTTAATTTTGGCGGGCTCTGTGGGAAGATGAAGGCACATGGGATGAGGGGTGTTTGTGTGGCCCTGGTGGACAGGGGGGCTGCAAGAGCAAGGCTTGTGCACGAGCCCACAGTGCCATGTCTTTTCTGTCTGGCAGTGTTTCTGCGGTGGCTTCTCCTTTACAGCTTGGAGGGCCTGTGCAGACCCGGGAGAAGTGACTGTGGGGCAGTCCTTCCCCCAGGTCAGGGTTGCTCGGGCCCCATCTGCACACAGCGCCCCTTGAGTGCCCTGCGGCTGGCAAACCCTCACAGAAAGCAGCGGCTCGACGCTCCCTGCACTCAGGGAGCTCACAGTCCTTGCAGACTCACTCCTGGGTGCCTCCAGCGGACACCTGCACCTGCCCTCGGAGCCCCAGCACAGCTTGCAGATGGAGCACACTGGTGCAGGAGAAGAGAAGCAGGAGGCTCCCGGGTTCAGTGGACACTGAGACAGAGATGGGAAACGCTGGGAGGCCAAACCAGCTCCTCACAGAAAACAGTGGGGCTGTGAGCATCTGACCGGGAAGAAAAGGAGTGTGGGTGAACGATTCCCCGGCTGGATGGGTGCCCGGGGAAGGGAGGGTCCTTCGGTGCACGCGGATCCATCGGCTGGGTGGGTGGGCGCATCGCGAGCAGGCCTGCTGGGGAGGGGTCAGCCCTCTGTTTGGCCTGCAATGGCCGGGAACACAGACCACCCTGCCTGGCCTCCACGGGGCTGCAGCCTCGGGGTGGGGTGGGGCCACCCTCCTGGGCTCTAAGCGTCCAGCAGTAGCATGGAGCTAAGAACCTTTAGGACTTTCCTGGTGGTTGTCACTCCAGCTGGCCTTAACCAGGAGGGAGCACAGGCTCTGACAGCTGGTGGCATAGCAGATAACTGCTGGCAGATTTCGGGAAAAGACGGGTGCGCTCGCCAGCTTGCACCTCCCTGGGTTGCCAGAACCCCCACCCCGTCTCTAAGCTGAGCCTGAGCTGGGTCTTCTTTGACTTGCACTTGAAAGTATCCCAGTTTTACAGAGGACGACACGGCAGCCACGTTCCACAGGTCCCCTCGGGGAAGCCCTAAAAGCACTGGGTCCCCACAGGAACAGCTCCTGCCTCAGCCACTCACCAAAACGCGCGCACTCATGTTCTGGCCAAACACGAACTTGTTGCTGGATGCATCGGCACTGTTGGTCGAGTTCTCCAAGCTGAAAAGATGCGTGTGAGCATGAGGCTGTTAGATGGGAGAGGCCAAGGGCACACGCACATGTGCAAACACACACACGTGCACACACGCACACACCATCAGAGCGGACCCCAGCCTGCTGGAGAAAGCACAGGCCCAAGCACCACTCAGCTGTCCTCCAGGGCCAGGCCAGAGACAGGTCTCCCGCACGCGTCCACGCCTGCACTGGGACCGGAAACTTGGACCCCGGGCTGGTCTTGGTGAGGCGTGTGAAAGGCAGGACCCACCTACTGGGCACCCACTGCACATGGGCTCAGTGTGACTGTCTGACACCTGCTCCTTCCTCCGCCGAGAAGGTAGGCCTCGCCCTTCCTGCGCAGATGAGCACAACAGCTTAGAGGCTGAGCGCAGGGGTCAGAATGGGGAGCCGGCCACTTCCGGAATGAAACCCAGCTGTCCCTCAGCAGTGGGCTGATCTCTCTGGGAGAGCCCTCCTTCCATCCCGGGTTGCTGGCAGGTGACACAGATGGCTCTGAGCCAGCGCGTGGCCTGCTGACTGGCACTTACCAGCCGCCTTGCCCTCACAGTGCCCCTGATTTAAGCCATCACAGATCCTAAGTGCCTCCCAATTTTGAAAATGTGGAAGTGCAGAAAGACGTGTGTCATAAAAACAACGAACTCTGCTGATGAGTGCGGCTAAGTGGTGAGCTCACTGTCCAGCTGGGCCCGATGTCTGAGCCCACATCCTGACCACCATGCCGGTCCCTCTCCCAGCTGGAGACGCTTTCCTTCTGAAGCACCTGGTGGGGCCATCCACACCACTGCTGAACGCGAGCAGCAGCGGAAGCAGCCAGTGCAACCTTAGGTCTTCACCCCACAGGCCAAATCCTGGGTCAGGGGCAGCCAGAGGTCAGAACCTCCTGGCCAACAGGAGACAACCCAGTCGCTACGGGCCCACTCGGCATGAGGACCACCAGGGGGCAGGCCGTGTCCTCCACCCGCCCCTGGACAAGCACACAGAGCTCTGCTCCTGCTGCAGGTGTCTGTCCAAGCCCAGGGGAGAGCAGCCCACCCCAGCCCCTCCACAGCTGGGCCCAGAGTGGGAGGGTAGGAGGCTGCACATGCCTCCTCTGCCTGCACCCCATGGAAACACCCAGCTCCAGGCACTGCCACCTCTCTGCAGGACCCTGCTCTGTGGCAGAAGTGTGGAATTCTGGGGTAGGTACTGTCCTGGGCATTCAAGGTGTTAACCAGCATCCCCCCATCTGCCCATTACACGCCAGCAGCCTCACCACTCAGCACCTGGCCAGGCACCCTGCCCACCAACACGCACCTGGAGCTGATGTACTGGAGGAAGTAGTTCGTTGCGGTTGGCGTTTCTGAGCCGGGGTGCCCAGCATTCTCCACGTCAGCTACGTCTGTGTTCTCATTTATTAACTGGGAAACAGAGGGAACACTCAGGACCCAGAGAAGGACACGGGGTGTCCACATGATCCTTCTCGGGTGGCACAGCTCTGCGGCCTTCCTGTGTGTGCATGGGGGTGGGGGCAAGGGGGGCTTTTGTGCTTTTAATGGTGAAGGTACAATAACAGTCCCTAAAGCACCAGGGAGCCTTTTCTACCTTGCTAAAGAAATATCACGTGTGAGCTGGCACCTTGGCTTTCTCATCAGTGCTCCTGTGCCAAGGGGACACAGAATGTTTACAAGTCTGGCATTTCCCGGGGTTTGCCGTAAACATAACAAACGATCGTTTCTTGAGGGCTTCCTTTATGCCAGCTGCTGTGCTGAGTCTGTTACATACATCGTTTAATCCCCCTGGAAACTCCATGAGTGGGTATTACGGAGCCACCTCATCGACTAGGAAACAGGCTCGCAGGGGTTCAAGCATGGCCCAGGGTGCCCTCAACAGAGAAGCTGGGATGTGACTGTCAGACTCCAAAGCCCAGGAAAGTCCGAGACCTCCATAAAATACTGCTCCACCCCAATTCTGAGCACCTACCCTTCCAAACTCCAGGACCAACCTCTGCCCGGCGTGAACACCAGTGGCCAGGCCAGGCTTCCATCCCCCCAAGTGAGTGGGTTTCAAGCCCTCCACCTCGAGCCCTTTACCTGGTCGGGAGCAGCCCAAAGGACTAACTGTTGTGGCCTAAAGTTATGGCAACACAAGTGCCTGTTTTTCACGTCTTGTGGGGGGTTTGTGTTTCTGTTGGGCAGTGAGCACCAGAGGAGCAGGCAGGAAGCACCACCTGGTGTGTCTCCACACCAGAGATGTTTGCTGCCTTACTTCTGGGTTTCCCCGACGTGGGGCCAGGTCATTCTCTGTGGTGAGGCTGTCCTGTGTGCTGTAGAGTGTACAGCAGCACCCCCGGCCTCCACCTACTCAGTGACAGTAGCACCCCCCTCCCTGGTCCTGACAACCAGAAGTCTCCAGACATTGTCACTGATGTGGACTCTCGGGCTTCGAGGGAAGCTTCTGGCCCAACGTGCTGTGGAGAAAGCTATGGAAGGTCTCTCCCTCACTGAGGCTGTGTAAAGTCCTGTTCCCAACTCTGGTCTCCCTGGAGCCCCAGCACCTGGAGCTCTGAGCTGTGGCCTGCCATGCTAGCCACTCCCACCCCAACCCCAAGTCCCCCGGCTGGACAGATCAGGAGGTGGCAGACACTGTCGTCTCCTTAGGGAACAGAAGGCAATATCTTTGCCCCCTACTTCAAATAAGGCAGTGGTACTCATTCAGGCAATTCTGCCCCTCCTCAGGGGACACCTGACAATGTCTGCAGTTATGGTTGTCACAGCTGGGGGGAGGTGTGCTACAGGAACTGAGTGGGTGGGTGGAGGCCAGGGATGCTGCTCAACACCCTCCAATGCTCAGGCCGCACCCCAGAGAATGATCTGCCCCACACGTCCACAGTGCTGAGGTGGAGTGACCCTAAACAAAGGACAAAAGCTCCCTGGCGTGTAGAAGGCACGGGACGGTGCAGTCGGCCATCTCCTTTGCTGCGAAGCCATCAGTTTTCAGGGATGAGCTATGTCCCTGCTACCAGGACGAGGTGGCCTGACGTCAGCAGACAGCGTTAACGCTCATGCTCAGTGGAGGGTGGTGGTGGGCAGCGCCCCGTCAGGATGCACCCAGCCTGGCTGCCCCGTCAGGGTGCCGCCAGCCCAACAAGGTATGGAAAGCGGTGGGCTGAGCAGTGAGGTATGGAAAGGCACCCAGAGAAGCAGCTGCCCGTGGCACAAGTCCTGAAACGACCCCAAAGACACACCCTTTGCTTCCCAGCGCCCTGCCCTCCTTTCCTAAGGAAAAGAGGACTTCCCGTTGTTCTACCTGAGGGAGGCATACACAAATCAGTTCATTAGTGCAAGGGATCATTTGAGCCCCTGACCACGCACCTTGACTCTGTCCCTCAAGTTCTGTCCAAAGACAAATGCCTGCTGTGCAGCTTGTTCCTTTTTCTCACAGTTCTCCTCCTCAGAAGTGCTACTAGACTCATTTTTCTGGGGCTCTTTCTCCTGTTTAAGACACACACACACAAAGAAGGGACAGGCTTACTTAGACAACAAGAGGACACCCCCACATCGTGTGACTGGCTCCTCACGGGGAGGGTCCCTGCGCCGAGGGACAACCTGAGACTGGCTGGGGACGAGCCCCACTGGCACCCTGTGTGGAGCTTCCCTTGGGTAACGTCATATAAGGCGGGCCCCGGGACACCAACCACAAGTTGCTGGCCCCTAACAGGTTTGCTTTAGATGAATGGGAGTCTGTGTGGGAGGAAGAGGCGTGGATGCCAGAAGTCCAGCAGAGCCTGTCCCACTCCTAGAGGCCACACGCAGCACCCCAGACCTCAGAAGGGGTTGGTTTCTGATTGGGAGGTGGGATTGGACAGCCTGCAGGGGCAACAACAGGGGTCTCTGCCCATCATGGGAAGTTGGGGGACCAACAGGCTCCCATGGCCCAGCTCACCAAGGCTCAGACTAAACTGGACCCAGGCCCTCTGTGGGGCTGAGTTCACAAGAGAAGCTTCTGGGTTTCCACAGACAACATTTCCTTAGACTCCGATTTCCTTCTGGCTTAAAACAGCCAATGAGTGGTCCTTCTGTCCCAGTGAGGTGACTCGGAAAAGGAACACCATCAGCCAGCGTGACTAAAAGGCGCTTCCAGGAACCTGTCCTCAGAGACACTGGCCGAGGGTGCAAGGACAGACGAGAGACCTGCTGCAGCACTGTGGATGCCGCGGGTGGCTCATGTCAGGCGAGGGGTGGAACAATCTAAAACAAAATTCAGGGGTCCCTGAAATGAAGTGACGCCCACACATGCAGGGAAAGCAAGCTATAGAGTACACGTGTGGTTCTATCTTGGTTAAAAGCGAACTCAAGGTACCTAACTACCAATACTGAACGTTTAGATCAAGGGTTCTATAGAAGAATACTGATCAAAAGGGGGAAATGTGGAGCGGAATTTAAAATTCTCACAGAATTCAGACTTTTTGGAGCCACTGAGGCTGGATGATCCTCCAAAACTACTACCTTGAGGAAATCTTTAAACCTTGAACTGAAACGATTCCCTGAAGTCATCTTTGAACCAAATAATGGTTTAGCCTAATTAGAAAAGAATGTCTGCATGAAGCAGCACATGCTTTTAAAGAACTATGTATAAGTGATCACAGTGACAACGGCAACCTGAAAGGATAGATGAGAACCTTAGGGGGCAGTAGAGTTTGTTAACGGTGGTGAAAAAAAAGAGCTTGGAAAAGATTGTAGAGAACTAGGTGGCACAACTTGAAGAATGTAAACAAAGTAACTGAATTGCTGTTGTTGTAAGATGCTATCTAGCTGATTGAGGATCACAGCAACCCTACGTACAACAGAACAAAACACTGTCCAGTCCTATGCCATCCTCACAATTGCTGCTGTTTGAGCTCACTGTTTGAGCCACTGTGTCAATCCATCTCCTTGATGGTCTTCCTCTTTTTCACTGACCCTCCACTTTACCAAGCATGATGTCCTTCTCCAGGGATTGCTCCCTCCTGATAACACATCCAAAGTACATGAAGTCTTTGCCATCCTCACTTCTAAGGAGCATTCTGGCTATGCTTCTTCCAAGACAGATTTGTTTGTTCTTTTGGCAGTCCACGGTATATTCAATGTTCACCAATACCATCAATTCAAATGCCTCAATTCCTCTTTGGTTTTCCTTGTTCATTGTCCAGCTTTCACATGCATATGAGGCAACGGAAAATACCATTGCTTGGGTCAGGCACCCCTTAGTCCTCAAAGTGACATCTTTGCTTTTTAACATTTTAAAGAGGTTTTTAGCAGCAGATTTGCCCATTGCAATACGTGGTTTGATTTCTTGACTGCTGCATGAGCACTGACTGTTGATCCAAGTAAAACGAAATCCACTGCCAACTTCAGTCTTTTCCCCGTTTATCATGATGTTGCTTACTGGTCCAGTGGTGAGGATTTTTGTTTTCTTTATGTTGAGGTGTAATCCATACTGAAGTCTGTAGTCTTTGATCTTCATCAGTAAGTGCTCCACACCCTCTCCAGTTTCAGCAAGACAAGGTTATGCCATCTGCATATCCCAGGTTGTTAATGAGTCTTCCTCCAATCCTGATGACCCGTTCTTCAAATAGTCCAGCTTTTTTAATTATCTGCTCATCATACAGACTGCAGTGTCGCGAAATGATACAACCCTGATACACACATTTTCTGATTTTAAATCACGCGGTATTCCCTTGTTTTGTTTGAATGACTGCTTCTTGGTCTACGGAGAGGTTCTGCATAAACACAATTAAGTGTTGTGGAATTTCCATTTTTTCAGTGTTATCGATAATTTGTTATGATCCACACAGTCAAATGCCTTTGCAGTTAATAAAACACAGGCAAACATCTTTCTGGTATTCTCTGCTTTCAGGCAAGATCCACCTGACATCAGCAATGATATCCCTGGTTCCACATCCTCTTCTGAATCCGTCTTGAATTTCTGGCAGTTCCCTGTTGATGTACTGTTGCAACCGCTTTTGAATGATGTTCAGCAAAATTTTACTTGTGTGCGATATGAATGATATTGTTTGATAATTTCCACATTCTATTCGGTCACGTTTCTTTGGAATGCGGACAAATATGGGTCTCTTCCAGTCAGCTGGCCAGGAAGCTGTCTTCCAAATCTCCTGGCATAGATGAGTGAGACCCTCCAGCCCTGCATTCGTTTGTTGAAACACCTCTATTGGTGTTTTGTCAATTCCTAGGGCCTTGTATTTTGCCAATGCCTTCAGTGTAGCTTAGACTTCTTCCTTCAATACTGTTGGTGCTTGATCATATGCTACCTCCTGAAACGGTTGAACATCGACCGATTCTTTTTGGTATAATGACTCTGTGTATTCCTTCCATTTTCTTTTGATGCTTCCTGCATCGTTCAATATTTTGCCCATAGAATCATTCAATAGTGCAACTTAACGCTTGACTTCTTTCTTCAGTTTAGTTTGAGAATGTCAGGTGTGTTCTTCCCTTTTGGTTTTCTACCTCCAGGTCTTCACACATTTCATTGTAATACTTTGTCTTCTTGAGCCACCCTTTGAAATCTTCTATTCAGCTTCTACTTCATCATTTCTACCATTTGCTTTAGCTAGTCTACGTTTAAGAACAAATTTCAGAGTCTCTTCCACATCCATTTTGGTCTTTTCTCCTTCCTATCTTTTTAATGCTTTCTTCATGTATGATGTCCTTGATGTCATCCCACAACTCGTCTGGTCTTCGATAATTAGTGTTCAGTGTGTCAAATCTATTCTTGAGATGGTCTCTAAATTCAGGTGGGATATACTCAAGATCATACTTTGGCTCTGGTGGACTGAACTGTACACGCAGAAATTGTTGAAGTGGTGTGTTTTGTTTGGTATATTTTTACTCACACGCACACACACAAATAGTAACAATACAAAAGGAAACAAACTCAATAGAGTGTGTGTGTGTGTGTGTGTGTGTGTGTGTGTGTGTGTGTGTGTGTGTGTGTGTGTGTGTGTGTGTGTGTGTGTGTGTGTGTGTGTGTGTGTGTGTGTGTGTGTGTGTGTGTGTGTGTGTGTGTGTGTGTGTGTGTGTGTGTGTGTGTTTAGAAATAACCAGGAAGATAAAGCATGAGAAAGAGAGAATACAAATTATCAAGAGATGTTATCTGGGGGTCTCTGAATCTAAGCAGGGGGCTTACAGGGTTTACTTTATAGATTTCTGTGGCATTTCAATGCTTGCAGAATGCAGGCACTACTGCATTTCTTACATGCTTATGCTTTTCTTATACAACAAAAGCTAGCAGATAATTAGGAGAAAAACAAAAGCTCTTGGGCTGACGCTCTGGGGATGTGTGAGGTGGAAAAAATGTTAAGTAAGGGCGTCCCCCAGAGATGCTGCGGAGGGATCTGAGAAAACGAGAAAGGCTGTGTTGACTCTGCCTTCTTTCAGCTTTTGTAGCTAGTGGGGAGACTGGAGTTAACATACCAGCCTGGTAGAAATTGTACTTTCGAGTCCATTTGTCAAACAACTGACACGTATCTCCACTGTGTGTGCCCTATATATTTGACATCATCAACTCTGCATTGCAGCCAGTGCCTGCACAAGAGTAAATGTGGCCTTTTAAAATTAAACATGCCACGCTGGGTGACCTGGGAGCCCTCAGAGCACAGTGGTCCCCAGCCCCTGGGTCCGCACTGCTCTCCACTGCCTGCAGGCGGGTGAGCATGGCTTCCAGAGCCATGTGGCCTCGCCTCGGGGTTGCATGCTGCCCTGATGAGTGCTGGATCCACAAGGCCGCTTTAGAGCCCACGGGAGTGGGGCTGGGGTGGGTAGGGCTGTGCACAGCCACACGTACCCAATCACATAGCATGTCTGTGACTGTGAGGGGCCTTTTTAAAGGCTTCAAATAAAACGCCTAAGCAGATCCTGAGGCCCTTGGTCACAGCCCCGCACAGGGGTTTCCCCAGGGCAGTGCTGGGTGTGTGCCAGCTTTGCTGGAGTGACCCAAGCTCTGGCCATGTGTCACACAAACTCCTGAGCCCATGGAGTAGAGGTGACCTCACACTTGGTTCCGGTTCCCAGTGGGCAACGGGGCACGTTCATAGGGTGCGCTTTGCTAAGATGGGGCAGGAAGCAGGGAAGGGCAGAGGCCATGCCTGGTCTCTGGCTGCTGGACAAAAAGGGCACGTGCGGTGAGCCCCAGAGGGTCTCAGCTGAGCAGCCTGGGGGCATGGTGGAGGCAGGGTGTGTTGCGCGGCCTCCTGCTCACAGAAGCACTGCTAGCTGATGGAGCGTGTGGCTGTGTCTGGTCCACCCAGGACACGCAGGGAGCACGGCTGTGGGGCTAGGGGTGTGATCTAAGGAGGTGCAGACGCCGAGAGCTAGGGAAGGAGAGAAGGGAGGAAAGGGCTACAGATCATGCCACTGGAGATCAGCTGTCTGTGGCAGCACGTCTGTTTGCGGGAGCGCGTCTGTCTGTACTGCTGGGATGGGGCTAGAAGCAGGAAGAGCTCGGGTAGACATCCTGGAACTCCCCAGCAAGGCGGGGGCTGTCTGCAGCTGCTGCAGGCCTGTGCACTTGTTGTCGGGGACACGGAAAGGCTGGAGCAGACTGAGCCACTGCTGGGTCTCCTTGAGTTCAAAAATCGCACAGCTGACTGACTGCCCTCAAGACCTGGTGACCAGTGTTCAAGTGCCATGGAAGGGTTCCTAGTTCCAATCTTACAAGCTGTGCTCTGAAGGTGTGTGTGTTGGGGGGGTGGGGGTGTCTAAAATGTAACTGTAAACGAGCATCTACAGGGAGAGGGAGGGGAGGCAGTTACAGGAGCCCTTGCCTGCAGTAGCTTGTCCTCTGAAGTGGGTGAAGTAGAACATAAATAACTTCCACAGTGGAACGGAAGTTGGTGGAGTGGAACATAACTTCCACAGAGCCAATGGGGCTTTGTACGTGGAAGAATGGATGTGTTATTGCGACTCTGACTTCACATCCAGCTCTGCCCGCCCCACAAGCAGGCTCTTCATTAAAACGTTCCGTTTTACAGCTGCCACAACACACCACTGGGAAACGTACGCTTCTGGCCTCTACAATCCTAGGGCACCGAGGGACTTTTTTTGTTTTTAACTAAACTATTTCTGAGCTGATTCCCCAGGCTAACGTCTTCAACTAAAACAAGCACGCGTATATACATCCCCAAGAGCGTGGAAACAGAGGGGAGACACTGCTTTACGTAAAATGTTACTAGACACTCATCAAGGAAAGCTACTTCTCCGACCCTGGTAACTCCCCAGAGCTCGATGGCCCCAGGGGCAGATGGGAACAAGAGCCGCCCATGGGCAATGAGAGGCGAAGATGGCCCTGGGGTTCTACTCATTTGTACGACAGTTAGAGTTACTGATCCTACCGAGCTGATTGGGAAATCCCTAACACACGCCAGCTGGGAAACTGCCAGAGCAGGTGACAGTCTATGAGCTCACAAAACCCTGACAGGTGTCACCCTCGGGTCCAATTGACAGAGCTCTCCCTGCTCCAGGACAGACAGACCTCAAGGGCTCGCGCCTCGTCAGCGGATTCTGAGGGATTCCTCCGTGCAGGGTTGTTGGGCAATGTGGACGTCACGGGCCCTGTGCAGTCTGTCGGGATGCTGACCCCATTGGTGCCAGTGCTCGGAACTGTGGGAGAGAAAATGGCAGGGAAGTTGTAAGGGCTTAGGAAGGGCCTGGCCCCCCAGAATACACGCAATGTGCTGAAGTGTTGGCTCCCTTTCAGTGCTCCCTCAAATCATCCGGGCCAGTTATGTGTCGTTTCCCAAGAGAAGCATCTGGTTGTCACTATTGTTGCTGTTGGGTGCCATTGATTCCAACTCAGTTACCCCAAGGACAGGATAGAACTGCTCCATAGGGTTTTCTAGGCTATACTCTTTACGGGAGCAAATCCCGCAGAGGTGCTGGTTGGTTGGAACCGCCAAGCTTTCAGTTAGCAGCCAAGCACGTAACCGTTTGTGCCGTCAGGGCTCCCTGCCATCACTATTAAAAGTTACATATTCTTCTGTGGAAAAAAAAAGCATCAAAGAAGAACACCCTATCGTTTATTCCAAAAAGCACTGTGAACTTTCAGTTTGTTTAAAAATATGGCTAATTAAGAAAAAAGAGAGAAAAAGAAAAACAGTTTTACTAATAAAAAGTCTATGCATTTTTGTCTTCTAAATACTTGAGATTATATGACATGCACAGTTTTAAACCTGGCTTTGACTATTTAGCATTAGATTTAAAACACTTTTCCAGGTGGTTAAAACTTTTTCAGAAATTGTTAAACTGGTGTATGTTTTGCTGTGTATCTTTTCAAAAACCAAAATAATAAAAATAATGAAACAAAACCTTCAGAAACATGAACACTGGCTGTTGAGCTGCTTCCAATAGAGAACTCTTAAATTATAGGGGAAGGCCCAGAAAGAGGAGAAGCTCATTAGTGTTAAGAAAATGAGGATTAACCGAAAACCACTATCTGTGTGGATCTAGTAGGAATGGCATTAGGGGATGCGTCCTAAGGTCAGCGAACCAAACGAAAACTACGCCTCAGGGTATTTTCCCCTTTGAGTCTCCCAGATGACTGGAAAAGCACCACAGTGCAGTTTGTGTCTGCAGACTTGTGGGTACAAATATAAAGTGGCCACAGGAAGGTACTGGCCCTGATGCAGACAGTGTAGAACACAGCATGTTTTGAAAGGGCCTGAGAACCACAGGGGCACCGCTCAGCAGGGAGAGAGGGGGCCATGGCTAAGAGAATTAGCTCCCCCAGCTCTCTTTACTTCCGCGGGCACTCAGCAGATACTGCAAAGGTCACCGATGCCGAGCCTGGGGGAACGAGTCGCCAGGCACTGCTCCTTACCAGTCTGGGACGGCGCCTTGGGCTGTGGGGCCTGCAGCACTGCCGGGCGGAGCACGCTCCGCTGCTGCTCCTTGGGCTTCTGGCTTGGCAGACCTGGGGGCAGAAGGCAGGTTCCCAGGGCCTCAGACCCATGGATGGCACCCATGGAAATGCGACACCCCCTGCTCTCGGACGGGGAGGGAAATTCCACTCCCAGCAGCCTACTTAAGGACCCTCCCATGCCGGACTTTGCAGGAACGCGACTTTTGTTTCTTTTCTTTTTTTTTTTTTACTTGAAATCTAACATCTTTTCTTTGGAGCTGGCCCCGCAGATGCAGGTTCCTGTTATTGCTACCTGTATAGACAGAAGACACACATGACTGACCACATCCGCGAATAAGTCCACGTCATAAAGTGCTGCTCCAGGGACAGCCAGGGGTGACTGTTCTCCTAGTGCTGGGCTCAGAGAGCAGCAAGGCCACAGGCGCTCCCCGGAGATTTAGGGCTTGGCCTGGGGTCCCATAAAGGCACCCTTTGCACCTGCTTTTCAAAGTATAACATTGAAAAAACCTCTCTGCCAAATGCCAATCAGGGTCAGACCCTGCAGAGCCCTTCTGGCCCTGCCTCCCGGTCAGACAGTAGCACGGCGGCCCCGTTTACCAGCAGTGTGCCACAGGGGCGCGGTCACTCTGCTACTAAGGTCAGCATGGTGGCATGTTGGGGACAGAATGCTCTGAGGAGACGGTCTGAGCCAGCCGAGCCATCGCTGGGCACAGGCCCACATGACCCCACCCCATGCCGAGCCTGGCCTCCCCCCATCTCCTGCGTGGCCCCGACTGTTCGTCAAGGGAGTCAGCCTGCCAGGCTTGCTCTCTGCTCCCGTGTCAGGCGACAGTGATGACACGTAAGGCAGTGGAGTGCGGAGTGGATCCGTGGGGCTGCCAGCTGGGCAGAGACGCTGCGCAGAGGGCCCGTGAAGGTATAAGAAGCTGTCCCTCCCCAACTCCTCCTCCTTGGCACAGCCTACCTGCACTGGGCGCCTGGCCGTGGATGAGCGTCGGCGGCTTCAAGCGGAACCCACTGCTCTTCTCCTCTGGAAGGCACAAAATGAAGTGTGAGGAGTGGGCTGCTTGGGGTGGGGCGGATCAGCCAGGGTGGGGAGAAAGGCTAGGTGAGGACTAGGTTTTCAGGCCTGGAGAACTGGTGCAACGTTTGCAAAGTCAAACAAGCCTGCTGGAGCCCTGTCCAACCACGAAGGACAGGCAGCCTGGAGAGGAGGCAGGCGGCCTAGAGAGGAGATGGGGCTGAGGGAAGGAGTGTGGGCACTGGGGCACACCTGTCAATGGCAAATGGAGGGTGACGCATGTGTGGGACAGAAGTGTGGACCCCAGCCCACTGACAAGCTCACAAGCTGCCTGCAGCTCTCTGCTGGCCTACCCAGACTGAGAAGCTGGGCAACAGTCAGAGCGGGAAACGCAGAGGCTGAGCTGTGCTTGCGGGCCTGGAGCGTGTCGGGAGCGGCAGGATGAGGGGCTGCCGACCTGGTGCCCTTTCCTGGGGCGCTCAGCAGTCAGCCGATGCGCCTGTGAGCAGAAAGAGGATCTGCACTAGAGCAGACGTCTGGTGAATGAGGTGAGGAGGATAACTCTCTTTCCAGATGTGCCGGAGAGCTTTGCTGCACCCCTTAATGAGAGCCCTGGAGACCCGGGCGGAGCAGCCACAGGGGGTACAGTGGCAGGGGCCCCTGTCCAGAAGCAGGGCCCTCTGGCCTGTCTGAATGCAGGAGGCTGAGGCTCCTCTGGGCAAATACACAGAGCTCAAGGGCAGGCAACACAGGCCTCGCACTTCTGGGATAGGTCGGAAACCTGCTTTCAGCTCAGCTACCTGTCCACAGGGACCCCTTCATCTGTGTGTCTGGCCATCTCAGGAAGGGAGATGAGGCTCTGATCTGCCCATGGCAGGAAGGATCCTCATAAAAAGCCTCGTGACTCAAACAGGCCAGGGCTGTTCCCAGGGAGCAAGCACAGGGCAATGGTGTCACAGGCTGTGAGAGGTAGCCGCTGGATGGAGGGCAGAGGCAACCTTGCTTTTGAGCTAAGATTTGACCCATCAAAACAGCCTTGTCAGGTTTCAGGGGACAAGATCAATATACAAAAATCAGCTGCACTTCTTCTATATGCTAGCAATGAACAATCTGAAAACGAAATTAGGAAAACATTCCATTTACAATAGCATCAAAAAAAACTAAATACTTGGGAATAAATTTAACAAAAGAAGTGCAAATCTTATACTCTGAAAACTACAAAAACATTGTTGAAAGAAAGTAAAACTTAAATAAATGGAAAGATTTAAGAATCTAACCAGTTTAAGAATCAAACCAATCTTGAAAAAGAGCAAAGTTGGAGGCTTCACAAAACTTACCACAAAAGCTACAGTAATGAAGACAGTGGTGGTACTGGCATAAGGACGGACACATATTTCAATGGCTCAGAATCGTTAGGTGCTGTTGAGTCAATTCCAACTCACAGCGATCCCATGTGACAGAGTAGAGCTGCCCTAAGGTTTTTCTAGGCTGTGACCTTTACATGAGCAGATCGCCAGCTCTTTCTCCTGAGGGGTCTCTGAGTGGGTTTGAACTGTCAACCTTTTGGTTAGCAGCTGAGTGCTTAACCGTTGCACCACCAGAGCTCACATCCATGGTCATCTAATTTTCAACTAGAGTGCCAAGACCATCCAATAGGGAAAGGACAGTCTCTTCAACAAATGTATTGGAGGAAACTGGATCTCCATAAGCAAAAGAATAAAGTTGGACCCTTACCTCACAACATACACAAAATTAAAATGGAGCCAAGACCTAAATATAAGAGCTGAAACTATAAAACTCTTAGAAGAAAACACAGGAGTATATTTTTGGGACTTTACACCAGACAATGGTTTTTTAGATACAACACTAAAACAATGCCAAAAGAAAAGAGACATCAATTGAACTTCATCAAAATTAAAAACGTTTGTGCTTCACAGGATACCATCAGGAAAGAAAAGCCGCAAAACAGAGGAAAATATTTGCGAGTCACGTATCTGATAAAGGACTTGTATCTACAACGTGTAAAGAATGCTTACGATTTAACAATAAAAGGACAAAAAACCCAACTGAAAAATGAACAAAGGACTTGAATAGACATTTCTCCAAAGAAGATACACAAAAATCAACAAGTGAATGGAGAGATGTTGGACGTCATTAGTCATTAGGGATCAATGCCCATGGAAGCAGTAGTCAAGAAATCAAATAACGCATTGCATTGGGCAAATCTGCTGCAAAAGACTTCTTTAATGTGTTAAAAAGCAAAAACGTCACTTTAAAGACTAAGATGCGCCTGACCCAAGCCATGGTGTTTTGAATTGTCTCCTATGCATGCGAAAGCTGGACAATGAATGAAGAAGATCAAAGAATTGATGCTTTTGAATTATGATGTTGGAGAAGAATATTGAATATACCACAGACTGGCAGAAGAATGAACAAATCTTTCTTGGAAGAAGTACAGCCGGAATATTAATTAGAAGCAAGGATGGCGAGATTTCGTCTCTCACACTTTGGACACATTATCAGGAGGGACGAGTCCCTGGAGAAGGGCATCGTGCTTGGTAAAGTAGAGGGTCAGCGAAAAAGAGGAAGACCCTCAATGAGACGGATCGACACAGTGGCTGCAACAATGGGCTCAAGCATAGCAATGATTGTGAGGATGGCGCTGGACCGGGCAGTGTTTTGTTCTGTTGTACGTTGGGTCGCTATGAGTTGGAACTGACTCGAAGGCGCCGAACGACAACAAGTCATTAGGGAAATACAGAATCATTAGGGAAATGCAAATCAAACCCACAACGAGATCCACTTCATATCCACTAGGACGGCTATAATCAAGACAGTAACAAGTGTGTTGGTGAGGATGTGGAGAAACAGGAACCCTCAGAGCACTACTGGAGGGAGTATAAAATGGTGCAGCTGCTTTGGCAAACAGCCTAGCAGTTCCTTAAAAGGTTAAATATAGAGCTACCACACCAAAACCAAACCCGCTGCCATCGAGTCGATTCCAACTCATAGCGACCGCACAGGACAGGGTACAACTGCTCCACAGGGTTTCCAAGGAGCAGCTGGTGGATTTGACCTGTCGACGTTTTGGTTAGTAGTCAAGTTCTTAACCACTGTGCCACCAGGGTTGCAGAGCTACCTTATCACCCAGCAATTTCACTCCTACTATATATCCAAGAGATCTGAAAACATGTGTCCACGCAAAAATTTGCACGTGACTGTTCACAGTGGGATTATTCATAATAGTCAAAAAATAAAAACACCTAAATATCCATCAACTGATGAATGGATAAATAAAATGAGATATATCCATACCATGGACTATTATTCGGTTTGCCCATAAAAAGGAATGAAGTTCTGATACATGCTAGGACATGAATGAACCTTGCAAACTTTCCACTGAGTGAAAAAAGCCAAGCCCAAAGGCCACATAGGGTATGATGCCACTTGCGAAACATCCAGAACAGGCAAGTCCGCAGAGACAGGAAGGAGGTGAGTGGTTGCCAGGGGCTGGGAAGAAGGGAGTGGAGAGTGCCTGCTAAAGGACACCAGGTTCTTTTGGAGTGACGAAAGTGTTCTAAAATTGAATGTGATAGGCTGCACAATGCTGTGGTTCTACAAAAAACCAGTGAATTGTACGCTAAAAAACAAAACAAAACCCCCAAAAAGCCACCTTGTCAGACCAAGCTTTCAGGTATGAAACAAAATCATATCAGAGTTCGGAATGAAACAAGAAGGTGCTCTTCCTGTTGTCTACGTGTTGGCGAGCCAAACTGCTCTCCTTGAGCAAAACTGGGATTACAGAAACTCTCATTACTAGTTAGTCTGAGGAGTGAAACCTGACGGGCTTCTGACAGCCACATTGTGGAGATGGTGGCCCTCCCAGCACAGAGCAGTCACAGCCACCAAGCTCAGGAGGATCTGATACCACAGGTGGGAGGGAGGAAATGCTGCTATACGCAGACCTATTACAAATTTGAGGTACAAATGGTTCGTAGTAAAGAACGGGCACCACTTTAGGACGAGCATCAAAACATTATTATTACTACTGCATTATTATGTTAAAGATGTTCTAGTGTACACGGAAGTGTTTCTTTAATATTGTTTATGCATAGAAAGGTAGACTACATACTAAGACAAACAGCTGACTGGCGTTAGATATGAACCATACCTAACTGTTCTGACTTACGTACAAATCTGACTTAAAGACAGACTTGGGAACAGAACTCATTTGTAATCTGGGGACTGCCTGTAATGAACTGCCATTTCCAAAGCACAAGGAGCCCCAGAGGCACAATGGTTAGCTGCTTGGCTACTAACCAAAAGATCGAGGTTTGAACCCACCTAGCAGCTCCACAGGAGACCTGGCAATCTGCTTCCGTGAAGATTACAGTCAAGAAAACCCTACGAGGCAGTTCTACTCTGTAACACACGAGGTCATCAGGAGTCAGAACCGACTGGACTGCTTCTAACAACATTTCCAAAGCATAGGATTATTCAGAAGATAACTGGCAATTTAGATACTTATTTTTAATTGTGGTGAAATTTACAATTTAGCTGATTTTTAAAAAGCCCTTAGAGCCGGCTTCGAAGTGCTTACACCTTGGCTACAGATGTACCTCCACCACTCTGTGCAGCCAATGCTAACACCAACGTGACCCCCGGGGTATGGCCCAGGCTGACCAGCGGGGGCGGCAGGCTGGAAAAACGCTAGCACTGATCACCCACCAGCACCAGGCCTGGTGCCTGGCCCACTCAGCAGACACAGAGAAAATCTAAGTGGAATGCTGAAATGAACGGAGAAAGACAGCATCCCACACTGTAACAGAAACCTGGGACAGGTGGAGCCCAGGGCAGCAGGGTGGTGTGCGTGTGTGCTTGGGAACTCGGGAGGCCCGTTCCCAGGATGAAGTGGGCTGTCTCTTCTCACTGCTTCCAGAAACTCGCTATTCCTGAAACACAGCCAGAGCGCAAGGAAGAGTTGCTGCCTTGTGGCCAGACCCCGACCGCACACACCAGGGTCAGGAGGAAGCCCTGGCTGCCGTGTGAGGTCTTGAGGGCACACCCCCTGACCCCAACCTCCCTGGAGGGAGAAGCTACTCTGTCTCTCTGGCAGCCTCTGTACTCCTGGGAATCAAGTGGGAAGCAAGCAGGCTTCTCCTAAAAATGTATCAGAATTGAAACTGGCTTGTTCCAGATACTGAAAAGGGTTCAGAAGGCGGCCTGGTGGTGGCTGAGGCCCAAGCAAAGATGGTGTTAATGGAAGCGGTAAGGGAACTCAGTGGGCTGGGAGCTAGGCCACGTGCAGGGGGAGGGAGCAGTAGCAGATACACGGAGGATAAAGGGAGCCTGGTTCTTCCTGTCAGGAAAGAGAGAAGCATACAGGTGGGAAGGCTAATCGGAACCCTGGTGGTGCTGGATTGGAAGTATCCATGTGAACCTATACTTGTGTATACGTAGACAGAGAGACAGGTAGATGTAGATACAGAAATACACGGAGACGTCGTGTGTGTGTAGGTCTGGATACGTTGCTGGTGGTGTGCGTATGTATGTGTATGCTCCAAGCTCTGTCTGCTGAGAGGGCCTGGGAGTAGCAATACCTAGTAGCAACAAGTACATCCAGCCTCCAGATCTTGGTTTCTAAATACCACTTACCACTAAAAAGGACCAGGGATCCTTTAGGAAATGGTTGATTGCAGGCTAGGGCAGGGGAAGAACATGATGTGCCTAGAACATCTTGTGAGGACAGAAGGTAAAGAAGAGCTCGAAAGAATGACGGGCACATGCCTAGACACAGGAACCTGCTTGATGGGGCTCCCGTGGGCCAGAGCTGGGGCAATCTGACCATTCAAAGAAATACTAATAACAACAGATCCTAACCCACTGACTAAACTGTTGTCGTCGTCGAGCTGTGTCTGACTAATGGTGACCCCGTGTGTGACACAGTAGAACTGCCCCATAGGGCTGTAATCTTTACAGCCCCACACGTCTGTCAGTTTGTCATACTGTGGTGGCTTGCATGTTGCTGTGATGCTGGAAGCTATGCCACCAGTATTTCAAATACCAGCAGGGTCACCCATGGTGGACAGGTTTCAGCTGAGCTTCCACACAAAAACGGACTAGGAAGAAGGGCCTGGCGGTCTACTTCTGAAAAAATTAGCCTGTGAATATCTTATGAATAGCAGCACAACACTGACATAGAGCTGACAGATGAGCCCTCAGGTTGGAAAGTACTCAAAATACGACTGGGGAAGAGCCGCCCCCTCAAAGTAGAGTCGACCTTAATGACGTGGATGGAGTCGAGCTTTCGGAATGGAACCTTCATCTGCTGATGTGGCACGACTCAAAATGAAAAGAAATAGCTGCAAACATCCATTAATAATCGGAATGTGGTATGCACGAAGTATGAATCTAGGAAAATTGGAAGTCGTCAAAAACGAAATGGAATGCATGAACATCGATATCCTAGACATTAGAGCTGAAATGGACTGGTACCAACCATTCTGAATCAAACAATAATCGTATGGTCTACTCTGCCAGGAATGATAAATTGAAGAGGAATGCTGTTGCGTTCGTCGTCAAAAAGAAAGAACATTTCAAGATCTACCCTGAAGTACGACACTGTCAATGACAGGATAACAGCCATATGCCTACAAGGAAGACCAGTTAATATGATTATTCAAATTTAGGCACCAACCACTAATACCAAAGATGAAGAAATTGAAGATTTTTACCAACTTCTGCTGTCTGAAATTGATCAAACATGCAATCAGGATGCATTGATAATTACTGGTGATTGGAATGTGAAAGTTGGAAACAAAGAAAAAGGATCAGTAGTTAGAAAATATGGCCTTGGTGACAGAAACGATGCTGGAGATCACAGTATAGAATTTTTCAAGACCAACAAGTTCTTCAATGCAAATACCTTTTTTCCAACAACAGAAATGGTGACTATATACCTGGATCTCACCAGATGGAATACAAAGGAATCAAAGTGACTACATCTGTGGAAACAGATGATGGAAAAGCTCAATATCATCAGTCAGAACAAGGCCAGGGGCTGACTGTTGAACAGACCATCAACTGCTCATACGCAAGCTCAAGTTGAAACTGAAGACAATTAGAACTTGTCCACGAGAACCAAAGTAAGACCTTGAATTTAGGGACCATCTCAAGAATAGATCTGACTCATTAAACACTAATGACCAAAGACCAGACGAGCTGTGGAATGACGTCAATGACAATATACATGAAGAAAGCAAGATCATTAAAAAGACAGGAAAGAAAGGAAGAAACGATGAAGCAAAAAAACTGAAGAGAAGATTTCAAAGGGCAGCTCAAGAAGACAAAGTAAAGTGTTATAATGAAATGTGCAAACACCTAGAGTTAGAAAACAAAAAAGGAAGAACACGCGCAGCATTTCTCAAGCTGAAAGAAATGAAGAGAAAATTCAAGCCTCGAGTTGCAATACTGAATGATTCCCCAGGGAAAATATTAAACGATGCAGGAAGCATCAAAGAAGGTGGAAGGAATACAGAGAGTCACTGTACCAAAAAGAACGGGTCAACACTTAACCATTTCAGG
This sequence comes from Dugong dugon, assembly GCA_030035585.1. Classification (NCBI taxonomy): domain Eukaryota; kingdom Metazoa; phylum Chordata; class Mammalia; order Sirenia; family Dugongidae; genus Dugong; species Dugong dugon. The sequence continues at coordinate 6,704,067 of CM057462.1, forward strand.
AGGTAGTAGATGATCAAGAACTGATGGAAGAGGTCCCAACTGCACTGAAGTCACTGGTGAAAAACAAGGCTCCAGGAACTGACAGAATACCAATTAGCAGACTGACGTCCCCGTCTCATAGACCCCACTCCTATCACATTCAGGGTATCTGAGACTTCAAACAACGCCGTGTTGGGCCCTGACACAGGTCTGAGCCGCCCCCTCTCTTCAGTACCCTCCTGTTCTGTGCTGGAGGATAGAGGTTCAAGGGTGGTGTGAGGGGCAGGAGGCTTACTCACAGACCTCAGGGGTGACCACGACATGTGTAATAGAGCTCAACGGTGCAAAGGGATGAAAACACTTGGCTTCAGTGGTTGACAATCTGGACCAGACCCAGGGTGATAAAGCTCACCTCGCCGCAGGCTGCACTGGGCTGGAGGAGGGGATGGCAACCACTGCCCTCCCCATCCTACGCTGCGCGCAGAGCACTACTTCCAGGCGAGCACCCTGGGTACAACCAATGTACTGACTCCCAAGGATCTTTAAAAACCAAGCTCCTCTTCAGGACAGGCGGGGAGGGCGGCTGAAAACAGTTGGCTTTTCGAGCCAAGCGGGATTACGCTGTTGGAGACGGTGCCACCGGATCAGTCCTCAAAGCCAGAAAGGCTGGCCTCTTTCCGACACTGCCGCCCTGCCAGAGGATGGCTTCTCTCGCCACGCGTTTGAAGTCGACAACGAATTTATATAAGGCGGGATGGGTTACAGAACGCGGGTTGTTAAACACCTCATTAAAACTTTCATGAGGACTTTCAGCCACATGGGAGACTTTCGTTCTCCAGTGAAAAGATCAAAAAAGGCGGGCTCCATATTCTTCAGAAGGGACCAAGCTGTTTTCCTTACAGTTTTAAAGCTGCGATCAGATGTATTTCTCCAAACAGATCTCCAAACCCACTGCTGGGGAGTCTACTCCGACTCATAGTGACCCTATAAGACAGCACAGAACTGCACCATAGGGTTTCCAAGGCTGTAATCTTATGGAAGCATACGGCCACATCTTTCTCCTACACAGTGGCTGGTGGGTTCGAACCAATGACCCTTCAGTTAGCAGCTGAACGCTTTAACCACTACGTCACTAGGGTTCCTTCAAACAGATCTGAGGGACTTTAATTAATGTGAGAATTTAATACACAGAAAAGGGGTCTGGGAAATAACACGAACTTAGTGGTAGTCACTTTTGGGCTTTAAATGCTTGACTAACCAGTTGACAGGTCGATGGTTGGAGCCCACCCAGAGGTGCCTCGGAAGTCAGGCCTGGCGATCTGCTTCCGAAAAATCATAGCCCTTGAAAACCCTATGGAGCAGTTCTACTGTGCACATGTGGGGGCGCCATGAGTTGGAACTGACTGGACGGCAACTAACAACCACCACCACCTTTAGGGTAGCAGAATGCGTGAAAAGCGGTAGGGAGTTCTTTTTACTCTATGCATTTCTGATTTCAATAATATGAAGGTATTTACTTATGTAAAATTTTGAGAAAACATGTAATATACCTCTTTACACTTTTTGCTTTTTAAATGAACTTAAAACTCCTTATAACCAGGCGCTACTTACAGAAATAGAAACTGAAGGGCTTTTTAAAGCCTTGTCCCCCAGTGGGTCCCAAACCCCCAGGCTGAAGAAAGTTTGGAAGCACAAAGGAAGTGAAAGAAAGACTCCCAATTTCACGTGTGCATTCCTGGTGAGGATCTTATTTTACAGGACGCCTGCCTTTCATCGCGGCAAACACTCCCAATGACAGGCTGTGAAGGGGGCTCACCTGGCTCCGAGTCAGAATTGCCTGCAGATGATTCACAGAAGGTTGATGGCATGAAGACATTGTTTTTTGATACTGTTGGCAAGGTGATGCGGGCAGGGGAGGGAAAAAAAGAGCATGAGTAAGAGGGCAGACACACACCAGGCCACTGTCCCCACCACAGGGTTCACGGCCACCCCACCTCAGGAGGGGGCAGCCTGTGGACAAGGCATTTAGACTCTCCTGCTAGAGGCACAAAGGTGGGGACTCCAGCAGCACAGCCTTTCCCTGTCTAGCAGTCAACTCCTGTCTGCTGGTGGCTGCCTATCTGTCCCTATGCCCCTGGCTTCTCTTTAACCCCTGGGCCTCTGCAGGGGCAGAGGAGAGGGAAAGGATCCACTGGGTGTTCCAAGTCTCACTTCAGTCACAGTGCCTCAGTTCTGTTCCCCTCGCCAGCCCGGTGTTGCTGGTGAGTGCGGCCCCCTCACCGGTTTAAGACTGAATGGTGCTGTCCCCTCACCTGTTTAAGACTGGGTAGGGGCAGCCCCCTCACCTGTTCAAGACCAGGTGGGGTAGACCCCTCACCTGTTTAAGACCGGGGTGGGGTGGGGGGCAGCCCCCTCACCTGTTTAAGAGCCCCTGCCGCCTCACAATATCAACTCCTCCCCAGGTGCAGGCCCGCCAACAGGCTCCCCACAAATGAAGTGGAACTTGGAGCTAGAAAACCCATTCTGAGAGCAGTGAGCACAGGAGGCAGCTGCATGGTGTCAGTGTAGGGCGAGATCAGTCCATCAGATTTGCGGAACCACTTCCCTCCTGTCCCCCGACTGTTTCCCAAGTACCAATGCACTGCAGGGGAGGCGGGTTTCCGGTGGGCCTGGAAAGAAAACTGCTTGGTGGTCCTTTGCTCCTCTAGCCTAGGGCCACGGCACGAAGTTTTCTCTGTAACTCCCCACCCCTTTTTCTGCTGTACCTTAGAGAGCCAGCAGGAAGGAGCAAGATCAATAACCAGGGAGTGAAAGCTCCCTCCTTCCACAGGAACATCCATCCAAACACGCAGGGGTCCCTTAAAAAAGCCTGTCAGTTGCAGCCTGGGCTTCAAACTGTCTGGAGGGCTCCTCATCCCTGGTCAGTGAACTAGTGTACCCACTCAGAGGTATCTTAGGGACTAGTGCTCTCTCCCTGGGGCTTGCTTCTCTCCACACCAACTACCAACACCCAGGCTGGCTGCTGTCCCCTGGGCATGTGCTTGGACCATGCCTCATGTCCAGGGCCTCTAAGCCCTCCAGGTCCACCCACCTCCAGAGTCCTACCGTGGCCCACTCTTGAAGGACCCACTAAGCCTACTCTGGGAACTCCACTGGGCTATTTACTGTAAGTGTGTGTGTCTATGAGTGTGAGTCTGTGTGGATGTCTATCAATGTTGTGTGTCAATGAGTGTGAATCAGTGCGTCTGAGTGTGAGTCTATGAGTGTGAGCCTGTGTGTGTGCCTATGAGTGTGAGGCTGTGTGTGAGAGTCTGTGTGAGCATCTGGGCTTCTCAACTAGACTGCTCCATTCTGGCATGCAGCTGACTGAGAAGGAGCACATGGAAGACGGAAGCCCCTCTACTCCAGTCTATGAAGACAGGCTGCCAGGGGGAAGAGGAGGTGTAGTTAATGGTGCATCAGAGTCACAACAGGGCTCTGCATGGTCCAGCCTCCCCTCCATTCAAAACCAAAAAAACCAAACCCGCTGCCATTGAGTCGATTCCGACTCATAGTGATCCTACAGGACAGGACAGGACAGAACAGAACAGAACTGCCCCATAGGGTTTCCAAGAAGCAGCTGGTGGATTCGAACTGCTGATCTTTTTGTTAGCACCCAAACACTTAACCACTGTGCCACCAGCACCCCTTCCCCTCCATTACTGAGGGACAATTTGGACTCATCTTCTGTAGTCCACTAGGCCACACCACTCTGTAAGTGTCACTGGTTCCAGGTGGGGGTGCGAGTACTGCGTTTTGGGCATGCTCTGACCTCATTCCTGATGGACAGAGAGTGTCAGACTGATTCTCAGCGGTGGTACTGGCTTGGGTGAGAGACAGAGGGCAGACTGGAGACGCTGAAGGGAATGGTAAGCTTATACGCACAAACGCTTTTACCACCCAATAAGTCTGCGACTTACCTGACTGTGAAGGTGGGAACTGGGTTAAAGATGATGTTCTTTCTCGCTTGACAGGAGGGCAATAATTTCCATCTTCTCGGTCGGAATCTATAGAAAACGATGAGGGAAGAGTCAGGTGGCTCCCATCTTTATACCCAAGATGGTCAAACGCTTGTGGGATGCCCTTACCTTCTCCCCCTTCTGGGCTGGAGCCTCCAGCTGACCTCTGAAACAAGAGCAGAGTCAGGGTGGTGAGAGCAGGCAGGCTGACAAGAGGCGAACAACCATGAGTCCCAGAATGAATGAATTCTGAAATAGGGCACTGAGGCCTACCTCCTTGAGCCCAGTCATCTGTACTACAGGCTGATTTCACCCTACAGCTCAAAAATTACCTCTGACGAACCTTCTGCATCTGGCCTACGAAACCACGTGTCAAGAATTTCTGGCCAGGGCTGAGAAAGCCTTTACTACAAACAGTAGGATCAGTTTCTTTGTATCTCCACAGGTTATGACTTACTGGCATGCTACCCCTAAGTCTAAACACAGTGAAATTTTATCCGGCCCTAATTCTGTTTTTTAAGAGCTGGAAGGCAGTCTGCTCCACTTTGAATGGCAGAGGGCTTGTTTAAAACAGTCACACAACACTGGATCATGGTAGCTTCCTTCCTTGCCCTGGCACGTTCTACCCTGCTGACCTCTGTTTCGAGGGGGGCTGGCTATTCTTTCCAGAGCGAGGGAGAACTTGGATGCTCTGGACCAAAGGCCACTGCAAACAAAGCCGTCAGAAGAGAAATAAGACAACAATACGACAGACCAAAGAGCCAACTGAACAACCACAGCTCACAGAGAAGGTGGCTGGAGAATTTCCTTGTTAACAACCTTGATTCTAGACTGTGAACAGCTAACAATCAAGGGGACTTAGATGAGTGCCCCCTCCCTAAAGACAATCAGTCCCTCATGAGGGACCTGTTATTCTTCAGAACTAAGTGGGCAAAAGCAGACTCTGAGGCGTAACTTGGAGCAAGCAGAAGAGCCAATTTTCTGATTTTCTATGAAGTACCCTGGGGGTCGATCAATTCAGCCAAATGAGGACCACCTGCCTCGTGGAGCTGGCAAGATTATAAAATGAGATGATGTCTGTGCAACTGCTTTGCAAACTGCAGCCTGGCGACTAAAGCACTAACTGCTATAAATAAGAGAAGCATGGTTTCTGGCAGCCAGAACCTCCTAAAGCAGAGGGTGGAACCCTTTCGGGAAAGGGCCGAGAGAGTCAGTCGATCGTTCTGCCTTTGTGGGCCAAATTAGGTTTCTGTCCAATATTCTCCTTTGCTTTCATTCTTTATAACCCTTTAAAAATGTAAACAGCATTCTTAGATTGCAGTATAAAAGCAGGCCGTGCAAAAACAAAGCTGGCTGACTCCTGTCTTGAAGGTAAGAGCCCAGGTAGGAGGGTCAGAGCAGCATACGTCCGGGGTGCAGCTGGGGGGGGGAGAGGGGGGCAGGAGGCATGTTCTTGTGGTGCTTTGATTCTAGAGGCCAGAGCCATGTCTGGGAATACAAAGCTGTCACCAGCTCATCACTAGAGCCAACAGCCCTGTCCCCCACTGGATCACCCCTTTCCTGGGGGACAGTAGGGAGTACCCTCCCCAGGGGCTATGCACCTTCATACTTGGCACAGGTGAGAGCCCCAGGCCCGCCTGGCTGCTGCAGGGGCTGGTCCAAAGAGGCTGGCTCTGGCCACTTTGGAAGCCCAGTCGCCCTGACCCCATCAACAGCTTCAAGAAATGCTACATTCTCCTCGCCCCTCTTGCCCACGCACGCCCACCCTCCACTATCGTAGGGACTCCCAGTTCTGTGCCTGATGGACCAACATATCCCAAGTGCTCTATATCCTCTGGGGTAGTTGGGGAAAGACTGAGAACCCCGCTGTGGTTCACGGCCCGTTTTCTTATCTTGGGCCCCCACATGACATCTGATCACCCAGCACTCCTGAGCAACATCACTCACATGTCACCTGCCACCTGGTGTCTTCTCCCAAGCCACCTCAGCCCCATGACCTAGGAACCTCTGGGCCTAGACGAGCTGCTGTGACAGATGGGCTGGCTCTGCAGACACTCGTCTGGAGGCCCTGCAGTGGTTCCCTGTGGCATTAGCCTTCAGACCCTGCTCACTGTTACCCCAGGGGCCCTCCGTGACCCCACCTCTAAAGACACAGTCACTTGCTAGCCCATCACCCCTGAAAGCAGTACCCCCTCAGCCCCTCTTGGGCCTCTTCCCCAGCTCTTTTCTCTTGACCATGGTCGGATTTGTCTGTTCACTGTCTGCACACCCCCTACCCCCCCCCAGCCCCCACACTGCAGTGAGAGCCCTGCCTTGTCTGTCCGCAGCTCACACACACAATGCCCAGAGTGGGTCTGCACGCAGGTGTCCCTCAGTATGTGTTTACTGCAGAGTGGAGTCAGTGTCCTTGTTACACTCCCTTTGGGGACCATGAGAAGAAAAGGGGTGCTTGGCCAGATAAGATTCAGGTACTCCTCGACCTCCTGACCTCAGAAGACCCTCAAATCTGTACCCCAAGTCTCTTCTAAGAACCACTCCACAGAAACATGGAGGGCCTCCTGGTCCTAGGAAGGCTGGGGCAGCCAGGACACCCCAAGAAAAACCGAGCAGTGGGCGCCTTTAGGTGCTGCTGAAACCTCAGTGGGTTCTGAAACGGCCAGCTGGAAAAAGGTGAGAAACTGCCACCAGCCCCTCTCCATGACAGGAACAGGTGGAAGGAGGCAGACGGCAAGGCAAAGTCACTCCTGCTGGGCTAGGCTGGCTCTTCCAGAAGTCCTCAACCACCTCCCACGTGGGAGTAGCCTGGCCCTTCTGGCACTGCCCACCCGTCCCTCCCCTCCACACCCACTGGGGATGGAGCCTCTCCTCTCCAGAGGTCTGGGCTTGCACCATCTTCCCCCAGAGCGGGAAAATGTTTGGGGTGCAGGAACTCCCCTTCAAACTACCGCTGGCCCTACACGTGACACACACCAGCTCGACAGACACAGCAGCCTGGTGGTCGGTGCCTTTTCCATGGCAGGGCCGTCTGGGGGCTGCCCCCAGCCCCAACCAAGGGAGCGGGTTTAAGACAATGCCTGGGACACATGCAGAGTCGGCCCCGCAGTTCAGAGCTCAGGAGCACTGCTACGGGGAATGGTGGGAGAGGGTCTGTGAGCATACTTCTCTGAAAGGCTGAGGAAAGAAGCAGGGTCTGGAAGCCCCAATTCCTTCTCCACATCTCCCAAACTAGAATCCATGACCACAAGGATCATGACACCTGGGAACACACCATGTCTGGCACCACTCAGAACACCATGGTGAGAACATTCCACGTGACACTTACATAAGATGGCAGAAGAACAAGAGAAAGACCAAAAGAAAACAGTGTGAACGCACAAAGCAGCCCACGAAAGATGGCTTGGCTATCAGCTATCGGCTGGGGAGTGAGTGAGCCCATGTGAGAAATCCAGGGCGCGCTCACCACGTACCACTGGTGGCACCGTCGGCCCTGCCAGCTAGGTGGAGGCAGGCAGCGGTGATGGGTCTTCCCCCAGGAGCCACCGGAACCTTGGATGAAGTGGCTCCATTGTGTGAGGAGTGTGAGCTCCCGTGGCCAAGTACAAAATCAGGGGTCACATCTAACCAGGATGGGACTGTGGACACAGGAAGCTTCTGTTCTTTGTATAAAGATGGAATGATGAAAATAATGAGTTACCTCTATTAGGAATCTCTGTTCCACCCCTCAGACACCCCCCAAAAACCATGGCTCTTGTGAGGCTGCCTGGCAGCCTCGAAGACAGAGGTGCCAAGCTGGGAGAGGGCCCACGGTGACCATAGACACCCATGCTCCACCCGATCCAGGTGGAGGGGTGGAGCTGGAGGCTGCGTTCCTAGCAGAATACACAGACAGACACAGACAGTAGCGAGCAGGAAAGAATGCTGCTGCCTTCCTGACACGCCAGGGAAAGACCAGAAAGCAAGCTGGCGTCAGATAAGTTCCTTTTGGAAAACGCTGGACACTAGTTGGCCTGACTGAGCCTCAGCAGTGGATGTTTGGAACAGACCAGTGGGAGTTGGGCTGAGGGTTACTGTGGGAGAATGGGGGCTGGGACTCAAAACAAATGAGGAGCAGGAACCTGTTCACTTGTCCTTGTCACCTAATGGTGACCAAGGCCACCAGTTTAGAAATTCTTACCAAAAAGGCAGACACTGAAAAAGAGAGAGAGGCAGCCTCGAACGACCTGCCAGCTGAGGGCAGCAAGGGCAGATCCTGCACAGGGGTCAGAAGATGGGGGGTGGGGTTTGTCCAGCCAGAGGGGCCCATTCTGGAACCTTCCTAAGTTACCTGGAGGGTCTAATAAGCCTATCTTAGGCTCCAGGCCAGGCCAGCCCCCCTGGCTCAGAAGAAGCACCAAGAGCTGCCTGCTTTCTCAGCTCAGGCTGAGAACTTAATCTGGATGTGGTTTGGTCTTCTTCAAGCTGTCTTCCAAGAGCCAGGAAGTCTGATATATAGAAGCTTTTTCCTAGTACTGAGCCTTCCATGGCCAGACTTCTGATGAGACCGAAAGACGATAAGGCCTTTTATAAGCAACAATGCAGCGAGCTGCTATTTATTAAAAAGACCTCTCAGCTTTACATTCCCGCTGGGACCAGGGGATGAAGAGCAGGCGAGACGTGATGGATGAGACCTGCTGGGTAACATGCAGGCAGCTTCCTGAACTCCACTGCAGTACAGAGCAGACTCCAAAGTTCTGATACAAAAGATACCAGTCAGAGGGAACCAAACACACACCCCAGCCCGATAGGCAGCTGGGATCAGGTTCCATCGATTTGATTTATGGCCTAATTGACCTAAAAAAAAGTTTACTTTGCCTTCACCAGGCCCAAGCAGTAGAGAAAGCCAATTAGTGAGACTCCTTGGTAACCCACCAGGCTCTTCTCTGCTCAGGGCCCAATTGAGCCAGCCTTGGGCAGCTCAGGGCTGTCACCAAGTGGTGTCATGATGGAGCTACCTGCTACCTGGGACTTCGGGAGAGACTGGGCATTACCTGTAGCTACAGATGTTAAAACTAAAGATTGTATGAATGTTATGTTATACCTCAGAAAACAAAGCCAAACCAAACCAAACATGGGCTTCAGCACCACAATGGTGCGTGCCCAATGCTGCTCTCCCCCACAGTGACTTACCAACCCATCTCGAGGTTCCCTATAACAATTCTTAGGAGCCCTGGTGGTGCCACGGCTAAGCGCTCAGTTGCTTACCAAAAGGTCAGCGTTTCAAACTCACCCAGCAGCTCCACGGGAGAAAGACCTGGCAATCTGCTCCCGTAAAGATGACAGCCTAGGAAACCCTATGGGGCAGTTCTACTCTGTCACGTGGGGTCACGATGAGTCACAATCGACTCCATAGCACCTGACGACAATTCTTGATCTTTCGTGTGCTGTTTGTGGCCTGCTTGGATTTCCTGGGCTGAGAGGCTCTGCCCAAAGTCCATGAGGATCGAGAAGCTGAGTTCCACAGACACGGGCAACCACTCAGGCTGAGCGGGCTGCAGTGAGCACAGGCTGTTGACAGCTGTCGGCCAGGCTTCCGGGGCACTTCCTACACAGGCCTCTTGGTGGGGCAGGCAGCCAGTCTAACCCAGCGGGACCTGAAATGCCCCGTGCGCCTCTGGAAGAGAAGCTGTCACTGCCGACTCTGTGCCCGTGTGTCTGCTGCTCTTGTAAAACCCTCGACCTCTGCAGCTGGGGCTCCTACGTGAGCTGCTCTTTTTCAAACCAGGCCACAAACAGAGCACCCCAAGAGCCTAGCCTCTAGGAGGGATCCAGAAGAAGATCCTGTGTTCTTAGACGGCTGGGGACAGAGAACTGCGATCATGATTTCCTGTCCTTGCACCCAACTCGGGAGACACTTCCAGGTGCTGCTCTGCCCCCACAGAAGTGACCACGTCTTAGATCCTGCTCTGCCGGTGCTCGTGTGCTCTCCTGGTAAGGCTGTGCTCCCAGTAACAATCTGGCATGAGTACCTCCTGGCTGGGATCATTACTGGGTTGAGTATCTTTAACTGCACCAAACCCAATTCTGAGCCTTAAAGGACTTGAGACTTGTTTTTCTTTTTCTATGGACTCTGACACATGGTAAAGATGGCTTCTTCTTTTTCCATCACACACCGATTCCTCCAAAACGTTAAAATACGACTTCAGCAGAATCCTGGCTGCACGTCCCCTCTTCCTGAGTATCCCTAGGGTTTGGCGGCTTCGGCTGAACTTTAAAGACTTCCTTAAAAAACGCAAGGAAGAGCTAAAGGTCTGGGGAAGGGTTCATAACTGTGATAGCCTGGAACACTGCCTGATGTTCAGTATCCCAAAATCGGTTGCTGCCGAGTCAACTTCGACTCATGGCGACCCCATATGCATTAGAGAAGAACAGTACTCCACAGGGTTTTCAATGGCTGTGATTTTTCGGAAGTAGATTGCCAGGCCTTTCTTCCGAGGTGCCTCTGGGTGAACTCAAACCACCAGCCTTTCTGTTAGTAGCTGACTGCTTAACCATCTGTACCACCCAGGGGCCTTCTAATATCCCATGGCAGGGTCCTGTGTTTCCTTGCTTAGAGTCACCTTCCCCTGTCATGCCAGTTAGGGGTGTCTGTCATTAGAGACCCAGAGGATGGAGTTTGCAATCCTGAATGTAGGATGATGTTTACCTTTCCCAATTTATCAAACTTCAAAAACCCCAAGACATTTCTTGTTCTCCAGAGTCCACAATCTTCTCCACCTATAATCTTCAAAAGCCTTCTTAATACAAAGATAAAGGGCTCAAGGGCCTCCCTCTGGATTCAAAGGAAGAGTCTTTTCTTCTTCCTGCTTTGATTGAAGACAAGCAGTTCACTGCCTAACCACAGTCCAAACACAATCAGTCTTGCAAAGCAATCTGCGCTAGACAGTGCCTCTTCTTCTATATATCAAAGGGAGCCTTAGCTTCTTGGGTTTCTAAGACACTGAACTCGGATGTCCAAGTTCACAGAAAGGACAAAGAAAAATGGAAGGGGAGAAGGGGCTGGATTTGATCTGGGAGGTTCTACCCCACGACCCAATTCCACTTTTGGCCCCTTGAGTCTCTTGCAGGAACCAGGATTGGTATCTTGCTATGGGGTAGATGGTCCCCAGTTAGAAAAGTCTGAATATAAATGGGGATGGAGTCTTGCCTGACTTTAAAGCAACATGAATTAAAGGAGCCAGAGGGAGCCCTGTCAGAGTCTTTCCGAGTTATCATCTGCTGCACACCGTCTAGAGCATGGAGCTGGGGGACCCAAGGGAAAGGGGAAGGGGCCGTTCTGGCCTGGGACCCCCTGGGCAGTAGGAGTGCCAGGTAGGTGCGGACTTACCCCTGCCAGTTCTCGTGGAAAAGGAAGAAGCTGGGCTTCAGGAGCGGGACGCGGAGGAGCGCTGGCTGGAGCACTAGCGGGGGCGGGAGGTTCTAGGGCATGCTCACCCGCTGACTCGGGGTGACCCATGCCATGGTGAGGGGCCTCAGCCTCCCCCCGAGGCTCCTCTCCCGAATCCGACAAATCTTTTTGCTCTGCAGAGGACTGGGAGCAAAAAAGACAATTTTCCTTCAATGTAAAGGCTGCGACATGGGGTGGGGGAGGGCAGGGGCAGGGGTCACGGGGCTGGAGGCGCCTGCCAGGAACGAAGGCAGGAGCTGCCTGGGAGGATGAGCCCCAAGATGGGCAAGCGCCACCGTGTTCCCGTCAACCCAACCGGCCTTCTGGACTGACAGAAGGGAAAATGAACGTGGACTTGGGGCTGTTTGACTTTGCAAGCACTGCGGTATGCAGGAAGTCCAGCCCCTCATTTTCAAAACTGCAAGACGGCCCTGCATGGAGTTAACTGTGCTCATGGGCCGCGAGGGAGGAAAAACCACACTGGTGACTGAAATGGTGGCGGTGCCTTTACCAGAGAGTGCGCGGATGGAGCTGCTGCCTCAACAAGGGCGAGGACACCGCAGCTTTAAACCCCTCAAAAATGCTGGAAAGGGGAGCTGGCCCTCAGCACTGTTTCTGTCCACTAGGGAAGGTGGGGAGGCAGGCTGGAAAGATGAACTCACTAGAGTTCATCCAGCACCTTTACCTTTGATCTGCTTAAACCTGAGAAGCAGCAGCACTTCCTTGCCTCAACTGAGTGCAGGTGTGTGGGACCGCTGACGAGGGCAGGGCGGGGTGGGTTTGTGTCAGAGGGCAGATGGGTGGGTGGGAGCTGGGTGGCAGGAGGGAACCCAGCTAGGAGTCTAGGATTCTCCCAGTCTCACCCTGGATACCTAGGGCAAGGGCTTATTTAGAACACAGCCAGGAGTAGAGGAAGCTGGTTCTGGAAGTCTTCATCCCCAAGAGCACAATACCCCTGCCATTCTTCTAGGTGGTTCTTTGGATTCCAGAGGGGCTTCTTTGGCCTGAGAGCTCTGTGGCAAGAACTCCAAGAATCTTTTCTTGAGAAATGGGCTCTAAACTTGGTGTCCTCCAGTTCCCAAACCTACCGCTTGGCATTTTCCAATGAAATGCAGCTGTTTCGTTTTTACTTTGTGACCTAAATGACTATGGGGTGCCTGCTACCGTCTCCCCTCAGAAGTGGCTGTGCTTCTTCAGAGTGTGAAATGACTGACCTGTCAGACAGGGGGCCAGTGTTACTTTGTAACGAGTGACCCTGTGGGATGAAAGGAACTAAGCAAACTATGCAAAGCTTTAACAGAACTTTCAAAAATTCTCAGGAGAGCAAAAAGCAACCCAATGTTAGCTCATCCGTACACGTAAAGAGTTACCATCGACTCTCTATTTGGGGAGATCTGTGTGCACAAAGGCCTTCCTTTGCAGGCCACTCCCCAATCCGGCACAGGGCAGTGCCGCCAGCTCACCCCAGTGCCTGCTGATCCTTTGTGGCAGAGATTTAACACCTCTCGAGAGAAAATTAAACCCAGAGCTTGGTGCGCAACTGCCTATCTCTAATTAGAACCACGTGAACCTTTTTTTTCCCTGAACATGAATGTTCAAATGCTCTCGTGACAAACCAGAAACACAAGCCTGAATCAGAGAACCAAAAATAAATTTATAAAGATGGAAAATCCAAGGACCAAAGCAAAACTGAGTTCTTCATCTTAAGTTAAAAGTCATCGTCGACTCTTGCCAGTGGTTGGGAAATGCCGCATCACCACTTTTCTTTGGAAAACCAACAAATGCTGTTCTAGCATTTTCTAGTTGGGTCCTAGTGTTTCTCCTGGGTGAGAAAAGTATTCTCTAAAGAACCAACATGGAGCCTGTAGCTTTTCAGCGTGTTTGTTAAAATCAGACATCAAGAATTCGTCAGCCTTTGAATTCACCCTAAAATATGTACACATGATAAGCCTGTTATCCCAAAAGCAAAGCTTGAAATGAGGTATAAACACACTGATGACAGAGTTTTCACTGACACAGTATGTTCTGCTAAATGGCATTTCCGCAACTACCTTCTGTCTTTTTTCCAAATGGACATTGTTCTGCCGGTGCAAATCTCAAAATCTTCTGCCTTCACTTAAAAAACGCTCAAAAATTAAAGTAACTGAAGGAAATACTTAGTCACGGTGCACGATGAAACAAATGACATGAGAATATTTAAATTCTCTTCACATTAAAAAAAAAAAAGAAAAAAAAGAACCGTCTGTCTCCATTCAAGGCAGCTAAGGAAAACAAGGTGTATTTTTGCTGCTAAACCCCAGACGCATATGAACACGACATCTGATGAAGAGTGGACCCAGGAAGCAATGGGAACAAGGACAAGACAATAAAATCCCCCAGGCTGTCGATCGGGCCCTGGATTCATTTTAGGCGCTTGGGTTGGAGTTAAGATTGTTGTTGTTAGGTGCCATCAAGTTGATTCCGACTCATAGCGACCCCACGTAACAGAACAGAACAGAACAGCCCCATAGAGTTTCCTAGGCTGTAAACTTTGTGGAAGCAGATCGCCAGGTCTTTCTCCTGCAGAGCCACTGGGTGGGTTTGAACCTCCAACCTTTCTGTCAGCAGCTGAGTGCTTAACTGCTGCACCACCAGGCTGCCACCTGGTTCTTCTAACATGGAACAGGGACTTGGCCGGCTTCTATGAAGCTCAGAGATGCCCCAGCCCTCCAGAGGCAGGCCACCCCAGATCTGTGGTTTGCTGGAAATGCAACTGCAGCCTGTGACCAGGACCTGGAAAATGCCGTGTGGTTTCGCTGTTGAACAAAACCTAATAGCTCCTGGGCGGGCAGCTTCGTTTTTAATCTTCCGTTTCCAATCCTGTGTCTCTTGATCATGACTCGGTAATGAAAGGCTCGCAGCTGTACGGGATTTGCTGTCAGTCCCATAAAACACCCGGGATGTAGGGCTCTCACCTTTGGAAGGGGGAGATGGGCTCTTTGAAGTGCGTGTGGGGTGGTTTGACATCATTTCCTGAAAGGTTAACTTAACTGGCCCCACAGCTGACAACCACTCTTTGTGGGCCAAAAAGCTGCTACAAAAACTGCTCCAAAGGGCATTTTGGGGACAATCAGGAAAACTCAGATATGGACTATATATTGGATGACATCACTGAATGTCAGGATCACGACAGTGGTATTGGGGCCATGGAGGAGAAGCCCCCTATCCCTAGGAGACGCCTGTGGAATACTTAGGGGTGAAATGTCAGGTGGCTGCAACTTACAGTCGAAGGCTTCAGCATTTATGACAAAACGTCAACAATCAGTGAAGCTAGGTGCAAGTGACACACAGGACCGTTCTTTTAAACGTTCTATGATTTGAAAATTTTCAAGATAAAAAGCTGAAAAAGAAAGGGGGGAGTTTGCTCAGAAAACACAACCCAGCCAGAACAGCCCTTTCCCGATTGGCTTCTGCAGTGTGAGAGGGAGATGGGCTGAAATCTTGGTGGTAGACAAGAAACCAAGAAGGGTCTCCAAGTCTTCTTTTTGACAGAGATATTGTGGCTGCTCCTCGCAGACCTGCCTTCGTGTCTCCCTTGGAGAAACAAAACTAGACGTCTGACCTACTATGGTGACTTACCACCTTACTCCTGGAAGGGTCAGCAGCAGTAGAGAAAGATACTGCATCAGCTGCAACGCTCCCTGAAACTCTAGCTCCTAAGCGGCTCCAGCTCCATGAGAGAAAGACCTGGCAATCTGCTCCGTAAAGATGAAAACCAAACTCGTTGCCATCACATCGATTCTGACTCACAGCAGCCCTACGGGACAGAACAGAACTGCCCCACAGGGTTTCCAAGGCTGTAAACCTTTACAGAAGCAGACTGCCACATCTTCCTCCTGAGGTGTAACTAGTGGGTTCGAACTGCGAATCTTTCGATTAGCAGCAAGTACTTAACCATTGCGCCACCAGGGCTCCCTGTAAAGATTGTTGTTGTTAGGTGCTGTTGAGTCAGTTTCGACTCACAGCGGCCCTATGTACAACAAAACAAAACACTGCCCGGTCCTGCACTGTTCTCGTGATCACTGTTATGCTTGAGCCCACAGTTGTAAAGAGTACAGCCTAGAAAATCCTGTGGGGCAGTTCTGCTCTAACACACGGGGTCGGCATGAATCGAAAACTGACTCGACAGCAGCTAACAACAGCCCACCTGCAAGCAAAGGAGCCCTAAACCCTCACTCAAGAGTTACACAAGCTCCTCCTGCTTCTCCACCCGACGTTTTCCTGCATGCCCTTCTGGTGATCTTGTGACACAGCGTGAGAAATGCCGAGAGCCAAACTCTGAAGGGCTCCAGCCCAGTTATTTTTAGAATTTCATTTATAATTGGCTCTGAGTCAATATTTTGATAAGAGTGACACTTGTGCATTTTCTAAATGATGGTAAAAGCCTTCCTAGCTGGTCTTCCTGTTCAGTTTCACTCCAGCTTAAGTGATCTGCATAGGCCTTTTGAAGGGATACATGTAAATGGGCCTCCCATTACAACGCAACAGAACCACCTCAGCTGGGAAAACAGTACCACGATAGGAGTCAGTGGCTTTAAAAGCATTTTAAATCATCTGAACAAATCTTACATTCCAGTGTTTCATCCCACTGGTTTTCCTGAAGTCTTCCAGTTTTACAGGATTATTAATTCCTATTATTTGCATCAAACTGGGGACGGGCAAACTTTTCCTGTAAAGAGCCAGACACTAAAGACGTATTTTTGACTTCGCGGGTCATGTGGTCTCTGCTGAAATAACTGAACTCTGCTGCTGAAGTGTGAAAGCGGCCACAGCTGATAACATGACGAACGGCTGTGGCCGTATGGCAATGAAACTTTACAAAACTAGGTGGTGGCAGCAGGCCTCAGCTTGCTGACCCATATTTGAACCTGAAAGTGGCCCAAAAGATGATTATCATAACATGCAAAATTCTAGAAAATTCAGATTTTACTGAAAATCTGAGTAAAACCTTAACATCTAAAATAGAATCTAAAACCTCTGACGCCTAATACTTAAATATTCTGCTTCTAAAATCTAGAGGAAACACATCAGTCCCTTTAGACTTTAACCTCCAAATGACACATTGTGAAAACACATGTAAGAAAGCTGTACGGGTCAGGGCCCAAGGGAAAGGGACAGCAGTGGTCCATGTATCCCTCTTCGCTCTGGAAGCAAGGTGGATCTGGAAAATATCACCTGGATGACCAAAGCCAAACCGGAAGAAAGCCTGCACAGGTTTAGTGACTCTTTCTTCAGCAAAAGAACTGACAGTGGAAATGTAACTAAAGAGTTAAAAGTTGTAAGCCTGGTGGATAAGGCTGGGCCAACACAGTAGGTACCCGGGTAGGGTGGGGATTTAGGGCAGCCACTTCCCCCTCACAGCAGAACCCCTCCATGCCCCCACACTCTCTCCCTGGCAGAACACATGAACGCTGCCCAGGAACGCTGGGCCACAAGAGCTCTGGCTTCTCTTCTTAGACCAAGAGATGGGATCTGGCAGACCTGCAGTTCCCAACCTTGGGGCCGGCAGCCCCGCCAGAGGCCTGGGATCCGCTGTTGAGCCCTAGCACTGGGCTGATGAAGTTTTCAAATGTTGTTATTATTAACAAGATACAAACGCATTTAAGAGCGTACAGAATTCAGCACAGCCTTTTTGTCAGAATGAGATCTTGCAACAGATATTAAATGACAACCAATGCCACAAGGTTTCTAAATAAATCAAGGAAGTCCTCGTGTGAGAGTAGAGGTAACTGCCACAACTAGAGGCATAGTGAGGGCTGCAGGCTAGAAGGGGGGCACTTGCCCCCAGGCGCAAGTCCAAGGGGGTGCCAGACCAGCTGCAGAATGTAATTTCAAGGCGCCACAAACATGAAAAGCGCCTGATTGAGGCAGCTGGACAAGAGGGGGGGAGACATTTCCGCTGACACCTCGCAGCTATCAACGTTTATTCATCTTAAATGGGGGAGGGTGCAACTTAGAGATTGCCCCTAGGCACTCGAATTGGGGGCAGGATGCAGCAACCTAGAGGTTGCCCCTGGGTGCTCTTTATTCTTACTACTCCCCTGGCCAGTGTCAGCTCCTTTCTGACACAACTCTGAGGGCCACACTGTGACTCTTCAGGGACGGGTGTGAAACCAGTGACTCCCAGGTAAATAACACCATCTGCGATCGTCATCGTCACCATCGTCCTCCTATCACAGGACCCTCCTGCCACTCCCATCAAGCCTGTCACATCAGTAGGAATCTGACAACACACTTCCAACAGCCGTGCAACCTGCACATACTTCCTGTCCCAGTGGGGGATGCAACCCAGCAGAGACGGTGGGACAGACAGATGATGCAAGTGAACTCATCATTATTTTACCATGAGTTTGTGCCAAGTGGGTCTGGGCAGAAAACCCCCTGAAATCTTTCAAGGCCCTTTGCCCACCTCCCTTTATGGCCACGGCTCTCTTGCCTGCCTGCCTGTTTTCCTCCGTCTCTCCCTCCCACCTTTCTCCCTACTCTCTCTCTCTCCCTCTGCTGTTGGTTTCCCTAATGCACAGTGGCACTTCTGAGATGAACCACTGGAACCTGACGGATTCTGACACTGTTTTAAAGCAGTGCTCTCCCAGCCCTTTCCCTACCTGACCAATCTGAACCTCTCTGTGGTAACCCAAGGCCATGGGACCTTTGAAGCCTGAAACGGCAGGTTCAGAGGCCCTGCTCAGTCTCCCCTCTGCCAGAGAGCAGATCGGAGGAAGGATGTGAGAGAGAACGGACTGACCCCTTACCTTGTGTCCTTTATCCTTCTGAAACACAAAGACGGGCGGAGCAATGGCAGGCTTTTCTGCAAAAAGAAAAATGGTTTTTTTTTCCCCCCAACACTGTAGTCATACACTAAACAAAGCTACTTTTAAAATAAGCTTAACGAAAAACACATAACTCCAAATAACGCAGAAGAATGTCTTGACCTGGGTGTTAGATGTAAGGGCTGGCCAGCTTGTGACAATTCCACGCTTAACGAGATGTGCTCTTTTCTGTACGTACGTTATGTCAATAACAAGTTTTTAAAACCCAGGGGGAACAGGGGATGTGGATGAGTCTGGGAGCACAGTGGAGGAGTGTCAGGCTGGAGAGCATTGGGGCAGCCACCACTCAGCGCCCTCATCTGTGGCCTGGTAGGAACACAGCTCAGAGGCACCCGATCTTCCTGGGGCAGCTCCCAATTTTTAAATGTTGGAGACTAAATTAGTTGTTTTTTTTCTTCATTTGCAGGCCAGATGAGGCCTGAGGGCAGCCAGTCTGCAACCCCAGAGCACGCCACTCATGCTCTCTGGAGAGCTAACCAACACCTGATGCGTCTGAGTGTAACCATGAGAACCCATCCTGCACAGCTGCTGCTGAAGGAAGGAGACACTTTAGGATGCTCAGTCACGTGACAGGGCAAGGGCGGTGTCTGTGGTTCCCAAGCACTGCCCTGGGTTTCCTGTCCAGGGGCAGCCAGACACACAGCCCTCTGCCCCGGCCCCAGGGTGGGCGCCACTCAGGAAGCTCCGCAGGCCACCTTTGGAGTGGCTTGAACCCACAGGGAGGCCCAGATTCCGCCTGCCTTACTGCCTCGGCCGGAATGTGGTGGGTTTTGGGTGTGCTCTGATGAACCTGTGGGTGGTCCAGGCCTCCTTCGGCAGGAAGGCACGGGGGACGGGATGTGGATGTGGACCCAGAGGGATTATGAGGTGGGTGAGCATCTGTCCAGGAGCCCCAGCTCTAGTGGGGAGCCAGGAGCTGTGCACTGCCACAGCATCATCACCCTGAGACAAATGCCATGTGGGAGGGAACAAGTATGCAAGGACACACTGTGTGAGGGACTGGCTTGATCTGGGCTGGTGTCGGGGAAGGGTCCCCGAGAAGAGGAACTGTGCTAAGGTCTCCAGGTGAAGGCCCCAGCAAAGGGTGCGGCAGGTGCGGAGGCACCACGGTCTGGGGAGACTGGAGAAGTGAGTGTGACAGAGTAACTGGACCGGGCTGGGGGGGTGGGCACCAGGGAGCAGGTCTCTGGTAAAGATTTCGGGAAGTGCTGTCAAAGGAGCGGGGGTTTTAGATTTAAGCAGGAAAGAGACTGGGGGAGGGGGCATGAGGGGGGATGTGGGGAGGCCAGTTAGGAGGCAACATCCATCACCCATGACAGAGAAGATGGGGCTGGGAGGAGGTGCGAGGAGAGAAAGGGCCAGAACCAAGATGATCAGATGGACACCATGCCCACTCCTGGAGAAACAGGACAGAACTGGTCTCGATCCCAGGGCAAGGCTGCCCACTGTGGTGGGGACCACTTCCTCTGCCAGACTTTCTGGAGCCTCACCATGCTCCAGTCTGAACCACTGTGACAGCCCTCGCAGAGCAGCCCGTGGGGACTATCGGAGGGGTAAGACAGAAAAGACCTAACAGCTGCAAGAGAGGAGGCGAGGTCATCCTCCATCTCTATGAGGACTCTCCACCCCCGGCAGTCATCTCCCGGGCACACGGCACAGCAGTTGCTTAAAAAAAGCCAAATGACTGAATAAATGAATGAATATGGCAGACAACAGATGATGTCAAAGAAAGGCTGGAGGGGCTGGGGCAGAGCAGCAGCTTACTCAGGCGACATCCACTCAGGGAATCCTCAGGCCTTCTGGCGCTACTCTTGGCGCCAAAGACCAGCCCCAGCTCCCCAGCCAGCTGCAAGGCACCGACATAGCTGGTAAGGATCCAGAGTTTGGGTCAACCTAGCAGCCACCAAACCCCTATTTTCTTCAGGGCACCGCCCCTCCCCTGCCCCATGAGGTCCAGATGGAGCCAAGCTCAGTCCCGGCCCCTGGGGTGGCATGGGATGCGGGCCTGGCAATGACGGGACTGAGATTCGGGTCCAGGACTTTGTTGGAGCTCTCGGGGAAAGGCTGCTGGGCTGGTGGCACATACTCCTGGTACTACCAGCCTGTCACCACAGGGGCCTGAGACAAAGGGAAACACTGAATCCTGGTGACACGGCTTGAGGGTCTGAATCCACCCAAATCTAACCCTGCTCTAGGCTTTTCAGTTTACCAGTAAATGTCGGGTTTTGCTTAAGCCAGTTTGGGTTAGATTTCTCCCAGCTGTCACTAACACACAGCCCGGGAGAGGTGGGCCTGGCCAGGGCAGACTTGATGAAACACGCTCTCCTCAGGCCCTCTGAGCAGCAGAGGCCAGCCTCATAGTGAGGCTAAAGGGCTGCTTCTCCACCCTGGCTGCCTTACGTAGCTCTGTTTATGGTCTGCCTCCCTTCACTAGGAAGCCTGTGAGATCAGAGACTCTGCCCTATGCCCCTCTGTATCCCGTGTGTTGGTTTCCGTGTGGGCGTCCCGCGAGCTGAGACCAGGACCTGGCATGTGCAGGGGTGCAGCAATCATTTGATGAAGGAAGAAATGAGCGGGGGCATCAGAGAAAATGAATGCGTGGCAAAGACACACAGTGCCAGGCGACTGAGGAATGAAGAGAGTAGGGAGAGAACTTGGCCGTGGAGGGGGAGCTTCCTGGGGATGAGAGCTGTGCCAGCAGACCTGCATGCAGAGGGTGGACAGCAGTGCTTCGGCAACCACAGGAGGCCTGGCTGCCCCTGCGACAGGAAACGAATGGAGTTAGTTCCAGCTGCAGGCCAAGGATGGGGAGGGGTGCAGGAGATGGCCCGGCCAATGGGAAGGGTAACTCTTCAGGGTACGAAGCTCTGAAAGCAGCTACCGAAGAACACGACCACCAGGGTGAGACCCAATCAGATTCTCCCTAAATAACTGCGTCCCCTTGTCCTGGTACCCAGCTCTGCCACCACTGCCACAGTCAGACCTTCTTTCCCTGCTGCAGCTCTCACCCCTTAAGTCTGGCCTCACGTAGCAGCCAGATGATCATGCTCACAACTCTGCAGTGTCTCCCCTCGACCTGGGCTCCAAGCTCCTGCAGAGGCCTCCCTGCCGCCACCGTCCCCCACCACACACCCTACTATTGTGACACTGAGGAGTCTGCAGTCCCCTACATACCCGGTGCTCACGTTCCCCTCCTGGACGCCTGCTTGTATCAATCAGCCTAGAACACTTTTCCACCTGCTTTCACTTAAAAAAACAAAACAAATCCATTGCCCTCGAATAACTGCTTTCACGTAAAAAACCAAACCAAACCAAAATAAACCCACTGCCTCCAAGTCATTCCGACTCATTGGTGACCCCGTGTGTTACACAGTAAAACTGCAATAGAGGATTTTTTGACGGTAATCTTTACAGAAAGGAACCCTGGTGGCGCAAACCCACCAATAGCTCCTCCGGAGAAAAGACCTGGCAACCTGCTCCTGTAAAGATTACAGACTAGGAGGACCCTATGGAGAAGTTCTACTCTGTCATATAGGGTCGCTGTGAGTCAGAATAGACTAGATGGCACAAACTACAAAGGCAGATCGTCAGGCCTTTCTTTCTTCCTCAGTGCCACTGGGTGGGTTCAAACTGCCAACCTTTAGGTTCACAGTCGAGTGTAAACCATTTGCACCACCAGGGCTGACTTTCCTGTAGCCTTTCTTGTACCTGTTGCCATCAAGTCAATTCTGACTCACAGCGACTCTGCAGGACGGAGCAGAACTGCCCCACAGGGTTTCCTAGGTTGTAATCTTTACAGAGGCAGACTGCCACATCTTTCTCCCGCAGAGCTGCTGGTGGGTTCAAACCACTGACCTTTCCATTAGCAGCAAAGTGCTTAACCACTGTGCCAGCACCACCAAGGCTCCTTGTCTTTCCTGTAGCCAACATGTATTTTTGTGCAGACATCGTCTCCTTCTGAAAGCTCCTAGTCTGGATTCCCAGACTGATCCCCTGTTCTCCCTAAGCCTGCCTCCAGCTTACATCTTTACCATCCATCAGTCACACCAAGGTTGCCTGTTTGGGAGTCGGAGAAACCACCAACACAGCATCTGCCCCCCAGCACACGCTACGGTACGCACCATGTAAAAATCAGTCCACGGACGTCTGAACTAACACCACCTTGCTCCTGTCCTGCTCCACGTATGAACATCAGTTGCTGCATAATCACATCAATATTTAGCCCTTGTTCTATGCAAGGCACCATGGGAAAAATGGAACAGAAAGCCGAGGGAGAGGGGTGTGTGAGCTGGTGTCTCGTGGCCTGGGGACACAGAGCCCCGCAGAGCACGGGAGGGCTTATTTCATCTGCTCGTTGACAGCATCTACAGCTAGAATGTAAGCTCCAGAGAGCCGGGACCTGGTCTCTTTACTTGCCTCTCTAGCCTCGGTGCCAAACAGAGCCTCACACGTAACAGGCGCTCAACGGCAGCTGCAGAATCAACGCAGTGTCACACCCCACAAAGACTAGGAACACCCGGCGAGGCCCTGCCCTGGTTGCCCACCTCAGGTCCCACAGGACCCTGCCGATGGCCAGCTTGACATTCATGTGAAACCTGACCACTGCACTAACCAAAATGCAGAACTCGAACTTCACTCACATCCACCAAAAACACAGAGCAACCCGGTCACACACACTTCACTTCCGCTCAGCTCCAGTAGGGCTGGGACTGACATTATAAACCGATGGCACACACAAACCTCATTCCAAGTAGGACTGCCTCACGCTTACCATGGCAGCCACGGACTGTTTGCTTGTTTTTTTTAACTGACCTACATCACCAAACTGCTTCTGGTTATGTCACTGAACAAGCAGCATTAGCTCAGCTAACTGAAACCCAAGTCTGGGGAATGAGCAGGGGACCTGAGAGGAGAAAGCAATGAGGCTTCTAGGACCTTCTTTAATTCTCCACCCAGCTGTTCTTTCACAAAGGAAGCAAAGACCACCACCAGAGATCTCCAGAAACAAGTCACCACAAAGACCTAAAATATACTAATCAAATGCAGGCTACCTGGCCCAGACTCTGTCAACCAGGTTTTTTGGGCCCGTGAAATGCTCTCTGATAAGTCTGCGAAAAGCAGCCACGTGGAGCACTAGCTGAGCACAAAGAGTGTTAAAGGTTAAGACAACACACAATAAAAAAAACCTGCTTAAGTCAATGTTTCCCAAATGTATCTGACAAGGGAACCTCCTCTTCAAGTACACCGTGAATGGCCCTGAGAACTGTTCTCTGGCCAACACAGCAAACACTGGGGTACAGAGCAGTATGGGATTTGGAGCCTCTCCTTGAATGCCCCCAGTCGCCCTAAATGCCAACTGTACCTCTGGCGGCTGGAGCGCTACTGTCTGAGAAGGGTGCGGCACTTCGGCTGCCCACGTGCTTCCTCTCTGGTCTTACTGTGACTTCCCATCACACAGCATCCAAGATGTCCACTGCTTGATTCACCACCCCACACTGGCCCCACTCCCAGGGACTCCTCCTCAGCTCCTGTGCCCCAGTCGGACCCCAATTGTGATCCCATGTGACGATCACAGACCCAGGCCAGGAAGAGTCCCCTGCTTTCCCCTCCCCCCAGGAAAACAACAGGGGAGGGGGCCTGGCTGCCCCCGGTACCCTCGATCCAATCGTGGGGTTCAGGCTAGCTCTTCTCCCCAAGGACAGGGCCTGTGTCCTGGTTGTCCTGGTCCTTGTGGTCCCAGCGATGAGCAGAGACAGGCTGAGAAGCCAGCCGGCCCGGGCACGGAAAGGTGGAGCTCTGTTCTCATCCACACCGATGCCAGATGTCAGGGCCTCCACCCCACCCAGTAGAGCCGCCAGCAGCACCTCCTGCTATTACACGGGGCTCAGAGATGTGATCACAATATTCATTTGGCAACTACAGCTGGAGTTGACTTTTGGCCATTTCATACTCCCGACAGCCCACTGTGCATCAGGCACCAGGCTGGCCCTTGGGGAGGTGGTGGTGAAGGTGGAGACATGCCTGAGTCTTGTGCTGACACTGGATAATGAAACACAGCAGCTCTTGGGGCACAGAGCCGGGACCCGACCTTGTGAGGCTGCAGAGAAGGAGACAGTGGAGCAGGGATGGCTTCTTGGAGGAAGTGTCGTCTAAGCCAGGTGACCAGGAATGGATGAAGTTGAGGCACCAGAGAGCAGCGATGCTGGAGGACCTTGGCAAAGGTTGGGGTGGCACCTGCTATGGGCCCGGCACTTGCTGGACCCCTGGGGACAGACCAGAAGAAAGGTCGTCCCAGGGCAGGGAGGCAGGAGCTGACAGGGGTGCCCCTCCTCTCTGCAGTCCTAAGTCTGTACCTTCACACCTGTGCGGCCCAGTGTAAACGCTCCTAGCACGCAAGCACCCATCAAGTGTGGACAGTGCCTAAAGATACCTTTCTTGAGGAAATGAGCCAAAGATCGCTGCAAAGAAGGTGGGGGTCCCAGTGGAGGGGTCTCCCACCCCGGAGGAAGGTCCTCTGAGACACAGGCTCCCTCCTCAGCCAGTAGGCCAGGGACTATTCTCTCAATGGGAGCTGGCAGTCTCAGGGTGGGAAAAGCGGTTTCTAGGGAGGCATGCCTTTCCCCTAAAGCAGAAACAACTGACCTAGACCCAGAGATGTCTGAAGGGTCCACAGACGGGCTTGGGGGGCACGGACGGAGGTCCACAAACCCCCCACCCTGAAGCCAGCCACAGAAGTCTCTGTATAAGGGCTCTGTCTAGACAGAGGGCCCACAGCTTTGATCAGATCCTCAGAAGGGTCCAAGATTTGCCGCCTCTGATATAGGTGTTGTTGGGTGCCATTGATTCCTACTCATATGACCCTATGTGACAGAGCAGAACTGCCCCATAGGGTTTTCTAGGCTGTAATCTTCACAGGCGCAGATTGTCAGGTCTTTCTCCTGCACAGCTGCTGGGCAGGTTCGAACTGCCAACCTTTTGGTTAGCAGCCAAGCGCTTAGCCACTGTGCCACTAAGGCTCCTTAGCAGATAACTGGTAAAGAGTACCAAAGAAGGATGGTTTTCAACAGCCCAACACTCAAGAGAATTAACATAGTGGGCTTTCCCGTACCATCTCTACATGGAGGTCCCCGAGGATCTCGATTCCAAGGTTTTATCTGTGTCTTTTCTGTCAAGAGGATGATTGGTGGCAAAACCCTTAAAGCAAAATGACCCTGTGTCTATTTCAGAGGCAGCCAGGAAGGGATGAGGGAAAGGCGATGTCATGCCCTGTAGCCAATGTAAGAAGGAAGAAGAGCCCTTTGGGACAGTGTGGGCAGTGGCAGCTGCCCAGATATGAGGACAGGGGGCGGCCTGCTGCAAGGAGACGCCTAGGCCCGAGTGTCCCAGGAGTAGGAGAGTGTTTCCCAATCCTACATGGTAACACAGGACTTGGACCCTATTCTTTAAACTCCTCCTAGCCTCCACCACGTCATCCACAGCAAAGATAATCTCAACTGGGGTTTCCCCAAACTCACGATGTTTCCATACACACGGGCTGTGTTCATCAACCACTAACTATATACCAGGCCGATGCTCAGGGCTTTATATGCATCATCTCACTGAATCTTCACAACCTCCTTCAGAGGTAGGTTATATCAGAGTCCCTGGGTGGTGCAAACAACAAGCAACGTGCTTGGCTGCTAATGGAAAGGCTGGACCTCACCCAGAGATGCCTCAAAAGAAAGGCCTGGTGACCTACTTCTGAAAAATCAGTCGCGGAAAACCCTATGGTGCACAGTTCTACTCTGACACACATGTGGTTGCCATGGGTCAGAATGGATCCGACGGCAACTGGTTTTTAAGAAAAGGAGACAGAGACTGGAAGAGATTGAGTTACTTAAGTTGAGGTGGCGTCAGGTCGGCTGACCCTGATGTCCACACTCCTCAGCTTCACACTACACTGCCATCCAAGCACCACAGGCACCAAGGGGAGGCTTACGTTCATGCTTCCACCCACCTTCTGGGGCTCAGGTTGGCCTTAGCACTAAGAAAGACACTCTTTTGAAAAACAGTATCAGGAATAAAGTAACTTAATCTTCTGAATAAACATTTATGGATGAGCACAAACTAAACTACATTTAGGGTTAGTGATGAACTTTGATGTTGGCTCTGAGGTGTTTAACAAGCCACATAACCACCTGTCTCAAGGAACCTATTGCTGCCAGGTCAATTCCGATTCATGGCGACCCCATGTGTTACAGAGTAGAACTGCCCTGTAGGGTTTTGTTGGCTGTAATCTTTACAGAAGCAGATCACCAGGACCTCCTCCCGTGGTGCTGCTGGGTGGGTTAAAACCACCAGCTTTTAGGTTAGTAGCTGATGGCAAATTGCTTGTGCCACCCAGGCTCCTTGTCTCAGAGAACACATGTGTACAATGAAGCCATGAAAAGGACCCTGCGGGGAATTAAATTCTCAGAAATTATCAAGGAACAAATCAAAGACATGTTCCAAAGTCCACACTCAACACTGAAACGAACTGCGAGCCTTCATCTGTCAAATGCTTAACCATGTAACACTTTGCATAATGTTTTAGGAATCTAAGTTGAAAATGGGCACCAAACTAGGTGCTGTCCAGTCTATTCTGCTTCATAGCGACCCCCTCATGTGTGTCAGGGTAGAACTGTGCTCCATAGGGTTTTCAAGGCTGCCAGGCCTTTCTTCTGAGGTGCTTCTGGGTGGATTCAAACCCTCAACCTTTCAGTAACAGCTGAGTGCTTAACTGTTTGCGCCACCCAGAGACTCCTGAAAGTAAGCACATACCCTCCACTCTCCCTTTCCACATAAACTTTTTCTTCCTGCAGGGCAGGTCCTCTCTGGAGCTAGCTCTGGCACCCCCCTGGGCAGACCTCCAGCCTTTGCCTCTGAGGATAGTCTGCTACAGTGAGTAGAAAAAAAGTGCACACACAAGAGAATGTGGAACATCTTTGCCTGTTTGTTTAGTCCTCTCGTGACTGATGACTCAAACACCTGCCAGGAAATTGTCCCCATCTGGAAATCCACATAGAACACTTGACCAAAGTGTCATCAAGGTACGTGTGTCAAATGAGCTTTAATCCTTATCTCATCTATGAAGAAAATATGGAAAGCATCTTCCCAACACAAACAACGGTCTAATTAATATGTGGCAACTGCTTTCATCCTGTGACACGTACCATCTGAACCCTGCGAGGCATTTATTTTCCGAAAAATTATTATAAACAGTTCTGTACAGCAACAAAAAGGTAAATTCATCAAGGATGTGTCAGCCCTATTCTCAAACGAATTCTCTGGTGAAGACTGAACGGATCTCAAACATGCTGTTGCTAGGCGATGTCTCCCCGGATCTCAGTGCACGGCGTGCTCAGTGTGCCCCTAGCCCAGCGGATGGCCTGGTGGGCTGCCGAATAGCCGCTTCTTTTTTCAGTGCTCGATTGTTTTTCCTTAGGCAACTCATAACTGGTCTCATGGACGAGAGGGCACAGAGTTTTGGGAAATATCTCACATCTCTATGTACTTCTTTCTCAAATGCTCTTTATTTTGCCGTTACGTCCATCTACTGAAATTCAAGCCAATATTCAATGCTCTAATCTTAGTGTCAAACCCCCTATAATTCTAATAAAAAAGGCAGGAGCAAACCACATTTGTTAAATGATCTTTATGAGACTGTGGTGGGTGATACAAACGGTTAATGTACTCAGATGCTAACCAAAAGGCTGGAGGGTCGAGTCCACCCAGAGGTGCCGTGGAAGAAAGGCTGCATGATTTTCCGAAAAAACAGCCACTGAAAATCCCATGAGCACACTTCTACTCTGACACACATGAAGTTGCCGTGAGTCAGAACTGCTTCGATGGCAACTGGTTTTTGGTTGTGAGACCCTGCTAGGCACCTTACTTACTTGGTGCTATTTAATTTCACTATACTCCATGAGGAGCTCTGGTGGCGCCGTGGTTAAGAGCTACGGCTGCTTACCAAAAAGGATGGCAGTTCGAAGCCACCAGCAGCTCCCTGGAAACCCTGTAGGGCAGATCTACTCTGTCCTGTAGGGTTGCTTTGAGTCGGAACCCGGCAATGGGTTTTTATATCCTATGAAGTAGGTGTTATTTGCAAACAACGAAACCAAGACTGAGAGGCTTCGGACAGGTGGGTGCCTTGCCCAAAGTCATAAAGCTGGTAAGTGGCAGAGCTGAGACCAGAACCCTAATCTGTCTGACTGCCAAGGTGAGCTCCTCACACCCCGTGTGGCCTCCACTAGGGCCAAGCCACATTCTGCCTCCCTTATTCCTACACTTATAGATCCTGCAGCCACTCTCCCCTCCACCCCTGTCCCACCTAGACGGTAAGCTCCTGGGAATAGAACCTCTACTTTGGGCCCCTTTGGGCCTTTAATCCAATAGCAACCCCATAAACATATTAAACATATTACACAAGGTTGGCAACTCCACCTACAACTGCACAGAGAAATTCAGTTATCCAGCGTTGGCAGCACTTTCCTATTCTACCACTAGGTAGCCAGACACCAATAAAGCTTAGGTGAAAGTGGCTGAAGATACAGGGGAAAGTTAGCGTAATGACAACGGAAATCCCCTCTCTAAAAGGAAGGAAATTCAAGGACTACAAGACTTCCGCTGAGGCTGCAGACCAAAACTGATGCCATTCCAGAGTGCAGGCTGTCGTCTTTGTGTGTGTTCAAAGGTGCTTCAACCACTGATGGTCAGGGTCCTGGGCAGGGTAACTCCCCTTCCCTACGCACTGCCCTCCTTTGTGTAACAGCCATGGACTTAGCCTCCTCGGCTGAGCTTGGGGGCAGTCTATGAAATCATGCACAGACAGTGCTGGGCAAAGTGGCTGGCACACAGCATGAGCTACATGTCGCCATTAAATCCGTTGTCATCCAGCTGATTCGGACTCACAGCGACACTACAGGACAGAGCAGAACTGCCCCCATCGAGTTTCCAAGGAGTGGCTGGTGGATACGAACTGTTGACCTTTTGGTGAGCAGCCGAGACCTTAACCACTTCACCCCCACGGCTCCAGGTCGCCATTAGTGTCGTTATTATAACTATACCCTGAAGGCTGCAAATACACTAACCCCTCCTTAAAACACAGGTTTTGGATTCAAGGGCAGCTGCCACCCGCCAGATGATAAATGCCTCATGGTCTGGCCCCTTCCAAGGGATGGAATGTTTGGATCCAAGAGCTGGCGAGCTGCCTGGATGCCAGGACAGTCCAGACAGTCCATGCAAACAGAGTCGCTCAGAATCCCTCGAGCCCTTCTGAGGCTGAAGGATACGTTGAGGTGAGAAGATCTCTGGCTGCAGGCCCCTGAGCCCAGGCAGGCTTTTGCCAGCACGAGTCACTGCACAGTTCGCTGGGGCCAGGCCTGGTGTTAGGCACTGACACAGGGATGAAAAGGCAGACAAGGTCACAGCTCTTCAGTGCTAAAAAAAAGAAGACAAGCAAGCACCCTCCCCGCCAAAGGTGCAGAGGTAGTTGGTACTTTTGGAGATAAAGGCTAAAATAAAGTGGGGGAGTGATGGGAAAAGGGAACCGTAGGGTGAGCAGTCAGGGAAGGCCTCCCTGAGGTGTCATCTGAACTTCGACATAAAGGGCAAGAGGCAACAAGTCAGCTGAAGGCAAAGGGAACCCCAAGTACAAAGGGTCAAGTGTTGCTGTGATGCTGGAAGCGATGCCACCAGTATTTCCAATGCCAGCAGGGTAACGCATGATGGACTGGTTTCAGTGGTGTTTCAGACTAAAACAGACCAGACTGAAAGGCCTGGTGATCGAAAAAATTAGCCAATGAAAACCTAGGGACTCACCACAGAATACTGTCTGATACAGTGTTGGAAGATGAGCCCTCCAGGTTGGAAGGCACTCCAAATACGTAGGCTGCAACCACGGACTTGACCATACCAACAAATGTGAAGATGGCACAGGCTCAGCAACGTTTCATTCTGTTGTACATGGGGTCACCATGAGTTGGGGCCAACTCAAGGCAACTAATAACAACAAGGATACAAAGGGTCTGGAGGCCAATGTGGCTGGAGGGTATTCAGAGAAGAGGATGGGAGATGACATAGGAGAAGCTATGGAGGCCAGATGACATTCTGCCTTGTCGGCCATAGTGAGAAACCTGGGTTTACTCTGGGGTAAAGGGAGGCAGTTGAGGACTTTCAACTAGGGAGTGATGCGATCTGATTTATATTTTTAAAAGATCACCCTGGCAATGGTCCCTGTACAATTCTTTCCATTTCTGTGTTGGAAAATTTTTGTAACAAAACGTTGAGGGGAAAATGACCCTGGGAAGGGCGAGGAGGACAGACCTCAGGAGGCAGGGGTGGAAGTGAGAGGTCCAGGGAGGCCCTCTGGCAGATGTCCAGGCAGGAAGTGGCAGTGACAAAGGTGGCTGGGGCTGCATCGCTGGATGAAGTCAGAAGACTGTGGCGATAAAGACAGAAATGCTGGACTTGCTGGGAAGACTGTGATGGCCAGGACAGTGTGTGGAAGCACATGTTGCTCAGTAGCAGAGGCTGTTGGCTAAAATAACTCTCGCTACTCTGAGAAAACCAAGCAGCCCCAGTGGCGCAATGGTTAAGTAAGTGCCAGGCTGCTAATGATAAAGGTTAGTGGTTCGAGCCCAACCAGCGGCTCTGTGGGAGAAAGACCTGGCTATCTGCTCCCATAAAGATAACCACCAAGAAAACCTATAGGGCAGTTCTACTCTGTCACATGGGGTTGTTATGAGTCAGAATCGACTTGATGGCACACAACAACAACTCTGACAAAAAGACTCCTCAAACAGGGCTCACCCCCACAACGGGGTCCCTAGTGGCCACCACCATCAATGCTGCCAAATTTTTGTTGTCCAAGTAGAGGGTAACTGTTTTCTCATTCTTGGCACCCAAAAAAGCAAAACTTTCAAGAGACGTTTTTGCCTGCTTGTGCTCTGCTCTTACAGGTTCAATGCAGGAATTAATTCTGGGTAAACAAATCCCCAAAATTGTGTATGGCAAATCTGGGGGAGTTTAACTTAGCAAAGGCATTCAAGCTGACTGTAAAAGGCAAGATGTGCCTTTTAAACAGGTGCATGGAGTACCTATAACCTGTCTGCAATTTCCAATTTTTCTTTGAGCACTGTAAATCATGACAGCGAATGCAGTGCCTTACATGGGTCAGTCTTAACTAACGCAATGCTAATAATCCACTAGAAAGAACAAGCATGGCCTCTTAGACTTCACGACTGGAGACAGGGACTCTGGTCCCAGCCTGCCCTCCCTTAGATGGTCTTGGGCTCCAGTCTTTGTGAAATGGAACAGTCTGCACTCAGAGCATCTCTCAAGGCCCTTTCCAGCTCTGATATTCTGTCAGGTCCTCACCTAGAAGACCCCAAAAAGCTTTTATAAATGGAGACTATAGCTATTGATATTTGTTGTTGTTGGGTTTGGTTCAGTCAATTCTGACTCAAAGCAACCTCAACTGCCCCATAGGGTTTTCGTGGCTGTAATTTTCATGGGAGCAGATTGCCAGGTCTTTCTCCCGTGGAGCCACTGGGTGGGTTTGAATCACCAACCTTTCGGTTAGCAGCCAAGCACTTACTCCTTGTACCACCAGGACTCCTTATATTTACTAGATTAGGAATTAAAACTAAGAAAATTTCAAAACATTTATTAATTTAAAATACTAACAAACTCCACAAAGGTTTACCTAAATAACGTATTTTTATGAAAAATAACTATATTGAAAACAAAAAAATGTAGTAAAGAGTGGCAGTGTTTTACATTTTGACAAATCTCTTTAACATCTGGCCTAACAGAAGACAGCTAGATCCTCTTCTCTGCTTCTGCAGTCAATGTGTTGCTATATCACACCTCACACCATACACTCACCAGCTGCCACTGAATGAATTCTGACTCATGGCGACCCCATGTACGTTACAGTAGAAATGTGCTTCACAGGGTTGTCAGCGGCTGACTTTTCGGAACGAGAGTGCCAGGCTTTTCTTCCGAGGCGCCTCTGAGTGGACTTGAACCTCCAACCTTACAGTTAGTAGCTGCGTGCGTTAACCACTTGCACTACCCAGGAACTCCACACCTCACATAAACCAAAAAACCAAGCTCACTGCCATCAAGTCAATTCCAACTCATGGCAACCCCACATGTTGCAGCGTAGAACTGCTCCATAGTGTTTTCTTGGCTGTAATTTTTGCAGAACAGATTGCCAGGCCTTTCCTCAGTAGCACTGCTGGCTGGGTTTGAACCATCAACCTACAGGTTAGTTGTCAACTGCAAACTATCTGCATCACCCAGGGACCTCTATATAGCCTCTAGGCGGGGAGAGGTGGGGAGAAAGCCACTGTACATTTTTAAGAGAATGACAGTGAATAAAGCAAATAATGCCTTAGTATTATTAGGAAATGGTTTTGAACTTGTAGTCCCCCATGGTTCCTGGACTATGCTTTGAGAATTGCTGTCATATGCTACTGAGTACCTAGCCCTCCAAAGACACTGAATGCTGAGTTAATTACAGATCATCATCAGGACTTTACACTGAGGCTGTGTGCTAAAGAGCATCTAAGCATAGAGAATGCTGAGTCTTAAGAGGCTGAGTAAGAGTTGAAACTTAAGTGCCAATCAAAGTCAGGTGAGCACCAGAAATGAAGCAGGCCAGGTCTCAGACGCAGGGCACAGTAGAGACTGGTGAAGAGGAGGGCACACGGCCCATCTGCACGGTGGCAGCTGCTCCTCAGCCCCTGAATAGCATTACTGTGCAAGAAGGCAAGTCAAGGTGGCCAGGCCTTCCTGCTTTTCAACAGAAATCAGAAATCTGGCTTTCCCCCGGAAATCTCCAAATTTTTAAGTATTGGCTCCTAATTAAAAACAAAGATCTAAATGGGGCAAATTAAATCCGTCTGCTAGCCCCTCAAGCAAGCTTGCAACTTCTGCCTGTGGTTTTCAACTACGGCTTCAGGTCATAAAACATCTGTGGAGCTTTTTACACCCACCGACACCTCAGACCTCCTGCAAGTCTCCGATGGCGGGGCGCAGGCCCAGGTTTTCATGTTCCTCAACAATCTCCCTGAACAACTGTGACGCACGCGCAGGGCTGAGATTCACACCACTATGCGAGAGCATGGAGTACCAAGGCCACCAAGGCTGAGGCAAACTGACTGTGTGGGGGGCCTTCCTCTGTGGCCCTGTGCTAGGGGGTTCTCTACTGAGTAGTGTAGAGTCAAACCAAACACAGCTCCACGGGGACCACAGGAAGGTTACTGTGCATAGGTGGGAAAAACAAATCTCCTTAAAACAAAACAGAACCAAAAAACCATGCTGCCGTTGCCACCACCACCAAATCCTGAATGATGACGCACACCCAGCGGCCTCCCAACTGCTTCAGAGTACCATGGAGAGCTACCAACCTGCTCTGAACGTCAGACCTTGCCACCTCTGCCTGCCCCTCTCTCGCGTACTACTGTCATTACAGCTTTCTTTCCTCAGGTCCCCCAAAAGTACCCCATCTCTCCCCAGACGGCCCTCACTTCCACTCTACCCCAGCCTACCTTTGTGCCTGAACCCACTTACTATTCCTCGGGCTGAAATTCAATCTGTATCTAAAATGTCTCCTTCCCCACACCCAAACACTGTCTCTTCTCCAAATGTCATTCTAAGCCCACCTACTCTCCAAACCAGTTGGCCTCAGGTTGACTCTGACTCATGGTGACCCCATGTGTGTCAGAGTAGAACTGTGCTCCATAGGGTTTTCAGTGGCTGCGATCTTTTGAAGTAGATGGTCAGGCCTTTCTTTTTAGGCACCTCTGGGTGGATTCAAACCGCCAACCTATTGGTTAGTCGCCAAGCCCTTAACCTTTTGCACCACCCGGGACTCCATATAGCCCAAAATGTCAGCAGTGCTGAGGCTGGGAAACCCTGAGCCAGATGATAATTCGATGAAAGGCACGGAAGAAGCAGGAGGACTGGTGGCCCAGCCCCTTCTGGTCTCCATCACGGGCTCACCCCGGCATCTCACTGAGCGGGGCAGATTCTCCCCCACAACTTAGACTCATTTCTGGATCTTTCTTCTCTGCTGAGCATTTAAGCTAAATGTGCCTATACATGAGTCCACTGCAGTAAAAATGCTGATTCGGTTCCAACTCATAGTGACCCCATGGGAGAGAGCACAACTGCCCCATAGGGTTTTCTTGGCTGTAATCTTTATGGGAGCAGATCTCCAGGTCTTTCTCCCATGGAGCCGCTGGGTGGGTTCAAACCATCAACCTTTCTATTAGCAGTCGACCACTTAACCATTTGCACCACTAGGGCTCTTCTACCACGGTAGATAAAAACAGCTACCATTTACTGAGTGTGTATCACTGCGCTGAATAATTTATGTGCATTAACTCATCAAAGGCTCACAACACCCGTGAGACAGGTATGATAATGATTATGCCCACTTTACTGATGGGGAAACTGAAGCTTAAAAGAGCTAAGTAATTTACCCCAAGTTACTGAGAGCAGGGTCTGTTCTCTACGAGGTAAAGCTTGTGCCTCCACCGTCACTTTACACCAGTGGGTCTTACCTGGCGGTGTTCATTTTCCCAGGGGACATCTGGCAAATGTCCAGGAACATTTGTTTTCACAACTAGGGGGAGAAGAGTGCTACTGGCATTAGTGAATAGAGGCCAGGGATGCTGCTCAGTATCCTGCACTGCACAAGACAGCCCCTTACAACAAAGAATTATCTGGCTCCCAATCAACAGTGCTGAGTTAGAGAAACCCTGCTTTATACTGTCTCCAAGGTCTCCACCAGACAGGTCCACAAGACCAGCAAGGAGTTCATATGCTTTCTTTTAATGCCAGGACCTAGAATCCAAGATTTCCTACAGTTCACCTGGAGATTTTGTTAAAATGTAGATTCTGATTCAGTATATCTGGGGTGGAAAGGCAAATTCTCAGCAGGGAGTTGAACCGAACAAACCGGTTTGAAGCCCTGGTTTAAATATACTCTGCTCACCCTTCTTCCATCCTTCTTTAGCTTTACCTGGGGCAGAACTCTGCGTTCAAATCTGTCTACAAGACAGGATAAAGCCAGAACTAGGATGACTAATGAGCTTGAGATGTGTCAACCGCAAAATGCCAAGCAGAAGAGACGATCCCCTGGACACAAGTGGAAAACACACACGCACACACTCACTCCTAGGAGAGAGGCATCCCACCTGGACTTCGTAAGTCATAGACTACATAAGGCTGGAAGCACTGCTGTCAACATCTCTGAAGAGACCGCCATGGCAATGAGGGCCACCAGGATGCTGTGCTGGACACACAACTGAAAATGCTTCCTTGCACACAAGCACAGCACACCTAACCTGTGTAACCCAAACCAGTGGTTCTCAACCTTGGCTGCACCCCAGAATCACCTGTACTTTCAATCCCTGCAGATATCCAGGGCTCACCCAACACCTCAAAGAATCACTGTCTGTGAGGTGTGGGAACTGAGCCTCTGTGGTTTTAAGGATGCTCTCCAGGTGATTCTGATGCCCAACAAGAGTGGACACCCACTACCTCAGATGGACAGAGGAGGGAAAGGCTCAGAGAAGAGAGACAGAGAGGAAAGATGGAGGAGGGACTTCGGTGTGATGATGGACCACCTCAGGATCCCAGTCTGGAAAGGCAGAAGCGAAGAGAGCATTTGACTCGAGCTTAAAAAGCAAGAGGGAAAGCTCAGTTATCTGCCAGACCCTAATGCTACAAAATGCTCAAGCAAGGAAGTCGTACTTTACACAGCAGATAAGAAGCTCATCATCCTAGGAGGCTGTACAAGCCAAAAGCAGAAATGGAGTCTTAGAAACACACACCAACAAGTTAAAGGATGGCAGGGACATCTGAAGCACAAAAATCCACTAAACTTTGATTTCCTGACAACTATCCCAGAACTGGTGGCAAAATACCAGGTGAATTATGGCATTGAACAGGAGCCCTGGTGGCGCAATGGTTAAGTGGTTGGCTGCTAACTGAAAAGTCAGTGGTTTGAACACACCAGCCACTTCTCAGGAGAAAAGACCTGGCAATCTGCTCTAGTTCTACTCTGTCACACAGGGTCGCTATGAGTTGGAATCCACTGGACAGCAAACAACAACATGGCATTGAAAACCCTATGGAGCACAGTTGTACTCTAGACACACATGGGTTGCTGGGAGTAGGAATCAACTCCCCAGCAATTGATTACTGGTTATGGCACTTATTAGGCAAAAAACTTAAAGTACAAAACATTCAATTTCTCTATTTTATTTACACTTACCCGTTCAACTATTCAATCTACAAATCAACAGTTCATGTACTCGGCGTAAGCTAGAAAACGGTATCCCCTGGAAAACAGCAATCCATAATTTTCCTTTTTTACTCCAAGGTATCCTTCACAATGACAGTCCTCATGGATGGATTCATTCACTCATTCATTATTCGTTCATTCAACAAACAATTCCTGGATACCTACTCTGTGCCAGGCACTGTTCTAGATGCAGGAGCTCTACTGGTAATTGCACCAGATGAAAAAAAAAATCCCTGCCCTCATAGAGCTTGCATTCTAGTGAAGGAGCAGTCGAACAAACAAGTAAAATGCCGGGTGGTGACAAGTGCTGTGGAGTAAAATCAAACAGGGTAAGGGCGAGAGAGAATAAGGATGCAACTCAAAACAGGTGGCCAAAGAAGCTCTCAATGAGAAAGTAACATTTGAGTAAGAGTCTGTAGGAGGCGAAGGAGCCAGTGATGGGGATATCTGGGGGAAGACTGTTTCAGGCAAAAGAACCAGCAGGTCCAAGGGGCTAAAGGAGGGAGTGTCTGGAACATTCAAGAAATATGAGAAAGCCAGAGTGATTAAAGTAGAGCGAGCCAGGAAGGCAGTGGTGGGAGAGACAGTCAGGGAGGTATGAGGAGGTCACTATGGCTTCTGGGTTGAGAAGAAATTGTTGGATGGGTTATGGTGGGAAGACAGGAGGCCCAAGTGGCGGCAGCGCTGGTGGTGAGAAATGGTCACCCTTTGGAAGTAAGGTAGCACTGACAGGATTTGCTGTTGGACTGGTTGTGGGGTGTGAGAGAAAGAGAGGAGTCAGGGATAACTGCAAGCTTTTTGGCCTAAGCTACTGAATGAATGGACTTGTCACATACTGCCATGGGGGAAAGATCATGGGGGGCAGATTTCGGGAGGAAAAATCAGAATTTTGTTATGGCCATGCTGTCCGATATGCCTATTAGACATTCAAGCAGAGATGTCAAATCAGCTGTTGGATATATGAGTCTTGAATTCAGGGAACTGTCTGAGCCGAAGATAAAATGTCACACAGATTCTCTTTCATCCAGTAGCTCTTCTGCTTTTACCTGGATCTTGTTAGCTGTCATTGACTGGCTTCTGACTCATAGTGACCCCATGTGACTGAGCAGAACTGCCCCACAGGGTTTTCCTGGCTGTAATCTTTACGGAAGCAAATCGCCAGGCCTTTCTCCCGTGGAGACTCTGGCTGGGATCCAACTGCCAACCTTTTGGTTAGCAGCTGATCACTTAATCATTGCACCACCAGGGTGCCTAACTGGATCTTACTGAGCTGGAATGCCACAACTCAGAGATGCAGCATCAAATTGTCAAAAGTGGGGGCTCTGATGCAAGACCCCCCTCAGTTCAGATTCCCGCTCCTTACTAGCTGTGTGACTTGTGTAGCCTTGGCCATGCGACTTAACCACCCTAACTCAAGTTTCTCACCAACAGGATGGGGCAAACAGTGCCCACCTCATGGAGCTTTTGTGAGGAGTAAGAATTACCAGAGGCAACACGTCAAGACTTTGAACAGTACCTGGGGCCACCCCGAAGTGTTCCACAAATGTAAGCAATCATTATCATTCATGCGTTAGTGCAGTACAGTGTGGAAGCCTCCGGACACACTCCAATAGCAGGAATCATAGTATGGGAATCAGGGCCAGACAGGTAGATGACCTGTTTGCAGTTGTGCTAAAAATAATCTTCGGAAGTTCTGAAGCTACACCGATATCAACACCGTTAATCCAAGCAGACACAGATTTATGGAGTGCTTTCTCTAGCGGATATGGAACTGTAACCCCTCAAAAACGCTCAGATGGGACGTCAGCGCTCCAGAGGAGGGAATCACACGCATATGCAAATAGAGGGAAAAAAAAAAAAAGGGCCAAAAAGCCAGGGCGTTCAGTGGCCCAGATCCTACGGGGAGCCCTAAATAAGGGGAAATTGGGCTCGACTCTCAGGTTGCCTCGAAGCACCCGGGGGAGCTGGAGGGAACTGGGGGGGAAGAGCTGGGAGCGAGGGAATGAAAACACACCGAGCTTCCTCTGTCCTCGTTATGGGGGATGAGAAGCTCACAGAATCTGGGAACGGGACGGGCTGGCCCGGCCCGGCAGGTAGGCCGGGGAAAAGGGAAAGCCAGGGTCCCAGAGAACGAGGGGGAGGCAGAGGGAGAGTGGCGCGCTTGGGCCCACGACCAGGCCCGACGGTCTATTTACATCCGAGGCCGAAACACTGAGGCCGCGCCTCCCGCCCCTTCGGCTCCAGGCCCTGTCTGCGAGGCGCCAGGGCCTCAGGGCCGCGACCCCAGCAGCCTCCCGGCTCCTCTGGCCGGACGCTGACTGGGGCCAGGGCTGCCGGGAGTGATGGGCCGGGCCGGTGAGCCCAGCCTGAGGAGACGCGATGGGGGGCGGCTGCAGGGCCCGCTGGGCCGCTAGCCCGGAATCGACGGGATCCCCTCACCCCGAGGTGCTCACTCCTCGGGCCTGTGGCCCCTGGGCCTCCTCCCACCCTTTCCCTGTCCGCCAGCTGGACGCCGATGGCGCCTCCCCTACCTTCGTTCGCCAGGTCCGCCATTTTACTTCCTTAAGCCCTCCCACAATGCCCCGCGCCGGCCCGGGCTCGCCTGCTTTTTGCCAGGAACCCCTGCGCGTGCGCACTTTCCAAGCCGGCTCTGTGCGGGGCGGGCAGCTCGCGCCTGCGCGCTGAGCCTTCGCGGAGTTG
Source organism: Dugong dugon (assembly GCA_030035585.1). Taxonomy (NCBI): domain Eukaryota; kingdom Metazoa; phylum Chordata; class Mammalia; order Sirenia; family Dugongidae; genus Dugong; species Dugong dugon. Next base: position 6,743,376 of record CM057462.1, read on the forward strand.
CGCTCCCGGTCACACTCCCCGCCTCACCGCGCTCGGAGCAGGCGCCTGCGCACTAACCGCCTCCGCCTCCTTTTCCCGCCGACGGAGGGGGCGTGGGCAAGGCGCAGGAGCGGGTCTCGCGCGCGTCCCCGGCGCGACTTGGGTGAGCGTTTTGTGACGTGAGTCTGCTGGAGTTGAATCCTGATGTGTGCTTTTTTCTCGTGTTTCCCGAGGCGTCCCCGCTGTGATAGAGTGCACGGTTGAGGGCGCCGCGGCCAAGGAGGTCTTCCTCTAGGTAAACCCTTGGGCCTTCGGGGGGCTTTCTATATGCGCAGGCCCGGGTCCTAGGGGGCGGCGACCTGTTGTTACCTCAGGCCTCAGTGCCCTACAGCCCAAATAGTCGGGACATAGGACGTTCGGCGACGTCTTCCTGAGGCCACGCGGGGAGGCGGCTGGGGTGGGAGATCACAGCTCCGAGGGGAAGAGTACCGGCCACAGGGGTCAGTGCTGGGTGGGGGAGCTGGCGACGGGGACCTGACTTCGAGCCACGCGCATAGGAGCTCCACTGCCGGACGGCAGCCAGATCCCAACGCCCATAACAGCACCTGGCACCAAGCCGGGGCCGCGAGTGTCTTCATCTGTAGAATGGGATGATCTTTGTGGAGCCTGAGGCGGAATGAGCCCCTGAAACTGTTGGTCTGAGCTACTCCTTAAACTTTAAACCTGTTAAAACAAAAATCGTTATTAAACCAGTAATATAAATTGACTTGAAGTTTATTTAATATACGATTTGCAAATCGGGGTACCCATTTCCACTAAAACCAAACCAAACCCGCTGTCAAGTCGACTCATAGCAACCCTGTAGGAGGGGGTAGAACTGCCCCATAGGGTTCCCAACGCTATAAATCTTCATGGAAGCAGACTGTCAGATTTTTCTCCTGTGGACTGGCTGGTAGGTTCAACCATTGACCTTTCAGCAGCGGAGCGCTTAACCACTGCACCACCAGGGCTCCTTCCAGTTCCACTAGGGAGTCAAAAATGTTCCAAAGATGAAAAGAAGTTCCAGAAATTCTTGTACTCCATCTTATCCACATTGCCATGGAAAAGGGACCAGAACGGTGTTTATATAATAACAGTTTACCCTAAAACACAGTTTCTAGTCTGACCTTTACACAGATAATGCTTCAAAAAAGCCCAGTGCCTAAGGCAAAACAGTCTCCACTAAGCTAGTTACTAGGCTACTGTTTAACTTCAGCAAACCATTTTTTTCAAGGCTCGGCATTCAAAAGATCTCAGAACAATGGCCTGGGTGGGTCTCCCCAGCTCCATCTTGTTAGGTGCCATCAAGTTGGTTCTGACGCATAGCAATCGTACGGACAACAGAACCAAATGCTGCCCGGTCCTGCGCCATCCTCACAATCCTTATGTTTGAGCCCGTTGTTGCAGCCACTGTGTCAATCCGTCTCGTTGAGAGTCTTCCTCTTTTTCGCTGACCCCCTACCAAGCATGATGTCCTTCTCCAGGGACTGGTTCCTCCTGATATCATGTCCAAAATACGTGAGACAAAGTCTCACCTTCCTTGCTTCTCAGGAGCAGTCTGCCTGTATCTCTTCCAAGACGGACTTGTTCATTCTTCTGGCAGTCCATGGTGTAGTCAGTACTCCTCACCAACACCGTAATTCAAAGGCATCAATTCTTCTTCGGTCCTCCTCATTTCCAGATCAATTCCATAGACCCCAGAAATCTGGATTCCAGGAGAATTAAACTTCCTCAAACCTTAAGTGAAAACTATCCCCTGAATTCTTCTTTGAACCCAAAAATAGCGTATTTTAATTAGTAAATTAGTCAGAATGCTCCTCAGAAGCAAGGATGGCAAGACTACGTCTCGCATACTTTGGACATGTTATCAGGAGGGATCATTCCCTGGAGAAGGACATCATGCTTGGTAAAGTAGAGGGTCAGCGTAAAAGAGGAAGACCCTCAAGGAGATGGATTGACACTGGCTGCAACAGTGGGCTGAAGCATAACAAGGATTGTGAGGATGGCACAGGTCCAGGCAGTGTTCTGTTGCATGTAGGGTCACTATGAGTCAGAACCAACTCAAGGACACCTAACAACAACAACAATTAGTAAAGTACACGTGCTTTGAGCACTGCTCTTTGAAAGAATAATCTGTGAGATCAAATTGACTACTGGCAGTTCAGAAGGTTGGATGGGAAGCTTAAGGGGCAGTGAGTTTGAGATAAGGGTGGTAGAGTGATATGGGAAGGATAGGGAGAATGGTTGCACAACTTGAAGAATGTAACCAATGTCACTGAATTGTACATGTAGAAACTGTTGAAATGGTGTGTCTTTGTGTATACTGTCACCAAACAAAATAAAATGGGATGATCAACTCGACACCCTGGGCTTGTTCTTGACTCCTCACTTGCTTTGAATCTTCCAACAAATCCTGAGGTCTCCACCACCAAAATATAGCCCAGGTCCATCGAATTTGCCACCTCGTTGTCACCACCCTAGGCCAGACCATCCTCATTTCTCACTTGAAGACTGTGACTGTGTCCTCACAGCCGTCCTTCCATTCTTCTGGAGCTCCAAGGTCTATTCCACGCACAGCAGCAGGCAGAGGAATCTTGTGAAAATATAAACCAGATCAAGGGCACCAAAAAACCAAACCAGTTGCCTTAGGGTCAGTTCTGACTCATGGCAACCCCATGTGTGTTAGAGTAGAACTGTGCTCCGTAGGGTTTTCAATGGCTGATTTTTTGGAAGGAGATCACCAGGCCTTTCTTCCAAGACACCTCTGGGTGGACTCGAACCTCCAACCTCTTTTAGTAGCAGCTGAGCACGTTAACTGTTTATGCCACCTAGGGACTCCCCATCCATTTTATAGATGTGGAAACAGGATCAGAGAGATGTGTCTTGCCCGAGTCCACACAGCTAGAGCCACGTTGATCCAGAACCCAAACCATTTGTGCCACCCAGGGACTCTGATCAACAACACATCCCTCAGCTCCAAAGAACTTCCCAGGAAACCTGGAATAAATTCTAAACCTCCTGTTCAGACTTACCAAGCCCACTATGCTTTGCTCCCATAATGCCCCTTGTTTCCCCTTGTTCATTGCAGTTCAGCCACACATTTTTCTGTCCTAGGAGCACACCAAACTCATTCCAGCCTTAGAATGTTTGCACTTGCTGGTCCCTCTGCTCAGAACTTTTTCCCCAGGCCTTTGAGGCCCAGCTCCCCCACTTCCTCTCCAGTATGCTCAGAAGAGGGAACCCTATAGTCCACAGGCCAAATTTGGCCTACTGTCTATGTGATGTCATGAGCTAAAAATGGTGTTTACATTTTTAAACGGGGGGAAAAGAAAACAGGATTAATATCTCATGACCTGAAAACTGAAACTCAAATTTCAGTGTCCATAAATAAAATTTTATTTGAAAACAGCTATACTTACGTACTGTCTGGCGGCTTTCCAGCTACAATAGCAGAGCTGAGTCCTTTCAACAGAGACGTCTGGCCAACACAACTTGAGGTATTCACTATTTTGTTGTCTTAGAAAATAAAAATCTAGGGTAAGAAATCTGCTACCCAAGATTTTGCAAGTGGGCTACAGGCACAAGCCATGGACCATGAGTGAGAAATTCCCCAGGAATTTCTAGAATGTCAGTGCTGGAAAGGACCTCAGAGATCATCAAGTCCGCTTGGCACTGTCAGTATGTACAACTCAGATCTCATTCCTATTTTGCTGGCGTCATAATATTCAAGTTTCTCCAAACTTCTCTTGTGTAGGTCTTCCCAGTCTTTGCCATATTTCTGAACCCTCTCTGACCTTTAGTAGGCTTAACCCTCTTTAAAATATATTTATTGCCATTGAGTTGATTCCGACTTAGCAACCCTATAGATTGGAACTGCCCCCCTAGAGTTTCCAAGGACCGCTTGGTGGATTCAAACTGCCAACATTTTGGTTAGAAGATGAAGCTCTTAACCACTATGCCATCAGGATATAGCCTTTTAAAAATTTTGTTTTACTGTGGTAAAAATGTATATAACAAAACCACCCCCGGTAATCACCAGTAACTCTATAGGGATGTTGGTCTCTATACATTTGCCTATTTCATGTAAGTGGGATCTACAGTATTTGTCCTTTTGTGACTGATTTCACTTGGCACAATGTTTTCAAGATTCACCCGTGTAGCATACATCAGCACTTCATTTCTCTTTATGGCTGAGTATCATCATGGTATGAACGTGCCATGTTTTGTTCATGCGTTCATCTGTTGATGAGCGTTTAGACTGTTTCTGTCTTTTGGCTATTGTGAACAGTGGCATACAGGTGTCTTGTTTATTCCGGTTTCCATTTCTTCTGGCTATCCACCTAGGATGGGATTGCTGGGTATATGGCCTTTTTTGGTTTAAATTTACATTAAATAGCTATTTCATTTCACCATTTAAAATAGAAAACCGCTAAGCCATGAGGAAGAGAGAATTGTAAAAATAAATGTGAAAACTAAAGACTGTTTTAAGTTCTTGGTAGCTACTGTTGTCTGCCAAGGTGCTGAGCCTGAAACCTGCTTTGTCTTTGATTAAGGGGGGATTAGCAAAGCATTACAGGAGTGGTAAGGGCATTTTAGCACTCGGCTGAAACTTTCTCCTTGCCGTGATGAGAAGGAGGGAGAGAACTGAAACGGGATAACGATAATCCATGTAATCCAGTGTCATTTAATGCCATGTCTCCGTTATCTCCGACAGTCACTTCACTCACCACCTTCACCCCACACTTTGGGAAACTCCCAGCAACATGCCATCACTAGCTAAATATAATCTTCTTGTGGTTTTTAAAGAGATGTTAAGCCTAGCAACCTGATGAGCCAACTAAAATGTCCAGTTCTCATCGCAGTGCTGATGGTTGCCAACTTCACGGCCCTTAGGACTTCCTTAGTCTTTTTCACCTGGTCTCTAACAGATTATCTTAGTCAACGTTCATGAAACAGATATTTAGTGATTGCCTACTGTGGTGGTGGAGCCCTGGTGGTGTAGTGGTTAAGAGCTCGGCTGCTAACCAAAAGGTCAGCAGTTTGAATCCACCAGCCCCTCCTTGGAAACCCTATGGGGCAGTTCTACTCCATCGTATAGGTCGCTATGAGTCAGAATCAACTTGAAGGCAATGGGTTTTACTGTGGTGGTACTTCCTCCAAGACAGATTTGTTCCTTTCTGGCAGCCCATGGTATAGTCAATATTCTTCGCCAGCCCCATAATTCGAATGTCTCAATTCCTCTTCAGTCTTCCTTTTTCATTGTCCAGCTTTTGCATGCATGAGGCAACTGAAGAGACCATGGCTTGGATCAGGTGCACCTTAGTCATCAAAGTGACATCTTTACTTTTTAAGATTTTAAAGAGGTCTTTGGCAGCAGATTTGCCCAGTGTCATACGTCATTTGATTTTAGGAAGTACAGTCAGAACCCTCCTTAGAAGAGAGGATGGCGAGACTTCCTTCCACTTTCTTTGGACATGTTATCAAGAGGGACCAATCCCTGGAGAAGAACATTATGCTTGGTAAAGTAGAGGGTTAGTGAAAAAGAGGAAGACCCTGAACGACAGGGATTAGCTGCAACAATGGGCTCAAATCTACCTACTATTGTGAGGATGGAAACCCTGGTGGCGTAGTAGTTAAGAGCTACGGCTGCTAACCAAAAGGTTGGCAGTTCGATTCCACCAGGTGCTCCTTGGAAACCGTATGAGGCAGTTCTACTCTGTCCTATAGGGTCACCATGAGTCAGAATCCACTCGACGGCAATGAGGTCTGCAGGACCAGGCAGACTTCCGTTCTGTTATACAGGGGGTCACTGTGAGTTGGAGCTGACTTGAAGGCACCTAACCCCAACTGTGGTGCTGTTAAAATATGGCCCTAAATTCTTTGACACTCCTCCTATCAAGAGGCGGGATCTCTGTTCCCTTCCCTTGAGTGTGGGTGGTCTTACAACTGGTCAGACCACTAGAGTACAGGAGAAGGGATACTATGTAACTTGGGACACGAGGGCATAGACCAGGGATGCAACTTCCGCTGCCTTCACTGGAACACTGCTCTGAAAGCCTTCACCCATCATGGAAGCAGTGCAATGTCCCTGAGGCTGCCATGCTGTAAGGAAGCCCAAGAGCCAAGTGACCACACAGAGAGGCCTTGAGCAAGAGGTGCTCAGCCAACCGCCAGCTGTCCTGGCTCCAGCCACTGATTGTAATTGCATGGGAGACCCTGAGCCTCGAGAGACAACTAACTACCCAGCCTAGCCCTTTCTGCTCCTCACCCACAGAATCCATCAAAGATAATTTAAATGATGGTTGCTGTTTTAAGCCCCTAAATCCAGGGGGATATTTGTTAGGCAGCAATATATATCCAAGGAGCCCTGGTGGCACAGTGGTTAAGCACTTCGCTGCTAACCAAAAGGTTGGCGGTTTGAACCCACCCAGCAGCTCCCTGGGAGAAAGACCTGGTGATCTGCTCCTGTAAAGATTACAGCCTTGGAAACCTTCTGCGGCAGTTCTACTCTGTCACATAGGGCTGCTATGAGTTGGCATTGACTCGATGGCACCTAAAAAAACAACAACAATATATATCTACCTCATCTACTACGTATGCATCAGGCATACTGCATGCTGGGGTTCCTGGGTCAATAAGATGGACCTTGCCTTCATGGAGTTTTGCATTCTTTTGTGGGAGATTGACAATAGACAAACAAAATAATTTGAGATAGTAACGGGCTACAAAGAAAACAGCATAGTGGAACAGAATGACGGAAAGAGGGAATACTTTAGATTGGTCGGTCAGGGATGTCCCTCAGGAGATGACATCCTACTAGGTCTGCAGGAGCAACATTCTGGACACAATAGGAAGTGGAAAGCCCCTGAGGCAGGAAGCAGCGTGTCCTGGAGGCCCAGTTAGCTCTGTGTGGTCAGAGCGGTGATCACAGGGAGAAGTGGAGATGAGGCTGGGGAGGCTGTGCAGGGCCTTGTAGACCACAGAGGAGTTAGAGTTGGAAGTGGGACCTGGAAGGATCCAAATGGTTTGCCCTAAGCTGCTGACCAACCTCCCTGCTGCCTGCTTCCTTCCCGGCTCACTAGGGGACAAGTCTCAGAAGACCCCCTGAGCCCAGGCTGAGGTCCGAGGACCAGGATCCTCTGCCACCGAGGACAATGGCTTCTGTGTTTGGGCTCCAGGAAAAAGGGCCATCCCAGCTGTAATTCAGTTCTCACCCTCCCCTTGTGGGCAAGTGAAGAGCCTCCTCTGTGCCCACCCCACGCCGAGGTCGGGGACCTAGTGATGATCAGATATGATCCAGAGCTCAGGGCCAGGTGTGGGTGGAGGGACATCACCAAGGGTTGCCGCCTCCTCTCATCACCCGTCACTGTCCTCCTTCAGTCCACAGGGTCAAGGGTGTCCGTTTGACTGGCACCAGCCCCTCGCCCATGATGGCGGGACCCCTGGCCCAAGCAGGGCACATCCGCGTGCCTCCCTAGGAGTTTCGGATTGGGGTTGCTTCTCTCAGGAAGGCCGGACCTGGATCGGGTTGGCTTGGGGGAAGGCTCTGTTCTCCATCCTCTGTAGCCAGGGATCACCGCCATCACGGGCTAGGGGCTGGTGCCAGTCACAGGGCATCCCAGTGCATCCCAGCACCAGTTCCCAAGTGACACTTCCACATTTCCCACCACCTCATAATCAATTTTTGTTGTGTGTGTTTTGCTCACGCTAATTAGTGGATTTCCATTATATTTTAAAAACCCGAGTAGATTCTGTTGCCTGCCAAGGGACCGGGCCGGAAGCCTGCTTTTTCTCTGATGTAAACGGAGAGTACCAGCGTTAGAGTGGCACGTGAGGGTAAAAGCACAGTCGATGTCCATCAGCAGGACCCCCTGTGGCCAGTCCATCCACACCATGGAATACGACTCAACAATAAAAAGGAACGGAGCACTGCTGCACGCAACAACGTGGATGAACCACAGAATCACTGCCATGTGCAGGAGACAGCCTGTGTGATTCCACTTACGTGAAGTTCCGGAACCGGTAAAACGAGTCTGTATGACAGAATGCCAGCAGGATGGGTGCTTCTGGCTGAAGGGGGCTGAATGACTGGGAAGGGGCACGAGGGAACTTTCCGGGTGATAGACATGTTCTAAACCTTGATTGGGGTCAATAGTTGCATGTGCCCCCTCGAGCCCCCCTCAATCAACCCCCTCCACCCCCAAGAACCCACAGATCTGCTTACAGTCTTACCAGTATAGATTGCTCTTCACTGTTCCAGACTTCAGATAAGTGGCATCAGTGTGTACAGGTATCCCCGACTTACAGCGGGGTTCCGTTCCAAGGACTCCATCCTAAGTCGGTTCTGAGGTGAGTTGAACACCTCATCTTTTTAAGGTTCGTCTTCATTACTATTGCCTTTTATTATCAGGATTTTTATAAAGCCTGTCTTTGTCTCTGGGGGTTGGAAACACTACAGGTGAATTTACAGATCTGATGACGCCAGCAAATTATGCAATGCAGCATTGTATGTGGTACGTATTACTAACGATGTGCTTGTTAGGTGTGGCCGAGTGGGTTCCAACTCGTAGCAATCCTACGTGCAACAGAACGAAACACCGCCCGGTCCTGCGCCACCCTGACAATCGTTGCTATGTCTGAGCCATTGTTGCAGCCACTGTGTCAGTCCATCTCGTTGAGGGTCTTCCTCTTTTTTGCTGACCCTTTACTTTACCACGTATGATGTTATCAGGAGCGACCAGTCCCTGGAGAAGAACATCATTACTAATGATAATCTGTACCAAAAAAAAAAAATAAAAGGATGGTCGTAATGTGGTTCGTCATAACTAGAATCCGTCGTAAGTCAGGGACTACCTGTGTCGCGTTTGTCAAGAGCCCTGGGGGCACAGTCGTTAAGCGCTCGGCTACTAACCTAAAGGTTGGTGATTTGAACCCACCTAGTGGCTCCAAGGGTCAGAGAAAAAGAGGAAGACCCTCAACGAGATGGACTGACACAGTGGCTGCAACAATGGGCTCAAGCACAACGATCGTGAGCATGGCGCAGGACCGGGCGGTGTTTCGTTCTGTTGTACGTGGGGTTGCTATGAGTCAGAACTGACTCGACTGCCCCTGACAACAACAAGAAGTAGCTCTGAAGGAGAAAGACTTGTCGATCTGCTTCCTAAAGATAACAGACCAGGAAATCTTACGGGGCAGTTCACTCCACCACGTGGGGCCGCTGTAAGTGGAAGGCCACTGGTCTGGTTTTGCCTGGTTACTGCTTTTCCCTTTGTAATTATTTTGTCTCTTGTTGGGGGATACTTTGAGTCTATGTAAATAAATGAGGATGTTTGACGAAGAGAAGGGGGGAGGAGAGAAGGAAGGAGGCTCACTCATTCACTCCATTGCTTGCTGCTTGTCCTATCTCTGCATTGTTGCAATTTAGTAAACAAAAGGGCCTCCTGGTCTGAAAGTAACTGCACATCAAGGCAAAATCGGAGCTTGCGGAGTTCCCGGGTGAAAAGGAAGAGGCTGTGTCATGCAGTGACCTCTCGGGGGCAGCAGAGGATCAGGATGAATGGAAAACGGCTCCAGGTAAAAAGCGGTTCGGTTTCATCTAGGTAACTAAGCCTGTTTCAGAAACCAGGTCAGGTGGCGCTGGCCACGCGAGAGAGGTGGGGAGCGTGAGGTGTGGGACGCTTCAGCTGCACCACACTGGCTCACTCTGAGGATTACTCCCGCAGCACGGTACTGCTGTTGTCAAGCCCTACGAAGGCACCACTCCTAAAATAAACCAGGGGCCGTTGGGTTAACTGAGTCATGGCAGCCCCACGTGTGTCAGAGTAGTACTGTGCTCCACAGTGTTTTCCATGGCCGGTTTTTCGGAAGTAGATTGCCAGGCCTTTCTTCTGAGGCACTTCTGGATGGACTCAAACCTCCCACCTTTTGTTTAGCAGCCAAGTACTTTAACTATTTGCACCCAGGAACTTCTGCTTCTGAACTATAGCCTCTCAGTCGTGAGTACTGAGGATGTATCCGTTTGGAGACTGAATGCAAACACCCAGAACCACCTCTGGCAAATGTAAGCAAAGAGAGAATTTGCTGGAAAGTTAGGGGGATGGTCATAGGACCAAAGAAGAAACTGGCCAGCTCCGGAGGGTCTCAGGAGTGTGACCACTTAGCAGACGCAGCGGGGCACCTTCCCGAGAATCGGTGTGTGCAGTCTTTTAGTCATTTGGCTCAAAATTCAGATGCCAACGGGACAGTGTCGGATGGGACCCGCTTGGCAGGGCACATTATGAAGTCCTTGTCCCCCCTCCCCAGACTCTGTCAGTTCATTCACTAACTCTCCCGTCAAACAGTTACTGAGTGCACACCTCTGCGTGTCTGTCCTAGGTGCCGGGGATAGTGGAGGGCAGTGTCAGACAACTCCCCAGCCTTGGCCCCCATTTTGGAGGAGGGAAGGGCAGCGGGATGGAAAATCAACACAAAAACGAGAAGCGACAATGGCAATAATCGTTTCAGAACACCAAAGCTGTGAGGATAGTAAAACAGGGTGAGAGAATTGGGGATGGGGTTGGCTGCTTTAGCCGAGATGGTCAGGGAGGGCTTCTTGGAGGAGGTGGCATTTGATCGGTGATCTGAAGGGTGAGAGGAGCCGGTCATGCAGAGATGTGGGGAAATTGTTCCTGGCAGAAGGAACAGAGAGGGAATGAGCTTGACTGGGTTGGGGAAGATTAAGAGGCCCGCGTGGCTAGCGGCAGAGTGGGTGAGGGGTGGGAGGTAGGGTGAGGCTGGAGGAGGAGTTGGGATTTCATTCTGAGTGTGATGGGAACCCAAGAAGGCTCCGAGCTGAGGAGCAGCTGACCTGTTTAAGCTTTAAGGAGGTCCCTCTGGCTGCGGCATGGGGGCTGGCACAATCGTCCAGGTGAGTGATGACGGCCAAGGCCGTGACCTCCGGGGTGAGGGGAGCAGAAGGGTAAGGGCGTGTAAGGAGGCGGAACTGACAGGACTGATTTACAGACTGGAGCTCTGGGAGGTGCGAGTGGCTAACATGCTCAGCTGCTAACCAAAAGGTTGGAGGGTCAAGTCCACTTGGAGGTGCCTTGGAAGAAAGGCCTGGTGATCTATTTCAAAAAGTCAGCCATTGAAAACCCTATGAAGCACAGTTCTACCCTCCATGAGTCAGAGCTGACTTGACAGCAACTGGTTTTTTGGTTTACAGACTGGGAGGTAGAGAAAAAGAAAGAATTCAAGGCCGACCCTAGCCAACCCGCTGGATCAGATGGTGGAGTAATTCACTGAATCGGAGGAAATTGGGGTGGAACAGATTTGTGGGAAAAACCGACAGTTACATTTTGGCCATGTCAAGTTTGAGACAGTGGACCACTAAGGGCATGTGTGTGTGTAGCTATCTGCCCTTTTGGGTAGGATTTTTTACCACTGACATTATTCAGAATTGTCAGTTTATTACTGTTTTTAAATTCTCTACCACTAGCGTCTGGGGTCTTAAAAGCTTGTTAGCAGCCATCTAAGATACTCCACTGGTCTCACCCCTTCAGAAGTAAGGGAGAAGGAAGAAAACCAAAGACACAAGGGAAAGCTTAGTCCGAAGGACTAAGGGACCGCAACTACCATGGCCTCCACCAGACTGAGTCCAGTACAGCTAGATGGTGCCCAGCTACCACCACTGACTGCTCTGACAGGGATCACAGCAGAGGGTCCTGGTCAGAGCTGGAGAAAAATGTAGAACAAAATTCTAACTCACACAAAAAAAAGACCTGACTTACTGGCCTGACAGAGACTGGAGAAACCCCAAGAGTATGGCCCCTAGACACCCTTTCAACTCAGTAATGAAGTCACTCCTGAGGTTCTGCCAAAGATTAGACAGGCCCATAAAACAAAACGAGACTAAAGAGGCACACGAGCCCAGGGGCAAGGACTAAAAGGCAGGAGGGGACAGGACAGCTTGGTAATAGGGAACCCAAGGTCGAGAAGGGAGAGTGTTGACATGTCGTGGGGCTGGCAACCAACGCCACAAAACAGTGTGTGTACTGTTTAATGAGGAGCTAGTTTGTTCTGTAAACCTGCCTCTAAAGTGCAATAATAAAAAATAAATAAAAACTAAAGTCTAAAAAAAAAAATTCTCTACCACTAATGCACCCTTTTATTCCTCTATCACCTGTACATGGAGTGGACAGCTGTCTCCACCCCTCTCTTGGGGCGCCACTAGCAGAAACTTATAACAAAAAATATTAAAAATTAAATCTTACGATGCATTGGTATAAAGACAAATATATCCAGGCTGGGTTCATAATTATATATTCACTATTATTATATTCACTTTTCACCTGATTTTAAAATAAATTAACACACTTTTGTGAGCCCCTAAAAGCGTCGCTAGGGCAGGGGAGGGTCAGGGGTAGAATCCTTGCCTTCTACGTGGGAGACTCGGGTTTGGGGTTTGATTCCCGGCCAATGCACCTCACGCGCAGCCACCACCCGCCTGTCAGTGGGGGCTTGCGTGTTGCTAGGATGCCCAACAGGTTTCAGGAGAGCTTCCAGACTAAGATGGATTAGAAAGACTTCCGAAAACTGGCCAATGAGAACCCCGTGGATCACAACGGTTGGATCTGCAACCAATCATGGGGCTGGCGCAGGACCAGGCATCATCACCATGAATTGGGGACCTACTCGGCAGCCGCTGACAACAACATATTATAAGCGAGTTAATGCCTCCAAAATGCTTTAGCTAAACATTCAGCAATTTTTACTGGTAATAAGAACCCTTACCTGCTCCTCCAGAGTAGGTGTGATGCCCATTCTGTAGATTAGGAGACTGATGCCAGAATTTGCACCCAGATTCGCACGAGTCCAGCTCTGTCCAAATGCTGCTCTTGTGGTGACTGGATTAACGACTGGCCAAGTCAGGGCCGGTTCCCAAGGTGGCCTCCTCAGCCTGAGACGTTTGTTTGTCCTTGGGCCCCACCTACGCCTGTCCGGGGTCACACTCTCGCTCCCGTGACTGCTGCCTCCTGGACATCTTTTGAGTTCTCTGCGTCACGGTCCTCACTCTGGCCCTTTCCCCTCGGCCCTCAGTCAAGTTGCACAGGCAGACAGCAGGGTGCAGTGGAGGGAGCCTGGGCTCTGGAAACACACAGCCTAGGGTAGGACCTGAACTCTGCTTCTCACAAGCTCAAGGACCCCCGGCAAGTTAACTTTCCTGGGCCTCTGTTTTCCTCTATGTACAATGAAGATAACAACTACCTTAGATTGTCAAAAAGACGGGGTGAATGAGAACAGAAGAACTAGATGGTACCTGGTACCATTACAGAACTTTTTGATCAAAGCTTCTGTAGAAGAATCCTGATCAAAATGGGGGTGGGGGGAAAGCAGAACGTCATTCCACATTACTACAGAGCCCAGACTTTTCGGAGCCATGGTGGCTGGATGAAACTGTTGTCCTAAGATAATCTTTAAACCTTAAGCCAACGATATTCCGAGGTCTTCTTTAAACTAAACAACAGTGAGCTTATTTAGTGAAGAATCTCTTCCTTGAGCATTAGGGTCAGGGTTAGGGTTATGCTCTTTTAAGAACTGTCAGTTTGTCATACTGTGGTGGCTTGTATGTTGCCGGAAGCTATGCCACTGGTATTTCAAATAACAGCAGGGTCACCCATGGTGAACAGGTTTCAGTGGAGCTTCCAGACACACTAGGAAGAAGGACCTGGTGGTCTACTTCTGAGAAAATTATCCAGTGAAAACCTTATGAATAGCAGTGGAGGATTGTTTGATATAGTGCCAGAAGATGAGCCCCTCAGGTTGGAAGTCACTCAAAATACGATTGGGGAAGAGCTGTCTCCTCAAAGTGGAGTTGACCTTAATGACTCAGTGTTTTCAATCGCCTCATATGCATGCGAAAGCTGGACAATGAATAAGGAAGACCGAAGAAGAACTGATGCCTTTGAATTATGGTGTTGGTGAAGAATATTGAATATACCGTGGACTGCCTGAAGAAAGAACAAATCTGTCTTGGAACAAGTACAGCCAGAAGGCTCGTTACAAGTGAGGGTGGCGAGACTTCATCTCACACACTTTGGACATGTTATCAGGAGGGACCAGTCCCTGGAGAAGGACATCATGCTTGGTAAAGTAGAGGGTCAGGGGAAAAGAGGAAGACCCTCAACGAGATGGACTGACACAGGGGCTGCAACAATGGGCTGAAACATAGCAATGACTGAGGGTGGTGCAGGACCGGGCAGTGTTTTGTTCTGTAGTACACAGGGCCCCTGTAAGTTGGAACCGACTCAATGGCACCTAACAGCAATATGGGATCAAACTGACAATAGCAACTCAAAAGGTCAGATAGGAAGCTTAGGAGACAGTGAGTTCATGTTAATGGGGGAGGGACAATTCGGAAAAGGAGGGTGAGAACGGTTGCATAACTCGAAGAATGTAATCAATGTCACTGAACTGTACATGGAGAAATTGTTGAATTGATGTATGTTTTGTTGTGTATACTTTCAGTTACAATTAAAAAAAAAAAAAATGATAGGGTGATAGGACAGGAGAAGTCTCCAGCATGGAACCTGCTGTGATTTCTGTTAGTACCTCCCTGAGGCTCCTGGGGGGCGGGGGTTCCCCTTGTTTTTAAGGCGCCTGTGCCCCGGGGCTCAGAGGGACTTGAGGCTGTGGCTCTCAGAAGGCCTCCTGTCTTGATGCAGCTCCAACTTTGGGGCATTCACGTCCTCCTGAGTCTCCACTTGCTCACCCACCAGTTGGGCCCCAAGTGGAGGTTGTGGGTCTCCTCCTGCAACTGTCGGCAGGGCCAGAGGGGGCGCTAGAGGCTGTGAGGCCCCAGGACTGGGCCCGAGTCTTAGAAAGTGAGGGCTGGGGGAGCTGCTGTTCGGGGGGCTCCACTCACCTCAGTGGCCCCCAGGGCAGGGAGGTTTGATATGGTGAGCGGTGGGGGCGGGGGGTGGATCCTTGATTCCCAGAGCTGGCCCTGCCCAGAGGTCTGGCAGTGGGGTCCTGGGAGATCCACAGGAATGGCCACATAATTTGGGGGGCCCAGTGCAAAATGAAAAGTGCAGGGCTCTTTGCTCAGAAATTATTAGAATTTCAAGATGGTGACAGCAGCCCAGGGAAAGGACAGCCAATTTGAGTGTCACTGGGGCCCAGCCCTCTTCCTGAGACAGAGGGGACTGGGCGGGGCCAAGGCAGAGCATCTGTGGGGCTCTGTGGGGTGCTGGCCTGGCACCCAAGAAGCAGCTTTTAGGGGCTGCTGCCTGTAAACGGCATCCCACTTCTCTGGAACATTCTCTTCCCTATGGGTCCTTCTGGGTACCTGAGCCAGTGTGATGGTTAAGATTGTGTGTCAACTTGGCTGGGCCATGATTCTCAGTGTTTATATGTGATCACTCCCACGATGGGATCTGCTGTGAGTAGCCAATCAATCAGTTGAAACAGAGTTTCCTTGGGCATATGGCCTGCGGCCAAAAATAAGTGGACGTTCTGGCTTTTGCTCACTCTGGATCCTGCAGCTGCCTCCTGTTCTTCTGACCTCCGGTTCTTGGGACCTGAGCTAGCAGCTTACCTGTCGATCTTTAGATTCTTCGATCTTCACAGCCTGTAAACAAGAGCTCTGCTCTCTGACCTGCAGATCTTGGGTTCACCAGCCCCTGCGGCTACATGAATCAGGAGAAGACTCTATCCTGGTCCACGGACTTGGGATGTTCCAGCCTCTACAATCGCGTGAGCTGTTTCCTTGATATAAATCTCTCTCTATACATATTTACAAGCTTTACTGGTTTTGCTTCTCTAGAGAGCCAGCCTAAGACAGCCAGGGACTTGCCTCTGCAGGGTTTCTCCAAAGTACCCCCCAACCCCGTGTCAGAGTCCCTGAGAGGGGGAGGTTGCAACACTGGGATCCCTGGCCCGCCCCAATCCCACCTAGGTAGGCTCACTTGGGATGGGGCTCAGGAATCAGCGAGTTTCCAGTAAGTACATGGACTGGTCCTTAAGGGAGTCTGAGGCCTGGCCCCATCTCTCCACGGAACCCTCCCTGAGAAAAACGTGGTGGGCCCCATCAGCGTCTGAGGCCTGGCCCCATCCCTCCACAGAACCCTCCCTGAGAACAGTGTTGTGGGCCCCATCAGTATCTGAGGCCTGGTCCCATCTCTCTGTGGAAGCTTCCCTGAGAAAACAGTGCAGTGGGCTCCATCAGCGTCTGAGGCCTGGCCCCATCTCTCCACGGAACCCTCCCTGAGAACAGTGCAGTGGGCTCTATCAGCCTCTGAGGCCTGGTCCCATCTCTCCACGGAACCCTCCCTGAGAACAATGTGGTGGGTTCCATCAGCAACGGAGCATCTACTCACTCTGCCGTCTCTGAAGAGGTCTAGTCTGTTTCCAGATGAGACACCAAACACCCTGGGCAAGGAAATGCTTTCTTACCATTATGGGCTCAAGGGCTGGTCTTGCTAATGGGGGTGCACTATTCATTCTGGAAGGTTCTAGAACAGCAGCCGAGGTGACCCTGAAGGGAGGGGAAGTGGCTTAGTGGCTGCTACCTCTTGAGGCCCGAGCTGGCCAGGCTGACTACACGGGGAAGGTGGGGCTGGCCGGCTGAGGGCTGCCCCCTCCCGGGGACTCATGGGGGCGGGCCGAGGTTGGGGTGTGGACTATGACTCCCAAGATGGGCACGTTTGGTGCGTTTATTGCTACGAGAAACAAGAATGGAAGGCTTGTGTGCTTTACTGTTGTTTATATTCCTCCTCGTGGAATCCTGGGAAGGAACAGAAGGCGCTTAAGGCAGAAACCCAGTTTGTTCTGGTTACCACATATGGGAAGGAAACCCAGGTCATTACAATCCATTACCAGTGAGCGGAAAAGTCTCCCAGGAAAGCAGAGACAGGTTTTAAAAACATTCTTTCTGTCTGACTTCATCTAAATCTTGAAATCTAAGAACCAACACTGAGATTATTACGGAGTTTTTTGCTTCTAAAATAAACGTGGATCTCTCTCTTCCATCCCCCTCACCCCTCCCTGTATCCCAGGCGCAGGCCTGGAAAGGCACAGTGCACCCCTTGTTGTTCTGGAAGGTTCTAAAAGGCCACGTGAGTTTACATTAGTACCTTCTTCGTGAATGAGAAAAAATATTTGGGACCAAATATACTGCAGTATACATGTTCACAGGAAACCTTCTAATAACAGAGCACAAAACTATCTGTATAAACATATTTCCAAAAACAAAAACTATTATTTCATAAG
This sequence comes from Dugong dugon, assembly GCA_030035585.1. Lineage (NCBI taxonomy): Eukaryota > Metazoa > Chordata > Mammalia > Sirenia > Dugongidae > Dugong > Dugong dugon. The sequence continues at coordinate 6,760,641 of CM057462.1, forward strand.
GCGGCACTTGTGAGGCGAGAGGTGTGTCTCTCTGCTTTGCAGTTGTTTTCAGGACAGAACTATTGCACAGAGCTAACCCAATGCAGCAGCTACATGTCACGATTGGCTAAAAATCCACAGTGTAAGAGTTCAGGGCTATGCAAGTCCTCAGCATCCCTTTGACTTTGAGCAGTTCCAGGTGGGACTTGCCCGGGTCAGATGACGCCAGGGTTGTGGATTTAAAGGCAGGCTTTCTGGAAGATTCTGCAGAGCGGAACACAGGCACGGGGGCTTGCACAGACATGGCAGGGTGGTGCCTGTGACCGCCAGGCCCTCTGGCCCACTTGGAACACATGAGAAACAAAATGCATTCCAGACCCAGCCATTGACTGAACTTGGGCAAAACCCCAAATTGTTCCCGTTGCTGATAAAACTTCTGGTGTGGGTTTTCTAAAGGCACCACTGTGTCTTGGCATGCTGGCCTCTGTTTCTGTGGCTTGTTCGGAGAACCATATGGAGCCATGGCTGTGGATATGTCTGGGGACACGGGGACATTGGCAGCTGCTTCTCAAGTCCTTTGGCATCTGTTGTGCATCTCCCATGTGTGGCTGGAGGCTGTGAGCGCAGCCTGCTACCTGCCTCAGCACAGCCTGGGAGGGCAGGAGCTGCAGATGGCCTGTCCACGGAAGGCCATGGGCGGTGGTGGCCCCTGCTCCATCCCTGAAGGAGAACTCCATGGAAGCCACGGGCTTGGTGCCCGCCCCGCAGCGGCGGGACAAGAAGGGGAAAAGGCTGTTGCTTCCCCCTCAGGCTCTGTCTGAGGTTTTTTTTCTTTTTAATCATGGTGAAAATTGGTACCAGTTGTATGGAGAAGAAAACCTGGAAGACACCAACTTGCTCAGCTCTGGAAGGCCCGACGTCTGGGACTCGGACCAAAAGTTGGCAGTTCCAGCAGGTACACTGGGAGCGTGAGAGAGCCCCTGGTGTGGGTACCGGTGAGCTGTTAAGGCAGGTCCCACTTCCCTTCTCAGAGACACCACAGGCACAGCCCCGGGCACTCGGGGGCCGCCCGACAGCTTCGCCGAGATGACACCACTCTCCTTCTTTGAGAATGTCGTCTGTGGCCGTGCGGACCCCAGGCCCCTGGAGTGGGAGGAAACCCTGCGCTGTCTGAGAGGCACTGTTGGTGAGCGCTGGGCCGTCCAGCTCCCGGGCGGCCGCCGGGACCTTCTGGAAGCCCGAGGCCCCGGCGCTAGATGCCCTGCAGGGCGTGGTTGGGGTCACTGCGCTCTCGCTTCACCAGCGGCTCGCCCAGGCTGCGGACGTCTGCGTCGGCCTCGCTCCCGCGGTCGTCACTGATGTCGTCTGCAGGGTTCACGTTGGGGGGCGGGGCGGGGGGATAGAGAAGCACGGTTCAGAGCTGCACAGCCTTGAGCAGGGGGCCGTGGGGGCACCAAGGGGGCAGCAGAAGGGGCCTCACAGCCTTGAGAGACCTGCTTGGGCCTCTGGGCCAAGGGGCCCTGTCCTACCTTGCCTGCCCTTTCACCCCTGAATACCAGGCCTCCTGCGTGAGGCAGGCCCTCTGTCCCCACGGGGCTGTGGCTGCTGGGGTCCTGCCCTTCACAGCAGGGCCAGGGGCTGGTCCTCTGCCCCACAGGGCAAGGAAGGGGCCTGGAAGCCTCTCGGGCCTGCCGCTTGTCCCCCCACCCCCATGCAGCAGGAGGGTCCTTTCCCAGAGTGAAGGGTATCGGGAAGTGGGATTAAATGTCGCACCAAAGCTCTGCCCATGAGCAGGCTCGTGGGGAAGAAGGAAGGCAGAGCTGCCTCCTTACAGAGTCCCCTGCTAATCTGGGCGCCAGCTCCCCAGCGCCCTTAACCAGGCCTCAAGGCGGTGCTGGTTTCTACCAGCTTATTAAACCAGTCGCTGTCCAGCCAACACTGAGTCCTGGCGACCCCACGCGTGTCACAGCAGAGCTGTGCTCCAGAGGGCTTTCGATGGTTGATTTTTTGGAATCGGATCACCAGGCCTTTCCTCCATTATCCTCAAGGTGGACACAAACTGCTAACCTTTCAATTAACAGCTGAGCGCATTAATCATTTGCACCACCCAGCGACTCCACCTGCTTATTACAGGATGGGGAAGCCAGCCCAAAACGTAAAGAATAAGCCCCGGTAGAGCCGGAGACACACCCACCTTTGTCGAGCAGCGTCAGCGACAGGGAGGCAAGGTCGTTGAACTGAAAGAGAGAAGCCAGAGTTGAAGGACGGCCACCGAGGGCTGGAGGTTTATTTTTCAGGGGGTTTGAGAATGTCAGCAGAACTGTCCCTTAAGCAAAGTCCTCAATCACAGTGAGCAGGGCTTTTAATATTTGAGAAGTGATTTGGGTTCTGCTACTGAGAAATGGTTTGGGCACTTTTGGGTGTCTGGGGGTCCCCTCTGATTCTCCTTTCCAGGGGCACCAACTGCTCAGGGCAGCCAAGGGGACAGGGAGCTGGTGACGAGAATCCCCTGGGTATGGCTGAGTCTGGCTTATAGTGGGGCAGGTGGGGAGAGCCACCTCTGCTACCCGGGGTCTCCCTCTAGGGCCAGTACCCATGCCAGTTTGCTGGGCACAAGCACATCTCCCCACGGGGCTGGGGTTAGTGCCGTGGCCGCTGAGGAAAGCTGCCATTTATCACGGGCTTCAATGTCCTAAAAGCTCGACAAGCATCACCTCATTTCTTCCCCACACAACCCAGCAATTCCGCTCCTGGGTGTACACCCAAAAGAACTGAAAACGGGCTCAAACAGCTACTTGCACATCAATGTTCATAGCGGCACTATTCACAATAGCCAAAGGGTGGGAAAAGCCCAAGTGTTCATCAGCAGATGGCTGGATTACCAGAATGTGGTCTATGCAGACAACGGAATATTATCCAGCTGCAAAAAGGAATGAAGTTCTGATACATCTCAGAACACGGACGAACCCCGAAAACATGACACTTGCTGAAAGAAGTCTGTCACAAACGGCCACACATTGTAAGATTCCATCTATATGAAAAGTCCAGAATAGGCAGCTCCATAGAGAAAGTAGATTAGTGATTGCCTAGGGCTTGGGGGAGAAGACAATGGGGAGTGACTGCTGATGGGTATGGCGTTTCTTTTTGGAAGGAAGAAAGCATCCTGGAACCAGACAGTGTTGATAGTTACACTACATCGTGAATGTACTTAACACCACTGAATTGTACACTTTAAAATGGTTAAAATGGTATATATTTTATCAGACACATAAAACCACGAGGAAGGTGGTGTGTGAGGCCTCGTTTAGAGGCAGGAGACCCTGCCCAAGGTCACAGTGAATAGGTGGATGAGGAGCTGGGATTGGAAGTGGGGTCCGATGGGCCTCCCTCCCCTCTGTCCGTGCTCCAGTGCCCGCATCTCGGAGGGTGCCCTCCCCAGACAGGCCTGGCCTTATCTGACCCCACAGGGGTCCTGGGGCCAGGATGGGCCTCACCTCTCCCATCACTGCGATGGGCGTCTCTCCAGTGGCCTCTGCCACACGGTGCTCCACCAGGTAGAACATGTACTCGTCATACAGCAGGCGGATCAGGTGGAAGGAGCCGAAGCTGGCGGCGCTGCGCAGGGTCAGGTCCCGGATCACCATGGAGCTGGGGGCAGACAGGGGCTGAGACGGGGCCGTGAGCAGTCTGACAAAGCTACCTGGGCTCCGTGCTCCGCGGCCACTCCTTAGACCCTCCTGGCTGATGAGGGGCCTCCCCACCATGGGACTGACGGGTGGGGATGGGCTGCCAACTCACCACCGGTGTGAACACGGGGGACAGAAGCACTCGTCCCTAAAGCAAGAGGCCACTTGAAAACATCAGTGTGACTGCTTCCAATACAGCCTTAAGAGCTGGGTTCTTGGATAGATACTCCAGGTCAGAGTACAGACCAGAAGCTGGCACCCCCCACTCAGTAAGCTGCCTTTCCCTCTTCCCCACAGTTCTGGTTCCTTACCGCCCCCTCCCTTCACTCCACAGGGTCGGTGGTTTGTGGCATCTGAAAACAGGCAGAATTTCAGGGTGCTTAAGTCTCTGTCACCTAAAGCAGGGCTTAGCAAACTACAGTCTGGGGGCCAGACGCGGTCCTCTGCCTGTTGTTTTACAGCCTGAAAGCTGAGAACAGTTTGTACATTTTTAAATGGATGAAGAAAACCAAAAGAATATTTCATGATATGCAAAAATGATATGCGATTCGCATTTCAGTGTCCATAAATAAAGTTTTATTGGCACATGGCCATGCCCATTCATTTACAGATCATCTATGACTGCTTTCCTGATTCAGTCATAGAGTTGAATGGTGGCAACGGACCATATTGCCTGCAAAGCCAAAAATATTTATTATCCAGCTCTTTACAGAAAAAATTTACCAACTCTTGATCCAAAGGAATTCTATAACATGGCACTTGATCGAAAACTCTGGCCTACAAACACCTGTGCCACATAGCCCCAAACCCTGCATGTCCTATCTCAAAACTTACATAATCTTGGTTGTGTCTACTCAATAGTGAAGCAATAAAAGGAGCAGGAAGAGACAAGGAAAGCTGAGAGACACAGTATAAACACTGCCCAGTTTGTACTTATGTGCCAGCAATGGGGTACGCAGATGAGTCAGGAAGGACAGCAGATAACAAATCAGTATATTGAATTATTTGAAATGTTCCAGGGCTGGGTTGTGCACGCACCTGGGTATCTAGTGCTGCCGTAAAATGAATACCACAAGTGGGTGGCTTTTAAAAACAAAAATGTTTATCATTGTCACAGTTCTGGAGGCTAAAAGTCCAAATCAGGGCATCATCTCTAGGGCAAGGTCCCTCCTTGTTGGTATCCCCAGGCGTTCCTGGGCATTCCTTGGCTTGTAGATGGTTCTTCACATGGTTTCTTTCCACCAATCTATGTCTGTGTCTAGTCTGCTCCTTTATACACTACCACTCGCTCTCAGTTCCAAAATGCTTAGTCAGGGTTCTCTAGAAACACAGAACCGCTATCCTACCTGTCCGTCCGTCCATCTGTCTATCTGTTTTAAAGAATTGGCTCACACAATTGTGGGTGCTGGTAAGTCCAGAATCTGTAGTTCAGGCGACAGGCTGGAGATTCTGTAGGTCCGACGATGGGGAGAGTGGAGAGTGAAGGAGTCCCGACAGATGTCTACCTGCAGTCTGGATAATAACAATACAACTGCAAAAAGGAAAACCCCCTTTCTGCAAGTCAGGCCTCCAACCGATGGGGCGAGGCCCACCCAGATTGTGGAAGGCAATCTGCTTCACTGATTTAATCACACGTAACTACTTCATAACAGCATCTAGACTAGTGTTTGGCCAAACAACTGGGAACCACAGCCCAGCCAAGCTGACACATAAAACTCACCATCAGAGTCAGTAACATTAGCCTAGAAACCACCCCACTCCAGTACGACCTCATGTTCACTGAACCGATAACGTCTTCAAAGACCCTATTTCCAAACAAGGTCACGTTCACAGGTCCCGGTGGTTAGGACTTCAACAGATCTTTTGAGGGACACACTGCAACCCCTAACACGTACCAGAAAGCTCGAGGAACTCTCAGACAGGTGTCCGGCTTGCAGAGGGGCTGGGCTTCCGTGAACGTGCGAGAACGTGAACGTTTCTCTGCAGGATCCCCACCCCTAGTATGCACAGGCCTTTTCTCCAGAGGGGCGGGGATCTCCAAGCTCTGCCCACCAGCAGGGGTGGGCACAGCCCGGCCGCCAGCATTCTGGGTGCTGAGCAGGCAGGGACCGTCTCTCCATTCAGTCGGTGGAGCTCTCTGCAATGCCCCATTTTAACCCCATGACCTCTGACATCCAGCCTTTGGTTTCACTTCTTTTTCTTTGTTTTTCCTATTGTGGTCACTATATATGTAACCAATTATGTGACATTTCAGCAGTCTTCACAAGGACAATTCAGTGACATTAATTATGTTCATCACGTGGTCCAACCATCTGTTATCTGTCCGAAGATTTTCCCATCACCCGCAATAGAAGCACGGCGTCCCCTAAGCAATGCGTTCTCCCTTTTCCCCTCCCTCCTGCCCTGGTAACCATGAATAAACTCTGATCTTTATACACTTGCCTATTCTAGATGTTTCAAAGGCAATCCTGGGTGATGCAGATGGTGAGGCACTCGACTACCAGCTGAAAGGCTCGTGGTTCAAACCCACCCAGAGGCGCCTCAGAAGACAGCCCTGGCGATCTGCTTCTGAAAGGTCACAGCCTTGAATACCCCGTGGGGCAGTTCTCCTCTGCACACGTGGGGGCGCCAGGAGTCCGAATGGACTTGACGGCAGCTAACAAGACAGGACTTCACGTAAGTGGGGTCACACGCTGTTTGTCCTTTGGAGTCCGACTTCCTTCACTCAGCGTCACGTTCTCCAGGTTCTTCCGTGCTGTGGCACATATCAGGCTTCACTCCTTTTTGGGGCTGAGTCATATTCTGCTGTGTGTGTTCTGGTTTCCTTTCTACGGAGAATTAAGTTGCCCCTTCCCGCTGGGCTGGGAAGAATTCTCAGTGGTAGAATCTCGCCTTCCATGCAGGAGAGCTCAGTGGGGTTCCTGGCCGATGTGCCTCATGCACAGCCACCACCTGCCCGTCACTGGGGGCTTGTGTGTTGCTAGGATGCTGAGCGGGTTGTAGCAGAGCGTCTAGCCTAAGACGGACTTCCAAAAAATGAGCCAAGGAAGACCCTACGAATCACAACGGTCGGATCCACAGCCAATCACAGGGATGGCACAGGACCGGTCAGTGTTTTGTTCTGTTGTGCACGGGGTCACCGTGAGTCAGGGCCGACTCAACCACAGCTGACAACAACCATCACACCAGCCAGTGCCCCAGCCTGCCAGCGCCCACTTTCTCCAAGCTCAGAGAGTCCCCACCCGCTGCCCTCCTGGGAAGGCTCTCTGGGAGACGCAGGGCCTTACCTGTAGAAGGACCATTTCAGCAGGAACTGCCGGGCGGCCTTGGGGAAGCTGGGGCTGCCGGCGTGCTGTTTCAGGACCTGGGTGACCACGTTGTCCAGCCAGTTGGCCCACTGGTCCAGCGAGCTCTGCTGCTGCAGGGTTAGCTTGAAGTCCTGCTCCAGCCGCTGCACCATGCTCTCCTCACACTGACACACCCACGCCGCTTGCTCCTGCAGCACGTGGCGGCGGGTCAGGGCAGGGCCAGGGACGCAGCGCCGGGCAGCCCTCGCCCACCCCCACCGCGGCCGCCTCCCGAGCGCCAGTGCCGAGCTCGCCCGCCACACTGAGCTCGCCCGCGCTCTCACACTTGGTCCTGGACTTCTGTGAGCTGAGCGCTGTGATGAGCCGCTTCACCAGGGCAGACATGGAGGTCCAGACAGGGCATTGCCTGGCTCCTGAGGACCTAAGGGTCCAGGCCTTTCTGAGTCAAAACTCTTATGATACCATGTCCTGTTTTTTTTTTGTTTTTAAAGTAGTCGCTCTTATAAATACGTGTGTTTTATTTCTATCATGGGGGCAGTGGTGGGTCAGGGGTAGAATTCTCGCCTTCCATGAAGAAGCCCTGGGTTCAATTCCTGCCCAGTGCACCTCATGCACAGCCACCACCCGTCTGTCAGTGGAGGCTTGTGTGTTGCTAGGATGCTGAACAGGTTTCAGCAGAGCTTCTAGACTGAGACAGACTAGGAAGAAAGGCCTGGCGATCAATGTCTGAAAATCAGCCAGTGAAAACCCTATGGATCACAACGGTCCGATCCACAACCAACTGTGGTGAGGGTGCAGGACCAGGCAGCATTTCGTTGAGTCGTGCGCGGGGTTGCCAGGAGTCAGGGCTGACTCAACCGCAGCTAACAACGATATCATATACATGTTTACATACACGTCTTTTTAAAAAGTGGTCATTCTTCTAAGTACGCGTGCGTGTATACATATATATGACCTTGAACCTGCATTCGCTCAACAGGAATGTGGGCCAGGCCCCGTGCTAGGTGCTGGGTTTTGCTGCAGGCCGAGTGCCGTGGGTGTGGGCATCTTTCTGGACAGTGGGAGCCTCAGACCCCTGGAGCACAGGCTGGGGGCACACACACTCTGTCTCTGATCTGCAGCTCGGGGCCCCGTGCCTCGTCCTACCCTCGGCCGGCCATGGGGACCCACGTCCGAGACAGTCACCTGCACGTTGGCAAAGTCCACGCGGTTGAGGTCGCTGAGCATCTGGTTTATCTGGGATGTGTTCTGCAGCACGGCCCGGGCCGCCTGCGCCAGGTGGTTGAGTGACGTGTATCTCCGCAGGGTCTGAGCGAGGGCACCCACCACGCCGACCTGCAGCGGGGGATGCGGGTGGGTCAGCGAGAGGCCAGGCTGCCCGCGGGGAGGGCCGGCTCTTTCCTCTCCTCGGGAGCTGCACGGTGGGCTCGGGGAGGTTGCAGGGAGGAGACAGCGGGAAAGATCAATTCCACCTTTCTGACATTCTTAAGGACCCAAAGGGTAAGAAGGAGTGAATGATACAGACCCACCAATGCAAAAGGCAGCTCCTATAAAAGGTGCCCACAGCCCCAGGGAGCTAGAATTCAGGACAGTGCAGTTACGTCTCGCTGCTAGCCTTTCTCCAGCTTTCTGGGATGGCCGTTAAAATCCAGATTCCTGGGCTTTGCCCCCGAACCTACAGGATCAGACTCTTCGGGGTGTGGCCTGGGAACCCGTAATTTTAAAAACTACCTAGGTGATTCTTAGGAGCCCTGGTGGTGCAGTTGTTAAAGAGCTTGGCTGCTAACTGAACGGTCGGTGCTTCAAACCCACCAGCCACTCTGCAGGAGAAAGATGTGGCAGTCAGCTTCCATACAGATTTACAGCCTTGGAAACCCTATGGGGCAGTTCTCTGTCCTACAGTCACTATGTGCTGGAATCGACTCTATAGCAACGGGTTTTTTTGGTTTAGGTGATTCTTATGAACATGGATGTTTGAGAATGACTGGCCTAACAGATCAATTCAGGCGCTCAGAGTCCCTGGGTGGTGCAAATGGTTAACGCGCTTGGCAGCTAACCAATAGGTTGGAGGTTCAAGTCCACCCAGAGGTGCCTTGGAAGAAAGAACTGGCAAACTACTTCTGAAAAGTCAGCCATTGAAAACCGTATGACACACATGAAGTTGCCGTGAGTTGAAGATGACTCGACAGCAGCTGCTATTAGACAATTCTGATGCACACGGGAGTTTGAGAACCACCGGCTTAACAGATCAAGTGCAAATTGTAGGCAGGTAGACCAGCGCTCTGAATCTGGCCCTCACCCACACACAGCAGCTTTTCAAGAAATGCTGGCAAGAACGATAGATGATCATTCTCTTTTCACATGGAGGCCAAATCGCCACGTTTTGATTCTCTTTTGGGGCCAAGACTGTAGTAACATGAAGGTAATAGCAAAGAGATTAAATTTCCCTTCCTGGAAGGAGCAATGGCCCGCATGACACATGAGAAGAAGCTGGCCTCTCTGAGCAGAGCGCTCCTGCCTCATCCGAGCTGCTCCCCGGCTCCCTCCCGGCGAACCCAGCAGAGCAGGGAGTGGGTGGGCCCAGCTCCCAGCCAGCAGCTGTGGTCTGGGAGCTCAAACACCGCCCCTGGCCAGTTACCTTGGTCTGGATGACCTGCTGGGGAAAGTCGCTCATGGCGTTTGTCAACCAGCCTTCCAAGCTCTTGGCGAAATTACGGATGGCCTGTGTCAAGGTACCTGGAAGATGTAAACCATGAGATCAATAGTGAGCAAGGCAGTGCCGTGCCTATACAAATCAGGATGATGTGTAAGAGGCAAATGCAATGGAAGTTCCCACCCACGAGAAACACAACACACAGGGTAAAAGGGGCTGATTAGGCCCAGGGACGACTGAGAATTTAGGACACCAAGTGAACCTGGCGCTGAGTAAGAATTAGGGACAGCTCAGTGCCACCTATCTCTATCTGCCCATCTGTCTATCCATTCATCCATCCAACCATCCATCCATCCATCCAACCATCCATCCATCCATCCATCCAACCATCCATCCATCCATGCACCCACCCACCCATCCATGCACCCACCCACCCATCCATCCATCCATCCATCCATCCATCCACCTGTCTAAGGTGGTGGTTCTCAACTGGGGCAATTCTCCCCCACAGTGGACACTTGGCAATGTCTAGGGACATTTGTGGTTGTCACAACTGGGAGCAGGGTGCTACAGGCCCCGAGTGAGTGGAGGCCAGGGATGCTGCTCAACACCCTACAGCACACAGGACGGCCCCACCCCAGAGAAGGATCCAGCCTCCATGTTAGCAGTGTTGAGAAAGAGAATCCCTGATACACACACATATGCATGTAAATGTATTCTACCAACTTCCAAATTTATTTGGAGAAGGTTTATCGTAAGAAACAAATAATCAGACTGTTAAAAAAGAGGAAAAAAAAATCGCAGAAATGTGAAAGGAAATACACCTCAAACTGAAACCTTAATACGGAGACTAACTGAGCATTAAGTTAGATGGAGCCGTTGCTAGCAACGAGGCTGAAGGAGAAATGTGATAGTTTGCTATTTCCCATTTTCTGGCAAAAAGAAGTATTCCAGTTCATTAAGAAGGACAGAAAGTCGTCTAGTACTAAAAAGCACACATTTTTAGAGATCAATTGCTAGGACACCTGGTGGCACTCGGCTGTTAACCAAAAGGTCAGGAGTTCAAATCCATCAGCTACTCTGTCCTATAGGGTCTCTATGAGTTGGAATCGACTTGACGGCAAGGGGTTTGGTCTTGGTTTTTTATTGCTAAGCATTACCTCTCATGCCCGATGCAGTAATTTATTAATTTGTTAAGAGGCAGCTGTGCAGGAGCATCCCCGTCTTTCATTTGGGATAATACTCTACCCTGAGGGTCACTGTGATCCCGTGGGGGAACAGTGACTCTGGAGCCTGCATCAGGCACCTCGAGTGCCCCCAGGGGTGGGTGTTCCTGGCACAGGGAGGAGCCACCAGCTTGTAACTCGTGTAACTCCAGCTCTTTGCTGGGGCCAGTAATAAGGAAAAGCGCAGAGGCAAAAGATACCCATTCCAGGGCCTGACGGAGCAGCTGCTTTCACGTGTGGATTCTCTAAGCCCTGACTCTGAAAAATCGGTGGGTACGAGGTAGCTACCGAGTCTCTGTGGTGCAAAAAAGGTTCACTTGCTTGGCTGGCTGCTAACCAAAAGGCTGGAGGTTCACGTCCATCCAGAGGTGCCTCCAAAGAAAGGCCTGGTGATCTACTTCCAAAAACTCAGCCACTGAAAACCCTACAGAGCACAGTTCTACTCTGCCACGCGCGGGGTCGCGGTGAGTTGGAATTGACTCGATGGCAACCTGTCATAAGGTAGCTGTAGCCATGCGGGTTTAAAAAAAGGAGGGAGAAGGGGGAAGGGGGGACCCACGGGCCATGTGGGAGTGGCGGTCTTACTGGGCACAGGCCGCAGCACGTCAGGGATGAGCGTCTCCACTAGCGCCTGGTACAGGATGTGGTCGCAGGTCCTCATCCACTTCAGGATGGGGTCGTATTTGCAAAGAGAAATGAGCTTGTCCTTTGGGATGATGGCACCTTCGAGTTCTTCTTCACTGCAAGGAAACGAGGAGGGTGATGTCAGCTGAGTCCTGGGCGTCTGCCCTCTGCTGGGCATGGGAAACGCCACGTGGCAGGTTTTCCGCCCCCTCTGCACGCCCTCTGCTGGGCATGGGAAACGCCACGTGGCAGGTTTTCCGCCCCGTCCCACTACTCAGAGGCTGCAGTCTGGGGGCCTGTGTCTCTCTGCACACGTATCCATGGCTGTCCCTGCCCTGCCTGTGGGCGGCGCGATGCATTCAGGCTGCTACACGTTGGATCGCCAAATAGGTCACCTCTACTTGGGAGTTCAGCGTGGTCACCACTAAACCCCTTCGTGAGAAAACAAAGTCTGATCTGAAAAGGGCTGAAGGGGCAATATGAATGACTTATAATCATATGATTACATTTAATCACAGGCTTGCACCTTGGTGTTGGTGACAGCCACACATACATTGTTAATGAGAAAAGGAGTTGGATAGGAGATTTCTCGCTACTGTTATAAACGGAGAACGTCAGTGAGTGAGAAGGTGTAATTACTGTATTTAGCTATACAATATTAACCGTCCCTCGTATGTATATATAAGGAGCCTGAGTGGTGCAAAGATTAAGCGCTCAGCTGCTAACAAAAAGGTCTGCGGTTTGAACCCACCCAGTGGCTCCACAGGAGACAGACCTGGTGATCCGCTCCCGTAAAGATTAGAGCCAAGAAAATCCAGTGGGGCAGTTCTACTCTGTCACATGGGGTCAGTATGAGTTGAAAATCTACTTGATGGTACCTATCAACAAAACAACGTACGCATATACAGTTTCATGCTTTTTATAATTAATATATATAACTTTATAATTTATAACTATATAGTAATATATAATTTATCCAGGCATACCTTGTTTTATTGCACTTTGCCTTCTTGGGCTTCACAGCAACTGCGTTGTTTACAAATTGAAGGTTTGTGACAACCCTGTGTCTAGCAAGCCTATCTATCGGCACCATTTTTCCAACAGCACATGCTTACTTTGTGTCTCTGTGTCACATTTTGGTAATTCTCACAATAGTTCAACTTTTTCATTATTAGTATATCTGTTGTGGGGATCTGGGATCAATGATCTTTGATGTCACTGTGTAATTGTTTTGGGGCGCCATGAGTTGTGCCCACATAAGACTGCGAACTTGATAAATGTTGTGTGTGTTCTGACTGCTCCACCGACCGGCCGTTCCCCAGTCTTTCTCCCTCTCCTTGATCCTCCCTGTTCCCTGAGACAGGACAATATTGAATAGGCCAATTAATAACCATACAGTGGCTTCTAAGTGTTCAGGTGAAAGGAAGAGTCACACGTCTCTCACTTTAAATCGAAAGCTAGAAATGATCAAGCTTAGCGAGGAAGAAGGTATGTGGAAAGCCGAGACAGGCCGAAAGCTAGGCCTCTTGCGCCAAACAGTTGGCCAAGTTGTGAACGCAAAGGAAAGGTTCTTCAAGGAAATTAAAAGTGCCACAGCAGCAAACACGCAAATGATAAGAAACAGAAACAGCCTTGTTGCTGATGTGGAGAAAGTTCTAGTGGTCTGGATAGAAGATCAAACCAGCCACAACATTCCCTAAAGCCAAAGCCTAATCCAGAGCAAGGCCCTAACTCTCTTCAATTCTGTGACGTCTGAGAGAGGTGAGGAAGCTGCGGAAGAAAATCTTGAAGCTAGCAGAGGTTGGCTCATGAGGTTTAAGGAAAGAAGCCGTCTCCGTAACATCAAAGTGCAAGGTGAAGCAGCAAGTGCTGATGTAGAAGCTGCAGCAAGTTATCCAGAAGATCTACCTAAGATAATGGAGGAAGGTGTTAGCTACACTAAGCAACAGATTTTCAGTGTAGACAAAACAGCCTTATATTGGAAGGAGATGCCATCTAGGACTTTCATAGCTAGAGAGGAGAAGTCAATACCTGGTTTCAAAGCTTCAGAGGACAGGCTGACTGTCTTTGCTAGGGGCTAATGAAGCTGGTGACTTTAAGTTGAAGCCAGTGCTCATTTACCATTCCGAAAATCCTAGGGCCTTTAAGAATTATGCTAAATCTACTCTGCCTGTGCTCTATAAATGGAACAACAAAGCCTGGATGATAGCACATCTGTTTACAACATGATTTACTGAATATTTTAAGCTCACTGTTGAGACCTACTGCTCAGAAAAAAAGATTCCTTTCAAAATATTACCACTCATTGACAATGTACCTGGTTACCCAAGAGCTCTGATGGAGGTGTACAAGGAGATTAATGTTGTTTTCATGCCTGCTAACACAGCATCCATTCTGCAGCCCGTGGATCAAGGAGTAATTTTGCCTTTCAGGTCGTATTATTTAAGAAATACATTTCATAAGGCTATAGCTGCCATGGATTGTGATTCCTCTGACGGATCTGGGCAAAGTCAATTGAAAACTTTCTGGAAAGGATTCACCATTCTAGATACCATTAAGATCATTCGTGATTCATGGGAGGAGGTCAAAATGTCAACACTAACAGGAGTTTGGAAGAAGTTGATTCCAACCCTCATGGATGACTTTGAGGTGTTCAAGGCCTCAGTGGAGGAAGTAACTGCAGATGTGGTGGAAACAGCAAGAGAACTAGAATTGGAAGGGGAGCTTGAAGATGTGCCTGAATTGCTGCAATCTCATGATAAAGCTTTAACGGATGAGGAGTTGCTTCTTATGGATGAGCAAAGAACGTGGTTTTTTGAGATGGAATCTGTTCCCAGTGAAGATGCTGTGACCACTACTGAAATGACAGCAAAGGAGTTAGAATATTACGTGAGCATAGTTGAAACAGCGACAGCAGGTCTGAGAGGATTGACTCCAGTTCTGAAGGAAGTTCTGCTGTGGGTAAAATACCATCCAACAGCATCACATACTACAGAGAACTCTTTCGTGAAAGGAAGAGTCAATCAATGCGGCAAACTACACTGCTGTCTTATTTTAACAGACTGCCACAGCCACCCCAACCTTCAGCAGCCAGCAGCCTGCCTGCTCAGCCAGCAGCCAGCAGCATTGAGGCAAGACCCTCCACCGGCAAAAGGATTACGACTCCCTGAAGGTTTAGATGATGGTTAGCATTTTCTAGCAATACCGTATTTTTAACTTAAGATATGTACATTGTTTTTTAGACAAAATGTAACTGCCACTTAATAGACTACAGTGTAGTGTAAACATAACTTTCATACGCACTGGGAAACCAAAAAATTCATGTGACTTGCTTTATTGCAATATTCCCTTTTTTTGTGGTGGTCTGGAACTGGACCTGGAATATCTCCGAGGAATGCCTGTATGTTATATGTATCAAAAAAACAAAAAACCAAGCCCGAAGCTGTCAAGTTGATTCTGACTCATACATAGTAATCTTTACGGAAGCAGACTGCCACATCTTTCTGCTGTGGAGTGGCTGGTGGGTTTGAATCACTGACCTTTTGGTCAGCAGCCAAACACTTTAACCACTGCGCCACCAGGGTTCCTCATATTGTATATAAAACCCATTGCCGTCTAGTCGATTCCGACTCATAGCCACCCTATGGGACAGAGTAGAACTACCTTGTAGGATTTCCAAGGAGTGGCTGGTGGATTTGAACTGCTGATCTTTTGGTCAGCAGTCCAGCTCTTAACCACTGGGCCATCAGGGCTCCCATATTATGTATAGCATACTAATATATAATATGATAGTACATAGATAGATACATTAATTA
Source organism: Dugong dugon (assembly GCA_030035585.1). Classification (NCBI taxonomy): domain Eukaryota; kingdom Metazoa; phylum Chordata; class Mammalia; order Sirenia; family Dugongidae; genus Dugong; species Dugong dugon. The sequence goes on from CM057462.1 coordinate 6,775,932, forward strand.
TACAAAGTATAAAACCATATATCATATAAGGGGGATGTCAGCACCAATTCTTAAGAAGTTAACTCATTTGTGGGTCATGAGCAGGTGTCAGCAGGTGACAGTCTGGAGGCTAAATCCGGGGACCCTGTGGAACAAGGCAGTGACAGCAATGGGTTTCCCTGGGGTCCTGGGCTGGCCGGGGTGGTGTTGCGGGAGGCAGGTTACCTGGTAGGTATGGAGGCAGGGCCATCGCTGGAGGTGGCTTTCGAGCTCCAGAAGGCAAGCCAGAGCTTCTCAACGTAGTGGAACTGGAGGTTCATCACGACGTCTAGTGTGGCCTGTGGGGAGAGACGGCTGGTGAGCAGCGTCCTGCATGCCCCATGCAGCTGCGAGCCTGTCTGTCCTCAGAACGTGGCGCAGCGCCACACGGGCCCGGCGGGAGTCTGGACAGCCACCGAGAGCAGCTCAGGTTTGGGAATGAAGGGAAGAAGGCTTGCTCAGGGAGGACATTGCACCCACTTCCTCGCCAGAGGGAGGAGGCCTGACGGGCAGACATGGGTCTTCTTTCCCACCCGCCAGTGGGGAGCAAGAGACCCCAGACTCGCAGGCTCCAGGAGGGCGGCGGTCACCTCGCAGTGCCGCCTGTAGGCCAACTGCAGGGCCTTGACGTCGCGCAGCGTGAGGTCCCCCTGCAGCAGCATGCCGTCCAGGTCCAGGGCTGGGAACTCCGGGAAGACGTGGGAGACATCTAGGCAGAGGGAACCGAGTGTCAGACACGGAGCTCTGAGCACGATGCTCTCCTTAGCAGAGCAGGTCCACACGCGGAAGCTGGGCCAGGATGCTCACCTGCTGGGGACGCTGGTGGCCAGTGGGCCCTCAGTGTGCAGCGGCTGATGGGCAGCCCCGGGGGAGTCCTGGCTCCCCACACGAGTCACTCGACTTTGTAAGCTTCCATATGAAACGGGGACAAGAGCGCCACCTCCCTGAGATGTTAAACATGCTGACACAGATAAAGACAAGCTGAGGGCTTGGCACACAGTGTGCCCTCAGAGGCCACCATGCTTATCATCACCAGCAGTGCGAGCCGCTTCCGGCTGCTGGGCAGGGGCCCCGGTGCCCTGGTGACTGACTTCCCAGGAGACGGACCGACGGCACCTTGACCTCTCAGAAGACCCAGCATGAGCGCTCTGCCCAGGCTCAAAAAACCCCACTAAAACCACAGAGGCTGCTGAGTTTCTTGGGGTTCATCTGAGCCCTGACACTGGCACGGGCCCTTCATGTCACTGGGGGCCCTGTGGGACAGGCTCTGAGTTACAGTGCTCTCCCTGCAGGAGAGATGGGGCCACTGCCGCCGCTCAGCCAGCTGTGTGGCTCCCAGGGCCAGGGCGAGGCTGCCTCGTATCGGGGCAATCAGGACAGGAGCCTCATCTTTAGGGAGTCCTGAGCACCCTATAAAGGAGCCCCTGGGTGGTGCAAATGGTCAACGCGCTTGGCTGCTAACCAAAAGGTCGGGGGTTTGAGTCCGCCAAGAGATGCCTCAATTGGCCTAACAGTTTATAAATAAAATGTTCTCCATTCTACCTTGGTGAGTGGTGTCTGGGGTCTTAAGAGCCTGTGAGCAGCCATCTAAGATACTCCACTGGTCTCACCCCTTCGGGAGCAAGGGAGAATGAAGAGAACAGGATACAAGGGAAAGATTAGTCCAAAGGACTCATGGACCACAGCTACCACGGCCTCCACAAGACTGAGTCCAGCACAACCAGATGGTGCCCGGCTACCACCACTGACTGCTCTGACAGGGATCACAATCGAGGGTCCCGGACAGAGCTGGAGAAAAACGTAGAACAAAATTCTAACTCACAAAAAAAGACCAGACTTACTGACCTGACAGAGACTGGAGAAACCCCGAGAGTATGGCCCCCGGACACGCTTTTAGCTCAGTAATGAAGTCACTCCCGAGGTTCACCCTTCAGCCAAAGATGAGACAGGCCCATAAAACAAAACAACACTAATGGGGCACACCAGCCCAGGGACAAGGACTAGAAGGCAGGAGGGGACAGGAAAGCCGGTAATAGGGAACCCAAGGTCGAGAAGGGAGAGTGTTGACATGTCATGGGGTAGTTAACCAGTGTCATAAAACAATATGTGTACTGTTCAAAGAGAAACTTGTTTGTTCTGTAAACCTTCATCTAAAGTACAATTTAAAAAAAATGAGGAAAAAAAAGAGGTGCCTCAGAAAGGCCTGGCGATCTACTTCTGAAAAACCAGCCACTGGAAAACTTATGGAGCACAGTTCTGCTCTGACACACATGGGGTTGCCAAGAGCCTGGCCGAGCATCCTTCAATGCTCCAGGCAAGCCAGGAGGAAAGCCCAGGGTGCAGGCCAAATTCTCCCGCTGCCTCGAGGCTGGCTGACAGATTTTTAAATACAGTGTCTACAGCCTTTCTGAGGACAATTTCGTTTTATTTACTTATTTCTCTGACGGTCATTTTATACATGAATTTTTTTGGGATATGCTGATTAGTTTTAGAATCTCAGGGATACCAGAAAGCAGATTTTCTAGAACTTTCCTCTAACTTCAAAGTTCTTTGTTATGGATTGAATTGTGTCCCCGTCAAAATATGTGTTGTAAATCCTAACCCCTATACCTGTGGAGGGGAGCCCTGGTGGTGCAGTGGTTAAGAGCTCGGTTCTAACCGAAAAGTGGGCAGTTCTCAGAAACTCTGTGGGGCAGTTTTACTCTGTCCTCGAGGGTCGCTATGAGTTGGAATTGACTTGACAGCAATGGGTTTGGCTTTGGGTTTTATACCTGCGGATGTAATCCCATCTGGGAACGGGACTTTCTGTGTCATGTTAATGAGGCCATCTCAGTGGAGGGTGTGCCCTGACCCAATCACTTTTAGATACGCAAGGGGCAGACGAGACACAGAGGAGGAGGTACAGAGGGGAAGACTGCCATCACATGAAAATCACAGACGAACAGAAGCTGAAAAGAGACAAGGACGTTCCCCAGAGCCGACGTGCACAGAAAGCCTTCTCCAAGAGCCGGCGCCCTGAGTCAGACTGCTAGCCTCCTGTGGTTGTTGTCAGGTGCCATCAAGTCAATTTGGACTCGTAACGGCCACATGTGACAGAGTAGGACTGTCCCATAGGGCTCCCAGGCTGTAATCTTTACAGAGGCAGATTGCCAGTCTTTCTCCCGAGGAGCCGCTCCTTTCTAGCCTCCCCAACTTCTCCTAAACCTCGAGAAGATAAATTTGTTTGTTGAAGCCACCCACCTGCGGTATTCCTGTTACAGCAGCACTAGGAAAATGCGACCTTCTACACGAGGAGACTGCTGAAGTCACATTCCTTCAGATGCTGCAAGCCAGGAGCCTCTAGGAGAGCCAGCCCTGCCCCCGGGGATGGACGGGGTGACGCTGGGGTGTGCGCTCTCACCTATGTACTGCTGGTGGTGCTGGCTCTGGGTGGCCATGGCCTGCTCGGGCGTGCTGTGCAGACTGCTGTTGGAGCCGCTGTCCCCGAGGGTGTCTGTCTTCTGGGCTGGCCGGTACCTGGGCAGATGTCACCATGAGCTCCCACAGCATGGCCCAGGATGGGTCCAGGGCCCAGGGGCCTGAGCAGGATTCCCTTCAGGGTTTTTTTTGTGTGTGGTAAAAATATACACGGGTAGTCCCCGACTTACAATGGAGTCCTGTTCCGACAACTCTGTCGTATGTCAGTTCTGATGTAAGTTGAATACCTCTTTTTTTTTTTTTTTTTTTTTTAGTTTTCATTATTATTGCCTTTTATTATTAGTATCTTTATAAATTCGATCTTCATTTGTCTTTGGGGGTTGGCATGAGAATGAGAACATCAGCAAATTATGGGCTGCAACGCTGTATGGAGTACATGTGACCAATGATAATACATATGTATTAAAAAAATGGACAAGGTTCATCATAACTGGAATATGTTGTAAGTAGGGGACTACTGGGCTAACAAATATCTCCCATTTTAACTGTTTTTCAGTGAACTACTCCGTGACGTTACGTTCCCCATGCTGTGCGACCATTACTACTGTGGACATCCAACTGTTCCTCATCACCCCAAAGAGAAACTCTGTACCCCTTCACCAGCATCTCCCCATTTCCCCATCTGCCTCTCCCTGGTAAGCACTGACCGACGTGCTGTCTCTGTGCATTTGCCTAGTCCCGATATTTCACGTAAGTGGGCTCACAGGATTTGTCTTCTCGCGCCTGGCTTCTTTCAGTCAGCATGATGGAGGCTCACACGTGTTGTAGCGTGTACCAGATCGTCATTTCTCTTTGTGGTTGAGTAATATTCAGCGAAAAAGAGCAAGACCCTCAACGAGATGGACTGACAGTGGCTGCAACAATGGGCTCAAGCATAACAACGACTGTGAGGCTTGCGCAGGACCGGGCAGTGCTGCGGTCTGTTGTACACGGGGTCGCTATGAGTTGGAGCTGACTCCACGGCCCCTGACAACAACAACATGCCATTGTGTGTATATACCACATTGTGTTTATCCATTCATCGGCTGATGGACATGCAGGTTGTCTCCACTTCTGGCGACTGTGAATAGTGCTGCTATAAATATTGTGGATCAAAAAATCTTGTTTTTTTCTCTCTTAGAAGACCTGGACCTCTTTGTGTAGAATCACAAACATCTCTCCACTGTGTGGTCTCCAAGGGAACTCCCAGAAGTCCATCTTGCCCTGAGCCACACTGCAGGGCACAGCCTGTGCAGACAGAACGGGGGAAACCTCAGCCCAGGTGAGGCCTCCAGAGCTGCAGCATCTCCGAAGCCCAGGTGCACCCTGGGAGGTGGCAGGGGGCTGGGTGGAGGGCAGGCAGGGCCAGCCAGAGCTGGGAGGTGGGACCGGGGGTAGTGAGGGTGGGAGAAAGGCTGGGTCAGACGGCTCAGGGCTGGAGCCAGCAGCATCCAACCAAGACCACCTCAGGTGATGGCTTTTCAAGTGTGAATGACATAGCCTGTCCCCAGAAATGTGCTGTTGTCGGCTGCTGTGGAGTCGGTCCCGACTCACGGTGACTCCGTGCACAACAAACAAAACGCTGCCCGGTCCTACGTCATCTCCATGATGGGTTATGGATCAGATCATTGTGCTCCACAGAGTTTTCACTGGCTGATTTTCGGAAGTAGATCGCCAGGCCTTTCTTCCTAGTCCGTCTTAGTCTGGAAGCTCCACTGAAACCTGTGCAGCGTCATAGCAACACGCAAGCCTCCACTGACAGACAGGTGGTGACGGAGTATGAGTGCATGGGCTGAGAATCACACCTGGGTCTCCCACACGGAAGGCAAGAATTCTAGACTGAAGGAGCTTCATTAAAATAGCACCCTGCCTGGTTTGCAAGGACCAAACTCAATAGTCACAACAACGACAAGAAGCTGTGTGGTTCATGGCTGTGGAGACCAAGGTACAAAATGGACTACTGGTTCCATTCTTATCTGTTGGCTTCTGGAGAACATCTTCTGTGACTTCCAGCTCCCACGACTGACCATCTGGTTGGGGTCACTGGGGTAGTTTACAGCAGCAACACTGGGTTTGAGTCACAGACTCGCCGAGTGGTCTCTCTGTGCAGCAGGCTGGGCACTAGGCATGAAGGAGTCACATGGAGGAGTGTGTGACGTGGTCTCTGCTCAAAGTGCTCACAACCAGAGCACTCTAGACCCTGGAGCGGAAGTCAGGGAGAGGGGGGGCCGGTGGGGAGAGGGGTGCCCTGGAAGCCTTCCAGGTGCTGACATTTGAGTGGGGGACTTAAACCATGGGTTGGCAAACTACAGCCTGCAGGTCAAATCCGGCCCACCAATTGTGTTTGTAAATAAAGTTTTATCGGCACACAGCCACGCTCATTCATTTATGTATCGTCTCCATCTACTTCTGTGCTACTGTGGTGGAACTGAGGAGCTGCAACGGAGACTGTCAGGTCCGCAAGACCGAAGATATTGACTAGCTGTTGTTTCACAGGAAAAGATGATTAGCTTTGTGATGGACGGACAAGAACAGACCAGAAAATGACCAGGCCTTCCCAGCCATTGGCTCAAAATGTCAGGAAGCAGCAGTGACTTAAACAGATAAGGTCTTTCTCTTGGCTTGGGTTATTTTGAGTAACTTTCTGGGGTTATTACACTTGGCTTATTTTCATAGTTGTCTCTCTGGATGAGGCTGTATCCACTGTGTGGTGGTGAATTCTACGTGTCAACGTGGCCCAGCTCCGGTCTACTAGTCTAGCTGCAGGTATGAGGTAGTTCCATGTGATTAAATCAGTTGGTGTCAAGTAAAGGAGGTTAGCCTCCAAAATGGGGGTGGGCCTCATCCAATCAGCGAAGGACTGAAGAGCAAAAAGCAAGTTTCCCTGGGGTATGTGCAGCCTCCAGAGTACAAACAGACATTCTGCCAGAACAGTCTTACTCTGTACTCTTCCTGCACCCGATCTCTGGATTTGGGGACACAAGCTGGTAGGGGTCTCCAGCCTGTTGCCTTACCTACAGATCTGGGACTTGCCCCACCTCCCACCCTAATCATGTGAGCCAATTCCTTGAAGTACACCTTCTCCCTCTTGAAAGCCCATTGCTGTTGAGTAGATTCCGACTCGTAGTGACCTTATAGGACAGAGTAGAACTGCCCCATGGGGTTTCCAAGGAGTGGCCGGTGATTTGAACCGCTGACATTTTGGTTAGCAACCGTGGCTCTCAACCACTGCACCACCAGGGCTCCCCGACTCTTGACACACACACACGCACACACACACACCCCCAAACCAGTTGCTGTCCAGTTGACCCTGACTCATGGCAACCCCACGTGTGTCCGAGTAGAACTGTGCTCCATCGGGTTTTCAATGGCTGTTTTTGGAAGTAGATCAGATTGCCAGGCCTTTCTTTTGAGGCACCCCGGGTAGACTCAAACTGCCAACCTTTTGGTTACCAAGCAAGCACTTATCTGTTTGTGTCACTTGGGTATCTGTGTGTGTGTGTATACATACATATATATATAAGGAGCCCTGGTGGCACAGCAGTTAAAGAGCTCGGCTGCTAACCAGAAGGTTGGCAGTTTGAATCCACCAGCCACTCCTTGGAAACTCTATGGGGCAGTTCTACTCTGTCCTATAGAGTCACTATGAGTCGGAGCAGACTTGATGGCAGCGGGTTTGGTTTTGGGTTTATAAATATATATATATACACACACGTACATACATACATATATATAATGTACTACGTACTTGTGTATACACACACACTTTATCTCTTTCTATCACAACCTAGAAAATCCTATGGGGCAGTTCTACTCTGTCTTGGGGTCACTATGAGTCGGAATCGAGAACAACAATAAATACGTATACACAAACACATACACATATGTACGTATCCACATACAGACACACACTCGCTCACTCTCTCCTCTCTCTCACTGGCTCTCTCTGGAGAACTCTGGCTAGGACACACAGCCTCTCCCGTCTCTTGCTCTCCTCACGTCCTGCTACGTGGCACGAGTGTCTCGCTCCCCCCGGACACTGCGGACCAGTGTGGATGTGCTTTCCCCATAAGGGGGTGGGCACTCCCTCCTCTGGAGGAGTTTAGTGTTTGTGGATGCCTGCACCCACCAGGGCCGGCCCCAACACCCGCCGGGGCAGGCCCCCTGACCTGGGCTTCTGGTGCATGGGCTGAGGACCCCACACCCACCTGGGCAGGCCCCCCCACACGTGGGCTTTCTGGTGCCCGGGCTGAGGACCCCGCACCCACCCGGGAAGGCCCCCCAACCTGGGCTTCTGGTGCACGGGTTGCTGCCGCATTGCCATGTACTGCGTGTCCTCCTGCAGCCGGTTCAGCGGGGAGTCTGGCTTCAGGCGGATCCCGTAGTAGTGATACTTGGAGTTGCCCCTGGAAATCAATGCCACAGGTCGGCTCTGCGGACGCCCTTCATGAGCCAGGGCGCTCGTCTGGCCTTTCATTTGGGGCTTTCGGGGAAATGTTCGTGAGCTGTTCCTCGGCAAACAACCAACATGCCCCTCGTGGAGAATCCCCTGTGGTGCCCCTCACGAAGAGTCCCCGCACCCACCTGGGCTGGCCCTTCATTTTAATATGATAAAGCCTCTGCAGTGAGGAAACCCATTCAATTTTGTTAAACCCCAAAAACCTAGCTGCTGTTGAGTCAATTCCAACTCACGGTGACCCCATGCATGTCAGAGTAGAACTATGCTTCACAGGGTTTTCAATGGCTGCTTTTTGGGAAGTAGATCGCCAGGCCTCACTTCCGAGGCACCTCTGTGTGAACTCAAACCTCCAACCTTTCAGTTAGCAGCCGAGCGTGTGAACTGTTTACACCACTCCAGCACTCAGATAATCAAGAAAATGCTTTAAAAAAAAACTCGCTATTATGGAACATTTCAAATGAAGAGGAAGAACTGAATCACATGCCCATGTCCCATCACCAGCTTCTAAAGGAGAGAACAGATCTCGACTACCACCACGGCCTAAAACCAAAAACCCAAACCCACTGCCCTTGAGTCCATTCTGACTCATAGTGACCCCATGTGCTTCAGGGTCGAACTGTGCTCCATAAGGTTTTCTTGGCTGTCATCTTTACAGAAACAGATCACCAGGCCTTTCTTCCGTGGTGCTGCTGGGGGGGGGGGTTCAAACTGACAACCTTTAGGTTAGTTGTTGTCGTTCCTAGTTGCTGTTGAATCAACTCCGACTCCTGGCGACCCCATGTGTGCAGCGTAGAACTGTGCTCCATAGGGTTTTCAAGGCTGTGACCTTTTGGAAGTAGATCGCCAAGCCTTTCTTCCAAGGCGCCTCTGGGCAGGTTTGAACTGCCAACCTTTTGGCTAGTCACTGAGCTCAAAGCGTTTGTGCCCAGGGCACGGTTAACTCAGGGTGCTTCAGGCTCACCCGGAGTTGGGTGCAGGTTAGGACACCTCACCGGAATGAAGAAGCCCCACGTTCCACAAAAAGCTCAATTTCTGCTTAAAAGAAAGTGGGGTGTCTGGGGCATCAGAGCCATGGCCTCATCCACCGCCCACCTGGTTCCTAGGCGTCGCGTCCTCAGGCCCATGAACACGGAGCGGATCAGCTTCCCGAAGGAGGCGGCGTTCACAGGGTCTAGCTTGTGCTCCTGGCAGTGCCGAAGGTAGTGGCTGTAGAGGGAACTTCTGGGCAGACTCACGCCTTCGGCTGTTTCATAATTATCCAACAACCACTGGAGCTGGACAGAGGGAGACACATTTGCATTTGTCAAAACCCCGAAAAATGCTACAGTGGGCAACATGGACCCCTGAAGAGAATTACAGGGCACTCCGCTGCCAAACAGGATTAGCAAATTCATTTTTACTACCGTGGATTTGTGTTCAAGAAATTCCAAGCACTCGAATTAATAGTCTACTTTAGTTCATTCATGTATTCCTTCATTTTTCAGCCTGTTTTCAGGTTCTTTGGATTATTTTATAAAAATCTGCATGTGATTGCGACCTATTGGGTTCTATCTAGCTTCATAATTAAACCCCCCCACACTCCGCTCACAGTTTGAATACCAAATACAATACCAAGTATCTCCTAAACCTTGACGCTGTTGTTGTGAGTTCCTGTCGAGCCGATTTTGACTCATGGTGACCCCATGTGTATGGAGAACCATGCCCCATAGTTCAAGGCTGTGACCTTTCGGAAGCAGATCATCAGGCCCGTCCTCCAACGTGCCTCCGGGTGGGTTTGAACTGCCAGTCTTTTGGCTAGTAGTTCAACACTTAAGCATTTGTGCCACCCAGGGACCTAGCTAAACCTAGAGGAATGGAAATACATTCTTAGGCCAAGAGAAAGACAAAGAAAACTAACGGGACCCATCAGCACCTCTCTCTGCGTTAAAAAAAAAAAAAAAAAAACAGTTCCCATCAAGTCGACTCCAATTCATGGCACCCCATGTGTATCAGAGTAGAACTGTGCTCCACAGAGTTTTCAACGGCTGATTTAGAACTAGTTCGCCAGGCATTTCTTCCGAGGTGCCTCCGGGCAGACTTGAACCTCGAACTTTTTGGTTAGTAGTCGAGTGTGTTAACCATTCGCACCACGAACCAAATCCTTAATTCTGAAGTTAGTAACCAGTTCAGTCATTGGTAGCGCTGCCCTCTTGCTCCTCGGACCCTTGTAGTACATTCCTCCTTCCCGTGCCCACGTGGTCACTCTGAACACATCTGGGTTCGTCCCTTCCCTCCCTTCGTCTGGGAGGCTGGGGGCCCGTGTAGTGGGGAGTGTGACAGAAGAACACGGGTTACTGGGGTCATACTGGAGTAGGGCGGGTCCCGAACCTCGTCTCTTCGGAGTGGTGTCTTACAGAGAGGGAAACAGACACAGGAGCCAGAGACAGGGGAAAAGACTGTGTGGGGAATGATGGACAAGCCAAGAACCAAGGAACGCCGGGGGCTGCGGACGAGGGGGGCCCCTCCTCTACAGCCAATGCCCTGATTCTCCCAAACTCTGAGACAATATGTGTCTGTTCTTTCAAGCCACCCACTTGTGGTCTTTTTGTTACGGCCGCCCTGGGAAACGAAGACAGAGCGTGAGTCCTGATTTCTTGGGTGGCAGGCTGGAAGGAGGACTGGACTCGGAGTCCTGAGGGACAAGTTCTAAGGCCCACCTGTTCCTCCACCCCCTTACCAGGGGCCTCGGGCTGGCTCAAAAGACAGGTTTGGAAAAGATGACGTCTTTTGTGCTACCCATGTACTATTTAAACTGAAAGTCCAGTTCTCTGGGTAATACGCGGACGGCAAAAGGAAACATGACTATCTTGGCAAGAAGTTCTTTCTGCTAAATCGAAAGTAACTACACGGAAAACCGACACCACACCACCACCAGTGGCCGAGTAGAACTATGCTCTGTGGGGCTTTCCGTGGCTGATTTTTCAGCAGTAGATTGCCAGGCCTTTCTTCAGAGGCACCTCTGGGTGGACTTGAACCTCCAACCTTTCTGTTAGCAGCCGAGTGTCTTAACCATTTGCACCACCCAGAGACTCCAAGCCAGCTGCCACTGAGTCAATTCCACCCCATGGCCATCCCACGCGTGCGCCATAGGGTTTTCAATGGCTGAGTTTTTGGAAGCGGATCGCCAGGTGGGGTCTTAAAGTCCGGACTCATGCGTGCCCCACCCTACCTAGCCCCCTAGGGGGAATACACCTGACCTTGGCTTGTGACTGGCTGCTAGAGAGGTAGATTCTTGCTGTGCCATATTCTAGCAATTCAGCAGCTCTGCAGAGCTCCAATATTTGTTTTGTGTTGATATAATTGTACTTGAAATACCCAGCTTTCCATCCCTTCATCACACATTTATCGAGAGCTGACTTTATGCCGGGTCCTGTTCTAGGCACCGGGACACAACAGTGAGGAAGACAAACCAGAATCCCTGCCCTCATGAAGCTTCCGTTCTCGTGGGGAACAGACCCACCATAAATAAGGAAAATGGACAGAATGAGAGACGGTGTTAAGTGCTGAGAAAAATTAACCCAGGAAAGGGGACGAGACTCCAGAGTGGAGGAGGCTGAAGGGAGAACTGTGATTTTAAATTGGGGGTGGGGGCGGCGTCACGGAAGACTCACTGTGAAAATGCTGAGTGGGGAAAGACCTGTGGGAGGCGAGAGGAGGTGAACGAGGTGTGGGTATCTGGGGAAGAGCGTTCCAGGTAGAGGGAGCAGCCGTGCCAAGGCCCTGAGGCAGGTCTGTGCCTGGTGAGCGGGAGGAACAGCGAGGAGGCCCGTGTAGCTGAAGCGGAGTGAGCGAGGGGGAGAGAAGAAGAGGGGAAGGCAGCGAGGGGACGGGGCAGGGGGTGCAGGCCCCGTGGGCCGTTTTGATGGCCCGGCTTCTACCTGGAGTGAGTGGTGCCCTGGCAGATTCTGAGCAGGGGAAATGCCGTGGTCTGACTTGTTGTCACAGGATGCCCTCTGGTGGCTGCCCTGAGAAAAGGCGATACAGGGCCGGGTGGAGGCAGAGGACGACAGGTGACGGGGTGATGCTGCCCTGTGGAGGTGGCGAGAAGCGGCCTGATTCTGGACAAATCTTCAAGGTCAAGTCAGAGAACGTGGGCAGACGAACTGGAGGGAGCCCGTGGGGGCAAGAGGGGCAGGACGGGTTCAAGGTTTGAGCACCAGGAAGGATGAAGCTGCTGGGACGGGGTGGGGAAGACGGTGGGAGGAGGGTCCTCCTTGAGGGGTGAAGGTCAGGAGCTCGGTGTTGGACATGCTGGACATGCGGTGGGGAGATGCTTCTTCGGGCCGCAGGTGGGTAAACACCTTGGGAGGGGAGGGGAGATCCGGGCGGGAAGCCAATGGGAGGCGCCAGCGTGGAAACAGCATTTCCCACCAGGAGGCAGGCGCAGCCAGCCAGGCAGTGCAGCAGGGGAGGATACGGAAAGAAAACCGGCCATCCACCCCACATCCCTGCTTGGAGCAACCTCGGGACATGACAGCCCTCCCGACGCCGCCACCTCTCGCTGACCTCGGTCTGCAGGTGACATGCTTGGCCGTGACGTCTGTCTACGGTTGGCAACTAACTGAGGGCTACGTGAGCTTCAACAATTTGTTTCTCGGTTTAAAAAAAAAAAGTCATATAATCTGCATACAGTTCATCTTGAAGTGGGCCTCATCCATCGCCCAGGACTGGACAAGACGTCAGTTTATTTTAGCAGATGGCAGTTCCTCCCCATGACCGGGGCTTGGGAACCGGCTGTGTGGGTCCCTGAGTCATCGATGGGTGGGGGCTCCTGGGAGAGGATCCAGGAGGCAGGGAGGACCCCGTCTGTGGAGTGGCAGCCTTGGGGGTCTGGCTGAGAAGCATCCAATACTTCCCAGGTGCCCACAGCCCCCTCTGCTCTTGGCGGGACCTCGGCCAAGGCTTTCCCAGGACAGCGACTGCACCCCAAGAGAGGCTAGAGCGACCCCCTGAGGGTGAAGATACGCTTCCATCCCCCATCCCCACAAGCTTCTTCACCTCCTTCCTCTAGAAGAGCTATCCCCATTTTCATTCTCGCATCTTAGAAACCCCTCGAGGCCCACACCTGGTGATGGGGCAGAAATTCTTGCAGCAGGCAGACCCCGAGGCCTGCAGACCCCCAGGCCTGGGCCCAGCTTCCGGGGGAGCAGCCGGGGGAGAAGTGGTTGGAATTCCCCAGGTGACCTCAATGTCTGTCCACTGGGTCTGGAAAGTTCCGTCTGGTCCTCCCAGCTCCGGGCCCCAGGGGACGCCTCCGGCCCTAAGAGAGCGCATCCAAAAGGAAACACCCACAGACCGCAGAACACGCACACCCCGTCCCCGTTGTCACCCTCCACCAGTGGGTCTGCTGTGCACACTGAGGTTTAACCTGGGTGTGTTTTCCTGCCCCCAAATTCTGAGCCCCCGGGGGGAGTTTCTGCACCTCGTTCTTTCTGATTGGCTGGAGCCTGTGCCTGGCGCACAGCCCCCTGGTCACTGGCTGACTGGGGAGGAGGCAGGCCTGTGGCAGGGAGTTCTGGGGACACCGGGGAAGCAGGACACAGGACACAGCCCTGCAGCACCGCCCTCCCTGCCCCCCTAGGCTCCTGTACCTGGCAGAGAAGGTTCTGGACATGCCTTCAGGGAGGCAAAGGCGACCACCTCCACTGCCCTTTCCTCCTCTTGGGGGCGAGCTCTGGGTTGGGCTGGCAAAGGAGCGGGGATGCGGCTGTGACCTCCCCCACCCCAGACTTTCAGATTTTGTTGCCCAACAGTAGAGAGACCTTGCCCACGGGCAGCTGGGTGACAACCTCACAGGGGAGCGTGCGGCTGGGCAGAGGGCAGGCCTGGCCAGCGAAACAGCGACGGGCGTCGGCTGGACGTAGTGTCACATCCATCAGCTGGCTCATGCTCTGTAACTCTCCTCTCCTTCGCTTGCATTGCCAAGACAAGACCAAGGCCTATTTCACTCCAGCGTGTGTGACTGACATTTTGGAAAGATTTTACGTCTATTTCCTTTGCTTCAAAAACAAAACAAAACAAAACAAACTCATTGCCATCAACCTCGACTCACGGTGACCCCATGTGTGTCAAGTAGAACTGTGCTCCATAGGGCTTTCAGTGGCTGATTTTTTCAGAAGGAGATCTTCAGGCCTTTCTTCCATGGCACCACTGGGTGGGTTCGAACCGCCAACCTTTAGGTTGGCAGCTGAGCACAAACCATCTGCGCCACCCAGGGCCCTTCCTAAATCATCAAACACTAAACTCTACTTATCACAGTTCCAGATGGGAGAACACAACTCAACACCAAATCCTGGGCAGGAACAGGGACGGGAGATGGTACCTGCTGGAAAGTGAACACGGATTGCAGATCAGCGGAAGCAATCAGAGAAGGCCAGTCCTCTGCCGAACAGTGTTAGGGAGCCGGAAGCATCGCATCCGTGCAGACAAGCGGCTCATGCATTTCCCACAGACACTGTAAACTTCCCGCTGGTGCAGGGCCACCTGTAGTCTGCGTCCTGCCTTCTGCCTTCCTCATGGGGTATCCGCAGTGCTGACCTAACGCAGGGGACCCTGCAGGCTGCCACAGTGGCCACATGTGCTGGCTTCAGAGCTGCAGAATGTCCTTATTTCCACTGAGTGTACTCTGAGTTCACAACTGGGGGGCTTCTCCCCAAGGGCATCCCAGAGACGACATCTCCCTGGCAGTGGTGCATGATGGGGGGCCTCATCCCCTCGAGCCTGTGGGGCAGGCACTGAGCAGGGGCCGGAATGTACTTTTTTTTCTGCTTCAAGACAAGCGGCCTGAGGCTGTGGTGTCTCTTAGTGACCAGCCTGCAGGCGAACAGGGACAGAGGGTGACACACCCCACCAGCGCTTCCTGTGCAGCCGACTGTGCCCAGGCTCAGCCCTCAGACCTGGACGGCTTCCGGACCTTTCCCCAGATCGGCTTCCACCCCTGGAATCCCTGTCTGTCTAGCAACCCCTCACTTTGAACTTGGGCCCGCACGAAGTACTGACCGGCTCTCAGATAGGGCCCGTGCCTGACTAACGGGGATTTCTTCTTTGTTGATGCTTCAGTTCTCAGGAGACTATTAAATCTCAGCGTCAGGGCCAGAAAGCAACTACTAGCAGAACATTCTGATTTCAATGGCTTGTCCTGTTTTCCAAATGCCAAACAAACTTCCAGTTATGTGCAAAGCCAAATTTCCAACGTTTGGGAGAGAGGCAAAGTGAGAGGGGAGAAGCTTAAGGAGACACAGTTTCTCTTCTCAATTGTCCCCAGAAATAAAGACTCGTTGACAGTCACCTCCAGTGCCATCCTGCCCCGAAGCCGCCCAGAGACAAGGAATTTTACAACCGACTATCTCGGTACAAATGGCCTCGGATTCCCCCATGAGGCAAGTGAAGGAGAAAAATCTTACACAGCTCAGGTTAGCAGAAACGAATCGCTTTATGCTTTTCTCAGATCACCATTTCCTTCCAAGAGCTGATCATAGGAAAGCCAGTTACAGGAGTCTTTACGGCATCCCGAGTCCCATGTTCTTGGTTTGGGAAAGAAACGTCTAGTAGGTTACGAGCATGGCAGGGCAGACGGTAAGGACAGACACACACTTACATGGCTGTTGAGTAAACCGCCTTTGTGTGATGTAATCCCTTCACTTTTTTGGAGGTTTTCAATCGCCATTTCAAGCTACAGAAAATGTGTGCAGAACAAAACAAAACAAAATAAAATGGAAGAAGAAGAAGAAGAAAAAAAAAAGGAAATCAGATGGTTAGCATCAGCCAAGATTTGTTTTTATTAACATCGACATCATGATTGAAGCGCCTACAAGATACTAAGGAGACTGCACACCGGCGGGGGACACAAGGCACAGTCACCGTGAACGGAAGCTGCGGTAGGAACATCACTTCACCACCTGTCCACTCTCCCCGGCGTCCGCCACACAGGAGAGCAGAATGCAGCTATCTCAGGAAACTCGCAATTTAATCGGAACGGCATGTATGTATGCGCACCTGCAGACAGTGTTAATACTGAGTCGCTCAGTAAACTCAAGTGTAAGCAAAGTCAGCAAAATAATCACCCGCTACTCCCATTAGGGGTGGACTGGGGTCTCCTAAAGACAAGTCCTGGCCCCTGCACCTGTAACGTGACCTTGTTTGGAAGTAGGGTCTTTCTCTGAAGATGTTATCAGTTAAGTAGGGTGGCTCCTAGTCCTAGCGCCTTCTGAGTGGGGTCTTACAAAAGGGGAGAACAGACATGGAGATGGAGTCACACGCAGGGGTAAGACAGCACGTGAGGATCTGTCTGCAAGCCAAAGAATGTCAAGAAACGCCCAGGGATGGAGGTCTGGGGATCATGCTTTCAGGGGATGTCTAGGTCAATTGTCATAACAAAGTTTATTAAGAAAATGTGTTGCATCCCACTTTGGTGAGTGGCATCTGGGGCCTTAAAAGCTAGCAAGTGGCCATCTAAGATGCATCAATTGGTCCCAACCCACCTGGAGCAAAGGAGAATGAAGAACACCAACGTCATAAGGAAAGTATTCGCCCAAGAGAGAAAGGGCTACGTAAACCAGAGACTGCATCAGCCTGAGACCAGAGGAACTAGATGGTGCCCGGCTACCACCAATGACTACCCTGACAGGGAACACAACAGAGAGTCCCTGTTGGAGCAGGAGAAAACTGGGGTGCAGAACTCAAATTCTAGTGAAAAGACCAGACTTAATGGTCTGACTGAGACTGGAGGAACCCCAG
This sequence comes from Dugong dugon, assembly GCA_030035585.1. Lineage (NCBI taxonomy): Eukaryota > Metazoa > Chordata > Mammalia > Sirenia > Dugongidae > Dugong > Dugong dugon. The sequence continues at coordinate 6,792,640 of CM057462.1, forward strand.
AAAGCATTGCCCCTGGACTGTCTGTCAACCCAGCACTAAAACCATTCCCGAGGCCAACTTTCAGTCAAAGATTAGATTGGACTATGGGACATAAAATGATACTTATGAACAGTGTGCTTCTTAGCTCAAGTAAATACATGAGACTAAATGGGCAGCTCCTGTCCGGAGGCGAGATGAGAAGGCAAAGAGGGTCAGGATCTGGTTGAATGGACACGGGAAATCTGGGGTGGAAAGGAGGAGTGTGCTGTCACAGCATAGGGAGAGCAATTAGGGTCACGTAACAATGTATGTATGAATTTTTGTATGAGAGACTGACTTGAATTGTAAACTTTCACTTAAAGTACTACAAAATAAAATTTAAGAAAGAAAGAAAGAAACACCCAGGGCTACAGGAGCTGAGTGTCAAGGAACGGTCTTATCCCAGAGCTGACAGAGAGCATGGCCCTACTGCTGTCCTCAGTTCAGACTTCTAGACTTCAGACAATAAATTTCTGTTCTTTAAAGCCACCCATTTTGTGGTATTTCGTTACGGCAGCCCTAGGAAACTAAGCTATACCCCCTAAAAAAACCAAAACCAAACCTGTTGCCGTCAATTCCGACTCACAGTGACCCCACAGGACAGATGAGAACTGTCCCACAGGGTTTCCAAGGAGCGGCTGGTGGATTCAAACTACTGACCTTCTGGTTAGCAGCCGAACTCTTAACTATTGCACCAGGAGGGCTACAAGATACATCCCAGACCTGGTTATCTGTTGCTAGGGAGAATCGGATGGCCGGCACCAAGTACAGTCTAAACCAAACCCGTTGCTGTCGAGTCAATACCGACTCACAGTAACCCCACGTGTGTCGAAGCAGAACTGTGATCCAGAGGGTTTTTGGAAGTAGATCGCGGGCCCCCGTGGGGATCCGAACCACCAACCTGGCAATTAGTGGCTGAGTGCTCAACCATTTACACCACTAGGGACTCCTCCAAGCGCAGCCGGCCAACACTTGCTTCCTGGGCAGCCTATCGTGTCGGCAAATCCCTGGCCTACACATTTCATCCTTGCCAGCCCCCACAATCACGTGAGTAGTGCTTTAAATCTCTCTCTCTACACCACATCTGTACATCTCAGATGTGACCTAGACTTGTCCATTAAGAATGGAAACTTCCAATCTGCTGCATCTCCACCATGACAGGTAAAGAACTGCCAGGGAAGGAAACGAACACCGAGTACACACTTTCTTTCCAGAAACATCAAAGGAAGGCAATGACTTCAATGCTGCTTCTGTGAAAAGCAGGTCGAATGTGTATTTCAGAGGGGGCAGCTGAGCTGGTTCCCTGGAGCTGAGGTCAAGAGTGAGAGGATTACCGCTACTCCCGTTACCTCTTGTACCACCATTGTTTTACCTTTTCTCATTAGCTAAACCTACTGGAAGTTAAAGGGGATGTGAGTGTCACCTTTAAGAAAGATCAACTAGAAGGCTGGTGTGAGGGACTGAATTGTGTCCTCCCAAAATATGTGCTGGAGTCCTAACCCCTGTGCCTGTGGATGTAATGTAATCACTTTCAACATGCAATTAATGTAATGACTTTCCATAATGCAATGTAATGTAATGTAATCAATCAGTTGAGACCACACCAGTGTAGTTGTTGTTGTTAGTTGCTGTCAAGTCAATTCCGGCTCATGGCGACCCATGTATGCAGTGTATAACTGCTCCATAAGGTTTTCAAGACTGTAACCTTTAGGAAGCAGATCTCCAGGCCTATCTTCTGAGATGTCTTGGAAGAAGTACAACCAGAATGCTCTTTAGAAGGAAGGATGGTGAGATTACATCTTACACACTTTGGACATGTTATCAGGAGGGACCAGTCCCTGGAGAAGGACATCATGCTTGGTAAAGTAGAGGGTCAGTGAAAAAGAGGAAGACCCTCAATGAGACGGATCGACACAGTGGCTACAACAATGGGCTCAAGCATAACAACTATTGCGAGGATGGCGCAGGATTGGGCAGCATTTTGTTCTGTGGTGCATAGGGTCACTATGAGTTGGAACCGACTTGATGGCACCTAACAACAACAACATCTCCTGAGGTGCGCTCGGTGGGTTGGAATTGTCAACTTTTTGGCTAGGTAGTTGAGAGCTTAACAATTTGCGCCACCCAATGTAGGGTGGATCCTAAACCTAATCACTTCTGAGTTTTATATAAAGAGAAGCATAGACATAGAGATACACACAGGGGGAAGACAGACGCTATCTGATGACGAGGGATGCAGGTGAATTTACAAGCCCAGAAACGCCAAGGGTCGCCGCAGCTACTAGAAGCTAAAATAGATAAGGAAGGACCTCCCCCTAGGCCACAACCTGATTTGGACTCCTAGCCTCCAGAACTGAGAGGAAATAAATCTGTGTTCTTTAAGGCAATCCACCTGGGGTGTTTGTAGTTCAGCAGCACTAGGTAACTAACGAAGGAGCCCCGGTGGCGCAGTGGTTAAAGTGATCGACTGCTAACTGAATAGTCGGTGGTCGAAACCACCACGGCTCTGCAGGAGAAAGATGTGACAGTCTGCTTCCGTAGAGATTTACAGCCTTGGAAACCCCGTGGGTTTGCTGTGAGTCGGAATCGACTCGACGGCAGTGGGTGGGTGGAGGTGACCAAGACCGTGAGGGCTGGCCTGAGAAACACCGAGGGAACCTGGGAAATGCGCCTCACTGCCCCTTCATGCGCCTGGGAGGGTTGGGGGGCAGGGACCTTCCTGACCCATCAGCCCAGGGCACAGGCCAGGGGGCAGAGGGCAGTCACCACCTCTACACTAAAGAGAAGAAACACACACATCCCTTCCCTGCCCCTTTTGGGCCTTTGATCTGAAGCTTGGCAATCAGGCAAGCGCCCACAGCTATATTTCTCTGCCACCATGGAGTCCCGGCACGTCACAATTGGTTGTTAAGTTCTCGACTATTAGCCAAAAGGTTGGCGGTTTGAACCCACCCAGAGGTGCCTTGGAACATAGGCCTGGCACCCTGCTTCTGAAACATCACAGCCTTGAAAACCCTGTGGTTCTAAGTTTTAGTTCTTTTTCTCCCTTTTTCATTATCCAGCTTTCACATGCATATATGAAATGAAATGAAAAGGCAGTCAGAAGAAGAACTGATGCATTCAAACTGTGGTGTTGGCAAAGAATATTGAATATACTCTGGACTGCAAGGGAATGAACAAATCAGTCTTAGAAGAAATACAATCAGAATGCTCCTTAGAAGCGAGGATAGCAGACTTCGGCTCGCTTACTTTGGACACGCCACTAGGGAAAGACCAATTGCTAGACAAGGACATCGTGTTTGGTAAAGTAGAGGGTCAGTGAAAACGAGGGAAACCCTCAGTGAGGTGGATTGACACAGAAGCTGCAACAACGGGCTCACACGCACCAATGGTCATGAAGATGGCACAGGACCAGGCAGCGTTTCATTGTTGGACATCAGGTCGCCATGAGTCAGAGTCGACGCAATGGCAACTAACAACATCAACATAAAGCTACAGTAATTAAGACGGTGTGGTACTGGCAAAAGGATACACACACAGATCAAAGAACAGAATAGAAGTCCTGAAATAGACCCATACGCATGGCCAACTGATTTTTGACCAAAGCGCAAAAGCAATCCAGCGGAGAAAGGATAGTCTTTCTAACAAATGATGCTGGAGCAACTGGTTGTTTCAAGTGCAAAAAAATAAACCTTGACCTAAACCTCACACCTTATGCAAAAATTAACTCAAGATAAAATATAGCTAAATGTAAAATATAAAAATCAAAAACATTTAAAAGAAAAAATAGGGTAAAATCTTCATAACCTGTGGAAAGGCAAAGAGTTCTTAATGTGACACCAGAAAGCATGATTCAAAGAAGAAATTTGATAAATTGGACTCAATCAAAATAAAACTTTTTTTCTTTGCAAAAGACACTCTTAAGAGAATCAAAAGACACACTAAAAACACTTGGAGGAAATGTTTGCAAATCACACATCTGACAGAGGACTTGTATCCAGAATATATAAAGAATTGTCAAAACTCAACAGTAAGAAACAAAAAACCCAGTTAAGAAATAGGCAAATGACTTGAACTTCACCAAAGAACATATGTGGAAGGCAAATAAGCAGACTAAAAGCTGCTTAGCATCATTAGTTATAAAGGAAAATCAAATTTAAACCATCAGGAGGAACTGCTACACACATATTAGAATGACTAAAATAAACAATACTGACAATACCAACTGTTGACGATGATGAAATGGAGCAACTGGAACTCCCCTACGCTGCTGGAGGGAATGCAAGATGGCACAACCACTAGGGATAACTTTTTGGTGATTTTTTATGATGTTAAACATACACTTAACAAATGAGCCAGCAATCCCACTTGTAGATATTTACCCAAGAAGGCAAAACATACATCCCTACAAAAACCTGTCTGTGAACGTTTACAGCAGATTGATAACTGCCCCAAACTGGAAACAACCCAAATACCCCTCAACTGGTGACTGGATCAGCAAACTGTAGTACAACGGAATACTACTCAGCAACAAAAATGAATGAACTGTTGATTCATGCAACAACTCGGATGGATCTCAGAGGCACTATACTGAGTGAAAGAAGCCAACATCAAAAGGTTACGTGCTGTATGAATCCATTTATCTGACATTCCTGAGAAGACAAAATTATCATGATGGAGAACAGATGGGTGGTTGCCAGGGTTCATGGGTGGGGGGAGATTATGCCCACAGAGAAATACCAAGAGGGGGTTTTGGGTGATGGAATTCTCGTTCTTGACTGTGGTGGCAGTCCCACAAATCTACACATATGTTAAAAGTCATAGGACTGTATGCCAAAAAGAGTTCATTTTACTCTATGTTGTTTCAAAAAATAAAAGCAAACATGGAAAATAGAGTTTTCAAAGCAGATAACTTTTTAAAGTGGGTAAGTCATTATTTTGGATAGGAGCATGCTGAGAAGAAGTGGGTATAGTTCTGAAGGAGAATTTCCTCTTGTTTAATTCAGCCCAGCTTTTTATATACAGATGGACCGATCTGAGCCTCTATGAGGTTGATAAGCACACTGATAACACAAGAGCAGCAGAAGCAGCATTGTCCACTGTCAGGGGTGTTTCACACATATTCAGAATTCACAACAGCCCATGACATATGATTTATCCTCCTCTTTTTACCAAGGGGGAAGCTGAGGTTCAAAGAGGTTGAGAGCCGTGCCGCGGGTCACGTGGCCTTTCTGAGGCTGGCAGGACTCCAGCTCAAAGCCGCCTGGACCCACAGCAGACAGCCCTCTCCTCCAGCTTCCCCTTACTCACTGACCCGGCTGCTGCTGTGAGTCTATCATGGTCTACCCCTCTGGCCCCTGGGTGGGCCCTCCTACATACCGTGGCTGGTGACGACCTGGACGTGTGGGCCAGGGAGGGCCTCGTGCTGTCTATCCCCCCATGGATGAGATAGGCGCCCGCGCTGGAGATGATGGGGCTTCCTGTGGCGTCCATGGCGATGCCCACCATGCTGTGGGAGGGGACTGCCGGCGGGGATGAGGCCGCCACAGTCACCTGGGTGCCACCCGGGGCCTCGAAGTAGGACGCGGCGCTGCTGGGGGCGTACATCTGGGGCTCGGGGTTGTAGGTATAGGCTGTGCGTCTGTCAGAAAGAGAGGTCACTGTGGGACCCTGTCCACTTTAAGCGCCTTCTCTTAGTTTTGAAGGAATCCAGTCAAACTTCCTGGGAAATCTGGAGCCTGGTGACATATGGGATCACGGTATATGAAATTCCCATGCAACAGAACGTTCCAAACTATCATCTCTGGAAGTATTCAGGCTCATACGCTGGCTAACCGAAAAACGATCCTCTAAAAATTCTAAGAGTGAATAACGGGATCACGTGTGGGAGCTCCTTTGTAGACATGGGCACTTCTGCATCTTGAATGTGGGGCTGGTTACACAAATCTGTACCTGGGATAAAACCGCAGAGAGCTAAACCAGTACCAGCGGCCATTGAGTCGACGCCAACTCATGGCGACCCCAGGTGTGTCAGAGTAGAACTGTGCTCCGTAGGGTTTCCAGTGGCTGATTTTTTCAGAAGTAGACTGCCAGGGCTTTCTTCCGAGGCACCTCTGAGCAGACTCGAACCTCCAACCTGTTGGTTGGCAGCCGAGTGCATCAACTGTTTGCACCACCAGGGGACACCCATCAAAATGATAAAGGAGAAGAATTTGTTCAAACACAGCCCCAAATAGAAAGAGGTGGAAGAGTCGTAAAAGAAGGGGAGAGGGAGAAAGAACGCGTACATGGCTCCATTCGTGTAGATGGCGTCTCCCCCCTCCACGTACTGCACCTGGGCTGGGTAGACGTGCTGCGCGGGCTGCACCTGCAACAACATCACACGTTCTGCGTCACTGACAGTCATTTCCTCGTGGCGTCTTCCCAGGTCATTTAAGCCGAAATATCTTATACTGCCCTCTATGTACGTCCAGTAAGCATGAAATTATAGTTTTCCCGCCCACAGTCAGCCCTTCTAGAAAGAAACTAGGAGAGGCAGTGTTGCTGTTGTTGTGTGTCACCAAGTTCATTCTGACTCATAGTGACCCTATAATACAGAGCAGAACTGCTCTGTAGGGTTTTCTAGGCTGTAATCTTTATGGGAGCAGATCACCAGGTCTTTCTTCCATGGAGCCGCTGGGTTTGAACTGCTGACTTTTCACTTATCAGCTGAGACAGTAAAGACTACCTGTTCCACACGAGCCCAAATGGTAACAGAACTGTGACTGAGCCAGAGTCTTGCTGTCCCTGCTGCCATCTGTTCCCTGGGGGCAGGAAACAACGACAGCTCCTGTCCTAAGTGGGTCTAGCGGTCCAGGCAGTGGTGGGAAGAGCCAGCTGACAGCTCACAAGCTCCCCGTGGCCTGCCTGCTCTGCGTGGACTCGCCACGGTCACACCCCACAGGGAGAAGGGCCTGAAGCCCCCAGGGCAGAAGCGCCAAATCCTGTTGGACAGGAAGCCCAAGTCGAGGACAGAACCAGGCCCTTGGAGGGCAAACCGCCCCTACCAGGGCTGAGGGGTCAAGCTATTTTCCTCCACGTGGCCCCCCGGTGCTTTCTTTGGGAGGCCCTGGTGCCCCTTCCCTGGCAGAGACAGGGGTCCTGGAGTTACACATGGGGGTGAAGGTCTGAGCAGAGGTGAAGGCAGTGTGGTGTCTGGAGTGGGAAGATGGAGAAAGGGGGGCAAGGGGAAGAATCCCACACCCTCCCGCCTGACCTCGTGGGAAAGTCAGTTGACTGCCCCAGCGAATGACCCCGGGGATGCTGGCCCTCATGGTGGAAGGCCAGCACTCTGTGTGCAGAAGCTCAGCATCTCACAGCAGAGAAAGTCTTTTTTGTTTTTTAAAAATAATTTGTTTTTCTGTTCTTGTTGTTGAGAGTATACACAGCAAAACACAAATTCAACACTTACTACAAGTATAATTCAGTGACGTTGATTACACTCTTAGAATTGTGCAACCACCCTTACCTTCCTTTTCCGAATTGTTCCTCCCCCATTAACATGAACTCACTGCCCCCTAAGCTTCCTATCTGACCTTTCGAGTTGCTATTATCAATTTGATCTCATATAGATAGTTCCTTAAAAGAACACAATGCTCAAGGCAGACAATTAAGCTGAACTTTTGTTTGAAGAAGACTTCAGGGGATAATTTTGGTTTAAGGTTTAAAGATTATCTCTGGGCAATAGTTTTGGGGGTTTGTCCCACCTCAGTGGCTCCAGAAAGTCTGGATTCTTTGAGTATTTGAAATTCTGTTCTCTACATTTTCCACCCTTTTGATCAGGATTCTTCTATAGAATCTTTGATCAAAATGTTCATAAGAGCAGTCAGGCACCATTCAGTTCTTCTGGTCTTATGGCAAAAGAGGCAGTTGTTCATGGAAGCAATCAGCCATACATTCCATTTCCTCCTCCAATTCCTGACTCTCCTTCTTCCTAGCTGAGAGAATCTTAATGGATTCTCAATTCAGCCTAATTTTAGAGTGAGGAAATTGAGGGCCAATGTGTTGACTATGCCCATGTCTCACCATGGCCACCCCTGAAAGCCATTACTTGGGGATGCAGGACAGGGCTGATGCCCAAATGCTAGGATACCCAGCCATGGTTTACACTTGCAAAATGCACAAGTCCCTGGAATAACAAGCATACCAGGAGAAAGTTCTAGAAATGTGGGGTGGTGTCCCCAGGGGAAGAAATCAAAGCCCAGGGGGCCAGGTGACATGCAGAGTCACCCAGCAGGTCAGAGACACCAAGAGACAGAGATCTGGAACAGGCCCAGCCACTGAGGGTTGGGAAGCTTCTGGAGTCACACATTGGTCTATGTCTCTCCTCCCTCAATGATGTCACCTGGACAGATGAGTGAGGCAGTAACATTTGGGCCCTGGCCTGAAGGCCGGGTTCCCTGCTGGGCCTGCCCGAGCCTTTGCTTTCTATAACCCCGCAAATCTTCCCAGTTCTTATTGATGCAGTCGTCAGAGAAGCGTCTCTAAACTCGCTACCAATCTAGGCAGGAGCCCCTTGAAGAGAGAGACCCATTCTCTGGTCTTGAACATCTCTATACGATGCTTTAGTTCCTTTTGGCAGAAGCCTGGAGTAATTTTAACAGCATCTTACACAGCAGGGATCCGTGAACTCTGCCCCACCATATTTATAAATAAAGTTTTATTGGCACACAGCCATGCCCACTCATTACTCATTATCCGTGGCTGCTTTCACAGTCTGATGGCAGAGCTGAGTGGTTGTGACAGAGCCCGTCGGGGCTGCAAAGCTGAAAATATTTACTTTCTGGCCTTTTATAGAAAAAGGCTTGTGGATGGCTGTTACAGATCATGTTGACTACATTTAAATTGATGATCGGTGTTATTATTTGGCAGGTTAGCGCAAGCTTTCAAGCTGTACTCTCCAGTAATTGAATTTCAGGGGAGGCGCTCATCTGAGGGTGCAGTACTCACTTGCGTGTGGGCTTGTCTCCCCAGGAAGCTCCTCGTACCACTGATCCGGAAACCCTGGCTGGCTGGCGTGCTTCTGCCCAGTGCCGCTAGGTGTTTGCCTGCTCACCAAACGCTTACAGAATTCATGAACCAATGGAAGACCATCAGCTTTCTTGGCTTAGTACAAAACTATCTGCAGTAAAAGTTTTTTAAAATTTTTTTGCATAGCTGCCAGAAGGACCTTCTGGGCAAGAAACTGAAGATATCAAACAAAAAGCAGCAGCAACGACAAAGAAGGATTTGCTAAGGGACCATTCTGGATTGCTAAATGCTAGCTGCGTTCCTATAGGGAACCCGGGTGGCACAAATGGTTAAGTGGTTGACTGCTAACTGAAAGACTAGTGGTTCAAACCCACCCAGAGTTTCCTTGGGAGAAAGACCTGTCGATCTGCTCCTGTAAAGACTGCAGCCAAGAAAACCCCATGGAAATAGTAGAAGGAAACTTAGTGAGTTTATGTGAATGGAGGAAGAACAATTCAGAAAAGGGGGGTGAGAACGATTGCACAACTTGAAGAATGTACTCAATGTCACTGAACTGCACAAGCAGAAATGGTTGGATTGGTGTGTGTTCTGCTGTGTATATTCTCAACAACCACAAAAAATAAATAAAATAAATTATTTAAAAAAAACAAAACCCTATGGAGTAGTTCTACTCTGTCACATGGGGTGGCTACGAGCTGGTATCGACTTGCTGGCGCCTAACAACAGCCGAGCTCCAAGCTCCGAGTCGGCGGAGCGGTCCTTACCTGCTGTGGCACCTGCTGCACTCTGGGAAGGGAAATCGGCTGCATCGGGGCCCCTTTGGGAGCGGAGCCCGCTGCCTGGACCAACACCCGCTGGAAGGGAAGGGACAAGAAGGACATTTACAAGTCAGAGATCGTTCAGTAAACACACAGAGGTTACAACCAGAGCCACTGCTTGCCTACTGCACTGTTGCTTTGTCAAAGGGCAGACAAACAGGCATGTGCACACTCATGGACTCACTGCACACGTGCAGAACACACATACATGTACACAAGCGTGCACACATATACTCAGCTCGTGCACTGTGTACACACAGGCTAACACACAGACTCACACAGACACGCAGACTCACACATACATGGACTCACACAGATGAATCCACACACAGACCCACACACACACACACACACACAGACCCACAGACACACACACGGAGACACACACAGACTGTCATACACACATACACATGCACTCACACACACTCACAGACACACACAACTCACAGACACACACACGGAGACACACACACTCACACATACACAAGCACGTGTGCCCCCGCCAGCCCCCAGGTAGCTTTTCCTCAGTTCTCTCGTCTGCAAGGTGGCTCCGGCACGAGGGGAAAGGTTTGTGAGGAGAAGAACCATCTGGAAGGTTGTCCACACCACCTCCCCCTGGACGAGCACTCTACAGCACCCCAGGTTTTCCAGTCCACATGGGACGTGTCCCCATTTTACACACTAGGGAAAATGGTATCCAGAGTGGCTAAGTCCCGCCTTACAGCCTCAGAATACGGACTTCAAGCATCCGGACTTGATCCAGGTTTTCTGCCTCCACGTCTCTTGTTCTTTGGTCCCACCCCCCTCTCTGCTCTCACAAGTCAGTCCTCACAGGGCAGCCTGGTTAGTTTTCTTGGGGAACTGACTGCCTGCAAAAGCTATGAAAATGTGAAGGATTGAAATATACCCCAAAGTCAAGAGAGGAGCAGAAGGGCTGTTTGTTTACTGAAAGCTGGGGCTGTGGAAGGCATCAACTGTGATCCTGTGATTTTCCGATGTGGTCCCTAAACGTCCCTGGTAGTGGTGATCTAAGGAGCTCTGGTGGCACCTTGGGTAAGTGCTTGCCTGTTGACCGAAAGGTCAACAGTTCCAGCCCACCCAGCGGCTCTGCAGGAGAAAAGACCTGGTGATCGGCTCCTGTAAAGATTACAGCCTAGGAAACCCCGCGGGGCAGCTCTGCTCTGTCACATGGGGTCACTATGAGTCGGAATCAACTCGACAGCACCCAAAAACAGTGGTGACTTTGCAATGCTTCATTTTCTTAGCAACTCTTGAGTTCTCAAACCCCAACTCCAACCACACCTCTACACTGCCCTCTAGCGTTAAAGGAATGTAATTAATTAAAACACGAGTATTAACGACACCAGCAAACGGGCATCTACAGGCCAGCTGAGGGGGGCACTGGGCACTAAGAGACTCCAACAGGGGTCCAGCCTGGCGATAGAAAGAACGCAGATGGTACAAAAACAAATAGGACGATGGATCAACAACGTGGGACCCATCCATACAATGGAATATTACTCAGCCGTAAAAAGGAATGAAGTGATACATGCTACCACGTGGATGAACCTTGAAAATGTTATGCTGAGTGACAGATCCCGGACAAAAAGGGGCAGATAGTGTATGACCTCACTTATATGAAATACTAGACTAGGCACATGCATGGAGACAGAAAGCAGATTAGCGGTTCCAGGGGCTGGAGGGAAAGGAGGGTGGGGAGCCATTACTTAATGGCACGGGCTTTTCCTTTTGGGGTGATGAGAATGTTCTGGAACTAGACAGTGGTGACGGTCACATGACTTTGTGAATGTACTGAATGTTACTGAAGTGTACACTTTAAAACGGTGAACTTTACGTTATATGAATGTTACCTCAATGAAAACTGAATAAAGAGATCAATAAATACATAGAGATAAACGGGAATATTAAGGATTCACATTTGTAACGGGACTTTATGAGGTATCTTTATACGTTTGTATTTGTGTCTAATACTGTAGCCACTAGGTGTGTAGCCACATGGCTGTTTCAATTTAATTAGATCCAAGTAAATTCTAAAATCCAGTCCCTCACGCCACAGGCCACATTTCAAGCGCCCCAGGGCCCTGGACAGCGGGGGCTCCCGTGTGGGCCAGTGCAGACACAGACCATTTCCACCGCTGCCGTGCAATGTTCTGCGGACTGTGTGGGGCTGGGCAAGGGCCACTATGAGCGAGCCCACCGCTTTCTGGGAAGGACCTGGCCCGCCAGACTGAGCACTCCCAGTGCAGACAGTTCCGCGGGTCTGCGGGCGAGAGGGCTGGAGCTGGTGGGGAAGGCTGTCTCCCTGGGATCTGGGTGAGGACTGGCAGGAAGGGGGCTCAGCGTGGGGAGCAGATGGTGCGTGCCTGGGGTAGGAGGAGGAGGAGGGAGAGGAAGGGCGGCAGGAGGCTTCCAGGGAGGGTGGGAGCTGGGAGCACCTGCAGCGGGGATGGAAGCCTGGTAGGGCCCCTTCCAGGGGCTGCCAGGTGGGACCTTGGGTGGACGCAATGGTCTTGGCAGAGACACTGGGACCAGTCCTGCAATGACTGCTGGAGAGGGACACGGAGCCCACCCAGGCCGAGTAGGTGCCCGAGAGAGGGGCTTGGGAGAAGGACCGAGGGAGCAGCAGGCAGGAGGGCTGGCTCGGACAAGTTCAGCGAGGCCAGGACTTGCTGGCGGGAGGACCGAGTCTGATCATTCACTCTTGGCACCCTCAGAAGGACGTCCAAGACGGCCCCCACCACCCTCGCTGCCATATTTGAAAGAAATGAAAGCTAAAGTTGTACAACTGCACATTCTAAATTGAGTTAATTGTTTCTAACCCACTGCCGTCAAGTCAATTCTGACTCATGGCGACCCCATGTGTTACAGAGTAAAACTGCTCCATAATGTTTTCTTGGCTATAATCTTCACAGAAGCAGATCGCCAGGGCTTTCTTCCACAGCGCCGTGGGGTGGGTGCGAACCACCAGCCTTTAGGTTAGGTGTTGCTGTGTGCCCTTGAATTGATGCCGACTCATACTGACCCTGGAGGGTAGAATGGAACTGCATAGTGTTTCCTAGTCTGTAATGTTTCTGAGAGTAAGTCCCTGGGTCTTTTCTCCCGTGGGTTTGAACCACCGGCCTCCCTGCTAGAAGCCGAGAGCTTTCACCACTGCACGTCCAGGACTCCTTCGTTAGGTTAACAGTCGAGTGCAAAGCTTTTTGTGCCCCCCAGAACCTAAACTGTTTCTTTGCCTGCCTTTTCGCGTTTGCTAAACTATGTTGTTTTCCCTTCATGAATGTCTTTTTGCCGTGCTCCTAATTTTCAGAATGCTGCTGGCAGTGGAGCGGTTAAGAGCTCGGCTGCTAACCAAAAGGTTGGCAGTTCAAATCCACCAGCCGCTCCTTGGAAATGACGGCACTGGGTGGTTTGGGGTGTGAAATTGGATCTAGCATTAGAATGAAAATGTTCTTGAAAATTTGCAGAGAGAGAATCTTTACCTTCCGGCTCTCTCTACTTCTGGATATCTACCGTGAGTTACAGGAAAACACAAAGGAGACAGGCAGCAGAAAATAAACCTCAAAAACCAAACCAGTTGCCGTCGAGTCAATTCCAACTCCTAGTGACCCTGCAGGACAGAGAAGAACTGCCTCACAGGGTTTCCAAGCCTATAATCTTTACAGAGGCAGACTGGCACATCTTCCTCCCGCAGAGCAGCTGGTGGGTTCAAACCGCTGACTTTTGGTTTGCAGCTAAGCACTTTAACGACTGCGCCACCAGACACTTATTTTGCACCAAACACAAAAAATTCTAACTCATTTCTTGTCTTAACCTGTGTTACAGGGCAACTTCCAAGGTAAGAGAAAACGTCCATGAAAAGATAAGAACGGATGGAAAAATTTGGAAGATAGAGTGGCAATGTTTGCACATGATGAACGTAACTAATGTCACTGAACTGTTTATGTAACAAATACCAGAATGGCACGTGTTTTGTTCTATATATTTTTATCTCTGTCTCTCTCACACAGACACAGAGACACGCACACACACAAAATCAGCATAAACTAAGCTGGATTCAGCAGAGCAGCCTCTTTTCCAGTGCAGATCATGTTTTCCTGGGTGGGACTCAGATTTAACAAATAATGAGAAAGCAAAATAACAAAGGCGCGGCTACTTCCATAGCAGCTGTCTTGGGAGCGATAAGTCAATTCAGACAAACATACTGATTCCAGTGTGTTTTAACACCAGAATGAGTGAGTCGGCAGTGTGGGTGGACTGGATTTCCCCTGGAAGCACCTGGGCGGCAGAGCTGGGCTGTTCTGTTACCTGCGGCGAGGCGGGCACGGGCTGGGCCCCGGGTGCTGGGGCTGCCGCCGACGGACGCAAAGCCACAGAAGCTGGCGACTCGGATCCACTCTCTGAATTCTGCATGCTCAGCTCTAAAGAAAGGCGGAGAGAGATTGAGTGGGTGGGGTGGAAATCACGAAGCCCCAGAGGAAAATTCAGATAAGTACAAAGATAGGCAAGTGCTAAACCAGTTGCTGCCAAGTCGATTCTGACTCACGGCGACCCCGTGCGTGTCGGAGTAGAACTCTGCTCCACAGGGTTTTCGATGGCTGGTGTTCAGGAAGTAGATCACCAGGCCTTCCTTCTGACGCACCTCTGGGTGGATCTGAACCTCCAATCTTTCGGTTAGCTAATGAACGCTTAACCATTTGTTCCACCCAGGCAAGTACAAGTTACCAACATTCTTCAAAGTTTACGTGCAAAAACACTGGTGATACAGGGGAAGGCAGATGGGGTGAAAAAGCTGCACAATTAGTCTATAGAAAAAGGGGGGTCAGAGAATGGGTTTCCAAATATAAAACAACAACAACAACAAAAGGCTCTGGCAATGACCATGATCACACACACACAGTCCTTCCTCAACAGAAGGCCGGGGACACCAGCTTCCCCCTTTTCCGGTCTGACCAGGTTAAACCCTTCTGAAGGGCCTGCCGCTGGATCGTTTACTTGTTTATCCAGCAAACTGAAAACTCCTGATGAATGCCTGCAATTAGGGGAGCTGTGTGACCGCAAATTACAAATGAATTCTCCCAGGGCAGGGTTTTCCCCCTCGGCATTGATGACATTTGGGGCTGGATCCTTCTCTGGGGTGGGGCCGTCCTGTGCACTGCAGGGTGCTGAGCAGCATCCCTGCTTTCCACCCACTTGACGCCTGTAGCATCCCTGACCGCTAGTTGTGACGATCAAAAATATCTTCAGATACTGTCAAATGTCTCCTGGGGGGCAGACCTGCCCCCGGTTGAAAACCAATGCCCTTGGGGGAGAAAGATCTTCCGTGGGGACACTACACTACACTACACATCTCATCCCTGGCTCCAGAGGAGTCCTCAGAAATTTTAGCAGGTAATAAGAACGGTGTCTCTTCACATTACTCATTGCCTATAAGAAAGGAGCAAAATATATTTCTTTTCTGTCAGATACATAAATCCTTCAAGCAGGTAGTTAAAAAAAATTCTAGACAAAAAGACTCAGTATCAACACAAAGTGGCAGATGATACAAGTTCATTCCATGAAAATAGTAAAGATCAACCCAAGGCTTTGAACCAGTTTGTTCTGGTTCAAACCCCTGCTGAGAATTTGCATTTCTACTCCAGCTATACCGAATCAGCGTCTGCATTTTAACAAGATCCTCAGGTGATTCTTATGTATAATCAAATTTGAGAACCACTGCACTACTAGTGGAGACCTGGTGGTGCAGTGGTTGAACACTCAGCTGCTAACCGAAAGGTCGGCAGTTCGAACACACTAGCCACTCTGTGGGAGAAAGATGTGGCAGTCTGCTTCTGTAGATTTACAGCCTTGGAAACCCTATGGAGCAGTTCTACTCCGTCCTATAGGGTCACTATGCATCAGCGGGTTTGGTTTGGTTTGGTTTGGTTGGCCTCTACTAGTGGTTCTCAGAATTGGTCCCTAACCAGCAGCATTAGCATCTCCTGGGAACTTGTTAGAAATGCAAATTCTCAGCAGGGGTTTGAACCAGAATGAAGTGGTTGGATCAAACTGTCTTCACTTTTAAATAAGCAGCTGGTGACCTGGAGCATTTGCGCAGCAGTTAAATAGATGGACTTGAGAAGGGAGGTGGCTTCTTCATGGGTAGAATCTCCCTGGCTGCTGCCTCTAGGGGCTCGGTGAGGACTGAACTGTTCAGCACACATCACACATGTGGTTAGCACAGTGCCCAGCACAGAGTTGGAACTCAATAGACACTTGCTAGACCTTTTATATGCTCATCTATTGCTCCAAAGTTCCCACCAAAAATAAATGAAAGGGGAGAAAAAGTCTTTTTGTTTAATGTAAACAAAACCTGATAACAGATTAAAATAATTTGCCCAAGGAAAGCAGAAAGAGGTGCGTGTGTGTTTGAATCCGAGTGTGTTGCTTTAATCCCATCTTTATCGAAGGCAGATATTCCCTGAGCCCCCTATCCTTCTCCTCCTCAATGCCTTTGGTACCCCCGAGGTCCACCAGCACACGCTTGTCCCATATGAGCATGACTCAGTTCTTGTCAACCACTAGATGTCCCCAGAGCCACGCGGAGGTGGCTGAGCATTAAACGAAGCCTTAGCCTGATAGCTCCTACACTCTTTTTCTCTTCCAAAAGGAGGAGATTGTGCATTTCCAATCATGTTTCCCGGATCTCCAACTTTCGCTTCTTGACAGAACTGACCATTGGAATCACTCTGTCGGAAGTTTCTTAATCGAAGTCTGTTTCAAAGAGTTTTCTGTAAAAGTTTAAATTGGCCATTTGCACACCGTATACCACTTTGTTCCTGTCTGAAGCCGTGAAGAGGATGAGGGCAGTGATCCTAGGAGGAAATAACGTGACTAGGACGCTTTGTGAAAAGAATCCATGAATGATAAAGCTAGAAAGCTACTTGGCTGAGATCAGTTCCTTGTTTCACAGGCAGAAATAATTTTGCTCCAAAGTCGCAGTCCTATTTAAATAAGGAGGGTCCGGGGAAGTGTTGGGGATAGACAGACCATGTTCTGCTCACCGTGGCCAGATGGCACCATCCAGAATGCAAGTTATTCGACATCACACGGAGTTTTCATGTTAATATGCTCGCTAGTTCAACACACTGTTTACCATGTGCGAGCTAAGTTTATCACACTGTTTAACTTATATTGTGTAGACCAGGGCTCAGCAAACATTTCTGGTAAAGGCTCAGAGTAAAGTAAATATTTTGTTTGTGGTCCATATGGACAGAGTTCCTGGGTGGCACAAATGGTTAAGCACTGGACTACTAACTGAAAGGTTGGCGGTTCAAACACACCCAGAGGTGCCTCAGAAGTCAGGCCTGGTGATCTGCTTCTAAAAGGTCACAGCCTTGAAAACCGTATGGAGTGCAGTTTTCTCTGTACACTTCGCATCACCATGAGTTGGAATCGACTTGACGGCAATTAACAACAATGGATCCATATGGTTTCTATTAAAACTACTAGACTTTGCTGTTGGAGTGCAAAAGAAGCCACTGCTAATACATAAACTAATGATCTTGTTCCAATAAAACTTTATTTACAAAATCAAGTGGTGGGCCAGATAAGGCCCACAGGCCACAGCTGCTGACCCCGGGTCTATATAAGCTGAGTCTGTTAAAGTGACATGGTTTTGGAAGGTGGTTAGAAAAATGACACTGTCTGGCTTCAAAACCATGAGGAACACAGGCCTTTCATCCAGGATGTAGTTCTTGTGGCCCCCGTCTCACCAACATGACAGGACAGGGGAAGGCCAGAAAGGGCAACTAAAATTATTAGGAGGATGGAGCTGCCAACATTTAAAGACAAGCTAAAATGATCCCAACTCTTTGCTGTGAAATGGCAAAGGTGGTACCACTGAAGCTCATGAAGTCATGAATAAAATCCATTCATCAAATCCTAGAAGCCCCAGGGCCCGGTGTAGCCCTTATAACTTACGACAGGCATTTGAGCACAATGGACAGGTTGTTTTAGGGAGTTCATATGATGAAGAAGGAGTCCTGGGGGCACAACAATTAAGTGCCAGCCTAGGTCTGTCTAACCGAAAGGTTGATGGTTTGAACCTACCCAGTGGCTCTGCGGGAGAAAGACGTGGCGTTCTGCTTCCCTACAGATTACAGCTTAGGAAACCCTGTGGGACAGTTTTACTCTGTCACATGGGGTCATTATGAGTCGAAATTGACTTGATGGGAGCCAACAACAACATACAATGAAAAGCACATTAGGAATGAGTGTCCCGCGAGATGGTTCTGGTACAGTGATTAAGTGCCATGAAAAACTCCGGCAGCTAATACATATTTACCAAATGAATGGCTACTTTAGTTACTCCCTAGTATGATATCTGATAGTAAATTATATAAAAATTACATCTACAGCATTTCAGACAGTGTGCGTCTATGAGAGTACTTTATAAAACCGATAGTAACACATGGAATTCCTATTTCAAGAAGCAATAGGGTTGGAAAATATCGTTAAAAAAAAAAGTTGCCATCGAGTCGATTCCAACTCACAGAGACCCTGTAGGACAGAATAGAACTGCCCCATAGCGTTTACAAGGCTGTAATCTTTGCGGAAGCAGACTGCCACATCTTTCTCCAGTGAAGCGACTGGTGGGTTCGAATTGCTAGTCTTTAAGTTAGCAGTCAAGTGCTTAACCACTGCACCACCAGGGTTCCTTGTGGAAAACACAAGAGGATGGAAAAAGATGTATCACACAGCTAGAAGACAGCTGCTGTGGTTGTAACAGACAAAATAGACTTCAAGACAAGGAGTATCAGCAGAGATAAAGAGGGAAATTTAATGACAAAACGATCAATTTATCAGGAAGACATAATCATTATAGACAACGTGTGTGCACCTAATAATACAGCTTTAAAAGACACACATCAAACACTAACAGAATTAAAGGGGAAAATAGACGAACCATCATAACTGGTGCTTTAAAACCCTTCTCAGTAATTTTGATAGAAGAACTAAACAAAAATATCAATAAGGATATAGAACTGAATGACCCTATCAACCACACTGATGCGATATTTATAGAACACTACAACCAAAATTTGCACATTCTTTCCAAATGCACATGGGATATTCACTAACATGAGCCATACTCTGGGGCCATAAAACAAGTCTCAATGTATTTCAAAAGACTGAACTTTTACAGAGCATGTATATACTCTGATCACAGTGAAATAAAATTGAGGATCAATAAGATATCTAGAAAAAAACCCAAAATATTTAGAAATTTAAAAACACACTTCTAAAATAACCCATAGGTCAAAGAATAAACCACAAAGGAAATCGGAAAATATCTTGAGCTGATAATGAAGACACCACATATCAGAGTTTCTGGGATGCAACTAAAGCAGTGCTTAGAGGGAAATGGATAGCTTTACAGCCTTACAAAGAAAGGCATAAAAACGAATTGTCTAAGTTTTCTACCTTAAGAAGCTATAAAAAGACAAGCAAATTAAACTTGAATTCAGTAGAAGGAGGGAAATAATAAGAACAAAATGAACGAAATAGAGAAAATGCCAAAAGCTGATTCTTTGAAAAGACTGACAACTCCCTAGAAAGACTGATAAGAAAGAAACAGAAAAAACACAAATTGCCAATATCACAAATGAAACGAGATACATCACTACAGACCCCACAGACATCAAAAAGGATAATAAGGAACTATTATGAATGATTTAAGCCAATAAATTTGGCAACTTAGATCAAAGGTACACTTTTTTGAAAAACATAACATACTAAAACTCACACAAGATGAAATGGAAAATGTGAATTCCCATACATCTAAGAAAGAAATTGAACATGTTATCAAAAACATCCCTACAGAGAAAACTCCAGCACGGAGTTTCCCTGGTCAATTCTATCAAACATTGAAAAAGGAATTAACATCATTATTACACAAATTCCATCAGAAAATAGAGGAGGAAGGAACTTCACTGATTTTATGAGGCCAGCAAAACACTGATACCAAAACTTGATAAAGATATTACTAGAAAAGTATTTAGATCAATACCCTTTATGAACATTCATTCAAAAATCCTCTACAAAATGTTAACAAATTTAAAAAATATTAATAAATCAAATCCAGCAATATATAACCAATATAACTCACACTTAGATTGTCAATTGATTTTTGACAAAGGTGTCACAAAGGAAAGTCTTTTCAACAAATGGTGCTGGGTCAACAGGAGATCCATATGGAAAACGAACATTGACCCCCTACCCCAAGTTACGTCATAAACCTACACATAAATGCTAAAAGTATACAACTTCTAAAAGAAAACATGATGGGGTGGCAGGCAAAGATTTCTTTGACACAATGCAGAAAGCAATAAGCATAAAAAAATGTGATAAATTAGATTTCATCAAGATTAAAAACTTCTGCTTATCAAAAGACTTTATTAAGAAAATGAATAGGCAAGCCACCTACCGGAAGAATCTACAAAACATACATCTGATGAAGGACTTTTATCCAGAATATATAAAGAGCTCTTACAACTCAATAATAAAAAGACAAACAACCTAATAATGAAAATGAGCAAAAAAAAAAAAAAACGCTTGAACAGGCATTTCACAAAGGAAGATACATAGATGCCCAAAAAAGGGCAAGAAAAGTGCTCAACATCATTAATCATGAAGGAACCAAAAAACCAAAACCAAACCTGCTGCCGTCGAGTCGATTCCAACTCATAGTGATCCTATAGGACAGAGCAGAACTGCCCCATAGAGTTTCCATGGAGCGCCTGGTGGATTTGAACTGGCGACCTTTTGGCTAGCAGCTGTGCTCTTAACCACTGCGCCATCAGGGCTCCAATGGGAATTAAAACCACAATGAGATATCTCTGAATTCTCACTGTTGTTGTTGTGTGTTGTCTACTCGATTCCAACTCATGGTGACCTCATGTCACAGAGTAGAACTACCCTATAGGGTTTCCTAGGCTGTAATTTTTACAGAAGCAGATTGACAGGTCTTTCTCCCACAGAGATGCTGGCGGGTTCGAGCCGTAGCAGCCAAATAATTAACCAGTGTGCCACCAGGCCTCTTTAAACACTTACTACCCATTGCTGTCCAGTCAACTGTGACTGAGAGTGGCCCTATAGGACAGAGTAGAACTGCCCCATAGTGTTTCCAAGGCTGTAATCATTACGGAAGTAGACTGCCACATCTATCGCCTGAGGAGTGGATGGTGGGTTTGAACTGCCAACCTTTCAGTTGCAGCCAAGCGCTTAACCACTGCGCCACCAGAACTCCTTAAACACTCACTAGAACGGCCCAAATAAAAAGCCTGGCAACACCAAATGCCGGTGAGCACGTGGTGCAACCGTAACTCACATATTACTGGTGGGAATGTAAAAGTTGGAAAAAGTTTGGCAGTTTTCTAGAAAGCTAAGCTGACCCTTTAACCCCCACAGCCCATCTGTCAGTTTGTCATACCGTGGTGGCTTATGTGTTGCTGTGATGCTGGAAGCTATGCCACTGGTATTTCAAATACCAGCAGGGTCACCCATGGTAGACAGGTTTCAGTGGATCTTCCAGACTAAGACAGACTAGGAAGAAAGGCCTGGTGATCTACTTCTGAAAATTAGCCAACAAAGACTCTGTCATGGATCGAATTGTGTCCCCCCAAAATGTCTGTCAACTTGGCTAGGTCATGATTCCCAGTATGGTATGACTGTCTACCATTTTGTCATCTGATGTGATTTCCCTATGTGTGGTAAATCCTATCATTATGATGTAATGAGATATAAAAGAGAGAATCGAGCAGAGAGACATGGGGACCTCATACCACCAAGAAAGCAGTGCTGCGAGCAAGTGCGTCCTTTGAACCTGAGGTTCCTGTCCTGAGCTGCTCCCAGACCAAGGGAAGACTGATGACAAGGACCTTTCTCCAGAGTCAACAGAGAGAGAAAGCCTTCCCCTGGAGCTGACACCCTGAATTCGGACTTGTAGGCTACTGCACTGTGAGAGAATAAACTCCTCTTTGTTCAAGCCATCCACTTGTGGTATTTCTGTTACAGCAGCACTAGATGACCAAGACAGACCCTTTCTTTGGATCACAACAGAATACTGTGCAATACAATGCTGGAAGATGAGCCCCTAGATCGAAAGGCACTCAAAACACCCAGTAGCTGCAACAGTGGACTTGAGCATACCAACGACCACGAAGATGGCGCAGGACCAGACGGCATTTTGTTAGATCATACACGGGGTCGCCATGAGTCAGAGGTGACTCAACGGTAACTGAAATACCCTTTAACCCAGAGTTCCTCTCCTAGATATCCGTTGTTGTTAGTTGCCCTCATGTCAATTCCAAGTCACGGCGACCCCACGTGTGCAGAGTAGAGCTGACCTCCACTGGGTTTTCTTGGCTGTGACCTTTCGGAAACACATTTACCAGGCTTGTCTTCCGAGGCGCCTCTGGGTGGGTTCGAACCACCAACCTTTCAGCTAGTTGAGGGCTTAACCATTTACGCCACCCAGGGACGACTCCTAGATATTTATCCAAGAGAAACAAAAACATGTCCTCAAAAAAACTTTTAGAAGCACATTCATAGCAGCTTTATTCACAACAGCCAAAAAGTGTTAACTAACCCAAATGTTCAGCATCAGAAAAACGGGTAAGAAACTGTGGTATATTCCTACAATGGAATGTTGTTGTTGTTAGGTGCCAGCGAGTCCATTCTGACTCCTAGCGACCCCATGTGACAGAGCAGAACTGTCCCATAGAATTTTCTAGGCTGTAATCTTTACAGAAGCAGATTGCCAGGTCTTTCTCTGGTGGGACTGTTGGATGAGTTCGAACTGCCAACCCTTTGGTTAGCAGCCGAGCGCTTAACTGTTGTGCCAAGTACTATTCATTAGTGGGTAAGAATGACCACTGCCACACTCAGCAACATGGATGAATCGCAGAATCAGTAAGCTGAGCGAAAGAAGATGGATCCAGGAGAGTTCGTAATGTAGAACAAACAAAACTCATTTCAGGCCTAAAAAAATAAACCAGAACTGGGGGGAGGGGTGGGGATTGACCAGGAAGGCACTCGAGGAACTTTCTAGGGAGACAGGATTATTCTCTAGGATGACAGGATGCAGGTTCATGGTGTATCCATTCATCAAAATGGCACAGGTAAGAGGTGCAAATTCATTGTACGCAAATTACACCTCCCCAAACTGTAAAAATCCAGTAATGGAGTGGGGGCTGGGGAGCGGGCGGGTATAGACAGCACAAGAATGGCAAAATGTAGGTAATTGTTGAGGCTGGCTGATGGGTACCCGGGGGTTGATTAGACTGTCGTGTTTACTTCGTATATGTTTGAAATTTCCACGGTAAAAAATTAACCTGTAACCAGTTGCTGTCGACTCTGACTCACGGCGACCCCACGTGTGTCAGAGTAGAGCCTGAGTTTTCGGAAGCAGATCGCCAGGCCTTTCTTTTGAGGCTCCTCTCGGTGGACTCAAACCGCCAACCTTTCAGTTAGCAGCCAAACACGTTAACTGTTTGCACCACCCAGGGGCTTCAATAAAAAGTTAAACAAAAATACACAACTACCTAGCAATTAGTGTTCAGTCGAAAGGAATAAGTAGGAGTGTATTTTACCGCTGCTCTTCAGGACACACATGAGCTCGCCACGCCAGCAGCACTTAGAGACTGGCAGTTCACCACAGCCCTTCTAGAAGGCGAGGGGCTGGACCCTGAGTCCCTCGTCCACCTGGCACAACGGAGGGGCAAGCAAGAAGGGAGGTGGCAGGGCCCAGGCACCAATGAGTCACATTCAGTGTCTGCTGGGCCTCCATTTAGGAAATCCCCAAGTCACATGAGGCAGTGGTGGTTGGGTGGTAGAATTCTTGCCTTCCAAGCTGGAGACCTGGGTTTGATTCCCGGCCAATGCATCTCATGTGCAGACACCACCCGTCTGTCGGTGGAGGCTTGTGTGTTGCTAGGATGCTGAACAGGTTTCAGTGGAGCTTCTAGACTAAGATTGACTAGGAAGAAAGGCCTGGCAACCCCCCCCGCCCAAAAAAAATCAGGCAATGAAAACCCTGTGGATCACAGCGGTTCGAGCCACAACTGATCAAGGGGATGGTGCAGGACCGGGCAGCATTTCATTTTGTTGTGCATGGGGTCACCATGAGTCGGGGTGACTGTATGGCAGCCGAAAACAAAAAGAACAAAGTTCAGCACGATTGCCTCTGCGTTCTCTCTTTCCTGCTCAGTGGGGTCAGGCTCTTTGGACACCAGTCACTCTGGACACGGTCTTGTAGGTGGGAGTGAAGGTCTGTGCTTCTGCTTTGAACTTGAACTTGAGATCAGAATGGGGAATCATTCTGTCCTTGCTCCATCACGTCCATCTGTCCTCTCTCGTATTTCTCTTCCCCATGGTGGAGACCAGGGCGTTCTCCCCGGGCCCCTCCAGAGGAAGACCCAGAAGGAGACGGGCACACAGGTGCCTCTGCCGTTAGCTGCCGTCCAGCCGGCTCTGACTCATGGTGACCTTGTGCCCAACAGAACACAACATTGTCTGGTCCTGCGCCATCTTCGCGATGTTGCTATGCTTGCGTCACTGCTGCAGCCATCACGTCAGTCCATCTCACCGAGGGTTTTCCTCGGTTTTGCTGACCCTCTACTTCAGCAACCATAATGACCTTTTCCAGCAATTGGACTTTCCTGATGACGTGTCCCAAGTTAGCCAGCCGAAGCCTGGCCATCCTTGCTTCTATGCTTCTAAGAAGCATTCTGACTGGATTTCTTCTAAGACTGATTTGCTTGTTCTTTTGGTAGTTCATGGTGTACTTGATATTCTCTGCCAACACCAGTCCAAATGCATCAGGCGTTGCCTGGTTCTCGGTTGCCTTTGAGTTGGCTCCACTCACGGCAACGCCATGTACAACAGAACGAAATGTTGCCCAGTCCTGCGCCATGTTCATTATTGCTGTTATGTTTGAGTTCACCGTTTTGGCCGTTGTGTCAACCAGCATAACCAATCAAAAGGCGAGTGGCCGGGAACACGCCCTGGTGCCCAGCCTAACGCAGCCCAACCAACAGGCTGGCTGGCCCAGAGCTCCCTCGTGGCACAAAAACACGCCAAGCACGTTTCCAAGACAAGGGCTCACTCAAGAAACCAAAGGGAAACATTGAGAATCAGCGGTGCTGTCTCCCCTCCTCAGCTGGCCCCGTGTTGGGAATCCACGTGAACAAAAGGCACCGCTGACCTTTGGAAAGAGAAGCTGCCGAGGTGAACTTCCCGGGAGGAACCTCCACCTCGGTCCCCTGGGTTTATGTGAGGGGGCACAAAGCGGGCCGCGACTGCCAGTGGCCCTGGATTCCAGCCTCGAGGAATGAATGTGCCCGGACACAAAGGAAGAGACTTCTGTTGACAGGAAAATACCCCGGTCACCTAGTAACCAGCAATGACAGGAAGGGAAGTGCAGAGAACGCTGCGAGCAATTTCTGGGCCTGGTTCCTAGCCGGGTGCTGACTCACCGTGACCTTGGGCAATCGCTCTTTTATTCCTGGGCCCCTCTGCCAAATGGAGGCATCACCTGCCTCACAGAGGTCTGATCGATATTTAGAAAACGTTTTGCCATCTTTGGAGGGGACGTTTGGGAAGAGCAAACAGGGTGTTTGTGGGCACCTTCGTTCTGGTTGGCTAATAGGCTTTGGGGAGGCAGACGCTTCCTCTAGCCTGCAGACCACCAGCTCATAAACCACCCGGCTCCCGCCTGGTACCCAGAGGCTTCCAGATGGCATAAGAGTTATCTGCCCTAAGAAAGCAATTAATTTCTTCCCAATTAACAAGCAGGAACAAGCCCAGAACTCTCAGGAATGTTTCCAAAGCCAGGTTCTGCCATACCACTCGTGTTGATGTTCCTAGTGTTATCATGGGGACTAGAAAAATCAGTCCATTTTCCTTCTCTTGGGCCCCCTTCAAGTATGGGGGATGGGGGTAAGGAGCAAGGGGACGGGGGTAAGGAGCAAGCCATGTACGTTTGATTAATATTTGATACATAACGTGGTTGTTGCTGGCTGCTGTCGGTCGAGTCAGCCCCATGGAATGAAATCGTGCTCCGTGGAATGAAACGCTGCCTGGTCGTGCCCTATCCCCATGATCGGCTGCCGATTAGACCGTTGTGACCCAGAGGGTTCTGACTGGCTGATTTTTAGAAGTAGATCGCCAGGTCTTTCTTCCTAGCCTGTCTTAGTTTGGAAGCTCTGCTGAAACCTGTTCAGCATCATAGCAACACGCAAGCCTCCACTGACAGACGGGTGGTGGCTGTGCATGAGGTGCACTGGCCAGGAATAGAACCCCGGTCTCCTGCATGGAAGGCAAGAATTCTACCACTGAGCCACCACTGCCCCTTATGCCTTTTAGGCTCTGTCTCAACTGTCCACCTGCCCTGTGGCTCTGCTTGGCTCCCGGCGCTCATACCTTTAGGAACTAAACGCCCATTCTTTCTGGCCAGAAACTGGGCTCTTTTACACTCTGTGATGGCAGAAAACACATCCTTTCTCGCTGCTGGATCACTCCCACTGCACCCAGTGAGGTGGTCAGCACTCAGTAGGTGCTCAAGCAGGGTCCCTCCCCCTTGGCACTGCTGACATTGGGGCTGGATCATTCTCTGGGGTGGGGCCATCCTATGCACTGTAGGGTGTTGAGCAGCATGCCCGGCCTCCACCGACTCGATGTCAGCAGCACCCTCGTCCCCCAAGTCACGACAACCACCAATGTCCCAGACATCGCCCAGTGTCCCCGGGGGGGGGGGGTGGGGGGGTGGGCAGAATCTCCCTGAGCGAGGACCATCTCACTCAATGGATGTGCAATGTCCCAGTAGCAAGCTGGACAAACAGCGCTTGAGGAAAATGAAATTGTAGACCTGCTAAGAACAGGAAGAATAACAAGAAGCATACTACGGTGGCCTGGACACGGAATTACTACAATTTAGTTGGACCTGAAATAACAAAACAAAAACCAGCTGCTACTGAGTCGACTCCTAGTCACAGCGACCCCATGTGCGCAGAGTAGAACTGCTCCATAGGCTTTTCAATGGCTGTGAACTTTCTGAAGCAGATTGCCAGGCCTTTCTTCTGAGGTACCTCTGGGTGGTTTCAAACCGCCAACCTTTCAATTAGTAGTCGAGTATTTAACCGCTTGCGCCACCCAGGGACTCTTAGCTAAGCCAGGAGGGTGGAATCAGAAGGGGGTGAAAAACAACGACTGGGACCTTTGAAGGCTACCCGCTCTTTTGGAGAGCGTCAGACTTCAGCCAGCATTGAGGGTGACCGCTGTCCCCTCTCTGCTTGACCACGTGGGAGTGCTGTCATCCCTCTGGCACTTGCTTTTTCTCCTTTAGCAGCCATGGGCTTTCAAGGACCAGTGCGGGCTCTGAGTTTCTCTGAAATCAAGTATCTTCAGAATTCAAATTCCTTTTACTCTGGGTAAGAATTGGGCCTCTGTTCCTGTTTTCTTCTCGGTAGCCAACTTGCCCTTCTTTCTCTAGCAGTGGGTCGGACCCCAGCCCTTGAAAACTGGCTCTAGAAGGGCTCCAGACAGGACACAGGGGGAGCTGGGAGGCAGCAAGGCCCCGTCGGCCTTTTAGGTGGCAGGTTCTGTTGCTCAGTCCCTGGGGTGGGCCACTCCCAACGGGTGTCCTCGAACTGAAAGGTCACCGGCCTTACCTGGTCATCATAGACAAAACATCCAGCTGCTTCCCTCTTAAAGACAAAGGATTTGGCTATTAATTTTTTTTAAACGTCCAAACTCAGCTATATCGTCTCTGGTGCAGTGTGATTTGAACTGCCACCTCCCACGTAATGAGTTCAGGGAAAACTTGAATTAGAAACCACTGGGCCCTCACCCACATTTTGACCAGCAAATGTTCTCCTGGCATGCGACCCGACCCATTCCTTATTAGTAATAACTTAAAACACCACCGGACTTGGTTTCCAGGAAACGGAAATTCTCCCTAGATCAGGGGGTGCCAGGGCCCAGCATGTGGGAGCGAGAGGAAAGTAGGATGTGTGTGTGAGGACGCACGGAGCAGCTGATCTGTGCTTGGAGGGGGGACGTGAGAGTTACACACACACACACTCTCTCACATACACTCATACACACTCACACACACTCTTTCCCACACTCACACATATCTGTACACATGCACATACTCTTACACATTCACACACTCCTACACACGTTCTTTTCACATACTTTCACACTTGGACACACTTTCACACACTCATATATTCACACATACCACACGCACTCACATACACACACTGCCACAGTATTCTCACACACGCATATAATTACACATGCCCACTCATACACACTCACTGCACACACTCACAATTATACACGCACACACACACACTCTCTGTCTCTCACACAGCACATACACATAAACCTGATTATCAGCCTCTGTTCTCCACAGGCTTACGCAAGAAAAATGGCCAAAACCACTCATAAGATATTGTCATTTTTCTCACTCCAGCTATTTTCCTGTTAAATGGAATGTTAACGACTCTCAAAAGAGAAACAAATCAATGATTCAATAGTAAAAGAGGGGGAACCTATATCTACATACTCATACACACACTCAGATGCAAGTAAATCTCAAAATACAAGTTTTTTCTCTGTAGATACTTCTCTCATCCCGGGATTCTGTTCCGGAATCGTAACCCCCATCGTCCCACTTTCTGACACAGCGTCCTCATCTTCCAGCTCTTGGTTGCACCTCCCAACTACACGCTCACGTCCATCTCCCGACATCCTCCAGTCCCTTCCTGCTGCGCCTCTTCCTTTTCATCTGACCCCTCCTTGCCTCACTTCGTCTTCTATCAGACCCCATGTTCTGACATGTCAACTCCTCTCTCCCTACTACCAATTCTGTTAACCGAAAGCATCTCCAACTACCAATTAGGTTAACTGAAAGGTCAGCGATTCAAGTTCACCAGAGGTGCCTCGGAAGAAAGGCCTGGCAATCTACTTCAGAAAAATCAGCCATTGAAAACCCTATGGGGCACAGTTCTGACACACATGGAGCTTCCATGAGTTGGGAGTCGACTTGATGGCGCCTGGTTTTGTTTGGGGGCTTTGGCAGTACAATGGCAGAATTGAGTAGCTATGACAAAACCCAGCAGAAACTGAAATACTGACTTGTGACTTGGTCAGCCCCTTCTTTCTTCCTGAGACTATTTCAAATCTTTTACACTCTCCTTAAGACCCCATTCCATCCTTGCCTATTTCTTTCTTTCACGGGAAAGGGGGTAAGCTGCCTCTTCCCTCACTTACAATTATCCTCCTCTTTACCTCCACCTTCAAAGGAAGAAGCCCCCTTTCTTCTTGAGGATGACTGATCTTGTCACTTGTGCTCTAGGCCAGGGGTCAGCAAACTACGGCCTGTGGCCCAATCCGGGCCCAAACTCTGGTTTTGTCAATAAAGTTTTATTGGAACACAGCCATGTCCATTCATTTACATATAATTTATGGCAGCTTTCACGAAACAACAGCAGAACTGAGCAGTCACGAAAGAAGTTGTATGGCCCCAAATCTGGAAATATTTACTCTCTTACCCTGTATGACAGAGGTTGCCAACACCTGTTCTAGAACCTTCCATCTCCCCCAGGAGATTTATCACTCAGGTCGGTAATCTGCCCTCTGCACAGGCTCCATCTGTTCAGCTTCTAAACAAGTTCACATCACACTGTGTTAGAACAATGTCCCCACTACCATGGCCCCCATTTGTTTGTTAGCCCTTCGTCTTCTCTCAAGATTCTGACTCCTCTTTCTCTGAGGGTCCAGGTTCTTGGAATGGAGTCTGTGTTGTGACTTCTTCGCCTCCCACCTATGTCCTTTCCCTCTGCGTTCTCACCTCTGCCCACTGTTCTCCCTGAGGTCTTCGAGGGCCATGTTTAGGGTTCATCTGAACTTGACCTGTGTGGTTTCCGCCCTCTTCATTTCTGACATCACTGTCATCTGTTCTCATACTCCCTCTGACATCTTCTGGTCCCCCGCACACACCCATTTGTCCCACCAGTTGTAAGTATCCCCAAAACCCATCCTTTGCCCCCGTCCCACCTGCCCCGTCCCACTTGGGGCGGAGACCTTGCCCCACAACGACTTCCAAGTCCACCCTAATCGCCAAGTTCTAGACTCACACTTCCCATTGCTGTCCAGGCCTCTCTACCTGGCTGTCCCTCGGGCACCTCCACCAATGGAACTTCCTCCCTCGGGGACTGCTGCGTCTCCTGCGCTTCCTAAACTGCTTGATGTTTCAGTCATCAGCACCTACCTCTGCCTTGGGCCGACACCTCAGGGTGACTCAGCCTGCTTCCCACCTGATCCCACCTCTTCAGTCTCCCTGTTTTTTCCAGCTTGTGGCTGCTGTTTTAGTGAAATCCCCGCCTTATCACCTCATACCTGGGCCTATTGTATCTGCCTCCTAACTAGCCTCCCTGCTGCCAGCCTCAACCTTCTCTGAGCGTTTTTCTTTTACATCAGGCTGATTCCAAAGATAACAATGTCTTGTCACTCCCTTGGTGCAGAAAAGCCCTTCCATGGATTCTCACTGCTTACAGTGAGACCTGGGTTCGATTCCCGGCCGATGCACCTCATGTGCAGCCACCACCTGTCTGTCGTTGGAGACTTGCATGTTGTGATGATGCTAACCAGGTTTCAGTGGAGCTTCCAAACTAAGACAGACTAGGAGGAAGGGCGTGGCAATCTACTTCCGAAAATCAGCCAGTGAAAACCCCGTGGATCACAACAGAATGTTGCCTGGTACAGTGCTGGAGATGAGTTCCCTAGGTCGGAAGGCACTCAAAATACAGTGGCCACACCCACGCACTCCAGCAGACCGATGATGGTGAAGACGGTGCAGGACCAGGCAATGGTTCATTCTGCTGTACATGGGTCACCAAATCCCAGTTCCGCCAGGTGTCGACTATGACCACGGGCCTTGGCTTCATCATCTAAGAAAGGTTGGGAGAAGGAAGTGGATGGATGTCTTTGATGTGCCTCGCTGCCAGCCTGGATCCCAGCAGGTGTTCGCTGATAGCCACAGAGACGGGACCACAGCCACACAGACTGGGTGCTGATGGTGCCTTGACTCTGGGCAATGCTCCTTAACTCGTGTGAGTTTCCCGGTAATTCTGAGGTAGCTCTTGCTATTACTATCTCAGTTTAGAAATGACAACAACTTGCGGCTCAGAAAGGCCATGTGACTAGCCTGAGGCCACAAAGCAGGAAGTGGCAGAGCCTGGATTTGCACCAGGTCTTTCAGCTCTTGTCACCCCTTTAACAGAAGGAAGGGCTCGTTTTTAAACACTCCTGAGTCACCCAAGTTCCACACTATCTCCCTGTTCTGACCCCACAGAAACTGCTCTTTCCTCCATGCTGAAGAGAACTCAGAAGAACACAAGTCTAGTTTTCTGCTTTGGAAACTTCTATGATTTCGCTTATGTTAATGAGCTCTTAATGACTGGAATGAATTCAAGTTGAAGTTGTACTTTTTGTCCACTCTATCCTTTTGCCAATGCACCTCTGCGCAGCCACCACCCATCTGTCAGGAGGGCCTTCTGTGTTGCTAGGATGCTGAAGAGGTTTCAGTGGAACTTCCAGACTAAGACTAGGAAGAAAGGACTGGAGACCAGCTTCTGAAAATCAGCCAATGGAAACCTTGTGGATTGCAATGATCCGATTCACAACCTGTCATGGGTACGGCTCAGGATTGGGCGGCATTTCGTTCCACTGGGCATGTGGTCGCCATGAGTCAGGGGCTGACTCGACAGCAGCTAACGACTACGATAACATAGCATGGAGCCTTTCCAAATTACCCCCTACCTACTACCACCTCCCCTCCCGTCAGCCCTCTACTCTGGAATTAAAAAACCGGAGAGACCTCCTCACTCAAATTCAAGACCCTTCACTTAGTCACAGCATGGGGGTGGGCGGATGGGGGGTGGGGTGGGGTGAGGTGGGGGTGCTTCAAAATTACCTAGCCCTGCTCTCCCACCTTAGAGACAAAGAACCTTACTGTCTTAGTTCTCTAGTGCTGCTATAACAGAAAGACCACAAGGGGGTGGCTTTAACAAACAGAAATTTACTTTCGCACAGTTTAGGAGGCTAGAAGTCCAAATTCAGGGTGCTGACTCTAGGGGAAGGTTTTCTTTCTCTGTCGGCTCTGGAAGAAGGTTCTTGTCTCTTCTGAGCTTCAGCTCCTGGGCAATCTCCATGTGGCTTGGTGTCTCTCTTCCCCATCTGTGCTTCTCTCACTTGCCAGTTTAATCTCTTTTATTTCAAAAGAGATTGACTTAAAACATATCCTACACTAATCCTGTCTCATTAACATCACAAAGACAACCCATTCCCAAATGGGATCAGAACCACAGGCACAGAGGTTAGGATTTACAGCACATATTTTTGGGGGACACAGTTCAATCCATAACACTTACCCAAAGATGTTAAGCGGGGGCAAGTATTTCTATGGGAAATTTAAAAAGAAGATCAATTGAAAAGAAAGATTTTAAATGAGGCTATAATGCCTGAAGAATGACTTGCCTAAACTGGGACTGGGTACAAAGCCGCATTCCAGAATGTTCTGGAATGCAGAATAACACTTCTTTTTGAAGAATTTCTTTTTAAGCCCTCGTGGCTCAGTGGTTAAGCACTCGGCTGCTAACCAAAAGGTCAGCAGTTTGAACCCACCAGCTGTTCTGTGGGAGAAAAGACCTGGCGATCTGCTCCCTATGGGCAGTTCTACTCCGTCACATGGGGTCGCTATGAGCTGGAATCCACTCAATGGCACTAACAACAATGATCTTCTGGTCCTTGGGTGGCACAAATGGTTTGCATTTGACTATTAACCTATAGGTTGGCAGTCTGAACCCACCTAGCAGCATCACAGAAGAAAGGTCTGGCGATCTGCTTTCATAAAGATTACAGCCAAGAAAATTCTATGGAGCACAGTTTTACTCTGTAACACTTGGGGTCACCATGAGTTGAAATTAACTGCACAGAAATGAGTTTTGGTTAATGAACTTTTGACACTATCCCCCAGCAACAGGTTGCCGGAAATCAGGCATTTTAATTAATCTTTGGGGGAGTCTTCGTGTAAGTCAGAGCTTACTCATTCTGAGTCCAGCAACCCTCGCTGTAATTGGATCTTAATTACGGCATCTTGGAGGGCTGACTACTAACCGGTTTGCTTTTGTTTGTTACACAACATCAATGACGTTCCGTTCCGTTAGAAGTTTCAGCTGCAAAAGGAAGTCGGGCAGCTTTTCCAGATAACTTTTAAAGGGTCTCTAGACATTAGCCGTAATGCTGGTATAAGAATACAATGAACATTTTTCTTGGGGCCTTCAGCTGCAAAGTGAGCCGCCCTTTAATTACAAAAATCCATACAACGAAAGCAAGGCTAACCCGGGAGAGCTGCTGCATACAGATAGGCTGGCGGGTTCAGTTACAGGCGGCCCTTTGCGATTGTTGCTGCGTTAGTCAGACAGACGTCACTCCAGAGGAGTAAAGAAAAACGTCCCCACCAGCAACCTGTCCTGGTGAACGTTTCTCAATTTATAGCCCTGGCTGGGAGGTGGGGCAGGTGCAGGGGGCAGGGCAGAGAGGAGGGAATACAATGTGTCAAGGGCTTTGAATGAAGTTCAGTGGTACTGTTTACATAAGCGACAAAGCCTTGTAAACAATCTCTCCCTGCTCCTCGAGGTGGGGGAGGCGCCAGTGTTTTGATTAAAATTCATCATGTGGCTGCAAAGTGCCCATCACTAGGGTAAAGGTTCCCCTTCCTGTTGGTGGAAACACGCTTGCTTCCCCTAATTAAGCACCACATACACGTTCCACGGGGTGCAGTCTGGGGACCCAACTCCTTAGCGGCAGCATCGAACCATCTGAACCACAGCTTTCCATCACCAGCCAGTTCTCCGTGAAAATGTCTTTCCAAGTGAGCCAGCAGGGTTCCGTTCCTGATACTTGTGTCATTAATGAGCACAGGAACGGAGCTTGAGAGCTTTGAGGATTTATTGGTGGTATACCGTTGTAGGGTAAGCCAAGTAATGATTTTATAAACGCGAAGAATTAGAACAAAAAATAAATTCCACTTTAAGACGAAAATAAGTCTAGGACATGTTCAAATGACTAGAAGTTTGCTTTTCTCCAAAGCCCGTCTCTGTTTCCAGAGGCTGAGACGTCGACACAACAACACGCCTGCCTGGAAGTCAACCCCAAACGGATGGACCCGTGCTACCTGTCCAGGCAAAGCAAACGCCAACATAATTTAATCAGAGGGGAAACAAAAATATATGCAGATGTTCAATTAAAACCTGGAGTCCACAGGCTTGGCGCTGTCTGCCTGGCTCTCATTGTTTGCTGAGTAACAACGGTTGCCAGGGACAACGCCGTCCACTCTCGCTTCCAAGAGCCTGTTGCCAGGCAACGGACAGAATACTCCCCAAACTAAACAATGTCATCCCCGGAGCAATCCCCTCTATCTCACATTAACCAGATCTAAAAAAAAACCCTCCCAAATATGTAATCTATTATTTTCAGAAGCCCGAAGAGAAAGGCAAATAATCTCTTCTCTATAGTAACCGAGGGGAAAACAGTTTACCATATTTGTTCTCAAATAACAGAACCCAAGCAAGACCAGCTCTCTGGAGTGAGGGAGGCATGGGGGAGGGACTTCTGTAAGCCTTCCTCGTGTGGGGAGGAGAAAGGGCCTTTTCCTCGCAGAGCAAAGAATTTACTTATCATCAAACAAACAGTGTGGATGAGCTCATAACCCGCACGAGTGTCTTCCGGACGGTGATCACATAAGCTAAAACTAATCGGGGATTAAGTGATCGGAAAAAAATGTCGAAAGAGAGAAGTTGAAAATTAAAAAGGCTTTTAAAAAGCGCATGGACGTTCAAAATAGGTGCAAACGGAACCAATGACTCAGCATTAGAAATGCCTCAGCTGACTTCTGCGGAAGGAACTTCTAGTGTCTGAGATCAGTGCGCCCCCCGACCTGCCAGCTGCCATACTTGAGTGAGAATCTTCAAAGAACCAACCAGGTGACACCACATGCCCCTGGACGGAGGGAAGCAGCTCTTTTGTTCCACAGGTGGCACTCAGCCCCAGAGACGGTGCTAGCACTGGGCACTCCTGACATACAGAGAAACCAATTAGGCCGACCCACAAACCATCACGGCCGCCCCCCCTTAGCAACGGTGCCATCTAGGTATGGACTAACCCGTTGCTTCAAGTTGGCTCTGACTCATGGCGACCCCATGTGTGTCAGAGTAGAACTGTGCTTCATAGGGTTTTCAATGGCTGAGTTTTTGGAAGGAGATTGCCAGGCCTTTCTTCCGAGGCACCTCTGGGTGGACTCAAGCTGTCAACTTTTTGGTTAGCAGCTAAGCGCATTCACTGTTTGCACCCCCCAGGGCCTCCTAGGTATGGGCTCCCTGTGGCTTTTGGAACTGCTCTGGGCTGGGAGAGGGCAGTACCACTAATTTGCAGGGGGAACGGAGCGTTCTAAATGATGGTCTTATTTTTGGAGAGCGTGGCCAAGGATCTTAAAACATTTTGATGGAATGGGAAGCACGCAGCATAAATAGCTCACCATTTTAAATGATAAAAACATACAGCGCTCATAGATGTGCATGTTATTAAGGCATACCCTTTAGCTCTTAGCTGAGGCTTGTTCCTTTGGTGAGACACGGCCTTTGAGACAGATACCATCGGTGCACAGAAACTGTTTTCTTAAGATACCATTCCAAAGTCGCTTCTTGGATAAACAGGACAGACCAGGACATGCCTCCCTGAGAAGGAAAGGCTGATTCTACACTGTTAGAATTTGAATCTGGGCTCCAGGGAGGTGGGGAATTTGAAGGCAGACTCCTGGGCCGTCCACCCGTGGCTAAGTGGGAATGAAGAGGGGTGACTGCGTTGCTAGCTCGTCCTGGAGGGAAGACCACCAGGAACAAAAGCAGAAGAGGCAGGAGGGTCTCTGATTGGGCATTGCCTAGGAGACGCCACTGTATTCTGCCTGGACTCTCTCCACGCAAAGGGAAGCTCCGGTGCACAGCTCTGAGGACTCCGGGTCCCATATCCAGAGAGAGAATGAAGAAGGGAATCCTACTCGGCATTATCCATTCATTTCAATCAAAAATATTTTTTGAATGATGGTGCAAATGACTGGCACTCGACTACTAACCTATTCTTCTATTGGACATAGGGTCGCTATGAGTTGGAACCTACTCGACAGCACCTAACAACGACAACACTAACCTAAAGGCTGGTGGCTAGAACCCATGCAGCCGCTCCACAGAAGAAAGGGCTGGCGATCTGCTGCTGTAAGGATTACGGCCAAGCAAACCCTATGAGGCAGTTCTACTCTATAACACATGGGCCGCCATGAGTCAGAATTGACCTGGCTTTGGTTTTACCATGTACCAGACATTTCCCAGTAATCAAAACAGGCAAAATTCCCTCCCTCAAGGAGCTTATATTCTAGTATTTGTGTGGGCAGAATACAGACAATAAACAAAATAGGTACGAAGAACACATACAGTGGCCTGTGAGAGCCAGAACTCGCCGGGACTGCCTTGTTTTTCCAGGTCTCAGGCTTTCCACCGTTGACAGGGTACAGTCTTGCCACTTTTCTACCACTTGTGTTAGTGGAAAATATTTGCATTCTCCTTCTCTGACAGGTTTCCGCCTTACACAGGTTGTGGCTTTCGCAGGTTTTACTGTAGTATGTCAGATGGTGATAAGTGCCAAAGAGAAAAAGGAAGCAGAGATCAGGAGTGTTGGGATGGGAGTGGGCCTCACCAAGAAGGGTCACTAGCGTGAAGACATGGGGTGGGGGCGGAGCCATGAGATAGCTGGGAAGAGTGTTCCTGGTGGTGGGAACAGCCAGTGCAAAGGGCCTGAGGTGGAGCCACACCTGGCTTGAGACTGGGGCCGAGTGAACCAGGAGGCAAGGAGGGGAGAGGCCCATGCAGGTCACCGTGAGGGGTGTGGCTTGTGCTGAGAGAGAAAGGTAAGTGACAGAAGGGTCTGTGCCAGGACTGACCAGATGGAACTTGTGTTCGGACAGCTCCCTGTGGTGGTCGTGCTGAGAACGGAAGAGAAGGCAGAGCAGTGGCAAGCACGCAGGAGGCGAGGTGTCACCATGTCAGAGAAGGGTCCCTCAGAGGGCCTAGTCTCCACTCCCATTCCACGAGCACGGAGCCCCGCGTTATGATTCTATTCCCGCCAGCCCCTAACTGCAGAGTGCTGGCCGGCAACCTCAGCAGGGTGCAGGGGTGTGAAGCCACTGGGCGGGGCCTGGGCATTCCACGGGTACAGACCTCACAGCAGAGTGCAGCAGCCCTGGGCTTAGGTGGGTGGGTTTAGGCTGGGAGTGGGCCCCCAGCATCAGGGGACCATGTGACCACCCCCCACAATGGTCCCACCACAACCAGCAGACAGATGTCACTCCCCTCCCCGACACGAGCTTCTCTTTTGCCATTTTCTTTATGGTTACTACACATCTCTTTTCAAATCCACCAAAAACATCCGCTTTCCATGTTCAAGCATTACCAGACATTAGTTTTAATACACAGAATCCCCGGGTGGTGCAAATGGTTAAGCGCGTGACTATTAGCTATAAGGGTGGTGGTTTGAACCCATCCAGAGGCGACTCGGAAGAAAGGTCTGGTGATCTGCTTCTGAAAGGTCACAGCCTTGAAAACCCTATGGAGAAGTTCTACTCTGCACACGTGGGGTCGCCAGGAGTTGAAATCGACTTGACTAACAGCAACAACAACAACAGTTTTAATACACCACAGAATAGTTTGAATTGTGGTGCTGGGGAAGGATATTGAACCTACCATGGACTGCCAAAAGAATGAACAAATCAGTGTTAGAAGAAATACACCAGAATGTTCCCTAGGAGCAAGGATGGCGAGACTCTGACACACTTACTTCGGACATGTCATCAATGACTAGAAAAGAACCTCATGCTTGGTAAAGTAGAGGGTCAGCGAAAATGAGGGAGACCCTCCACAAGACGGACAGACACCACCACCACAACAATGGTCTCAAACATACCAACGAGCCTCAAGATGGTGCAGGACTGCGCAGTGTTTCGTTCCGTTATACGGAAGGTCGACATGAGTCGGAACCCCCCGAGAGCACTGAGTAAGTTTTAAGATACCTGACTATTTTTCTTCCCACGTCGGTGTACGAATACAAAACGTTAGTCAGAAAACCTTCTAGAGTCACGTGGAAAAATGAAAGCGTTATTTCTTAAGTCATGCTTGAGCTACGCAAGATTACCGAGAGATTTAATGCAAGAGAAACGTGCGAGGCCAGTAATCTGGCTGTGAGACGGTTTCCAAGGCTGAGTTCTCGTCCTCTGGGTGACAAGCGGATGGCCCGCCGGGAGGAGCCTCTGCCGTCTCAGGGAGAGAGGGAATCTTGCGTGTCTTGAGGTGGTCACCAATCTCCGGGGTACAGATCAATCTCAACTGGCCCGGGACAGGACATCGAGGCAAAGATCCCTGCAGCAACACCCGGGGATCTTTGAAGAAATGAAAACGAAGCCACGAAAAGCAAAATTAGAAATATTTACTCCGTCTGTCACCTCCCCTCTCACAAACCCTGCTGTCCAATCCAATGAGAACAAAAGGACATTCTATTTCTGTCCCCATGAAAATTTCAACCCCAAAGCAAAGCCTCAGTGTGCTCTGACAAAATGGAGAAAAATGGTCTTTTGTTAAACTCATTATTCTAATGAAACCCAAAGACGGACATCTTGGAGGTATTTTAGGTTTTTAAACTAATTAATCCTAATGAACTCTAAGAAGATCCACTGAAACCTCTTCTGCTTTAGAAAGGCTATCTAATCAAAAGCGGGAGGTGGGGGAGAAAGGTTATCGTTAAAACTTAAAAAGGCATCATAAAAACCCATTGCTGTCGAGTTGATTCTGACTCATAGTGACCCTACAAGACAGAGTAGAACTGCCCCATAGGGTTTCCAAGGCTGTAATCTTTATGGAGGCAGACTGCCACATCTTTTCTCCCGTGAAGCAGCTGGTGGGTTTGAACTGCCGACCTTTCGGTGAGCAGCCGAGCGCTTAACCACTGAACCTCCAGGGTTCCTAAAAGGCACCACAGCACAAATTAAATGAGTCTTCTAGTACATCAAGGTTCGAGATACATTTTCCTTCTTCTCAGCAAACCCTTTCTTCCAGGGAGGGGTTGGTTATGACGGCGGACAAAGGGTGAACCTGGCAGGTGACTCACACCCTCCGGAGCAGGAAGGGACAAACACCCAGTTTTGTCTTGGGTGACTCCATTCCCAGCTCTGTATTAAGTCAGCTCCCAAAGCAGTGCAAAAGATAATTTTGGAATAAAATGTTCTGAGTGTACTTGAAAGGTGGAGCAAGAAACAGAAAGACGGGTGCTATGAGGTATAACTCAAACGATCATCAGCCGGCCGTTCCGTCTTCCCTCCCGGCTCGGCTCCTCTCTCCCGTTCAACATGTCGACTTGGACAGGTCAGCCCCTCCCCCGCCCCACCCACCTTCCATACTCTTCCATTTCACCTTGTTCCCAGAAGTCTCGGCGGCTAACGTAACTACTTGGCTGTTGGGTAATCTCAACCATCATCACGTTTGAAAAGCAGTTATTTTGACTTCAGCATAAATTAAAAAAAAAAACAAAAACTTGAAATTGTTGCATTCAAATGGAATCTGAAAGCATTTGAATAAGGAAAAAAGTAAGGTTGAACCAGTAAAAGCCTTTCCTACCCACCGTCTGTTTGTCCATTTGTCGTACTGTGGCGGCTTGCGTGCTACTGTGATGCTGGAAGCTATGGCATCGGTATTTCAAATACCAGCATGGTCACCCATGGTGGACAGGTTTCAGTGGAGCTTACAGACTAAGAAGACTAGGAAGAAAGGACTGGCAATCTGCTTCTGAAAATCAGCCAATGAAAACCTTATGGATCACAACAGAATACTGTCCAATGCAGTGCTGGAAGAGGAGCCTCCTAGTCTGGAAGGCACTCAAAATACACAGTGATCACAACAATGGACTTGAGCACCAACAATCGTGTAGATGGCGCAGGACTGATAACATTTCCTTTTTTTTTTTTTTTTTACTGTAGATAAAAGTTTACAGAACAAACTAGCTTCTCATTAAAAAGTTAGTACACATATTGTTTTATGGCATTGGTTAACAACCCCATGACATGTCAACACTCTCCCTTCTCGACCTTGGGTCCCCTGTTACCAGCCTTCCTGTCCCCTCCTGTCTTCTCACCCTTGCCCCTGGGCTGGTGTGCCCCTTTAGTCTCGTTTTGTTTCATGGGCCTGTCTAATCTTTGGCTAAAAGGTGAATCTCAGGAGTGACTTCGTTACTGGGCTAAAAGCGTGTCCGGGGGCCATACTCTCGGGGTTTCTCCGGTCTCTGTCCAGTCAATAAGTCTGGTCTTTTTTTGTGAGTTAGAACTTTGTTCTATATTTTTCTCCAGCTCCGTCCGGGACCCTCTGTTGTGATCCCTGTCAGAGCAGTCGGTGGTGGTAGCCGGGCACCATCTAGCTGTACTGGACTCAGCCTGGTGGAGGCCGTGGTAGCTGTGGTCCATGAGTCCTTCGGACTAAACTTTCCCTTGTGTCTTTAGTTTTCTTCATTCTCCCTAGTGGAGTATCTCAGATGGCCACTCACAGTCTTTTAAGACCCCAGACGCTACTCACCAAAGTAGAATGTAGAATATTTTCTTTATAAACTATGTTATGCCATTTGAGCTTGATGTTCCCCAAGACCATGGTCCCCACAGCCCTCCGCCCAGGAATCTGGTCCCTCAGGGAGTTTCTGGATGTGTCCTTGGAGCCCCCATGACTTTGAGGACGGCAGCATTTTGTTCTTCGTGCACGGGGTCGCCATAAGTCGGAGCCGGCTCGATGACAACTAGAACAAACAAGGTTCATTGCTGTCACCTTCCGAATTTGCCCCATTGTCACGTAACCAAATCATCGGCTGACGTTTGCCCTTTTAAACACCCCAAACGCTAAAAGCAGTGTTGCTATTTGCGATTTCAAAAACGAGCAGTCTTGAGAAAGTCTTCAGGGAGTGTCTCGTGCTGTGTGCTATATTCATTCCAGTGCATACTTGCAGGGTTTGTCACTTCAATCGAATACTTAATGCTTGTGTCTCTCCCAGCATGACGCCAAGAGCAGCTATGTTGTTGTTGGCTGCTGTTGAGTCGGCCCCTGACTCACGGCCACCCCACACACAACAGAATGAACGCTGCCCAGTCCTGCGCCATCCCCATGATTGGCTGCAGATCAGACCACTGTGATCCATTGGGTGTTCATGGGCTGATTTTCAGAAGTCAATCACCAGGCCTTTCTTCCTAGTCTGTCTTAGTCTAGAAGCTCTGCTGAAACCTGTTCAGCATCCTAGCAACTCGCAAGCCTCCAGTGACAGACAGGTGGTGGCTGCGCAAGAGGTGCACTGGCTGGGAATTGAATTGGTCTCCAGCATGGAAGGCGAGATTCTACCACTGGACCACCACTGCCTCAAGCATTACTGTTGTAGAAATGATATTTTATCATCAGCCCCTCCTTCTCTTCTTAAAAACCCTGTCCTCAGTCTTAAAAGTTTGCAAGCAGCCATCTAATATACAACAATTGATCTCTAGCCACCTCACAGCAGAGGAAGAAGGAGCATCAGGAAACGGAGAAGGTCTAATTGCCTCCACGAACAACTGTCTCCTTTGCCATGAGACCAGAAGAACCGGATGGCGCCTGGCTACCATTACTGAATGTTTTGATCAAGGACCCACTAGATGGATCCTGATCAAAGAGAGGAAAACTGTGGAACAGAATTTCAAATTCTTATGGAAACCAGACTTACTGGGCCCCCCGGGACTGGGAGAACCCCCGATTCTATTGCCCTGACATAATCTTTAGGCCCTGAACCACAGCTGTCCCATGAAGTCGTCCTTAAACTGAACCACAGTCTAGCTCAACTAGTAAAGAACCCTCCCCTGAAGCAGCGCTCTGTTCAAGAATGATCTCTAGGAGATCACAGTGACAACAGCAACGCTGAAGCACAGAGGACGAGGTCAGGGGACAGAGAGTCGGAGTCGCTGGTGGTGGAACAACGTGGGCAGAGAGCGGGAACGGTGACACACTGTGAAGAACGTAACCAACGTCACTGAACGCACACGTAGGAAATGCGGAACGGGTGTATGTTTTTGTTATGTATATCTCTACCAAAGATAAAATTAGGGAAAAATATCATCCTCCTCATGACACCTCTGAACGTGTAAAAATTCTCCCACTGCATCCAATGTTGCCCATGGCGAAAGTCCCATAATCACCTGACACATGGTAATCGCTGCAGACCGTTTAGGGCCTTCCTTCCCAGTAAGACAGAGAGCCGTGAGTTTCTTTAATCCTCCACAAAACCAGCTGCCATTGAGTTGGTTCCAACTAATGGCAACCCATGCGTGTTAGAGTACAACTGTGTTCCATAGGGTTCTCAAAATGGCTGGGTTTTCTGAAGTAGACCACCAGGCCTTTCTTCTGAGGCACCTCTGGGTGGACTCGAACCTCCAACCTTTTGGTTAGCAGCTGAGTGTGTTCACCATTACACCACCCACGGCCTTCAGTTCTCCATAAGGAGAGGCCTTTTGCTTTCTCTTCTGTACTACAAGTTTCTGGGTTTGCATCTCTAAAGTGGTAGCAGGGCTATTCCTTTGATAGCACTAATTCAAAGAAAGGCAATGGCGCCTGTGGTCTTCCCCATGAGCTGGGCATGTGCAAGGGAGGCAAGTATAAGGCCAAGCAGCAGTGGTGGCTGGGGAGCAAAGAGGTGACAGGACTCTCTGCCTTGACCTCTCCAATCCCCACCCCAGAGCAGGGACAGCCTCTGCAGGAAATGGCCCCCTAGTGAGATAGGGAAGGAGGAGAAAAACCGGAAGTGAGTATGGCAGGAAGGCACACAGCTAATGCCTCATTTTAATATTGTTCCTTGGAGTCCCTGGGTAGCACAAACGGTTAACATGCTTGGCGACTAACTGAAAGGTTGGCAGTTCACATCCACCCAGAGGCACCTCGGAAGAAAGGCCCGGTGATCTCCTTCTGAAAAATCAGCCACTGAAAATCCTATGGAGCACAGTTCTACTCTGAAACACACAGGTCACCATGAGCTGGATGGAAATGACTCAACTAGATGGCAACTGGTTAGTCTCGCTCCTAGTCACCACAGGAGTCCTTATTGCTTGCAGAAACACTGCAGCGTTGAGGGAACCAGTGGCCACCTGTGGTGGGGCCTTCTCTGCCTGTGCTCTGAATGTCCACATGCAAACAGT
Source organism: Dugong dugon (assembly GCA_030035585.1). NCBI lineage: Eukaryota > Metazoa > Chordata > Mammalia > Sirenia > Dugongidae > Dugong > Dugong dugon. Next base: position 6,835,900 of record CM057462.1, read on the forward strand.
AGCTAGGATGGGCGGGTGCCACCACATGTGGCTTATGCTCCTAGCATCTCTCAAGACTCAGGGTATGTCCAAACCTACACGGTCAGAGGACCGAGAGCTAGCCGAAGTGGTGTCTTCTTCCCCTCTCAGAATTTATCTTATGGAAATACACACATGCAAAAGGCATAAGGAGCCCTGGGGGCACAAGGGTTAAGCACTTGGCTGCTGACCAGAAGGTTGGTAGTTCAAACCTATTCAGTGGGAGAAAGACCTGGTGATCTGTTTCTGTAAAGATTACAGCATAGAAAACCCTACGGGGCAGTTCTACTCTGTCACATGGGGTTGCTCTGAGTCGGAATTGACTCCACGGCACCTAACAACGCAGCAATATGGCTGCACAAACACTCGGACATGCATGTTCACAGCATCACTATTCACAACGGCCAAAAAAGTGTCCACAATCCAAGTGCCCATCAACCGATGAATGGACAGACAAAATGTTGCCCATCCATACAATGGAATATTATTCAGCCCTGAAAAGGAACGAAGTTCTGATACAGGCTATGTATGACATGGATAAACTTTGAAAACATTATGCTAAGGGAAGGAAGCCAGTCACAAAAGGTCACATACTGTACAATTTCATTTATATGCAGTGACCAGAACGGGCAAATCCATAAAGACAGAAAGTACATTAGTGGTTGCCTAGGGGCTGGGGGTGGGACATGGGAAGTGACCACTAACGGGTACAGGGTTCTTTTTGGGGTGATGAAAATGTTTTAAAGTTTAATAGTGGTAATGGTTGCACAACTCTGTGAATATACTAAAAATCTCTGAATTTTACACCTCAAATGGATGTACTTTATGGTATGTGGAATATGTTCTCGATGAAGCTACAAAAATAAATAAGTAAATAGGATATACGTACAAGCATGTCCCTGGCCGCATTATTTGATGTCATAAAAAACTGGAAATAACTTAAATGTCCATCAATAGGGAAATGGTTAAAGAAATTACAGTACGCTGTTGCTGTCACACTATGCTGTCATTAAAAAGAATGAGTAGGTGAGGACTTGCTTAGGGGCAGCGAGGTTATATTAACAGTGGTAGAATAATTGGAAAAGGATAGCAAGAATGGTTGCACAACCTGAAGAACGCAATCAGTGTCACTGAGCTGCACATGTAGAAATTGTTGAATCGGCGTATGTTTTGTTGTGCCTAGTCTCACCACACACACACACACACACACACACACACACACACACACACACACACACACACACACACACACACACACACACACACACACACACACACACACACAACTAGCTAATTTTTTTTTTAAAAGAACGAGGCATAGTTCGTGAACTGATATGGAAAGCTATCAAGTATGCAGTGCTTGGCACATAGCAGGCTGTCAAATATTTGTAGAATTAACGTATACGTATAAAAAAGAAAAGAAAGAAGGCAGCAGCTATATATGTTAAGAAGAATCATCTACGCCTTCGAGTTGTGGTGCTGGCGAAGAATGCTGAATAGCCCACGGACGGCCAGAAGAACAAACAAACCCGTCTTGGAAGAAGTACAGCCAGGATGCTCCTTAGAAACAAGGATGGCGAGACGTCATCTCACGTACTTTGGACACGTTGTCAGGAGGGGTCAGTCCCTGGAGAAGGACATCACGCTGGGTAGAGGGTCAGCGAAAAAGAGGAAGACCCTCAACAAGATGGACGGACACAGTGGCCGCAACAACGGGCTCAAACATAGCAACGATTGTGAGGACGGCGCAGGCCTGGGCAGGGTTCCGTTCGGTTGTACGTGGGGTCGCTCTGAGTTGGAACCGACTCGACGGCACCTAACAACAACAACAGCATATACGCTGTGAAATAGGTGAATACATTTAAAAGGTGTAGAAGGAAACAGGTTGAACTCTTACCGCTGCTTACCTCACAAGAGGTAACAGAGACAGAAAGATGAAAGAGAAACTTTCTTCTGTCCACGGGGGTCTTTATAGGAACATGTTTCTTATAATACATATCCTTTTAAAAATTGTAATAACTTTGTAAGCATTCTAAGGCACATTGGTTCTTGCAAATTAGCAAACCACATTTACAGAATGCTGTGTGGGCAGAGAACACCAATACCGTTCAATTCAGTTTGTCTACAGTATGGGTAAGGAGCCCCGGTGGCACAATGGTTAAACGCTCTGCTATTAACCAAAAGGTCGGTGATTTGAACCCACTCAGTGGATCTGAGGGAGAGAGACCTGGCAATCTGCTCCCGTAAAGATGACAGCCTAGGAAACCCTATGGGGCAGCTCTACTGTGTCACATGGGGTCGCCATGAGTCGAAATGAAGTCGACGGGCCCCAACCACAGAGTACAGATGAGAAACTTATAACTGGAGGCTTTAATAGTAATTCAACATTACACACGAAAAGAAAATTTACCAGATAAACAAACTGTGGTGCCGTCACACAATGGAATACCGCTCAGCAATAACACAGGAACGGACGGCTGATACATACGGAACAGGGGTGAATCTCAAACGCATTTGCTGAGTGAAAAATGTTGACAGCTCCACCCGGTATGCTTCCAGTTATGGGACATTCCAGAACAGGCAAAACTACAGGGACAGAGAGCAGATCGCCGGATGCCAGGGGTTCAGGCTGGGGCAGGTCTGCTTACAAAGGGGCAGTGCGAGGGGACTCCTTGGAGGGCTGGAGTCACTCTGAGTCCTGTTTGTGGTGGTGGTTACAAGACTCTGTGCACGGGTTCAAACTCGCAGAACTCTATACCCAAAATGTGACCACGACTGTATGTAAGTTTCAAATGAATGAATGAATGTACAAATGTATGAATGAATGAATGAATGGGTGGGCTGGGTGAGTGGGTGGGCGAATGGGTGAATGGGTGGATGAGTGGATGGATGGATGGATGGATGGATGGATAGATAAATAGATAGAAAAAAGTTAATTTACTGAGTACCAGTCACTGTTCTAGACTCTGAGGATGCACAGCTGAACGGATCTGATGAAAGGCCTGCTCTAGGAGGGCTCGCATCCTCATGGAGGAGAGTTAGACAACACACCAGCAACCAGATACACAGAGAGATTCCACAGTGATCGGTGCCATGACGGTGGCAGCAGAGGGACAGAGCTGGGGGTGGTGGTGGAAAGGGGCTTCCAGCCTCTCAGCAGGCCAGTTAGGGACATGTCTCTGAGGATGGCACTGAGCTGAGACCTCACAGTTACCAAGAAGGGGCCAGCCATGGAGACGCGGGGTAGAAAGCACTCTGGCATAAGGAAGAGCAGATGCAAAGGCCCTGTGGTAGGGGAGGGCAGGGGCTGGAGAGGTCCGCAGGGGCCTCAAGGGCACAGTCAGAAGTCTGGGTTTTGTCCTCATTGCTGAGGGAAGGTCTAAGAGGGTTTAATATGATCTGAATTATGTTTTCAAAAGAGTAAGACATAACTTTTTAAAGAAGCCCTAGTGGCGCAAAGATTAAGCACTTGGCTGCTAACCGAAAGGCTGGTGGTTTAAACCTACCCAGAAGCTCCATGGAAGAAAGACCTGGCAATCCACTCCTGTAAAGACTCCAAACCAAACCCATTACCATCGAGTCGATTCCGACTCATAGCAACTCTACAGGACAGAGGAGAACTGCTTCTTTATGGAAGCAGACTGCCACGTCTTTCTCCAGCAGAGGGCTGGTGGATTCGAACCGCTGACCTTCCGGTTAGCAGCCGAGTGCTTAACCAACTGTGCCACTCAGGGATTCCAAAACAGTCACTGACAGTATGTAAATGAATGTGCGTGGCTGTGTGCCAATAAAACTTTATTTATGGACCCTGAAATGTGAATTTCATATAATTTCACGGGTCATGAAATATTCTTTTGGCTTTTTTCAACATTTATAAGGGTAAAAAAAAAGTACTGCTGGCATGCAGGCCATATAAAAACTGGTGGCGGGTCAGATTTAGTCCATGGGCTGGTTTGTATTAGCCTCAAACACTTGGACTCATGTCTCTAAAAAAGAGCCTAAAATAAGTCTGGATAAATAAATGGAGAGGTATCAAATAGCCCATGTAATTACAAATAGCATTCTAGAAGTCCTGGTGTTCAGCTGGTCAAGGGCACACTGAGGGTGGGGACCAACAGCCTTGTCTTGTCTCCTTCCGAGACAAAAGTGCACACAGGCCAGAGATGGAGCAATGTCACAAGGAGGAGCAGGAGGCCAGCGCCCACATCTCCACAATCCTGGGGCTCTGCCCTCTGCACAGCTCTGCCACGTGCCGTGCACCTTCGCGAATCGGGGTCTCTGGCATTTCATGGAGGTAGCAAGAGAAATGCGTGGATGAAGAACATTATCAAAGACAACGCATTTGAATCTGTACATCTTTCAAAGAAGATGTACAAATGGCCAAAAAAAACATGAAAAGATACTCAACATTTATTAGTCACTAGGAAAAATGCAAAGGAGCCCTGGTGACATAGTGGTTAAGCGCTCGGTGCTAACCGAAAGGTTGGCTGTTTGAACCCACCCAGAGGCACCTTGGAATAAAGGCCTGGAGATCTATGTCCAAAAATGCAGCCATTGAAAACCCTATGGAGCATAGTTCTATGCTGCACACAGAGGATCGCCATGAATTGAAATGGACTCAGCAGCAACTAACAACAGCATCAACAGGGAACTCAAAAGCGTGGGAAAACACCATTGCTGTGTTAGCCTCAGTGCAGATTTAAAGAAGACAAGCACAAACTTGTGGCAACACAAACCGGCCCAGCACCCAGGCTTCCCCCAGACGCACCCACGGGAATGGGCGCAGCGCCCGGGGATGGCTGGGGGTGAGTCGTGTGGCTGTAATGTGGGCAGAGCAGGACCGACGGGGAGGGAGGTCTGGACGGAGGGGCTGGTCCACGGAGTGGTTTCCAGGGCTCACTGCTGCTCAAAAGGCTGGAGGTTCAGGCCACCCAGAGGCACCTCAGAAGAAAGGCCTGGCGGTCTACTTCCCCAAAAACCAGCTATTGAAAACCCTATGAAGCACAGTTCTACTCTGACACACATGGGGTCCCCATGAGTCAAAGTCAACTCCACAGCAACTGGCTTTTTGCCCTGGGTGGTGCAAATGGTTACTGTACTCAGCCGCTAAGCCAAAGATTGGTGGTTCGAGTCCACCCAGAGGCACCTCAGAAAAAAGGCCTGGTGATCTGCTTCTGAAAACTCAGCCACGGAAAACCCTATGGAGCACAGTTCTACTTTGACACACCTGGGGGCGCCCTGAGTCGGGGTTGACTGGATGGCAACTGGAACATGCTACAACATGGCTGACCCTTGAAACCATCATGCTAAATGAAAGCAGGCAGACACAAAAGACCACGTGTTATATGAGTCTATGAGCAGCCAGACACAAAAGACCACGTGTTATATGAGTCTATATTTATAAAGACAGAAAGGAGACTAGTGGTCGCCAGGGGCTGGGGAGCTGGGGAACAGGGAGCCACTGCTAATGGGTACCGGGCTGCTTTTTGGGGTGATGCCCATGTTCTAGGTTAGGCAGGGGTGATGGTTGCACAAGTCTAGGAATATACTAAAAACCACTGAATTAGGCACTTTCAAATGGTGCATTTTACAATATTAAATTTATGTCTCAATTAAAACATGATAAATAAAAAGGTATCGGTGTGTGTGTTTTAAAATACCTGAAAGAATCCACACCAAACTTCTAGTAGTGGTCGGAGGGCCGGGGGAGGAAGAGGCCCTTCTGTTCTCTTTATGTTTTTCTGTGAAGGAGCTCTGGTAGTGCAATGGTTAAGCCCTCAGCTGCTAACCGAAAGGTTGGCGGTTCAAACCCACCCAGTGGCTTTAAGGGAGAAAGATCTGGCGACCTGCTTCCGTAAAGATTACAGTCAAGAAAACCTTATGGAGCAGCTTTACTCTGTCATATGGGGTCACTATGAGTCAAAATCAACTTGACAGCACCTAACAACAACAAATTCTTCTGTACTATTTGAAGTTTATGTACAATAAAACGATATGACTTTCAGAGTTTAAAAGAGGAAGCAAACAGACTTGTTGGGAATATCCATAAGGATGATCCCAAAGTCCTAAAATGGTCACTATGGAATTCTGAGATTAAACTGCTCCAGTGGCTCAGAGCAGACCACCTGGGCTGCCAAGTCCAACTGTGATCACTTAAGAAAATGGAAAACATTCAAGTCCGGTGGACCTGTGTGACTCAGACCTGTGAGTAACCCTAACCCTCGCGGCCATTGAGTATCTGAGCACTGCTAAGTAGCTAATAATATTGTTGTTGCTGGGGGCCGTGGAGTCTATTCCGACTCATGGTGACCCCATGTGACAGAGCAGAACTGCCCCATAGGGTTTCCTAGGCTGCAATCTTTACAGGAGCAGATCGCCAGGTCTTTCTCTCGCCAAGCTGCTGGGTGGGTTCGAACTGCTGACCTTTTATTTAGCAGCCAAATGCTTAACCTTTGCACCACTGGGCTCCTTAGCTAATACAGTGGTTGCCTTTTAAAAAGAAAAGAGGCAGCCCAAACATTGTAGCCTGTCCTCACTTAAGACCGTGACCTGGGCTGTCCAACACACGAGCCACTGGCCACACGTGGCTGTCGGGCACTTGAAATGTGGTCGGTCAGAACCGAGATGTACTGCAAATGTTGAATACATTCGAAAAGACATTCTTACAAAAAAAGAATGTGAAATATCTCAATAATAATTCTCTCATATAGATTACATGTGAAAATGACAATATTTGGATATACTGGATGTTTTTAGGCGCTGTAATTCTGACTCACAGCGACCCTATAGGACAGAGCAGAACTGCCCCATACAGTTTTCAAGGCTGTAACCTTTACAGAAGCAGACTGCCACACCTTCCTCCGGAGGAGCGGCTGGTGAGTTCCAACCAACAACCTTTTGGTTAGCAGCCAAGCATTTAATCATTGCGCCACCAGGGCTCCTTTTGATATAGCGGACTAAATAAAATCTATTATTCAGGTAATTTCATGTATTTCTTTTTACTTTTTAAAATGTGGCTACTTGAATATTTGAAAAGCACACACGTGGCTTGCATTATTTCTATTGCACGGTAACGACTGAGAAGACTTAGACTGAAAAACTGGGGAATTCACAAATATCTTGAGATCCTACTTTACCAGAAAGGAAGCAAAGCAATTTTTATTTATCTTAATTGTGCTTAAGATGAAGGTCTACAGAGCAATTAGTTTCTCCTTCAACAGTTAATACACGTATTGTTTTGTGACATTGGTTGCCAACCCCACGACATGTCGAATCTCTCCCTTCTCGACCTCGGGCTCCCCGTTACCAGCTTGCCTGTCCCCTGCTGCCTTCTCGTCCTTGCCCCTGGGCTGGTGTGCCCATTTAGTCTCGTTTTATTTTATGAGGCTATCTAATCTTTGGCTGAAGGGTGAACCTCGGGGCAAAGTGATTTTTAGATCTAAATAATCATGCGTTGTAAGACCTCGAGTCAATCCAACAAATAATTACTCTGTGTGTCCTACAACAGTATTAGTTAGACCTGGTCTCTATCCTCAAGGGGTTTACGCTGTGTGACTGAGAACGGGACACACGTGCAAACGACTCCTTGCGTGGCAAAACGTGAAGACTGCAGAGTAGAGGAATACGGCCAGCAACCCACGGCGCAGGGGGACGGGGGAAGCGGCCCGTCCTGGGTCATTCCACAGTGGGGGATGGGGGCAATCGGGCAGAGGATGGTCTAGTTCAAGGGCAGGGCTGGGCCACAGGAGGAGGAAGGCTGTGAATGCTGGGCGGAGCCCCTGGACTCCATCCTGCAGGGCTGCTCTTGTTGCTGTTGAGTCCATTCCAACTCATGGCAACCCCGTGTGTGCAGAGTACAGCTGCTCCATAGGATTTTCAAGACTGTGACCTTTCAGAAGTGGATTGCCAGGACTTTCTTCTGAGGTACTTCTGTGTGGGTTCAAACCTCCAACTTTCAGTTAGCCAAGTGCTTAACAGTTGCACCACCAGGGTTCCCTGAAGGTTATTTGAACAGTCCTGAATTAGAGGGTCTGAGCTGGAATAGCATGAACAAACATGGAAAGGAAAGGCTCAAGTTCAGAGACATCTGGGTAGGGGGACCTCTAGGAACTACTGACTAGAATAGGGGATGGGGGCTAGCAGATGAAGGAGAAGGGGAGATGAGGAGACCCCAGCCTCCAACTTGGGCAACTGAGGGGAAGGCACCTCTGATAACCGAGGACAGGACCCTCAGGAGGAGGAGCAAGGAGCTGAGTCCTGGACGACTTAGGCTTCGGCAGAGGGCAGAGTGTCCAGCTGGCAACCCAACCAGTAAACCAGTCGCCATCGAGTCAACCCTGACTCCTGGCGACCCTGCATGTGTCAGAGCAGAACCGTGCTCCACAGGGTTTTCAATGGCTGATGTTTCAGAAGATCGCCAGGCCTTTCTTCTGAGGCTCCTCTGGGTGAACTCAAACCTCCAACCTTTTGATTAGCAGCGGAGCGTGTTCACCATTTGTACCACCCGGGGGCCCTGCAACCTGACAACTATGCATTTCTGCTTCACCTGAGGCCTTGCTCTTCATCCCGGGGCCCTGGGCCTAAGCCTCTCTGAAGCTATAAAGAAGAAGACTCTAGACTGAAACAGCATTGTAAGCGAAAAGCAAGTCAGTTGGGTTTAGTAGCAGGAAGGATCCCCTTAGGCTTGTGTGTTGCTAGGATGCTGAACAGGTTTCAGAGGAGCTTCTAGACTAAGATGGACTAGGAAGAAAGGCCTGGCGATCGACTTTCAGCCAGTGAAAACCCTGTGGATCACAATGGTCTGATCCACAACTAATCACGGGGATGGCGCAGGACTGGGCAGTGTTGCATTCTGCTGTGCGTGCTGTCGCCAGGAGCCCAACTCAACAGCAGCTAACAGCAACAACAGAAGTAACATGCGAAATGCCAGGCACACAGTAGGGAGTTGGCAGCTGATATCCTGGCAAGCCTTTATTTAAAATCCTAGCCTTAGTGATCTAATGGTCGCTACTTTTAAAGTCTTGCTACTCCCAACTGTGAGCTGCTTTTTGTCCCATCCTTTATTCTCCGCCCACTATACTGCTCTCTGCGTTTCTTGCAAAATCCTCCTTGTTTGGTTTGAAGCGTGCGAGGAACGGTTCACTCACTGACGGGCATCCGTCAGAACGTATGGGCTGCTCTGCCGTACACGAAGGGTAGCTGCCTGGGCCAATAGAAGGAGCCACAGACAGTCTCTACCCTCGGAACTCTTATTGTTAGCTGCTGCCGAGTTGGTCCCCGACTCACGGTGACCCCATGCACGGTGGGATGAAACTCTGCCCCGTCCAGCGCCATCCCCATAACTGGCTGCCAATCGGACCACTGTGATCCATAGGGTTTTCATTGGTTGATTTTCAGAAGTAGATCACCAGGCCTTTCTTCCTAGTCTGTCTTAGTCTGGAAGCACTGCTGGAACCTGTTCAGCATCCTAGCACATGCAAGCCTCCACTGACAGAGGTGCCTTGTCTGGGAATTGAACTTCAGTCTCCCGCCTGGAAGGTGAGGACACTCTTAGGGTTCAGTTAAGGAGTTTTATAGGGTCGTACAAATGATGGCTGATCAAAATTATTTTCCTGCAGCCAAATGTCCCCAGTTCTCTTAGGCAAGAATTGCAAAGGTCATCACTACAGCTTTGAAAGGTCTCAAACAGACCAGCAAAGGTGAATGGCTAGTGAAATGGTAGCATATTTTACGCAAGAGACCTGTGCCAGACGACTGAACGTAACAATTATTTCAGAGTTTCTACTGGAGAACAATAATGGAACTTTGCTATCCAGGAAGTTTACCTCGGCCTCTCTAATTGGTTTATGTTTTGACTGGCATTAAAAAGTACCTCTGTTCCTGACAATCATTGTAATGGTCTAACCAGAAATTTGGGGCTTGTGGGTGGAAACTTCAGATATGGTAGCTCTCTCCCTGGGTGCAGGGGTGACTGGCTGATATTAACGCCTCTAAAGAGAAAAGGAAAGAGCCCTGGTGGCGCACCAGTTAAGCGCTCAGCTGCTAACCAAAAGGTTGGCAGTTTGAATCCACCAGCTGCTCCACAGGAGAAAGATGTGGCAGTCTGCTTCCATAAAGATTTACAGCTTTTACGGAGACTGGAAAAACCCTGAGAGTATGGCCCCCGGACACCCTTAGAGCTCAGTACTGAAGTCACTCCTGAGGTTCACCAGTCAGTCAAAGATTGGACAGGCCCATAAAACAAAACGGACTAAATGGGGCACACCAGCCCAGCGGCAAGGACGAGAAGGCAGCAGGGGACAGGAAAGCTGGTAACGGGGAGCCCGAGGTCGAGAAGGGAAAGTGATGACATGCCGTGGGATTGGCAACCAATGTCATAAAACAATATGTGTATTAATCGTTTAATGAGAAGTTAGTTTGCTCTGTAAACCTTCATCTAAAGTACAATTTAAAAAAAATTACAGCTCTGGAAACTCTATGGGGCAGTTCTACTCTGTCCTACAGGGTCACTATGAGTCAGAACGGACTTGATGGCAACGGGCTTTTTTTAAAGAGAAAGGAGAAGTGCCCGGGTGATGCAAACCATGAACATGCTCAGCTGCTAACTGAAAGGTTGGGGGGTTTGAGTCCACCTAGAGGTGCCCTGGAAGAAAGGCCTGGTGGCCCACTTCTGAAAAATCTATGCTGACACATATGGGGTCACCACGAGCGGCAGTGGACTCAAGGGCAACTAACAATGACAAAGATGCCCTAGCGCCCGTGTGAGACTATCTCCCGGATGTACAGAGAAAGCCTAAAAGAGAAGTGGAAAGGGAAAGAATTCTGCTTTGGGAAAAATCACTCTGAGCCGGACAACAAATCTGGGGAAATACGATCTGTAAGGAAGGAAACCAAGGAGCCCTGGTGGTGCAATGGTTAAGTGCTCAGCTGCTAACTGAAACGTTGGCGGTTTGAACCCACCCCGTGGCTCCACGGGAGAAAAGACCTGGCGATCTGCCCCTGTAAAGACTGCAGCCTAGGAAATCCTATGGGGCAGTTCTGCTCTGTCACACGGGGTCGCCAGGAGTCAGAATTGACTCAATAGCAATTAGCAACAACGACAAAAAGGAAGGAAACTAAAGTTAGACATATTTACCTATAAAGGGAGTAAGTTGGATGCGATCCTGTTGACTCTGTAACTGGGCTGACTTCCCTGGCTGGCCCAGCAGTCTCGGGCTTTCCAAGCACTCACAAACCGTTTAAGCCACAGCAAAATCTCAGGTTTAATGTACTGATAACTTGCCCCACAACCTTGCTTTTTGTCATCGCCAAAGGGAGAATGCGTTCGTTGGACAAATTTTGAGTGCCACGTTTCACTGATGAATTGACAAACTTATTTTTTCTTTCCACAACATACGATTCTAATAGACGTACACAGCTCTACATTTGTTATGAATCAACTTCTTAACAGAGTGAAATCTTTGAAAAGTTCCAAAGCAAAACAAGAAGTAAGCTGAGGCATTACCATGGGCTTAGACATAGAATTCAGCCTTTAATAGTCTCCACTGTGTACACAAGAAACCCTAGTGGTGTAGTAGTTAAGAGCTACGGCTGCTAACCAAAAGGTCGGCAGTTCGAATCCAGCAGGCGCTCTACATACGCACATATGATTGGAGGAAGACTCATTAACAAGTTGCGAGATGCAGATGACACAACCCTGCTTGCTGAAAGTGAAGAGGACTTGAAGCACTTACTGATGAAGATCAAATTTGGGCTACAGCCTTCAGTATGGGTTACACCTCAACATAAAGAAAACAAACATCCTCACAACTGGACCAATAAGCAACATCATGATAAATGGAGAAAAGATTGAAGTAGGCAAGGATTTCATTTTACTTGGGTCCACAATCAACGCCCACGGAAGCAGCAGTCAAGAAATCAAACAACGTATTGCATTGGGCAAATCTGCTGCAAAAGACCTCTTTAAAGTATTAGAAAGCAAAGATGTCACTTTAAGGATTAAGGTGCACCTGACCCAAGTCATAGTGTTTTCAATTGTCTCCTATGCATTCAAAAGCTGGACAACGAATAAAAAAAACCAAAGAAGAATCGACGCCTTTGAATTGTGGTGTTGGCAAAGAATACTGAATATGCCATGGACTGCCAAAAGAACGAACAAATCTGTCCTGAAGAAGTACAACCAGAATGCTCCTTAGAAGCAAGGATGGCGAGATTACATCTCACACACTTTGGACATGTTGTCAGGAGGGATCAGTCCCTGGAGAAGGACATCACGCTTGGTAAAGTAGAGGGTCAGCGAAAAAGAGGGAGACCCTTAGTGAGATGGACTGACACAGTGGCTGCAACAATGGGCTTAAACACAACAACCATCGTGAGGATGACGCAGGACTGGGCAGTGTTTCATTCTGTTGTATGTGGGGTCACCATGACTCAGAATCAACTTGATGGCACCTAACAACAGCTGCGTACACAAGGAGCCCTAGTGGTGCAGTGGTTAAGTGCTTGGCTGCTAACCAAAACATTGGTGGTTCAAACCTACCCAGAAGCTACTCGGGAGAAAGACCTGGTGATCTGCTTCCATAAAGATTACAGTCTAGAAAGCTCTGTGGGGCAGTTCTACTCTGTCACATGAGGTCGCTATGAGTCGGAATCGACTCGACAGCAAAAAGTTTACTGTGTTCACGACTCCTCACAATGAAACCATGCTGTGGTTTAGCTGTAAGACTCTGTTCCCTTGTACGACTCCCCTCCCGCCCCAACACACACACACTTCCTGGAAGATCACTTGCAGTTGATGGCTGGGCAAAAAGGGAAGTCAATCAAAGTCAAAACCAAACCAAATGCTTTGCCATCGAGATGATCCTGACTGAGGGCGACCCTATGTATTACAGAGTAGAACTGCTCCACTAGTTTTTGTTGTCTGTAATCCTAATGGAAGCTGGTCACCAGGCCCTTCTTCCAAGATGCTGCTGGGTGGGCTCAGATTGCCAACCTTCAGATTAGCAGGTGAGCGCAAACCGTTTGCGCACCCAGGGGCCTATCAATTAACAGTGATCTTTGATTAAACTTCCTTCGGGGATTTGGTAAAGAAAAAACTATACACAGATAGTCCCCGACTTACAACGTATTCAAGTTATAAACGAACCACACTTATGACCGTCTGCCGTTTTTTTTTTTTTTTTTTTTTGGTACGTTGTATTGTTAGTAATACGTGTCACATACAGGGTAGCACTGCGTAATTTGCTCATCTTATTCTCAGACGTTCACTTGCAGATGTTCAATGATTCATAAAGATACTGATAATAAAAGGCAATAATAACGAAAACTAAAAAAAAAAGAAAGGTATTTGACTTACGTTAGAACTGAGCCATTGTAAGTCAGGGCCTACCTGTATCACAAAAGAGGACTGTTAATTTAGCCTGAATCAAAAACATGGAATTTGTAAGGCTCTCAGATCTCAGACAAGGGTTTCACTTTTTGGTTTTGGTTAAAACGAAAGGTTCCTGTTACTTGATGTGGGCCTCGACCTCTTCAAGGAAGCCCTACTGTCCAATGGCCCGCATGGTGTGGGACATGCAGTAGGTACAGCTGCCTCTGTCCCCCAGAAGCCTACGACTGAGAATAGGAAGTAAGACACACACATAACTCACTACTGTGGCCCAAGTTGCCTGTCAGCTAAATCTAAGTGCTATGGTAATCCCAGAGCGGTCGTCACTTCTGGCTGATAAGTCTTGTGGATCCACCTGCGATTCTGCCCCACAGGGGACACTTGGCAACATGTGGAGTCATTTCTGACTGCCACAACTGGGGCCACAGGTGCTACTGGCATCTGGTGGGTGGTGACCAGGGATGCTGCTCAGGACAGCCCCCACAGCTGTGAATTATTCTACACCAAGCGTCAACAGGCCTGAGGGGAAGCAACTCTCCCCTAGTCGTACACTTTTTCACTTAGCTCACCAACGAAAAGCTCAAGGTTTCATGGTGAGAGAACATTTGAGAGGGATCTTGAGAGAAGAATAAGATTTTCCTAAGTAGAAATGACACTCCAGAGAGACGGGACAGGAAAGCATCTGACTTGTTACAGTTATGGCAAGTCCATTCAGAGTAGAAGCAAAAGGCAATTAACAGGGAGACAGGGCTGGATGAAGCCGAGCTAAACAGGATGTGGTCACAACAAAGGGGTGGGGCCAGCTCCTCAGTTTAGATGACCCAAGTACTAGGACGTGCCCGTTCGTTCCTCTTACCATGGCCCAGAAGTAGCCATGGGCAAGGAAGTGGGAGAAGAAGGGGTAAGAATCATGAAATAAAGGAACCCCAGATCTCCGCAAGGAGCCACAGGGACAGGAGAAGATAAGGAAGTGATGATGGAACTCTTATCAGTGGTGAGCTCAAGGCTGGGGAAATATTCTTCCAGAACGATACCAGAGGGCTGGGCTACCTCCAGCACGCAGAAGGACACAGGACTCCCACAGCTATTAGAGCTAGAACGGGGAGAGAAGCAGGTTCACACACGGGCGGGGAAGTAGAAGCTTCCACAGCCAGAAACCTAGGTGGAGGCGCCATATTGTTGCTTTGCCACTGCTTTTAACTCCATTGTCCCGCAGTTTGCTAAATTCACTAACTGCCAACTGATGAACCTTTTCTCTTGTGTGCCAAGTCTCCCCAGCGAGCTCAGTAACCACTAAGCACACGCGTAGCTGGGAACTGTTCTTAGTTGTCCTCGGGTCGGCTCCAAGTCATGGCGACCTCATATAACAGAACAAAATGTTGCCTGATCCAGCGCCATCTTCATGATTGTCGGTAGATCTGAGCTCATTGTTGCGTCCACTGTGTCAATCCATCTCACTGTGAGTTTCTCTCATTTTCGCTGACCCTCTACTTTACCAATCAGGATGTCCTTTTGTAGCGATTGGTCTTTCCTGATGACACGTCCAAAGTAAGCGAACCGAAGTCTCGCCATCCTCGCTTCTAAGGAGTAAACTAAGCCAGTGATTAACTGAGTCTTGCAGGGATTCCAGAAATACTTTCAACTCATTCCTGGCTGTCATTTTAAGAATCTGCAGTATAACCGTGCCATAATTTACACCACTGATTTGTTCCTGCAATATACCCAGTTTATGCCATAACCTCAAGTCTGAAGGTCAGTTGCCAACAGTTGCTAATCATTTTAAATTTCTCTAGCATCTTCTTCCCTCTTAACTTCCACATGGTGATATATTAATACGTTTAAATATCTGACTAATTATAAGCTCCTCAGACATTTCATATTTTGGGCCCACAAACATTTGCTGGGTGACCGCAGACCTCAGAGAGCTCTTCATAAAAAGAAGTCCCTACTATGAAGAATTCTTTTAGAGAGTGAAGAATTCTTCGGATTGGAAGTGCATGAACTCATCACTTCTCCCCCATCTGGCTTCTCCTGCGGTCCTTAGTGCATGGAAGCATCATGTTCGGCCCTATCCCTACAGTCAGACACCTGGGAATCACCCTCCACACCTCGCGGTCCCTGCCCCCACAGCGAGTCACCAGGCCCCATGCGGTTGTTGACGTCGTTAGTTGCTGTCGCGTCAGCTCCAGCTCATGGCGCCCCACATACAGCAGAATGAAACGCTGCCTAGCCCTGCGCCATCTTCACGATCATCGGTGTGTCTGAGCCCAGTGTTGCGGCTGTTGTGTCAATTCATCCAATGGAGCGCTCCCCTCCCCTTCGTCGGCCTTCCACTTTACCAAACCTGATGGCCTTCTCCAGCGATCCGTCCCTCCTGATGACGCATCCAAGGTAAGGGAGTCGAAGTCTCAGACCATATTCTGTGGTCCATAGGGTTTTCATTGGTTGATTTTCAGAAGTCAATTGCCAGGCCTTTCTTCCTAGTCCATCTTAGTCTGGAAGCTCCGCTGAAACCTGTTCAGCATCCTAGCAACACAAAGGTGTCCACTGACAGACGGGTGGTGGCTGCGCATGAGGTGCACTGGCCGGCAATCGGGCCCACGTCTCCTGCACGGAAGGCGAGAACCCTACCACTGCACCACCACGGCCCCCCTTCCAGCAATACAGCCCCTTTTGGAGACTGTCTCCTCCTCTTTGTTAGTCTTTGACCTTTGCGACCTCACAGGATAGCATTTGACTCAAAGATGGCAATAAATGAATCAATGAGTGATGAACAAACGGCTGGGGTCAGGACAGCAAGGACCTCCAGTGCCTGGCTGGACCCCACGGACTGACAGCTACAGACAGAGGTGAAACCTACTGATGACCTGGCTCATATTCAGAACACCATCCAAACTCCTCCCTGTGGGGTCGACACACTCCCTCATCTGTCCCGCCTCCCTCTGCACACTGGGCTCCAGCCACACTGGCCGCCTTTCCCTGCCCCGACCAGTCCCAGCGGACTCGCCGCCCCCGCACGTGAGGCTCTTCCCTTGAACTTCACAAGGTGGCTCCCTCTCACCATTTCAGGCTCACCTGTCACCTCCTCAGGAGCGTCCCGGACAGGGGCGGCTCCCGGGCAGCACCACACCACCCTCTTCTTGCCTCTGATGTTGTTGGGTGCCGTGGAGTCGATTTTCAACTCACAGCAACCCAACGTGACAGAGTAGAAAGGCCTCATAGGGTTTTTTAAAATACATAGAAATAACTCATTTTATTTATTTTGTTGTTGTTGAGAACACACACAGCAGAACACAGACCAATTCAACCATTTCTCCACGTACAATTCAGTGACATCGAGTACATTCTTCCAGTTGTGGAACCGTTCTCATCTTCCTTTTCCAAATTGTTCCTCCTGGTTAACATAATCACTGTCCCCTAAGGTTCCTGTCCCCTCCACCCCACAGGGTTTCCAACGCTGTAATCTTTACAGGAGATCACCCCAGGTCTTTTTCCTCTGAAGTTGCTGGGTGGGTTCAAGCTGCCAGCGTTTTGGTTTGCAGCCAAGCACTTAACCTTTGTGCCACCAGGGCTCCTTTTATTGCCTCGATCATTCAGTTTTTGGCTAACGTTCACAGATGAGAACTTACCTTGAATTACACCCTGTCCCTGTACTTAAACACACATACGTGCAAACTCACACACTCACATTCACATATGTACCTGTGCAAAATAACTGCACAGATCTTAATAGGAAAGGCTTACTGTATATAGCACAGCGGGGCTTCATTACATAGAAAACGGCAAATAATCACTCTACTAGGCCATCACATGTTAAAAAAAAAAAAAAAAACCATTGCTGTTGCGGCGATTCTGACTCATCCACAGGGTTTCCAAGGAGTAGCCGGTCGATTCAAACTGCCGACCTTTTGGTTAGCAGCCAAATGATTAAAACTGCTGTCCTGCCAGGGCTCCATTATATAAGTTGTACGTATTTTTAATGACTTTATAATTCATTTTTAAAAATGAACCATGGTAGGTGTTATGCTAAATCTACCAGCTATAAGTATCATCTACAGTAGTGAGACATCAACTCTAATTTTAGGAAATTCATCGGATTCACAAACAAAAATAAGAATAAGAAATTGCCAGGGTTAGCAATCCAACTCCTAGGTATAACCGAAGGCACGAACGCACACAGAAACCTGTACCCCAATGTTCACTGCAGCACTGTTCACAATAGCCAAAAGGTGGGAACAACCCGGATGTTCACCAACAGATGAATGGACAGACCCAACGTGGCCTATACACACAATGGAATACTACTCAGCCATAAAGAGAAACGAAGTCCTGATGAACGCCACAACATGGACGGACCCTGAAAACATCACGCTGAGCGAAATACGTCAGCAAAAGGACAAACATACTGTGTGATCTCACTTAAGTGAAATAAACAAATACACAGAAACCAAAGCTTATTGAGTGGTTACTGGGGTAGAAGGGAGGGAGAAAGGGATATTTTTGTTAGGGGATGTTGAGTTTATGTTAATGGTGGTGGAATGATTTGGAAAAGGATAATGACAATGGTCGCACAACATGAAGAATGGGATCAGTGTTACTGAACTGTACATGAAGAAGCCACTGAGATGGCGATGTTCTGTTATATATATGTTCACCGCAATAAAATTCAAAAAAGAAAGAAAGAAATTGCCAGGGCATACAACAGAGTTTGAAAGCCTACAAGGAAGAGCTGCGTGTCACACGCCAGGAATGTGATTTCAGGAGGAAAGCACGGAGGGGCAGTGACGAGCAAGGCCATGTGGAACACTCCTACGGACCCGGTTCAAGTCCTGGCATGAAGAACAGGCAGGGTCTGGGCTCCAAATGGCTCGTTTCCAAACTCTGACCACATTGGCATTGAAGAGCCAGAGATAACAGAGGAGGGAAACTCGTTTTACGATGTTCTCATCTGGAAGTTCTGCCTGCAGAGTCTGGCCATTTCACAAACCCATCAGCAAGCGTGACATCTGGGGACTCACCTAGGATGGATCTATAGCACAACCAAGATGTGGGACTCCAAGCGACTTGGTTCGTTGTTTTTGCTTATGTTGAGCACTTGCATGTGTATAGTGTCGTATTTGTATCAGTGACTGCCTAACCTAACCTAAGGGCTTTTTCTACCCTAAAATAGACAGTGTAAGGCTTAACCACAGTTCACACGCATCAGTTCTTCTGCGTTCCTTTTTCATTGTCCAGCTTTCGTGTGCATTAAGGCCATTAAAAAGACCATGGCTTAGGTTAGGTGTGCCTCAGTCCCCAAAGTGACATCTTTGCTTTTCAAAACTTTGAAGAAGAAAAAAAAAACTTTGAAAAGGTGTTTTGCAGCAGATTTGCCCAATGCAATACGTCGTGTGATTTCTTGACTGCTGCTTCCATGGGCATTAATTGTGGATCCAAGTAAAACGTGGGTAGAAAGTGGGATAATGGAAAAGGAAGATGCGTTTGAACTGGGGTGTTGGCGAAGAATATTTAATATACCAGGAACTGCCAGAAGAACAAACACATCCGTTTTAGAAAAAATACAACCAGAATGCTCCTTAGACATAAGGATGGAGAGTCTTCGGCTCCCTTACTTTGGATGCGGCATCAGGAAAGACCAATCGCTAGAAAAGGACATCCTGTTTGGTAAAGTGGAGGGTGAGTGAAAACAAGGAAAAGCCTCCATGAGATGGATTGACCCAATAGCTGTAACAATGGACTTGAGCATACCAAACATCATGGATATGGCACAGGACTGGGCAACAATGTTTCATCCTGTTCTACATACGGGAATCAGGAGTCCGAGCCCACGCCACGGCCACGAACAACAGCAAGGCTCAACCACTCAGTCAGGTGGGAAAGACTTACCACATACCCCCTCAGCATTTGGTGCCGCTCAGAAAACCAAAATAAAAAATAGATAACTCCAAGCCCCTTACTGTTGTTTGCATCATTTTAATAAGAATAAATACAATAAAAGCTACTCCCTGTTGGCCACTTATTACATGCCAGGCATTGTGCTACATAGTTTACAGCTATCATTCCTAATATAGCAACCATACCAGCATTATTACCTAGTTCACAGATGGCGAACCTCACCCAGTCACTCAGCTAATAAACGGTGACACCACTATTTAACCCCTTATCTGCTGGGCCCCAAAGCCCATGTCTGCAGCTTCCAGTGCTACAGCCCATAATTTTTCCCTCATTCTTCCCTTTTGAGGCCCACCAGATCTCATAGGCGGCAACATATGGTCCATAATGAGCAGCACTTAATTTCTGCACACGCTTTCCCCCTAGGTGTCAACGAAATCCATTTATTCATTCATTTAACAAATATTTATCATAGGCCCTGCTTGGTGCAAGGCATTATTCGTGGCCCCAGGGAGAGAGAAGTTAATAAAACGAGACAGTACTCCCTGTCCTGCCCAAACTAACATGCTAATGAGGGGGCAGTGAGAACAAAATAAATATGTCTGACATATGGCGGGACTAATTCAGGTGCTAACCAAAAGGTTGGCGGTTTGAGTCCACCCAAAGTGCCTTGGAAGAAAGGCCTGGTGATCTACTGCCATTGAAAATCTTATTGGAGCATAGTTCTGCTCGACAGCAACTGGTTTTAAATTACAGTGTGTTTCATGGTGATCAACGCTAAGGAGAAAACGCAAGCAGGGAAAGCAGCCAAGAAGGGTCAGACTGCCATCTTTTCGAGTGGGTGGCCTGGGAAGGCCTCCTGGAGGTGGTGACATTTTCGAGAAGGCCTGAAGGAAGTGAGGTCTTTGTAGGAGCCAGCCCTACAAACACCTGAGTAAAGAGCTTTCTAGAGAAAGGGGCTGAGGACCTTTCAGGGGGCCAGAGGGGCCCTAGCTGAGTGAACGCAAGGTATCGGGGTGACAACGGTATGGGATAGGGGAGCCAGGGGAGACTGTGGCTTTTCCCAAAGTGAGATGGGAACTATGGGAGGGTTGTGAGCAGAGGAGTACCCAGTGGGACTTAATATGGCTGCCATGTTAACAGGCTCCATCTGGCTGCTGGGCTGGTGAGAGGGAGGTATGAGTTCACCATCCCGAATGGCCACTGCTAAGAGGCAATGGTGGCTCCATGGTAGAGACCTGGGAGGAGGCTGCTGGAACAATCCGGATAAGAGACGAGATGCCGGTAGCTTGGACCAGGAGGCCAGCAGTGGAGGTATCTATCAATTCTAGGTACCTACTGAAGGCAGGGTCAACAGGATTTGCAGATGGACTGGGACGACGTTGAGGTTTTAGCCTGAGCTCCTGGAAAAGGCAGGTGGGTATTTACTGAAGGAGGGTGGGGTCTGGGAGGAGCAGATCTGAGGGGGCTATGGTGAGCCCAGCTTGGCCCCTTGCATTGAAGCTGCCTCTCAGAATCCATTTGGGGGTGTCCAGCAGGCAGCTCGGTAGCTTCTTTCTGTTGGGAAGATCTTAGAATCCAGTCCCCTGTCCCTTGTATCTGGATCTTATTTCGTAGATCTAATTTTTAGTTTCATATTAGCCTTATAAGTCATTAATATTAATCCATATTTAGTTCACTTTAATTACATTTACTATTATAAAGGAGCCATCTTTGCTGATCAGATGGCGCTTCCCTGGTACCAGCTCTCTCCAGACTTGGCATGGGTAATCCCTGCTCTTCCCTCATCATCCTTCATCCCCTCCTTACCCCACAAGCCAAAAAGCCAAGCCAGGTGCCACTGAGTCGACTCTGACTCATGGCGACCCCACGTGTGTCAGAGCAGAACTGTGCTCCAACGGGTTTTCAATGGCTGACTTTTCAGAACCAGACGGCCAGGTCTTTCTTCTGAGGCTGCTCTGGGTGGACCTGAGCCTCCAACCTTTCAGTGAGAAGTGGAGTGCATTAACTGTTTGCACCACACAGGGGCTCCCCTTACCCGCCAAAACCAAAAACCATGGCCGTCAAATCGATTCCAACTCATTCTAGGGCTTCCTCTCATAAAGTTCTTTCCCTCTCTCTCTTTTTTTTCTATAAGAATTCTGCTGATCTTGGGGTTTCCAAGAGGCACACAGGTGGTTTTCAGTTTCCTAATTCCCACCCTGTATTCCATACGCTCATTCATTCAACAAATTAAATACATACTATATGCCAGACAGAGTCCCTGGGTGGTGCACACAGCTAAGTCAAGTCCACCCAGAGGCATGTCGGGAGAAAGGCCTGGTGATCTTCTTCTGGAAAATCAGCCTCTGAAAACTCTATGGACCCCGTTCTACTCTGACACACACGGAGTGGCCATGATCTGGAGCTGACTTGACAGCAACTGGTAATTGCCAGAGACATAATCAAGAGAACATGGCCTGCAGAGAAGGAGCTAATGGTCATTAATTATAGAAATGGAGTCAAAACTCTTTTTCTTTCCTACAAAGGTCCACAATCCCTTAAGACAATGCCAAAATCCAAAAAACTCTGAAAACTGGAAGATTTTCTTAAGTTTGGCCCAGACTCACTTGTGACAACACCTGATGTGAACTGACACGAGGTCATACTTATGGTCCTTGTCTAGATGCCTGGGTGGCGCCAACAGTTTGCACTCAACCACTAACCAAAAGGTTGGAGGTTTGTACCCACCCAGCAGCACCGCAGAAGAAAGGCCTGGCGATCTGCTTCTGTAAAAATTACAGCCAAGCAAACCCTATTGAGTAGTGCTACTCCATAACACATGGGGTCACCCTGAGTCAGAATCGACTCAGGCAACAGGTTTGCAAACTGTTTGTGCCCCGCAGGGACCTAAACAACCACTTGTTACTATAAAAATCCCACAAGAGCATTCAAAATGTGGATTCAATTACAGTGTTAATGAAATGCAATGAAAGTTAAATTAACTGTTGATTAATATGAATTAATTATAACTCTAACCTGAAACTAAAAATTGTTGTTAGGTGCCGTCGAGTTGGTTCTGACTCGTAGCAACCCTGTGTACAACAGAAGAAAATACTGCCCGGTCCTGCGCCATCCTCACAATTGTTGCTATGTTTGAGCCCGTTTTTGCAGCCACTGTGGCAGTTCATTTTGTTGAGGGTCTTTCTCTACTTTACCAAGCATGATGTCCTTCTCCAGGGACTGGTCCCTCCTGATAACATGTCCAAAGTACGTGAGATGAAGTCTCGCCATCCTCGCATCTAAGAAGCATTCTGACTGTACTTCTTCCACGACAGATCTGTTCATTCTTCTGGTATATTCAATATTCTTTGCCAACACAATTCAAAGGCATCAATTCTTCTTTGGTCTTCCTTATTCACTGTCCAGCTTTTACATGATTGAAAATACCACAGCTTGGGTCAGGCGTACCTCAGTTCTCAAAGTGACCACTTTTTAACACTAAAGATGTCCTTTACAGCAGATTTGCCCAATGCAATACGTCGTTTGATTTCTTGACTGCAGCTTCCATGGAGGTTGATTGCGGATCCAAGTAAAATAAAATCCTTGACAATTTCAATCTTTTCTCCATTTATCATGATGTTGCTTATTGGTCCAGTTGTGAGGATGTTTGTTTTCTTTATGTTGAGGTGTAATCCATACTGAAGGCTGTGGTCTTTGATCTTCATCAGTAAGTGCTTCAAGTCCTCTTCACTTTCAGCAAGCAAGGTTGTGTCATCTGCATAATGCAGGTTGTGAATGAGTCTTCCTCTAAGCCCAATGCCCCGTTCTTCTTCATATAGTCCAGCTTCTCAGATTATTTGCTCAGCTTGCAGATAACAATAAGTATGGTGAAAGGATACACCCCTGACGCACACTAAAAATTAGACCTATGAAATAAGGGCCAGAGAAGTAATTTCCTGGCATCTGCCTTACTGGTGAATCCATCTGTCCTAGCAGTGCTTCCGTGATAAATATTGTTAAAAGATGAATATTACCATGACAAACACACTTTCAGGTAATATGTGCCCTTCACCCAGGAAGCAAATAACTGAATTTCGAAGGACTTGCCTCTTACTTGGGGTAATTAAGAACTCTGTCCCTTGCCTCTCTGCTTCCCCTTTTGAGCTTACTAGGAGGCTTATCTGGGAGGAGATAGGAATGTACCCAAAGGGCTAAATAATTCAGAATTGCTTTTACTGCCAAGGCAAATGACTGTACTTCTGAACTCATTCCTGATTCAAAGCCGTTGAAATATCACATGATCATAAACCAGTTATTTTTCTCATCCTATACTATGAGAAGCCTTTTGCATACGCCTGAAAAAACGACCGGTCCAATACGCCAACGCTTTCGAGCTGTCTGTGTTCCCCTGTGGAGGACCACCGACAAGGAGACTAAATTCCTTCCCTGGGAGGGCTTCCCGGAAACTGTTACTTCTCTGGCCAGGGTAGGTGAGGAGCCATTTGTAAGGTTATTTTAGATTTAGTTCAAGTCTTTAAACCCAGAGAGGGAAAAAGACCAGGAACCCCCCCCTCCCCAACTAACCCCCAGAGGGACAAAGAGTAAGAGTGTTTATATAACAATGTCTCAGAGCACCAAAGGAAAGGATAACAACATGTGGACAATATGTATAGGAAAAAAAAAAGTTTTTGTTGTTGATGTTTTGCGTTATTTTGTGTGTGTGTGTGTGTGTGTGTGTGTGTGTGTGTGTATGTGTGTGTGTGTGTGTGTGTGTGTGTGTGTGTATACAAGGTTTGACATTTCAGATCTGCAGACAATAAGGCTGATTAGGGGGAAGGAAAAAAAACCTAAAAACTCACCAAAGCTGGCACTGACAGTTTATCGCACAAAGCAAGAAAAGAATTTTGTGTCTGTGGCAGGAATGAGGTCTGTGGGGCCAGCAGCCCTGGACTGGTGCTACATCTGTCCTTCTACGTCCCCAGCCCCCATTCCTGGGGGCCACCAGGAGGTTAAAATAGGAAGATGAACCGCCCTGCCGGCGGCCAGAATGGCAGGGGCAGTTCCAGCCCCGGGGAGCCCTGGAAATAGCCACCAGGACCTGGAAACCCAACTTTCTGAGATCGCAGCCGCGACAAAGCCCAACCCGGGACAGAGCAGGGGACCGACCGGGGAGGCTGCTCCGAGAGGGAAAAGGAAAGGAATCAAGCGCGTTTGGGGGGTGCACGTGGGCTGGGGAACAAGGGGTGGGGTTTAAACCCACAAAACACACATGCACTGGCACAACCCCAGCAGAAAATGCCACTGCGCAGTTTGGGCCAGAGGCTGAGTTCTTTAACCACATAATAAATTAATAAATTCCAACAAAACGAAACCTTGGGTGGAAACTTCCCTCGCAGTCCGAACAGAGCAGCTGCGGGTATACGGTATACGAAGGAGCTTTCTAGAGGGGCGGGGAAGGACGGGCGGACCCAGGGTCCCCCAAACTCAGGGATGTGGGGGCTAAAACGGAGTGGGGGTAGGATGTCCTAGGAACCCTAAACACGAGGATTTTTGATTAAAACGGGAGGAATGGTTCCCCTGGAAGCCTGATTCTTGGGGAGTTTGTGGAGAAAAAGCCAGAAGGGGGTTCACCCCAGGACAAACGTACCGAGTTTTGGTTAAAGAGTGAGACGGGGGCCCAGGGGGAGTCCCCAAATTCAGGGAATTTGGGGACAAAATGAGGAAGGGTCCCAGGATACCCCAAGTCCAGGAATTTGGGATGAAATTGAGCAGGGGGTCTTCAGGGCACCCCCAATTCAGGGAGTTTGAGGGCAAGAGTGAGAGAGGAGTCCTAGGGGTGCCCCAATTTCAGGGATTTGGGGGTAAATGTGAGAAGAGGGTTCCCGGGAGCCCCAAATTCAATGAGTCTGAGGGTCAGAGTGAGACAGGGCTCCTAGGGGTGCCCCAATCTCAGGGATTTGGTGGTAAAACTGGGAAGAGGGTACCCAGGCATCCCCAACTCAGGAAGCCCGAGAGTAAGAGTGATAGAGGGGTCCCCACGGCGCCCTAAACTCACGAAGTTTAAAGAAAAGTGACAGAGGAGTTTCCCGGGGCGCTCCATTTTAGGGAGCCTGAAGGTAAGAGTGAGAGAGGGGTCCCCGGGCGTCTCTGATCCAGGTAGTTTTGTGAAAAGTGAGGCGGTGGGTTCCCGCTTCCCCAGAGACTGCGGAGCAGAAGTGAGGGGGCGTCGCCAGGGGGCCCCACACTTCGGATAGGGGTGCAGAGGTGGGTCATGCGGACGTTGGGGCGACCGGGAGTGCGCCCCTGCCCCATCGGGGTCCCCGCCGCCCCCCGCGCCCCCAGCCGGGCCGGGCCCGGGACGGTCGCATCGGTCACCTGGAGTTCGGGCCAGGAGTTCGGGCAGCGGCTCCCGCGGCGGCGGCGGCGGCTGCTGCGTGTTGGTCCCCGTTGGTAAGTAACAGTCTCCACGGCTACAGTCTCTATGGCGGCGGCGGTGGCGGCGGCGGCCGCTCCTCCTCCAGCTCCCGCAGCCCGCCGGCTAGCCCGCCTCGCGCCGCCCTCCCGCCTCGCGCCGCCCTCCCGCCTCGCGCCGCCCTCCCGCCTCGCGCCGCCCTCCCGCCTCGCGCCGCCCTCCCGCCTCGCGCCGCCCTCCCGCCTCGCGCCGCCCTCCCGCCAGGACGGGGCGGGGCGTTGTTACCGGCAACGGTTACTAGGCCTACGCCCCACCCCCTCAACGGCCTGCTCAGGCCCGCCCCCAACGGGCGCGGAAGGGGGGGGCGGGGAGCGAGGCCCTGCGGTCGCCGATTGGATGCACTCAGTGCCTGTCCAAGGGGGCGTCCCCAGGCCAAGACGGATGGCGGGCCAATTGCCGCGAAGAAAGGCGTGGCGTGGCGGGAGGCGCGCGCGGCTCGGAGGTTGGCGAGCGGGAGGTGCGAGCGGGGCGGGGGCGCGTCCCCGAGAAGGACAAGTTTCAGGGACACAGGCGCGTACATTTATTTCACAAGCGATTATCGGATGCCCGGGCACAATCTAAGGAGCCCTAGTGGCGCAACGGTTACGTGCTCTGCTGCTAACCGAAGATTGATGGTTTGAACCTACATAGTGGCGCCGCGGAAGAAAGTCCTGGCTATTTGCTCCCATGAAGATTAATCCGTTGTTGTGGAGTTGATTCTGACTCATAGCGACCATACAGGACAGAGGAGAACTGTCCCATAGGGTTTCCAGACTGTAATGTTTCCGGAAGCAGACTGCCACATCTTTCTCCCACAGAGAAGTGGGTTCGAACAACCGACCTTTCCGGTAGCAGCCCAGCACTTAAACACATTGCCATCAGGGCTCCTTTTGAAAGTTTATAGCCTAGAAAACTGGGCAGTTCTACTCGGTCACTGCACCGCACACAACAGGCCCTGTCTGGGTTAGGGGTTAGCAAACTAGGCCCTCCCGCAAAATCTGTGTGTGGCCCATGAGCTTGGAATTTTAAAAAATAATAATTTTTTTTCTTTGGTTTGCTACTTTTTTATTGTTGTTGAAAATATACACAGCAAAACATACAGCAATTTAACAATTTCTACATGTACAATCCCATGACATTGCCACAAGCTAATAATTTAAATAAACATTTTTAAATGGTTAAAAAATCAAAAGAAGAATCTCTTGTGACATGTGAAAACTATATGAAACTCAGTTTTATACTATTGCAGCCAGTATTTTCAAATAATTTAAGGGTTGGCAAACTACCACCTGTAGGCCAAATTCAGCCTGCCTGTTTTTGTAAATAAAGTTTTATTGAAACACAGCAGTGCTCATTTTGGTAAGCAATGAGGAAGGCTGGTTTCACACAACAGGGACAGAGCTGAGTAGTTGCCAGTTGAGTAATTTTGAGAAAAACAGTGTGGCATAAGCATAAATGCATTAAGAAAGCCTAAAAGATTTACTATTTGTCCCTTTAGAGAAAATGTTTGCCACTTCTGGTGTGTAGGTGGTGGGGCTCAGCTGTGAACAGGACAGACAACCGTCTCATCCGCTCTCATAGAGCTTTTATTCTAGTCGGGGGATATGGATGATAAACAGAATAAATAAGTAAAAATATGTATAGTTGTTTGGAAAAAGGGGCTAGAACGAGTGTGAGTACTGAGAAACAGAGTTTTAATTCATTCGTGAAATCCAGATTTGGGGTTCCATGGTGCTGGGGTGACCCACTCAGGCCACTGCCCTGGTTTCCTAAATCAAAAAACCGAACCTCTTGCTGTCAAGCCAATTCTGACTCACAGTGACCATATAGGACAGGGTAGAACTGCCCCATAAGGTTTCCAACGAGTGGCTGG
Source organism: Dugong dugon (assembly GCA_030035585.1). Classification (NCBI taxonomy): domain Eukaryota; kingdom Metazoa; phylum Chordata; class Mammalia; order Sirenia; family Dugongidae; genus Dugong; species Dugong dugon. The sequence goes on from CM057462.1 coordinate 6,863,503, forward strand.
TGGATTCTGGTTAGCAGCCAAACGCTTAACTACTGCGCCACCAGGGCCCCCTGGTCTCCTAAAGTCACCTTTAAAATAAAACAATAGCCTAGTAAACACCCTAGTAACAACCAATTTGACTTAAGTGCTGGGCTATTTTGAAGAATTCCCTATGTTCAGTCAGTTTTGAGAAACAGAGTTCAGGTCAGACCAGAAACTGTGTGCTAGGGTAAACTGTCATTTTGTAACCAATGTTCTGGCCGTGTTTCCATGGCAATGTCGATAAGATGGGGTATATGACTCTTTGGAAATTCTCTCCTCTTAGGAACATTTTTTACCTCCTAGTCAAAATGTTACCCCGATTTGCAAATCGTATATTCAATCAAAGCCAAAAAAACCTGTTGCCGTCAAGTCAGTTCTGACTAAAAGCGACCTTGTAGGACAGAGTAGGACTGCCTCATAGGGTTTCCAAGGAGTGGCTGGTGGATTCAAATCACCATCCTTTTGGTTAGCAGCCAATGCTTACCCACTGTGCCACCGGGGCTCCATATGTTCAATCAGCTTCAATCTATTTCTGTCATTGGCTTAATATGATTTTTGTTTTAACAGTACAAATTAAAATCAGGAGAAAGAAACCCTAGGAGAAAAAGCTACGTCTGAAAAGAGGTAGGCAGGGCAATTCAAGACAAGATTAGGCACTAACTCATTCATTCATTCAACAAGTAATCATAAGAGTAAGCATTGATTAAGTTGTTCTTATGTTCCAGGCAGTATTCTAAACAGTATTCATATGCTAACTCAGTCAAGCCACATTGCTCCTTAGAAGCGAGGATGGCGAGACTTCGTCTCACGTACTTCGGACATGTTGTCAGGAGGGACCAGTCCCTGCAGGAGGACATCATGCTTGGTAAAGTAGAGGGTCAGCGAAAAAAGGAAGACCCTCAACAAGATGGATTGACACAGTGGCTGCAACCATGGGCTCAGGCATAACAACCATTGTGAGGATGGCACATGACAAGGCCGTGTTTCCTTCTGTTGTACACGGGGTCGCTATGAGTCGGAGCCAACTTGACGGCGCCTAACAACAACAACAACTCAGTCAAATCTCACAGCCACACCCTGAGAAAGGTGCTACCCATTATCCCCACTTTACAGATCAGGAAACTGAGGCCCAGAAACAATGAGTGAATTTGCCCAGTGTCAACAGCTAGTAGCTGGGTGGCTTTCAAACCTGTTTTAACAACAACTCAGCAGGAAAAACAGTTTACCCTTGCCCAGTACACACAAACATGCATACAGTATAACTAAAAAAGTTTCCTCATGCAATGATACTTTATGTAATGCACTCCCATATTTACTGTTATTTCATTTTAATTAAAATACTGACAGTGACTCCTTAAATTGATTTCATGACCTTCTAATGGGTTGTTTTTGGCAGATTTTCACATGAGAGACTCTTAAATTTAGCCCTGCAGCAATTAGTCCCTGTCATCCATTTGTTAATTAAGCCAAAAATATTTATTGAGAGATTACTGTGAGGGTGCAGGGCTTCAAACCTGCTCTGAGGCAATGCCTCGCCCATTCCTCTCCCCTGTTGTTGCTGCCCTCGAGTGGATTCTGACTCATAGTGACCCCATGTGACAGAGCGGAACTGCCCCATAGGGTTTCTGAGGCTGTAATCTTTTTATTTTTCCCATACAAAAATTCATACATCGTTATGTGACCCTAATTGCTCTCCCCATATTGTGACAGCACACTCCTCCTTTCCACCCCTGATGCCCCATGTCCATTCAACCAGCTCCTAACCCTCTCTGCCTTCCCATCTCACCTCCGGACAGAAGCTGCCCATTTAGTCTCTTGTATCTGCTTGAGTTAAGAGGCACAATCCTCACGAGTATCACCTTATGTCTCACAGTCCAGTCCAATCCCTGTCTTAAGAGTTGACCTCAGAAATTGTTTTAGTTCTGGGCTGCTGATAGAGAATCCAGGGGCCATGCTTTCTGGGGTTCCTCCAGTCTCAGTCAGACCATTAAGTCTGGTCATCTTACAAGAATTTGAGTTCTGCTCTGCACTTTGCTCCTGCTCTGTCAGGGACTCTCTGTTGTGTTCCCTGTCAGCACAGTCATTGGTGGCAGCCGGGCACCATTTAGTTCTTCTGGTCTCAGGCTGCTGAGGTCTCTGGTTTATGTGGCCCTTTCTGTCTCTTGGGCTAACAGTTTCCTTGTGTCTTTGGTGTTCTTCATTCTTTTACTCCAGGTAGTTGGGACCAATTGATGCATCTTAGATGGCCACTTGCAAGCGTTTAAGACCCCAGACGCCACTCACCAAAGAAGGATGCAGAACATTTTCTTAATAAAATTTGTTATGCCAATTGGCGTCGATGTTCCCTGAAAGCATGGTCCCCAGACCCCTACCCCTGCTACTCTGTCCCTCAACGTGTTTGATTGTATTCAGGAAACTTCTTAGCTTTGGTTTAGTCCAGTCGTAGTGACTTCCCCTGTAGTGTGTGCTGTCTTTTCCTTCACCTAAGGTAATTCTTATCTACTATCTAGTTAGTAAATAACCCTCACCCTCCCTCCCCACCCTGGTAACCATCAAAAAAAAGTTTTCTTCAGTGTTTAAACCTCTTCTTGAGTTCTTATAATAGTGGTCTTATACAATATTTGTCCTTCTGTGACTGACTAAATTCACTCAGCATAATGACCTTCAGCTTCCTACATGTTACAAGATGTTTCATGGCTTTATCGTTGCTCTTTATCGTTGCGCAGTATTCCATTGTGTGAATATACCATAATTTGTTTATCTATTCGTCCGCTGATGGACACCTAGGTTGTTCCCATCTTTTTGCTATCGTGAACAGTGCTGCAATGAACACGGGTGTGCATTTATCTATTTGTGTGACAGCTCTTATTTCTCTAGGATATATATTCCAAGGAGCAGGACTGCTGGATCCTATGGTACTTCTATTTCTAGCTTTTTAAGAAAGCGCCAAATCGATTTCCAAAGTGCTTGTACCATTTTACATTCCCGTCAACAGTGTGTAAGTGTTCCAGTCTCTCCACAGCCTTTCCAGCATTTATTATTTTGTGTTTTTTGGATTAATGCTAGCCTTGTTGGGGTGAGATGATATCTCATTGTAGTTCTGATCAGCATTTCTCTAATGACTAATTGTGAGCATTTCTTCATGTGTCTGTTAGCCACCCGAATATCTTCTTTGGTGAAGTGCCTGTTCATATCCTTTGCCAATTTTTTAATTGGGTTATTTGTCTTTTTGTTGTTGAGGTTTTGCAGTATCTTGTAGATTTTAGAGATTAGACACTGAAAGGATTTGTCGTAGCCAAAATTTTTTTCCCAGTCTGTAGGTGGTCTTTTTGCTCTTTTGGTGAAGTCTTTTGATGAGCATAAGTGTTTGATTTTTAGGAGCTCCCATTTATCTAGTCTCTCTTCTGGTGCTTGTGCATTGTTACTTATGGTTCGTATCGTGTTTATGCCATTTATTAGGGCTCCTAGCGTTGTCCCTATTTTTTCTTTCTTTATCGTTGTCAGTTTTATATTTAAGTCTTTGATCCATTTTGAGTCAGTTTTTGTGCATAGTGTGAAGTATGGGTCTTGTTTCAGTTTTTTGCAGATGGATATCCAGTTATGTCAGCACCATTTGTTAAAGAGACTGTCTTTTGCCAGTTAACGGACTTTGGGCCTTTGTTAAATATCAGCTGCTCATAGGTGGATGAATTTATGTCTGGATTCTCAATTGTGTTCCATTGGTTCTGTATCTGTTGTGACCAGGCTGTTTTGACTACCGTGGCGATATAATAGGCTCTAAAATCCGGTACTGTGAGGCTTCCCACTTTGTTCTTCTTGAGTAATGCTTTACTTACACGGGGCCTCTTCCCTTTCCATATGAAATTGGTGATTTCTTTCTCCATCTCATTAAAAAATGCCAGTGGAATTTGGATCTGGATTGCACTGTATGTGTAGATCGCTTTGGGTAGAATTGACATTTTCACTATGGTGAGTCTACCTATCCACAAGCAAGGTATGTTTTTCCACTTATGCAGGTCTCTTTTGGTTTCTTGCAATAGTGTCTTGTAGTTTTCATTGTACAGGTCTTTTACATCTCTGGTTAGATTTATTCCTAAGTATTTTATCTTCTTGGGGGCTGTTGTAAATGCTATTGATTTGGTGACTTCCTCTTCGAGGTTCTCTTTGTTGCTGTAAAGGAATCCAACCGATTTTTGTATGTTTATCTTGTATGCGGAAACTTTGCTGAAATCTTCTACTAGTTCCAGTAGTTTTCTTGTGGATTCTTTGGGGTTTTCTGTGTATAAGATCATATCATCTGCAAATAGAGATACTTTGACTTCTTCCCTACCAATTTGGGTGGGATTTATTTCCTTTTCTAGCCTAATTGCTCTGGCTAGGAAACTCCAGCACAGTGTTGAATAAGAGTGGTGATACAGGGCATCCTTGTCTGGTTCCCATTCTCAAGAGGAATGCTTTCAAAGTGTCTCCATTTAGGATGCTGTTGGCTGTTGGCTTTGTATAAATGCGCTTAATTATACTGAGGAGTTTCCCTTCTATTCCTATTTTGTTGAGAGTTAGATGGGTTGATTCTAGGAATTTCTTTATTCCATCCATAATTTCTTCTATAAGCCAGTAGTTTTTGAGCAAGGTGTTGGTCAGTTTCCATGTGTTTGATTTTTTTTCCTTGCTTTTTCTGTTGTTGATTTCTACTTTTATGGCTTTATGGTCAGAAAAGATGCTTTGTAATATTTTCATGCTTTGGATTTTGTTAGCGCTTGCTTTATGGCCTAATATGCAGTCTATTCCGGACAATGTTCCATGTGCGTTGGAAAAGAAAGTATACTTGGCTGCTGTTGGGTGGAGCATTCGGTACATGTCTATGAGATCAAGTTGGTTGATTGTAGCATTTAGCTCTTCCATGTCTTTGTTGAGCTTCTTTCGGGATATTCTGTCCTTCACCGAAAGTGGTATGTTGAAATCTCCTACTACTACTTTGGAGCTGTCTATTTCTCTTTTCAGTGCTGTTAGAGTTTCTTTTATGTATTTTGGAGCCCTGTCGTTGGATGCGTAAATATTTATTATAGTTACGTCCTCCTGGTGTATTGACCCTTTAATCATTAGATAGTGCCCTTCCTTATCCTTTGTGGTGGATTTTACTTTAAAGTCTATTTTGTCAGAGATTAATGTTGCCACTCTTGCTCTTTTTTGAGTGTTGTTTGCTTGATATATATTTTTTTCCATCCTTTGAGTTTTAGTTTGTTTGTGTCTTTAAGTCTAAGGTGGGTCTCCTGTAGGCAACATATAGACGGATCATGTTTTTTTATGCAATCTGCCACTCTCTGTCTCTTTATTGGTGCATTTAGTCCATTTACGTTCAGCATAATTATTGATAGGTATGAGTTTAGTGCTGTCATTCTGATGTCTTGTTTTGTGTGTGGTTCACAGTTTCTTTGTTCCACTTAATTTTCTGTGCTGAGTCATTTGTCTTTACGTATTTTCTTTTCATCTTTTTCATTGTTGTTGATTATGTGTTTGCTGAGTCTTTTATGTTTTTCTAGTTTTTTATTTTGACTTGTAGGGTTGTTGGTTTCCTTTGTGGTTACCTTAATATTTAGCCTTATTTTAATAAGTTTATACCACTCTTTTATTTCTTTATATCACCTTGACTTCGTCTCTGTAAGCAAAATCTATGTCTACATTTTTTAAGTCCCTCTTTTTTGTTTTAATGTTGTCATCTTTTACATATTGATATATGTTTCCCTATTTTCAGTGTTTTAGCTTTGATTTATTTTTTTGTGACTTCTCTATCTGGGTTGATATCTGGTTGCTCTGTCCTGTGTTCTAGTCTTGGGTTGTTATCTGATGTTATTGATTTTCTAACCAGAGGACTCCCTTTAGTATTTCTTGTAATTTTGGTTTGGTTTTTGCGAATTCCCTAAACTTCTGTTTATCTGGAAATGCCCTAATTTCACCATCATATCTGAGAGACAGTTTTGCTGGATATATAATTCTAGGCTGGCAGTTTTCTTCCTTCAAGGCTTTGTATATGTCATCCCATTGCCTTCTTGCCTGCATGGTTTCTGCTGAGTAGTCCGAGCTTATTCTTATTGACTTGCCTTTTTAGATAACTTTTCGTTTATCCCCAGCTGCTCTCAAAATTCTCTCTTTATCTTTGTTTTTGGCAGGTTTGATTATAATATGTCTTGGTGACTTTCTTTTGGGATCTACCTTACGTGGGGTTAGATGAGCATCTTGGATAGATATCTTCTCATCTTTCACGATATCAGGGAAGTTTTCTGCCAACAAATCTTCATCAATTCTCTCTGTATTTTCTGTTATCCTCGCCCCCCTTTCTGGTACTCCAATCACTTGTAGGTTATTCCTCTTGATAGAGTTCCACATAATTCTTCATTTTTTAAAAATCCTTTTATTGGATTTTTCCTCAAATAAGTTGGTGTGGAGCGCTTTATCTTCAGTCTCACTAATTCTGACTTCCCTTGCCTCAATTCTGCTCTTATGACTTTCTACTGAGTTGTTTAATTCTGACATTTTATTGTTAATCTTCTCGATTTCTGATTGCTGTCTCTCTATAGATTCTTGTAGCCTGTTAAATTTGTCATTATGTTCTTCTCTAATCCTTTTAATTTCCTCTATTGCGTGTTCAGAATTTTGCATAATTTTCTCCCTAATTTCTTGAAGAGTTCTGTATATTAATCTTTTGTATTCTGCTTCCGGTAATTCCAAGAAATTGTCCTCCTCTGGAAAATTTCTAGATTCTTTATTTCGGGAACTTGCTAAAGCCATCATGGATTGCCTCTTTATATGATTTGATATTGACTGTTGTCTCCAAGCCATCAATAAGTTATTATATTTATTTATTTTGTGTTTGCTTACTGTGTCCTAGCTTCTTGTTTTGTTTTGATATGTCCAAATAGGCTGCTTATATGAGCTAGTTTGATTACTGGCAACTTTGAAGCTGTAATGTCCTGTCACCAGGTGGATAGATCCATTACTAGGTATGTGAGTCCTCCCACTCCCCCTGTATGAATTCAGATAAGGTGCTCAGGTAGATAGCCACCAAGTGTGTGGTGTAGGCTCTCACTTACAGTCCTAGACAGGCATGGGTGATTGGTGTAGGCACAGGCATCTGGCTGCAGCAGGGGGTCACACTCTGAGCAAGTCAGGGAGCTGTTGGCCGCCCCTGAGTGTCCGGGAGGAAGACGTGACCCTGTTCCCTAGAGTGCATAGGTGGGTCGGTTTTGCAGCTGGACTATGAGCATCTAATCCTGTAGGCTGTAAGGACTGGGAGGCGCCTCTCATTCATGGGCCCCTATCACAGGTGGCTAGGTGACGTGGGTGGAGCCACCAGTCCTCAGGCCCCTGATGTGGGTAGGTGAAGACCATGCTTAATGGGCAGAGCAGTGTCAAATGTCAAGAACCTGCCACTTCACAGCTGAAACCATTGAAGTTAGACTTCTGGTATATACCCTGTTGTAGTGTGGTAATGAGGGCCTAAGCTGTTGAGATGGGCCCACACAAGTCTATGCAGGGGGAAAGGCACTCAAAGTCCGTGGATCCCTTATGCCTGTGCCTAGGCAAAGGAGCTGTGCCTACCCTGTGTTCCTGGCTTAGGGGAGCCGGCAGTTTATTTTTTCCCCTGTTTGTTAATTTGTTCACTCTCCAAGGCAGGGAGAATGACTCCAGGCATGTGATGGATTCTACTTCTGGCCCAGGGGACTCGGCAATTGCTGACGCCGGTCTGGGACCCAGTGCAGAGCAGGGAGCGAGGAGGTAAATGGGAGAGAGGTTTTTCCCTAAGGGGGGTGTTTTTGATCTGTGCAGTAGGCCCTACGCAATTACTTATCTTTCGCCGATGAAGGCTGCTTCTCACTGGTTCTGAGTGGCCTGTAGTCTCTGGTGCTGGTCTCTCACGGCATGGAAAATGTGCCTCCTGAGCACTGCCACTTGCCTGCCTCACTGCTCACCCCCAAGCTGATCAGGCCTGAAGGGCTCAGGCTCTTGCTGTGTCAGGTCTGGCAACTCCTTGCTGCTTCCAAACTGTCTCTCCCTCACTCTGCCACTCAGTCCGGTTCCTCATCTCTGCCTTTGATGTTCAGTGCTCCCAGATTGCCATATATAATCAATTCAGTTGTTTTTTTGGGTCTTTGTTGTAAGAGGCTCCATCAGAAGCATCTGACTACTCCGCCATCTTGGCCCCACCTCCCGAGGCTGTAATCTTCAGAAGCAGATCGCCAGGTCTTTCTCCCCTGGAGCCACTGTGTGAGTTCAAACGGCAGACCTTTCAGTTAGCAGTCCTGGCTTAACTTTTGCTTCACCGGGCAGATTCATCTCCCCTACTAAATTTTTTTTTTTATGGGAAGTACTAGACTAACATATTTTTATGAAAATACCGTGCAACTTCTATGTTTGTTTGTCAATCATACCCCCGCTCTGTGAGGTATTTTCGTAAGTCCACTATGCTAAATTTTTTACAGCAACATTTTTAAAAAAAACTTGGCATAGCAGCTCTTATGAAAATACTGTGTGGGGGGGTGAGGGCATGGTTGGCAATAAACATAGATGGTGCACATTATTTGCATAAAATATGTTAATGACCTCTTTAAAGTGCTCAAAAGCAAAGAGGTCACTTTGAAGACTAAGGTGAGCCTAACCCAAGCCATGGTGTTTTCAATCACCTCGTATGCATGTGAAAACTGAACAGTGAATAAGGAAGACTGAAGAAGAATTGAATTGAAGAAGAACGAACAAATTTGTTTTGAAAGAATTAAAGTCAGAATGCTCCTTGGATGCGAGGAGGGTGAGACTTCATCTCACATACTTTGGACTTGTTATCAGGAGGGACCAGTCCCTGGAGAAGGACATCATGCTTGGAGATGCAGAGAGTCAGTGAAAAAGAGGAAGACCACCAAGGAGGTGGATTGACCCAGTGGCTGCAACAATGAGCTCAAACATAGCAACAGTTGTGAGGATGGCGCAGGACTAGGCAGTGTTTCGTTCTGTTGTATGCAGGGTAACTATGAGTCGGAACCAAGTTGATGGCACCTAACAACAACAACAAATCACCAAAGTCTCAGGAAGGGAGAGGGCAGGATGAGGCCTCCACTGCCCCATCCTCTGAGGCCTGAGGCTTACCCATGTTGCATGCCACATGGGCTCTGGAGTGAGAAAAAGTCCGGCTGGGGAACCTTGTGATCTCTTCAGCTATGGTGCTAGTGGGGCACACATAGCATTAAGCTCATAGCCCACCTAAGTGTGCCTACCTGGCCAGGGGGAGACCAGCAGAAGGTATCCTCCCCTTGTGTCTGCAGCCATGATCCCAACTGAAGGGCTTGCATGGAAGAACCCTTTGTATCCACCCAGACAGTTTCCAGAAGCTGGGAGGGGGGCGGTGGTCAGTATGTCCTGTGACTGTCCCGTTTAAGTCCCTCACCCACAACACAAAGTGGTATGTACATGGAAGAGTACTCATCTCTACCACAAATCTTCTGAGTCAGGGGGAGCTGTTCACCTGTTGTATGCTGTCAGCTTCTTCTTGTAAGTAATAAAAGCTACTTTCTATGTGCTAACGTGTTCAGGCTCTGATACAAGGGGTTGACATTTATGGAGCAATCCATGTTAGTTATTGGTCCCCTTTTTCTAATGGTCTCCTGGCTGTCTAGAAATCGGAGACCACCTGTGAGTATCACGCAGTTTTGGCATGACGAATCTCACCTATGAAGTTTGCCAGCACTGTTCTAGGTACAAGGAGCCCTGGTAGCTCACCGGTTAAGCACTTTGTTGCTAACTGAAAGGTCAGTGGTTCCAACCCACCAGCCGCTCTGTAGGAGAAAGATATGGCAGTCTGCTTCCATAACGGTAGCAGCCTTGGAAATCCTATGGGGCAGTTCTGCTCTGTCCTATAGGGTTGCTATGAGTCAGAATCGATTCAACAGCAATGGGGCTTTTTTTGGTTCTAAGTTCTAGGTACTAAGGGCACAACTCCCATCCTTACCACCACCAGTCTGTCAGTGTGTCGTACTGTGGTGGCTTGCTTGTTGTTGTGATGCTGGAAGCTATGCCACCGGTATTTCAAATACCAACAGGGTCACCCATGATAAGCAGGTTTCAATGGAGTGTCCAAACTTAGATAGACTAGGAAGAAAGGGCAGGCAATCCATTTCTGAAAGCCAATGAAAACCCTATGAATCACAACAGAATATTGTCTGATACAGTGCTGGAAGATGAGCCCCCTAGGTTGGAAGGCACTCAAAACACACAGTGGTTACAACAATGGACTTGTGTGTACCAACAATCATGAAGATGATGCAGGAGCAGGCAATATTTCGTTCTGTTGTGCAGAGGGTTGCTATGAGCTGGAGCTGACTTGCCAGCAACTAACAATGATAACAACAACAACAGTAACCCATCCTTATAGGAAAGGTGATATGGTAGTAACTTGGGGGATGCATGGATGGGGACTTATCTTAGATAAAGCAGCCAGGACTAGCCTCTCTAGGGTGACCAACTGTCCTGGTTGGCTGAGACTGAGGGGTTTCCCAGAATGTGGCCCTTTCAGTCCTAAAACTGGGAAAGTCCCAGACAAAGTGGAAGAGATGGCCACTCTCATCCTGATATTTGAACCACAGTCTGACTAATGAGGAACAAGGGATGACAATTTCAGGAATTCAAGGTCTTTGGGTAATGAAGCCCCGGTGGCACAGTGGTTAAGAGCATGGCTGCTAACCAAAAGGTCAGCAATTCAAATCCACCAGCTGCTCCTTGGAAAACCTGTGGAGAAGTTCTACTCTGTCCTGTAGGGTCTCTGTGAGTCAGAATTGACTCAGTGGCATTGGGTTTGGTTTTTGGTTTTGGATGGTGAAAACGATTTGCAGTTGGCTACTAACTGAAAGGTTGTCGGTTCAAATCCACCCAGCATAGCCACAGAAAAAAAGCCTGGCAATCTACTTCCATAAGACCACAGCCATTGGAAACCCTCCCACAGAGCCACTGGGTGGGTTTGAACTGCCAACCTTTTGGTTAGCAGCTGAGCACTTAACTGTTGTGCTACCAGGGCTCCTTTGTGTCAAGACAACAGCCAAGAAAACCTTATGGAACAGTTGTACTCTGTACCATATGGGGTTGCCATGAGTCAGGGGTCAACTAGACAGTAGCTAACAACACTAGGCTATGGGAAGAATCCTTATCAAACTAGGAAGCCATTGGAGGATTTTTAGCAGGTGGCTGGATATAATCCAACTAGTGATATTTTTAGATCAGTTAAGGAGCCCTGGTGCTGCAGTGGTTAAAGCATTCAGCTGCTAATGGAAAGGTTAGTGGTATGTACCTACCAGCTGCTCTGTGGGAGAAAGATGTGGCAGTCTGCTTCCGTAAAGATTACAGCCTTGGAAACCTTATGGGGCAGTTCTACTCTGTCCTATAGGGTCAATACAAGTTAGAATCGACTCGATGGCATACAACAACAAAAGATGGGTTAACTGAGTGTTATACATATCTTTATTGTTGTTAACTGCCGTTGAGTCGAGTTGATTCCAACTCTTGGTGACCCCATGTGTGCAGAGTAGATCTGCGCACCATAAGGTTTTCAAGGCCGGGAACTTTCAGAAGTAGATCGCTAGGCCTGTCTCCCGAGGTGCCTCTGGGTGGATTTGAACCACCAACCTTTTGGCTAGTAGTCAATTTTGTCACCCAGGAACTCCTCTTACATATCTTTACAATAATTTAAAAAAAAGAAAAAGTTCAGTTGAGCCGTTACGTGGAGACAGGAGGAACAGAGAGAGGTTGGGAGGCTGTCTTCCTGCTCCTGGGATGGGAAAGCATGATGGCTTGGATTATGGACCTGTTAGTGGAGTGAGAAGGAGCCTTGGTGGAGCAGTGGTTAAACACTCGGCGGCTCACCAAAAGGTCGGCCCTTCCAACCCACCAGCAGCTCCGCAGGAGAAAGATGTGACCATCTGCTTTCATAAAGATTTTAGCCAGGCAGACCCTGTGGGCCAGTTCTACTCTGCCCTATCTGTCTTGGAAGAAGTACAGCCAGAATACTCCTTGGAAGCAAGGATGGCGGGACTTTGTCTCACGTGCTTTGGACGTGTTATCAGGAGGGACCAGTCCCTGGAGAAGGACATCATGCTTGGTAAAGTAGAGGGTCAGTGAAAAAGAGGAAGACCCTCAGTGAGATGGACTGATACAGTGGCTGCAACAACAGGCTCAAGCATAATGATTGTGAGGATGGCGCAGACCTGGGCAGTGTTTTGTTCTGTTGTGCACAGGGCTGCTATGAGTTGGAACTGACTCAATGGCATCTAACAACGACAACAGAGGGGGGACGTTGGTGTTCGATGTTAGAATTCTCTCGTTCCACAGGAGTCATGGCACAACAGAATGAAATGCCGCCCGACCCTGCGCCATCCCCATGATGGGTTGCAGATTAGACCCTTGGGATCCATAGGGTTTTCATTGACTGATTTTCAGAAGTAGATCGCCAGGCCTTTCTTGCTAGTCCGTCTTAGTCTGGAAGCTCCACTGAAACCTGTTCAGCATCATAGCAACCTGCAAGCCTCCACTGACAGGTGGTAGCTATGCATGAGGTGCACTGGCTGGGAATCAAACCCAGGTCTCCCACATGGAAGGTGAGAATCCTACCACTGAACCACCACTGCCCTCCTCTGCCTCTTTAGTCCCTAGGAATTCAGGAGCCTCCTCTTGTTTGGCGTCTGCCAAGGCTGTTTGCGCCTCTGGGAGGCCATAGTGGGCAAGATCTAAGATACCCCCCACGCCAGCTCTCTCTTGTTCCTGTGGACATCTAGTTCCTGAGAAACACACACCTCTGCCTAAACAAACTCAGCACTTAAAAGCCGATCCTGATTTAGCAGCAAGTTGCCTTTGTTCAGCTGCCAAAAGTGCCAGCCAGCCCATGTCCCATCCTACATGTTTTGGCAAGGGGCAGACACCAGTCTTCTGCACCTGGCCGAAATCCCAGCATCGCAGATCCTGCTATCAGGGTCCCATTAGAGTGAGGGTGTGCCCTGGAGGTCCTCTCACCAAAATCAGGTGAGGGGCAACGAGGCCCCTCCCCGCACCCATCCCTTAATACACCAGCAGGTCTCCACCCAGAAATTATTATTAATTTTTTAATTGTGATAAAAAAAAATATATGTATGGTAGTCCTTGGGTAGTGCAGACAATGAAGGTGCTTGGCTGCCAAGTGAAAGGTTGGAGGTTTAAGTGCACCCAGAGTTCCTCGGAAGAAAGGCCTGGCAATTGACTTCCGAAAATCAGCCATTGAAAACCCTATGGAGCACGGTTCTGCTCTGACACACACGGGATCCCCATAAGTCAGGGTTGGCTCCACGGCAACTGGTTTGGTTTGATTTTGGGTGGCACAAACGGTTAACACGCTCAGCCCCTCACTGAAAGGTTGGCAGTTCGAGTCCATGTAGAGGTGCCTTAGAAAAAAGGCCTGGCAATCTACTTCCAAAGAATCAGCCACAGAAAACCCTATGGAGCACAGTTCTACTCTGACACACATGGAGCCACCATTGGTCGGAGTCAACTTGATGACAACTGATTTTTTTACAATATATATATAGCACAGTATTTGCCAATTCAGTAGTTTTTACATGTACAACTCAGTGAAACCAATTGCATTAATCACTTGACATGACCATCACTAGAATCCATTGCCAGATTTTCCATGAACAGATACTCAATGTTTCCTAAACAACAACTTCCCATTTCCCCGTCCTTACCGCCCTTGGTAACCACTAGTAGACTTTGGTCTCTATACCTTTGCTGTTCTAGATATTTCATACCAATGGGATCATATAATATTTGTCCTTTTCTGACTGATTAACTTCACTTAGCATGTTTTCAAGGCCCATCCATGTCATGGCATGCATTAGAACTGCATTTCTCTTTATGACTGAATAATATTCTATTATGTGTATAGACCACATCATGTTTATCCACTCATCTTTTGACGGATACTTGGGTTATTTCTTCCTTTTGGCTATTGTGAGTAGTGCTGCAAAGAACATTGTTGTAAAAATACGTCTGAGTCCCTGCTTTCAAGTCTTTTGGGTATGTACCTAGGAGCGGAATTGCTGGATCATATGGCACAAATGGTTAAGTGCTTGGCTGCTAGTCAGAAGGTCATCAGTTCGAACACTCAAGTGGATCTATGGGAGAAAAGACAAGGCAATCTGCTCCCATAAAGATTTCAGCCTAGAAAACCCTGTGGGGAAGTACTACTCTGTCCCATAGGGTCGCTATGAGTTGGAATCTACTTGACGGCACCTAACAGCATAGTAACCCTATGTTTAACTTTGTGTGTGTGTGTGTGATTTAGGTGAAAATTTACAGAGCAAATTATGTGTTTAACTCTTTGAGGAACGGCCAAACTGTTTTCCACAGCAGCTGCACCATTTTGCATTTCCAGCAGCACAGAAATTCTTTTCAAAGCCCTCTCCTCATGTCCACCCCTCACTCTTTTATACCCTCCCAGTGGGTGAGTGGACTTTAGAGTTGGGAATCTCTTTCCTAGTTACTTCCTCCCTAAATCTCCACCTGACTATGGAAATCAACCCCGTCACTGTTGGGTCTTGGAGCTCAAGTTGAACTTGCAGCTTTGCCCACTATTACTTGTGTTTTCTCTCCCCACCTCCTGCATCACCACCACTGCCACCAGTTGCCGTCCGGTTGGCTCTGACGCATGGTGACCCCACGTGTGTCAGAGTAGAACCGTGTTCTGTGGGGTTTTCCATGGCTGATTTTTCAGCAGCAGATTGCCAGGCCTTTCTTCTGAGGTGCCTCTGGGTGGATTTGAATCTCCAATCTTTGGGTGGGCAGCCGAGCATGTTAACAGTTTGCAACAGCCGGGGATGACTCCCCCCAACCTCCACTCAGTGTGAATTCCAAGACAGCAGGCACCGTTTCTGTCTTACTCCTCTGTACCTTTGTCATCTAGAGCAGTAGTTTTCAGCCAGGGGCGATTTTGCCTCCCAGGGATACTTGGCAACGTCTGGAGATATTTTTGGTTGTCGTGACTTGGGGGAGGTACTAAAGGCATCTAATGGGAAGGGTCCAGGGATGTTGTGAAACATCCTACAATGCAACGGACAGTCCCCTACAACAGAGAATGACCTGGCCCTAAATGTCAACAGTGGCGAGGCTGAGAAATCCGGCTCTAGAGCCAGGCTGTGCATAGAGTTGGACCTTGGTAAATAACTGTCGAATAAATGAATGGTGGAACACCAAGTCAGCAAGTGCAAACTTCCTGCCCAAATCTCTTAAAGCTGTTGTTGTTGTTAGCTGTTAGCTGCTGGTGAGTCAGCCCCTGACTCACAGCGACCCCATACACAATGGAATGAAACACCACCCTGTCCTGTTCCAGCCCCATGATGGGTGTGGATTGGACCGTGGTGCTCCATAGTGTTTTCATTGACTTATTTTCAAAATTAGATCACCAGGCCTTTCTTCCTAGTCTATCTTAGTCTGGAAGCTCCACTGAAACCTGTTTAGCATCTTAGCAACGCGGAAGCCTCCGTGGACAGACTGGTGGTAGCTGCGCGTGAGGTGCATTGGCTGGGAATCGAACCCGGGGCCTCCCTCACGGAAGGCGAGAACACCGCCACTGAAAAACTGATGCCTCATGCTGTTAGGAGTAGGTAGACAGAAACGCAGAAGAAACTCCTCAGTCCGGGATACTTGGAGGGAAAGAATGCAATCTGTGCTTACGGGAAGGATTTTAGCCTCCGATTATAACCCAGGGAAGCTACGTACAGAAGAGTCACTGTGAGATTCTCATCGGTGGCTTCATTTCACTCCCAAATCCCCACATCGGGCAGTCATGGTACACTGGTTAGCCCAGGAGAAGACGGGGTGAGTGTCCTCCAGTAATTCCCACCCCCTTCTCCCTCCGGTCTTTGTCAGTTCCCCAGGATCCCCACACTGGCCCAAGTAACCTCTTACCACAGAAGCTTTGCTTCCTTGCTGATATTGGACACCAGGGCAGAGCGGAGCCCTTGGGAAGGGATCTAGGGAAGGCTGACATTTCCCCCTAGTGGACTCAGCTCCCAGCCATTGGGCAGAGAAAGCTTTGTCTGCATAATGAAGCCACTGGAACCACACGGTGGGCTTTGGGGCACCGTGTTCAGCACAGTGCAGAGGGCAATGAAGGAGCCGAAGCGAACAGTGGAAGTCACTCCCGAGGTTCACCCTTTAGCCAACGATTGGACAGGCCCATAAAACAAAACGAGACTAATGGGGCACACCAGCCCAGAGGCAAGGACAAGGAGGCAGGAGGGGACAGGAAAGCTGGTCATAGGGAACCCAAGGTGGAGAAGGGAGATTGTCGACATGTCGTGGAATTGTTAACCATTGTCATAAAACAATATGTGTACTAACTGTTTAATGAGAAGCTAGTTTGTTTGGTAAACCTTCATCGGAAGTGCAATTTGAAAAAAAAAAGGTCGGCAGTTTGAATCCACCAGCCTCTCCTTGGAAACCGTATGGGGCAGTCAGAGCAGAACTGAGCTCCGTAGGATTTTCTTGGCTGTACTCTTTTTTTGTCTATTGTTGTAGTTTAAGTGAAAGTTTACAAATCAAGTTAGTCTCTCATACAAAAATCCGTACACACATTGCTATGTGACCCTAGCTGCTCTCCCCATACTGTGACAGCACGCTCCTCCTTTCCACCCCAGATTTCCTGTGTCCATTCAACCAGCTCCTGACCCTCTCTGCCTTCTCATCTCGCCTCCCGACAGGAGCTGCCCATTTAGTCTCATGTATCTACTTGAGCTAAGAAGCACACTCCTCACGAGCATCCTTTTATGTCCCATAGTCCAGTCTAATTTTTGTCTGAAGAGTTGGTCTTGGCCATAGTCTTAACAGAAGGAGATCACCAGGCCTTTCTTTGGCAGTGCAAACTTTGTGTCACCCAAGAGCCTCGCACCACCCAGGAACTCCTAATAAAACCAAACAAAAATACTAAAAAACCCAAGCCCGTTGCCGTCGAGTCAATTCTGACCCATGGCAACCCTATAGGACAGAGTCGAAAACTGCCACCATGGGGTTTCCAAAGCTGTAAATCTTTACAGAAGCAAGGTGCCACATCTTTCTCCCATGGAGCGGCTGGTGAGTTCGAACCAGGGCTTCATGGAACTTGTTCATTCAAACTGATTCAGAATATCTGGGGGTGGAAATGGAAATTCTCAGCAAGGTTTCAGACCAGAATGAATCGGTTCAAAGCCCTGGTTTGAACTGCCAACCTTTTGGTTAGCAGCCAAGTGCTTTAACCACTGCACCACCAGGGCTCCTTAAATACAAAATCGTTGAAAAGGGGTTTGACTACAAGGGTTCAAGCACTTCATCCACTGCCATCTTTCCAAATTTACTTGAGGATTTCCTTCAGTGGTTGTTAAAAGGTTTTTCTTCCAGGCGGCCTCTTAATGTTGTTTTTTTTTTTTTTTTAACTAATGGCTGCTAATTAACCAGCACCCTGGTGGCGCAGTGGTTAAGAGCTCAGGCTTCTAACCAAAAGGTCGGCAGCTTGAATCCACTAGCAGTTCCTCGGAAACCCTACAGAGCAGTTTCTACTCTGTCCTATAGGATCGCTATGAGACGAAATTGACTTGACAGCAACAGGTATTTTTTTTTTTTTGGAGGGGCGGGTTAGAACTTTCAAGGACGTTTACGCATTGATGAGTGACTTTAAGAACCTTTCATTTGGCCCAAACCAAGTATGAGCATCTGATCTTTTCAAACACAGCATAAAAGGACTGTTTCCATAATGACAGCGCTTCTGAAGAGTGGATTTTTGCATGGAAAACACCTGTGTGCCATGAAGGGCTTGATTTTTCTCCTGGCTTCCTCGCCTTCTGCCAGCTACATGTCTCTGCGATGCCAAACCATTTCCATAGCAAACTGTTGTGATCCCAAACAGCCTTCGAACGGGCAGGCTGAATACAGGCTAAGCAATTGTTTTTAAAAACCCGTTTTTTTTCCAGCCAAATGTATTATTAACCACTTCTAGGCAACCGGGGAGCAGTGGAATAGAACGACCATGTCATGTTTGATGCAGATTGCAAATGAGGGGAAGAAGGGAAGGAAAGAAATAAAAAAATAAGAAAAAGAAGAAATGAATGTGGGGGGGGGCAGCCGAGAAGGAAAGAAGTTATTTTATTTTATTTTATTTTATTTTTTTATTGTACTTTTAGATGAAGGTTTACAGAACAAATAGTTTCTCTTTAAACAGTACACATACTGTTTTACGACATTGGTTAACAACCCCATGACATGTCAACATTCTCCCCTTCTCCACCTTGGGTTCCCTATTAACGACTTTCCTGTCCCCTCCTGCCTTCTAGTCCTTGCCCCTGGGCTGTTGTGCCCCATTAGTCTCGTTTTGTTTTATGGGCCTGTCTAATTGGCTGAAGGGTGAACCGCAGAAGTGACTTCATTACTGAGCTAAAAGGGCGTCCGGGGGGCCATACTCTCGGGGTTTCTCCAGTCTCTGTCAGGCCAGTAAGTCTGGTCTTTTTTTGTGAGTTAGAACTTTGTTCTATGTTTTTCTCCAGCTCTGTCCGGGACCCTCTGTTGTGATCCCTGTCAGAGCAGTCAGTGTTGGTAGCCGGGCACCATCTGGTTGTACTGGACTCAGTCTGCTAGAGGCCGTGGTTGTTGTGGTCCATGAGTCCTTTGGACTAATCTTAGAAGAAATAAACAAAAAGAGAATCCAAAGAGTTTCAATAACAAAAGCCCACTTTACAGAAATGAAGCTGAGAATGTTAAATTCTTAACTTAATCACAACCACATTAGCTGTAATGGTGATATATTGTTGCTGTTAGTGAGCCCCGACTCAAGGTACCCACATGCTAAATGCTACCCAGCCCTGCGCCATCCCCATGATCAGTTTCAGATCGGACCACTGTGATCCACAGGGTTTTCATGGGCTGATTTTCAGAAGTCAATCGCCAGGCCTTTCTTCCTAGTCCATCCCAGTCTGGAAGCTCTGCTGAAACCTGTTCAGCATCATAGCAACACGCAAGCTTCCCTGACAGACGGGTGGTGTGGTGGCTGTGCATGAGGTGTACTGGGTGGGAATCAAACCTAGGTCTTCCGTATGGGAGGCAAGAATTCTACCACTTGAGAAACAGAGTTCTAATTCTCATGGAATCTAGATTTCTGGGTTCTATGGAGGTTGAAGTGACCCCCTGAAGCTATTGCCCTGAAATGATCTTTGGACCTCAAGGGTTAAGGTTACTGGTTTCCTAAGCTCACCTTTAAGTCAAACAATAGCCTCGTAAATACCTTAGTAAAGACTGTTTTGACTTAGGCCTTGGGCTCTGTTATGGAATGGATCATATCCCCCAAAATATGTGACAGCTTGGCTAGGCCTTGATTCCCAGTATTGTGTGGTTGTCCACCATTTTGTGATCTGATGTGATTATCGTATGTGTTGTGAATCCTAACTTCTATGATGTTAATCTGGCAGAATTAGAGGCAGTTATGTGAATGCTACAGGACTCAATCTACAGGATTAGTTTGTACCTTGAGTTAATCTCTTTTACCATATACAAGAGAGAAGTGAGCAGAGAGGAGAGGGACCACATTACCACCAAGCAACAAGAGCCGGAAGCAGAGCGTATGTATCTTTTGGAACCAGGGTCCCTGAGCTGAGAAGCTCCTAGACTAGGGGAAGGCTGATGACAAGGCCCTTCCCTGAGAGCTGACAGAGAGAGAAAGCTTTCCCCTGGAGCTGACACCCTGAATTCAGGCTTCCAGCCTCCTGGATTGTGAGAGAATAAGTTTCTGTTTGTGAAAGCCATCCACTTGTGGTATTTCTGGTATAGCAGTGCTGGATAACTAAGACAGGCTCTTGTGAAGAATTCTCTATATGCAGTCAGTTTCGAGAAACAGAGAGTCCAGGTCAGACCAGAAGCTGTGTGTTAGGGTAAATTGTCATTATGGAAACACTGTTCTCACCCCGTTTCCATGGCAAATGTGATAAGATGGGGTATAAGAATCTTGGGGAGTTCTTTCCTCTTTGGAACATTTTTGACTCCCTAGTCAAAATGTTACCCCGAGTTGCAAATCGTATATCAGATAAGCTTCAATCAGTTTCTATTATTGGCTGAGTGGTGTTTTTGTTTAACACACCGGACCACCAGTGCCCCCCATATTGGAGTAGGGTAGGTGCTACTCTGAGTGGTGTCCTTGTAAAAAGAGGAGAAGGGACACAGAGGGAAGATGGCCATGTAAAGATGGGGGCAGAGACTGGAGCAATGCAAACACAAGCCAAGGAACGCCTGGGGCCACCAGAAGCCGGAAGAGATGAGGAAGGCTCTGGGGCCACCAGAAGCCGGAAGAGACAAGGAAGGATCCTCCCCCAGAGGCTTCAGAGGGAGCATGGCCCTACTGACACCCTGATTTTAGACTTCTAGCCTCCAGAACTGGGAGATAATACAATTTTGTTGTTTTAAGTCACCCAGCTTGTGGCACTTTGTTTGTGGTCCACCCAGAGGTACCTCAGAAGAAAGACCTGGTGATTTACTTCCAAAAAATCGGCCATTGAAAGTTCTGCTGAGCACTGTTCTACTCTGACACCACGGGGGCTGCCATGAGTCAAAATGGACTCAAAGGCAACTGGTTTTTGTGAATGGATGCGACTCAATCAGCTCCCATCAGGGGGCGCTGTGGGGCAGTGTGAGAAGTTTCTCTTAGACTATTAGCGTCCGAAGAAATATAATGGAAGCCACATATGGAATTATAAATTTTCTAGTAATTGCATAAAAAAATGTAAAAAGAAACAGCCGAGATAATTTGAATAATATTCCTTTTTAACCCAATATAGCCAAAATAGTATCATTGCAATATCTAATCAATACACAAAATTATGGTTTTGATACACTATGATACATTCTTTTTTTCTTACCCAGTCTCTGAACTTGCTGTGTATTTCACGTTTACAGCACGTCTTAATTCGGACGCTACCGTTTCATCAGGAACACTTGATCTGTATTTTGATTTCATGATATTTACAGTTGAAAAAAAGGATCTCTGGTGGAGCAATGGTTAAGCACTCACCTGCCAGCAGCTCAGGAGAAAGACCTGGAGATCTGCTCTAACAAAGATTACAGCCTAGAAAACCCTATGGGGCAGTTCTACTATGTCACATGGGGTTGCCATGAGTCAAAATTGACTTAATAGCACCCAAGGAAACCAACAGTTGACAAAGTGGAGTCACTAATTTACGTTATGTGAATTTCACCTCATTTTTTTAAAAGTGAAAAACAAATATGGATTTGCTTACCCAAGTTGTTCCAAACGTACTTAAAATTTTGATAATAACTGGGTCAAGTGTCAGTTTTTGTATTTACATTTAAATTAGTTAAAGCTAAATAAAATTAAAGTCTCAATTCCCTGGTAGCCATGGCAGTGCTTCAAGTGTTCAATAGCCATACGAGACTAAAGACCAGTTGCTGTCAAGTCCACTCTGACTCATGGCGACCCCAAGTGTGTCAGAGGGGAACTGATTTCCATAGGGTTCTCAATGGCTGGTTGTGTGTGTGTGTGTGTGAGAGAGAGAGAGCTTTAGGTGAAAGTTTACAGAGCAAATTAGTTTCTGATGCAACAATTTATACACAAATTGTTTTGCGGCACTGGTTGCAATCCCTGCACTGTGTCGGCACTCTCCCCCTTTCCCTTTCTACCCCGGGATCCTCGGCTCCATTGCTCCAGTTTTCCTCTCCCTTCTCACATTCTCATCTTTGCTTGTGGGCAGGTGTTGCTCATTTGGTCTTGTATACATGATTAATCTAAGAAGCACGTTCCTCACAGTGGTTATTATTTGTTTTATTTTTGTTGTTGTGAGGTGCCGTCAAGTCAGTTCTGATTCATAGCGACCCTACGTACAACAGAACGGAACACTGCCCGGTTCTGCATCATCCTCACAGTTGTTGCTATGTTTGAGCCCATCACTGCAGCCCCTGTGTCAATCCATCTCACTGAGGGTCTTCCTCATTTTCGCTGACCCTCTGCTTTACCAAGCATGATGTCTTTCTCCAGGGACTGGTCCCTTCTGATAACATGTCCAAAGTATGTGAGATGTAGTCTTGCCATATTTGCTTCTAAGGAGCATTCTGGTTGTACTTCTTCCAAGACAGATTTGTTTGTTCTTTTGGCAGTCCATGGTACATTCAATATTCTTCCCCAACACCATAATTCAAAGGCATCAATTCTTCTTCGGTTTTCCTTATTCATTACCCAGCTTTCACATGCGTATGTGGCGATTGAAAACACCATGGCTTGGGTCAGGCGCACCTTAGTCCTCAAACTGACATATTTGTTTTAAAGAGGTCTTTTGCAGCAGATTAGCTCAATGCAACATGTCGTTTGATTTCTTGACTGCTGCTTCCATGGGCGTTGATTGTGGATCCAAGTAAAATGAAATCCTTGACAACTTCAATCTTTTCTCCACTTATCATGATGTTGCCTATTGGTCCAGTTGTGAGGATTTTTGTTTTCTTTATGTTGAGGTGTAATCCACACTGAAGGCTGTGGTCTTTGATCTTCATCAGTAAGTGCTTCAAGTCCTCTTCACTTTCAGCAAGCGAGATTCTGTTAAGAGCGTTGGAAAAGTTTGGAAACAGACGGTGGTCACAGCTACACAACAGGATGAACGTAGTCAATGTCACTGAATTGTGCATGTAAAACAATGGTGAAATGGCAGATATTTTGTTACATATTACTTAAATCCACTGCCGTCGGGTCGCTCCCAACTCACAGCGACCCTGTAGGACAGAGTAGGACTGCTGTATAGGATTTCCAAGGCTATAATCTTTAAGGAAGCAGACTGCCACATCTTTCTCCCTTGGAGTGGCTGGTGGGTTTGAACCACCGACCTTCAGCTTAGCAGCCAAGCACTTAGCCACTGTGCCACGAGGGCTCCTTATATATATACATCGTATATATATATATATATATATATATATATATATATATATATATATATATATATATATATATGTAAAAGCAAAAAAAAGCAAAAACCAAACGTGTTGCCGTCGAGTCGATTCTGACTTACAGTGACTCTATAGGACAGAACTGCCCCACAGGGTTTCCAAGGCTATATATAAATCTTTACGGAAGCAGATTGCCACATCTTTCTCCCATAGAGTGGCTGGTGAGTTCAAACCACCAAACCACCAACCTTTAACTTAGCAGCCAAGTGCTTAACCACTGCCCCACCAGTATATGTATACATACATACATACATATATATATACACTTACCACAATAAAAATAAATAAATTAATAAATGTTGCCTGAGACTATTACTTATCTTGATGCCTGTGTTTTCCGTGCCTCCACGAATTTTGCACCTGAGGTGAGTACCTCACTTGCCTCACCATGCTAGGCCGGCTGGCTTTAGAATCCGAGTTCTTAGCCTCTGGGTCCTACAAGACCTTACTATGGAGGAATGGAGAAAAATGCCAACTCTCCCAATCCTAGTGACTTTTGGGATGGAGAAGGGGACAGGGATGGAGTTGAGGAAAATAGAGGCTGAGATCCTAGAGGTGGGAAGCAGGATACAAAGTTAGGGAAAGGCTCGAACCTGTGGGGTCTTGGTCTCCTACCTGTCCAGGACTCTGGCAGAGACAACACCCAGGGCCTCGCCTTTCAGCAGCTCAGGACAACCACAGGAAAGGGAAAATAGAGGGCGGCCAAGTTGAACAGAGAGTGTTGGGGGGATGGTCTGACTCAACGGCACCCATCTGGGCAGCCCAAGTAGAGACCTCAGGCCCTGAACATTCTCTGCTAAGGAGGCTGTGAATTGGGTCTCTCTCTCTGTCCTGGCCCCTTCTCCTTGTCAGAGAAGCCTCCCTTCCCCTTCTGGGCACACGGTCACTTTGTCTGTGTCCTGCTCATGCGTGGGCACCATACGGCACAGGGCCAATCCCACTTCTGTATCTGTTCCAGGAGGGGAGGGAACAGAGTCTCTCCTTTCGCCGCAGCACGGGAGGGGTGCACGTGAGACATCTGCCCCACAGTGGCCACAGGCGGGAACCTGCTGGCCAGGGGAGACCCATAGGGAAGCTGATCTCGTTCTGTGTCTTCTCAGTAAGTGTGGTCCCATGCGCGGTCACAGTGTGTGGTTTGTGTCTTTTGTTGGGGACCTCAAACCCTGGCACAACAGAGAGGAAGCCTGAGTAGGCACCTTCAAGTTGCCCTGGGCTCCCAGGGTCATAAAAAGGATGCAGAAGTTTCCAAGTGTCCGGGGGAAAACCTTGTTGTTGTTGGGTGCTGTTGAGTCAACTTTGACTCATGACGACCCCATGTGTGCAGAGTAGAACTGTGCTCCATAGGGTTTTCAAGGCTGTGACCTTTCAGAAGCCTTTCTTCTGCAGTACTGCTGGGTGGGTTCAAACACCAATCTTTTGCCTAGTAATAGAGCGCTTAACCATTTGTGCCACCCAGGGACCTGTTCTTTTTTTGTGCGTGCTTAAGTGAAAGTTTACAGCTCAAGTCAGTTTCTCATACAAAAATTTATACACACATTGCTATGTGACCCTAGCTGCTCTCCCTATACTGTGACAGCACACTCCTCCTTTCCACCTCAGATTTCCTGTGACAATTAAACCAGCTCCTGACCCTCTCTGCCTTCTCATCTCGCCTCTGGACTGGAGCCACCCATTTAGTCTCATGTATCTACTTGAGCTAAGAAGCACACTCTTCATGAATATCATTTTATGTCCCATAGTCCAGTCTATTCTTTGCCTGAAGAATTGACTTCGGGAATGGTTTTAGTTCTGGGTTAGCAGAGAGTCCGGGGGCCATGTTTTCTGAGGTTCCTCCAGTCTCAGTTAGACCATTAAATCTGGTCTTTTTACTAGAATTTGAATTCTGCACCCTACTTTTCTCCTGCTCTGTTTGTTGTGTTCCCTGTCAGGACGGTCACTGGTGGTAGCCAGGCACAATCCAGTTCTGGTCTCAGGCTGATGGAGTCTCTGGTTTATACGGTCCTTTCTGTCCCTTGGGCTAATACTGTCCTTG
Organism: Dugong dugon; assembly: GCA_030035585.1. NCBI lineage: Eukaryota > Metazoa > Chordata > Mammalia > Sirenia > Dugongidae > Dugong > Dugong dugon. Next base: position 6,888,578 of record CM057462.1, read on the forward strand.
TGTCTTTGGTGTTCTTCATTCTTCTTTGCTCCAGGTGGGTTGGGACCAATTGATGCATCTTAGATGGCCTCTCGCTAGCTTTTAAGACCCCAGAGCCACTCCCCAAAGTGGGATGCAGAACATTTTCTCAGTAAAGTTTGTTATACCAATTGACTAGATGTTCCCTGAAAGCATGGTCCCCAGATCCCCACCCCTGCTGCTCTGACCCTTGAAGTGCTTTTTTGAATTCAGGAAACTTCTTAGCTTTGGTTTAGTCCAGTTGTGCTGACTTCCCCTGTAGTGTGTGTTGTCCTTCCCTTCACCTAAGATAATTTTCTATTATCTAGTTAGTGAATACCCCTCTCCCTCCCTCCCTACCCTCCAACCATCAAAGAATGTTTTCTTCTGGTTTAAACCTTTTCTTGAGTTCTTATAATAGTGGTCTAATACAATATTTGTCCATTAGCCACTAACTAATTTCATTCAGCATAATGTCTTCCAGATTCCTCCATGTTATGAGATGTTTCTCGGATTCATCGTTGTTCTTTATCGTTGCATAGTATTCCGTTGTGTGGATATACCATAATTTGTTTATCCATTCGTCCATTGATGGGCACCTAGGTTGTTTCCATCTTTTTGCTGTTGTGAACAGTGCTGCAATGAACATGGGTGTGCGTATATCTATTCATGTGATGGCTCTTATTTCTCTAGGATATATTCCAAGAAGTAGGATTGCTGGATCCCATGATACTTCTATTTCTAACTTTTAAAGGAAGTGCCAAATAGATTTCCAAAGTGGTTGTACCATTTCACCTTCCCACCAGCAGTGTATAAGTGTTCCAGTCTCTCCACAACCTCTCCAACATTTATTATTTTGTGTTTTTTGGATTAATGCTAGCCTTGTTAGGGTAAGATGGTATCTCACTGTAGTTTTGATTTGCGTTTCTCTAATGGCTAATGATCATGAGCATTTCCTCGTGTGTCTGTTAGACTCCCGAATGTCTTCTTTGATGAAGTGCCTGTTAATATCCTTTCCCTATTTTTTAAGTGGGTTATTTGCCTTTTTGCTGTTGAAGTTTACAGTATCTTATAGATTTTAAAGATTAGACCATGATTGAATATGTCGTAGCCAAAAGTTTTTTCCCAGTCTGTAGGTTGTCTTTTTACTCTTTTGGTGAAGTCTTTTGATGAGCTTAAGTGTTTGATTTTTAGGAGCTCCCAGTTATCTAGTCTCTCTTCTGGTGCTTGTGCATTGTTAGTTATGATTTATATTCTGTTTATGCCATGTATTAGGGCTCCTAGCATTGTCCCTATATTTTCTTTCATGATCTTTATCATTTTAGATTTTATATTTAGGTCTTTGATCCATTTTGAGTTAGTTTTTGTGCATGGTGTGAGGTATGGGTCTTGTTTCAGTTTTTTGCAGATGGTTATCCAGTGATGCCAGCACCATTTGTTAAAGAGACTGTCATTTCCCCAATTAACAGACTTTGGGCCTTTATCAAATATCAGCTGCTCGTAGGTGGATGAATTTACGTCTGGATTCTCAATTCTGTTCCATTGGTCTATGTATCTGTTGTTGTACTAGTACTAGGCTGTTTTGACTACCGTGGCGGTTTAACAGGTTGTAAAATCAGGTAGTGTGAGGCTTCCCACTTTGTTCTTCTTCTTCAGTAATTCTTTATTTTATTTTATTTTTTACTGTTGTAGTTTAAATGAAGCTTGCATTTCAGGTTAGTCTCCCATACAAATATTTACACATATGTTGTTATGTGACCCTAATTGCTCTCCCCATACTGTGACAGCACACTCCTCCTTTCCACCCCTGATTCCCCATGCCCATTCAACTAGCTCCTAACTCTCTCTGCCTTCCTATCTCACCTCCGTACAGAAGCTGCCCGTTTAGTCACTTGTATCTACTTGAGTTAAGTAAGAGGTACAATCCTCACGAGTATCACCTTATGTCCCACAGTCCAGTCCAATCTCCATCTGAAGAGTTGGCCTCGAAAATTGTTTTAGTTCTGGGCTGATAGAGAATCCAGGGGGCATGCTTTCTGGGGTTCCTCCAGTCTCAGTCAGACCATTAAGTCTGGTCTTTTTACTAGAATTTGAGTTCTGCACCCCACCTTTCTCCTGCTCCATCAGGGACTTTCTGTTGTGTTCCCTGTCAGGGCGGTCATTGGTGGTAGCCGGGCACCATCTAGTAGTTCTTCTGGTCTCAGGCTGATGAAGTCTCTGGTTTATGTGGCCCTTTCTGTCTCCTGGGCTAATACTTTCCTTGTGTCTTTGGTTTTCTTCATTCTCCTTTACTCCAGGTGGTTGGGACCAATTGATGCATCTTAGATGACCGCTTGCAAGCTTTTAAGACCCCAGACACCACTCACCACAGTAGGATGCAGAACATTTTCTTTATAAAATTTGTTATGACAATTGACCTCGATGTGTCCTGAAAGCATGGTCCCCAGACCCCTACCCCTGCTACTCTGTCCCTCAAAGTGTTTGACTGTATTCAGGAAACTTCTGAGCTTTGGTTTAGTCCAGTTGTACTGACTTCCTCTGTAGTGTGTGTTGTCCTTCCCTTTACCTAAGGTAATTCTTATCTACTATCTAGTTAGTAAATAACCCTCACCATCCCTCCTCACCCTCATAACCATCAAAGAGTGTTTTCTTCTGTGTTTAAACCTTTTCTTGAGTTCTTATAATAGTGGTCTTATACAATATTTGTCCTTTTGTGACTGACTAAATCACTCAGCATAATGCCCTCCAGATTCCTTCATGTTACAAGATGTTTCACGGCTTCATCCTTGTTCTTTATCGTTGTGTAGTATTCCATTGTGTGGATATAGCATAATTTGTTTATCCATTTGTCCATTGATGGGCACCTAGGTTGTTCCCATCTGTTTACTATTGTGAACACTGCTGCAATGAATATGGATGTGTGCTTATCTATTCGTGTGAAGGCTCTTATTTCTCTAAGATATATTCCAAGGAGTAGGATTGCTGGATCCTATGGTACTTCTATTTCTAACTCTTTAAGGAAGTGCCAAATAGATTTCCAAAGTGATTGTACCATTTTACATTCCCATCAACAGTGTATAAGTGTTCCAGTCTCTCCAGCATTTATTAGTTTGTGTTTTTTGGATTAATGCTAGTCTTGTTGGGGTGAGATGATATCTCATTGTAGTTCTGATCAGCATTTTTCTGATGGCTAATGATTGTGAGCGTTTCTTCATGTGTCTGTTAGCCGCCGGAATATCTTCTTTGGCGAAGTGCCTGTTCATATCCTTTGCCAATTTTTTAATTGGGTTATTTGTCTTTTTGTTGTTGAGGTTTTGCAGTATCTTGTAGATTTTAGAGATTAGACCATAATCGAATATGTCGTAGCCAAAATTTTTATCCCAGTCTGTAGGTGGTCTTTTTGCCCTTTTAGTGAAGTCTTTTGATGAGCATAAGTGTTTGATTTTTAGGAGCTCCCATTTATCTAGTCTCTCTTCTGGTGCTTGTGCATTGTTACTTATGGTTCGTATCGTGTTTATGCCATTTATTAGGGCTCCTAGCATTGTCCCTATTTTTTCTTTCTTTATTGTTGTCAGTTTTGTATTTAAGTCTTTGATCCATTTCAAGTTAGTTTTTGTGCAGAGTGTGAGGTATCGGTCTTGTTTCAGTTTTTTGCAGATGGTTATCCAGTTATGCCAGCACCATTTGTTAAAGAGACTGTCTTTTCCCCAGTTAATGGACTTTGGGCCTTTGTCAAATATCAGTTGCTCATAGGTAGATGAATTTATGTCTGGATTCTCAATTCTGTTCCATTGGTTTTGTATCTGTTATTGTACCAGTACCAGGCTGTTTTGACTACCGTGGCAGTATAATAGGTTCTAAAATCAGGTAGTGTGAGGCCTCCCACTTTGTTCTTCTTCTTGAGTAATGCTTTACTTACACGGGGCCTCTTCCCTTTCCATATGAAGTTAGTGATTTCTTTCTCCATTTCATTAAAAAATGCCGATGGAATTTGGATCGGGATTGCATTGGGTAGAATTCACATTTTCACTATGGTGAGTCTACCTATCCATGAGCAAGGTATGTTTTTCCACTTATGCAGATCTCTTTTTGTTTCTTGCAGTAGCGTCTTGTAGTTTTCATTGTACAGGTCTTTTACGTCTCTAGTTAGACTTATCCCTAAGTACTTTATCTTCTTGGGGGCTATTGTAAATGGTATTGATTTGGTGATTTCCTCTTTGAGGTTCTCTTTGTTGCTGTAAAGAAATCCAACTGATTTTTGTATGTTTATCTCGTATCCTGAAACTTTGCTGAAATTTTCTATAAGTTCCAGTAGTTTTCTTGTGGATTCTTTGGGGTTTTCTGTGTATAAGATCATATTATCTGCAAATAGAGATACTTTGACTTCTTCCCTACCAATCTGGATGCCCTTTATTTCCTTTTCTAGCCTAATTGCTCTGGCTAGGACCTCCAGCACAATGCTGAATAAGAGTGGTGATAAAGGGCATCCTTGTCTGGTGTCCGTTCTCAAGGGGAATGCTTTCAAAGTCTCTCCATCTAGGATGATGTTGGCTGTTGGCTTTGTATAAATGCCCTTAATTATATTGAGGAATTTCCCTTCTCTTCCTATTTTGTTGAGAGTTTTTCTCATGAATGGGTGTTGGACTTTGTCAAATGCCTTTTCTGTATCTACTGATAAGCCCATGTGGTTCTTGTCTTTTGTTTTATTAAAGTGATGAATTACATTGATTGTTTTTCTAATGTTGAAACATCACTGCATACCTGGTATAAATCCCACTTGATCATGGTGAATTTTTTTTTTTTTTTTGATATGTTGCCAAATTCTATTGGCTAGAAATTTTGTTGAGGATTTTTGCATCAATGTTCATGAGGGATATTGGTCTGTAATTTTCTTTTTTGTGGTGTCTTTACCTGGTTTGGTATCAGGGTTATGCTGGCTTCATAGAATGAGTATGGGAGTATTCCATCCGTTTCTATACTCTGAAATACCTTTAGTGGTAGCAGTGTTAACTCTTCTCTGAAAATTTGAAGCCATTCCAGCCAAGGCTTTTTTTGGGGGGGTGGTGTTTTAACTACCTTTTCAATCTTTTCTTTTGTTTTGGGTTTATTTAGTTGTTCTACCTCTGTTTGTGTTAGTTTAGGTAGGTAGTGAGTTTGTGGAAATTTGTCCATTTCCTCTAGGTTTTCAGATTGGTTAGAGTATAATTTTTTCATAGTATTCTGTAATGATTCTTTTAATTTCAGTTGGGTCTGTTGTGATGTCATCCATCTCATTTCTTATATGGGTTATCTGCTTCCTCTCCTGTTTTTCTTTTGTCAGTTTAGCCAATGGTTTATCAATTTTGTTGATCTTTTCAAAGAACCAGCTTTTGGTCTTGTTAACTCTTTCAATTGTTTTTCTAGTCTCTATTTCATTTAATTCTGCTCTAATTCTTATTTCTTTTCTTCTGGTGCCTGAGGGCTTCTTTCGCTGCTCTCTTTCTACTTGTTCCAGTTGTAGGGTTAATGTTTTGATTACGGCCCTTTCTTCTTTTTGGATGTGTGCATTTATTGCTATAAACAGACCTCTGAGCACTGCTTTTGCTGTGTCCCAAAGATTCTGGTAGGATGTGTTATCATTCTATGAATTTCTTTATTCAATCCTTAATTTCTTCTATAAGCCAGTAGTTTTTGAGCAAGGTGTTGTTCAGTTTCCATGTGTTTGATTTTTTTCCCTTGCTTTTTCTGTTGTTGATTTCTACTTTTATGGCTTTATGGTCAGAAAAGATGCTTTGTAATATTTCAATGCCTTGGATTTTGTTAACGCTTGCTTTATGGCCTAATATGTGGTCTATTCTGGACAATGTTCCATGTGCGTTGGAAAAGAAAGTATACTTGGCTGCTGTTGGGTGGAGCATTCGGTATATGTCTATGAGATCAAGTTGGTTGATTGTAGCATTTAGCTCTTCCATGTCTTTGTTGAGCTTCTTTTGGGATGTTCTGTCCTTCACCAAAGGTGATGTGTTGAAGTCTCCTACTACTATTGTGGAGCTGTCTCTCTCTCTTTCCAGTGCTGTTAGAGTTTGTTTTACGTATTTTGGAGCCTTGTCATTGGGTGCGTAAATACTTATTATAGTTATGTCCTCCTGGTGTATTGACTCTTTAATCATTATATAGTGTCCTTCCTTATCCTTTGTGGTAGATTTTACTTTAAAGACTATTTTGTCAGAGATTAATATTGCCACTCATGCTCTTTTTTGAGTGTTGTTTGCTTGATATATATTTTTTCTATCCTTTGAGTTTTAGTTTGTTTGTGTCTTTAAGTCTAAGGTGTGTCTCTTGCAAGCAGCATACAGACGGATCGTGTTTTTTTAGCCAATCTGCCACTCTCTTCTCTTTATTGGTGGATTTAGTCTGTTTACATTCAGCATAATTATTGATAGGTATGAGTTTAGTGCTGTCATTTTGATGTCTGTTTTTGTGAGTTGTTCACAGTTTCTTTGTTCCACTTAATTTTCTGTGTGGAGTTGTTTTTCTCTATGTATTTTCTTTTCATCTTTTTCATTGTTGTTGATTTTGTGTTTGTTGAGTCTTTATATTTTTCTAGTTTTTTATTTTGACTTGTAGGAATGTTAGTTTCCTTAATATTTACCCCTATTTTTCTAAGTTTATACCAGTCTTATATTTCTTTATATCGCCTTGACTTCCTCTCCTTAAGAAAAATGTATGTCTACACTTTTTAAGTCCCTCTTTTTTGTTTTAATGTTGTCATTTTTTACATATTGATATATGTTTCCCTATTTTCAGTGTTTTAGCTTTGATTTATTTTTTTGTGACTTCCCTATCTGGGTTGATATCTGGTTGTTCTGTCCTGTGTTCTAGTCTTGGGTTGTTATCTGATGTTACTGATTTTCTAACCGGAGGACTCCCTTTAGTATTTCTTGTAATGTTGGTTTGGTTTTTGCGAATTCCTTAAACTTCTGTTTATCTGGAAATGCCCTAATTTCGCCATAATATTTGAGAGACAGTTTTGTTGGATATATAATTCTTGGCTGGCAGTTTTTTTCTTTCAAGGCTTTATATATGTCATCTCATTGCCTTCTTGCCTGCATGGCTTCTGCTGACTAGTCCAAGCTTATTCTTATTGACTGTCCTTTGTAGATGACTTTTCGTTTATACCTAGCTGCTCTTAAAATTCTCCTTTATCTTTGTTTTTAGCAGGTTTGATTATAATATGTCTTGGTGACTTTCTTTTGGGATCTACCTTATGTGGGGTTCAATGAGCATCTTGGATAGATATCTCCTCATCTTTCACGATATCAGGGAAGTTTTCTGCCAACAAATATTGAACAATTCTCTCTGTATTTTCTGTTATCACCCCCTGTTCTGGTACTCCAATCACTTGTAGGTTATTCCTTTTGATAGAGTCCCACATAATTCTTAGGGTTTCTTCCTTTTTTTTAAATCCTTTTATCTGATTTTTCCTCAAATAAGTTAGTGTCAAGTGCTTTAACTTCAATTTCACTAATTCTGACTTCCATTGCCTCAATTCTGCTCCTATGACTTTCTATTGAGTTGTCTAATTCTGACATTTTATTGTTAATCTTCTCGATTTCTGATTGCTGTCTCTCTATGGATTCGTGCAGCCTGTTAAATTTGTCATTATGCTCCTCTCTAATCTTTTTAATTTCCTCTATTGGGTGTTCTACGTTTTGCTTAATTTCCTTCCTAATTTCTTGAAGAGTTCTGTATATTAATCGTTTGTATTCTGCCTCCAGTAATTCAAAGAAATTTTCCTGCTCTGGAAAATTTCTAGGTTCTTTATTTTGGGAGCCTGTTGAAGCCATCATGGATTGCCTCTTTATGTAATTTGATATTGACTGTTGTCTCCAAACCATCAATAAGTTATTACATTTATTTATTTTATGTTTGCTTACTGTGTCCTAGTTTCTTGTTTTGTTTTGATATGCCCAAATAGGCTGCTTGTATGAGCTAGTTTGATTACTGGCACCTTTGAAGCTCTAATGTCCTGTCACCAGGTGGTTAGATCTGTTACAGGTATGTGAGCTCAGGAGTCTGCCCACTCCTCCTGTATGGATTCAGATAAGGTGCCCAGGTAGATAGCCACCAGGTGTGTAGTGTAGGCTCTCACTTACAGTCCTAGACAGGCATGGGTGATTGGTGTAAGCACAGGCATCTGGCTGCAGCAGGGAGACACCCTCTGAGCAAGGCAGGGGGCTGACAGTCACTCCTGAGTGTCCAGGAGGAAGGCGTGACCCTGTTCCCTAGGGCGCATAGGTGGGTAGGTTTTGCAGCTGGACTATGAGCAGCTAACACTGTTGGCTGTAAGGACTGGGGGGCATCTGTTAGTCATGGGCCCCTATCACAGGTGGTTAGGTGACGTGGGTGGAGCCACCAGTCCTCAGGCCCCTGATGTGGGTAGGTGAAGACCATGCTTAATGGGCAGAGCAGTATCAAATGTCAAGAACTTGCCACTTTACAGCTGAAACAGTTGAAGTTAGACTCAGGTATATACCCTGTTGTACTGCAGTAATGAGGGCCTAAGCTGTTGAGATGGGCCCACACAAGTCTATGCAGGGAGAAAGGCACTCAAAGTCTGTGGATCCCTTATGCTTGTGCCTAGGCAAAGAGCAGTGCCTACCCTGGGTTCCTGGCTTAGGGGAGTCAGCAGTTTATTTTTCCCCGTTTGTTAGTTTGTTCACTCTCCAAGGCAGGAAGAATGACTCTGGGCATGTGACAGATTCTACTTCCTGCCCAGGGGACTTGGGAATTGCTGACGCTGGTCTGGGACCCAGTGCAGAGCAGGGAGTGGGGTGGTAAATGGGAGAGAGGTTTTTCCCTAAGTGGGATGTTTTTGATCCACGTGGTAGGCCATATGCAAGTACTTATCTTTCACAGATCCAGGGCTGCTTCACACTGGTTCTGGGTGGCCGTGTAGATTCTCTGGTGCTGGGTCTCTCCCAGTGTGGAAAACGCACCTTCTGAGCACCCATGCTTGCCTGCCTCACCGCTCATCCCTGAGCTGATCAGGCCTGAAGGGCTCAGGCTCTTGACAGGTCAGGACTGGCATCTCCTCACTGCTTCTGAACTGTCTCTCCCTCCCCCGCCACTCAGTCTTGTTCCTCAACTCTATCTTTGATGTTCAGGGCTCCCAGATTGCCATATATAATTGATTCCCTTATTTTTTCAGGTCTTTGTTGCAAGAAGGGTCCACTGGAAGCATCTGACTACTCCGCCCTCTTGGCCACACTCCCAGTAATTCTTTACTTATCCGGGGCCTCTTCCCTTTCCATATGAAGTTGGTGATTTGTTTCTCCATCTCATTAAAAAATGCTGGTGGAATTTGGATCGGGATTGCATTGTATCTGTGAATCAGTTTGGGTAGAATTGACATTTTCACAATGGTGAGTCTTCATATTCATGAGCAAGGTATGTTTTTCCACTTATGCACATCTCTTTTGGTTTCTTGCAGTAGTATCTGGTAGTTTTCTTTGTATAGGTCTTTTACGTCTCTGGTTAGATTTATTCCTAAGTATTTTATTTTCTTGGGGGCTATTGTAAATGGTATTGATTTGGTGATTTTCTCTTCAAAGTTCTCTTTATTGGTGTAGAGGAATCCAGCTGATTTTTATATGTTTAGCTTGTATCCTGATACTTTGCTGAAATTTTCTATTAGTTCCAGTAGTTTTCTTGTGGATTCTTTGGGGTTTTCTGTGTATAAGATCATATCATCTGCAAACAGAGATACTTTTACTTCTTCCTCATCAATTTGTACGTTCTTTATTTCTTTTTCTAGCCTAATTGCTCTGGCTAGGACCTCCAGCACAATGTTGAATAAGAGTGGTGATAAAGGGCATCCTTGTCTGGTTCCTGTTCTCAAGGGGAGTGCTTTCAAAGTCTCTCCATTTAGGATGATGTTGGCTGTTGGCTTTGTATAAATGCCCTATATTATTATGTTGAGGAATTAGGGACTTGTTCTTGATAGCTGTTGTTATGGACTGAATTGTGTCCCAGAAAAAAGATGTGTTGTGAATCCTAATGGGAAAAGCAGAAGGCAGATGAAATTCTACCTGGTCTGCATGAGGCTTCCGTCAGGAGGAAAGTGGTTTCCTTCCTGTGCCCAGATTGGCCCTGGGCCTCTTGCCTCAACTCCCTCCCCTGCGCTGGGCCCCCTGGTTCCCCTGACTTTCCAGAGCTAGTGGGAGGAGGTAGGACATTGGCAGGGAGGGGCGGCTGTGACACCTCTGTCATGGTTTGAATTATGTCCCCCATAAATGTGTGTATCAATTTGGCTGGGCCATTATTCCCAGAATTGTGTGGTTGGCATCCATTTTGTGATTGTAATTGCATGTTAAAGAGGATTAGAGTGGGATTGTAACACCACCCTTACCCAGGTCACATCCCTGATCCAATGTAAAGGGAGTTTCCCTAGGGTGTGGCCTGCACAAAAGAGATAAAAGGAAAGGAAAGCAAGCAGAGAATTGGGGGACCTCATACCACCAAGAAAGCAGCGCCAGGAGCAGGGCGTGTCCTTTGGACCCGAAGTCCCTCCATGGAGAAGCTCCTAGTCCGGGGAAGAATTGATGAGAAGGCTGACAAAGAGAAAAAGCCTTTCCCTGGAGCTGACACCCTGAATTTGGACTTGTAACCTACTAGACTGTGAGAGATTAATTTCTTTGTTAAAGCCATCCACTCGTGGTATTTCTATTGTAGCAGCGCTAGATGACTAGGACAACCTCCTTCTGCAGCCTGAGAAAAACTGCTTGCAGAAAACCCCTCCACATCACCAAAGATGCCCCCACCTTCACATGCAAGATGCAGGCTGGGACACCAGGAATCGATTGTGTGGTAGTGAGTTGGGGAAACCCAAGGTTAAGCAGGTGATGCAAATCCGAATTCAAACCCAGGCTCCTGCTCCCCAGGTTCCTGGCTTTGTGGACTAGCCGGGTATTCTCTTTCTCTGAACTGCTCATAGCGAAAGTAGAAATAAGAACAGCATGAGCCCCTTCAAGAGGTTAGAAAAGGTGAAACCTGCCAAGGCCTCAATCATGGATGAGTCTTGAGGTGTTTTTGTATATAGGATCTTTGTGATCCGCTGGGTTTTTACTGGCTGGTTTTCAGTAGATCTCCAGGCCTTTCTTCCTAGTCCATCTTAATCTGGAAGCTCCACTGGAACCTGTTCAGCATCAAAGCAACACATACACCTTCACTGACAGATTGGGTGGTAGCTGCTCATGAGGTGTGCTGGCCAGGAATCAAACCCACGTCTCCAGTATGGAAGGCGAGAATTCTTCTCAGCCACCACTGCCCTCTGCCACACCATAGATGAAAAATAAAAATGTTTTTCATTGTGGTTTTAACTTCTAGTTCTCCTATTATGAAATAGACAACTCCTTTTCATAAGCGTTTGGATTTCTTATCATAAACTAGCTATTCATATTCTTTTCTCCATCTTTCTAATAGACGTTATTCATTTCTTAATGACTGAGCCCCTAAGTTACTGTATTTATATCTCAAGGAAATCAGCCTCTTGTACATCATTGGTCTTTCGAATCTTTTTTTCTCCCTAGCTTGCTGCTTGTACTTTATGTGTGGGTTTGTTTTTTTTTTTAACTTGAAGGTTTTTATTATTGTTATTATATTATTGTACTTTAGATGAAAGTTTGCAGAGCAAATTAGTTTCTCATTAAACAATTAATACACATATTGTTTTGTGACATTGGTTGCGAAACCCATGGCATGTCAACACTCTCCCCTTCTTAACTCAAAGGTATTTTTATTTTTCTATTTTTTATTGACTTGAAGTTATTTTTAAATGAAGAAATTCCCGATTTATATACAAAATATATAAGTGCTTTATTTTGTACCTTTTTATTTTCTTTAACACGCTTGAAGAGTCTTCACCACACCAAGATGAATTTTTATGTAGTTCCCATATTTTTAGTAATTTTATGCTTTCATGTTTTCACCCTGAAATCTTTGAGCCCCCTGGAATTTCCTTTGGTTTGAGTCATCTTGTACTGGTTTCTGTCAACACGTGATTGGTTTCGTCGGCATCGCATTGCTGAGAGTGGCTGAAGATTGTTTTCTGTGTTAATGTTGCTGTTGGTATTGTCAACAGCTGCAGAGTGGGCTCCTGACTCACAGTGACCCCCTACACAACGACCAAAACAGCCCAGTCCTGTGCCATCCCCGTGATTGTTTGTGGATCCGACCACTGTGATCTGTAATAGGGTTTTCATTGGCTGATTTTTGGAATTAGATTGCCAGGCCTTTCTTCCTAGTCTACCTTAGTCTGGAAACTCTGCCAAAACCTGTTCAGTATCACAGTGTTTTGGAATTAGATTGCCAGGCCTTTCTTCCTAGTCTATCTTAGTCTGGAAACTCTGCCAAAACCTGTTCAGTATCACAGTGTTGTTGTTAGCTGCCGTTGAGTTGCTTGTATATTCATAGTGACCCAACATGACAGGATAGACCTGCCCCATACAGTCTTGTAGGCTGTAATCTTTATAGAAGCAGATCACCAGGTTCGTCTCTCATGGAGCAGCTGGGTGGGTTCAAACCACCAACCTTCTGGTTAACAGCCAAGCACGTAACCGTTGTGCCACCAGGGTTCAACATCATAGCAACATGCAAGCCTCCACGGACAGATGGGTGGTGGCTGTGCATGAGGTGCACTGGCCGCAGATTGAACTTAGATCTCCTGCATGGGAGGCAAGAATTCTCCCACTGAGTCAGCAATGCCTCTCTCTGTTCTCACAAGCTACCCCAGTTTGTGGTACTTTGTTACAGTGGCCCTAGGTGACTCATCCAGAATTGAGAGTTGTTCTTTATCCAGCTCTTGCCACGAGCGTGCACTGTACTAAGGGCTTTCGATGCATTTCTGGTGTCACCCTTGCCACCGATGAAGACTTTGAACTTGAAGCTGGTGAAGGCTTAACCTTTCCACAACCTCAAGGCGGAGATTGGAACCCATGTGCTGAGTGACTCAACTCCACCTACCACCAGCTAGATTACTGTGGGCGGCATTCAGCTAGATGGAGATCAGGAAGGAGCACCAGGTGGGCTGCAGAGACATCAAAGGCCTGCAGTGGGAACACAACACGGTGTGGCATGGAAGATTCCAGAACTGGGGTTTGTGGAGAGCTAGACCTCAGGACACATCAAGGCGTCACATGGAAAACATGGAAAGAAAGGAAGGTTGAGAAAAGTTGCTAGGATCATGTCACCATGCCTGGGATAGTTTGGGGAGGGAGCCCATTTTGGAGGTGGTGTAAGCCGAACACCCAAACCTAGAATCTTGGGGCTTTGTTGTTGTTAGTTGCCATTGAGTTGGTTCTGATTCATAGTGACCTTATGTATAACAGATCCAAACGATGCCCAGTCCTGAGCCATCTTCATAATCATTGCTATGTTTGAGTTCATTGTTGCAGCTATTGTGTTAATTCATCTCTATTGAGGGTGTTCTTCACTTTTGCTGACCCTCTGCTTTACTAACCATGATGTCTTCTTGGGGCTTCAGTGAAGGAGATTCCTTTGGTGGGTAGGGTTCCTGGGGTACTCCTCTGGATCGCAAATTGACAGCCCTCGTTCTTTCACGCCCCATCCCCCATATGAGCAAATCCTGACGGTTCAAGCTCTGAAATCTATCCTATATCCACCTCCTTCTTCTCATGGCTCTGGCCACCCCTCTAGTCCAGACCAGTGTCACTGCTTGTTTGGATGCCTGCATAAGCCTCTTCCCTGGTCTTCCTGCCACCATACCTGCCCAATGTGGTCCCTTCTCCACTTGGCCATCTAAGGGAATTCCAAAAACACTAGTCAGAATCCATCATTCAATGATGCCCTCCTCAAAAACACCCAAACCCATTGCCATCAAGTTGATTTGCCCCTTGAGGTGTCCAAGGCTGTAATCATTAGGGAAGCAGACTGCCACATCTTTCTCCCACAGAGTGACTGGTGGGTTTGAACCACCGACCTTTTGCTTAGCAGCTGAGGGCTTAACTGCTGAGCCACCAGGGCTCCTTTGGTTGTCTCCTGTAGTATCACAAATATGCTGTTAACTCCTGGTCAGGCCCTTGAGGTCCCATAGGATCTCCCTCCATTCCCTACTCACACAGATCTTGTAAAGCCTCTAAGTGTGCCAAGCTCATTCCCACCACAGGGCCTTTGCATGTGCTATCCTCACCACCTGGTGGACTCTCTCCTCCTGTGGCTGGCTCCGTCTCATTGCCACTCAGGCTCCTGGTTCCTCTCTACCATATGCCCTCCCTATTATATAATCCAGGGGTCAGAAAACTCCAGTCTGCAGGCCAAACCTAGCTAGCCCCTTGTTTTTTTTATAGCCCATGAGCTAAGAATGGTTTTTACATGTTTTAGTTGGGGAAGGGCAAAAAATATCTAAAAAAGAATAATATTTTGTGAGACGTGGAAATTGTATGACACTCAAATTTCAGTGTCTACAAATAAAGTTTCTTGGAACACAGCCACGCCCACTTGTTGCACACTGTGTACAGCAGCCTTCACACTACAGGAGTTAGTAGTTAGCTAGTGATTTGATGCACTGTTGCTAGTCCCACCACAAACCCACAAGGATTTCCCCCATCTGTCAAGTGGTCTTTCCCCATCTGTCTTAGTTACCTAGAGCTGCTATCACAGAAATACCACAAGTGGATTGCTTTAAAAAACAGAAATTTATTTTCTCATAGTGTAGGAGACTATAAGCCCGAATTCAGGGTGCCGGCTCTGGGGGAAGTCTTTTTCTCTGTGTGTTGGCTCTGGGGAAAGGTCCTAGTCTCTTTTCATCTTCTGTTCCTTGGTTCCTTGGTGATCTTCATGTGGCATGGCATTTATCTTCCCCCATTTTGCTTGCTTGCCTCTGTGCCTTTTACATCTCAAAAGTGATTGGCTTAAGACACATCCTACACTGACAATGGCCTCATTACCATAACAAAGAAAATCTTGTTCCCAGATGGGATTACATCCCCAAGTACTGTTGTTGTTGTTTGTTGCCTTCAAGTCCATTCCGACTCATGGCAACCCCATGTGTGCAGAGTAGAACTGCTCCATAGGGTTTTCTAGGCTGTGACCTTTCAGAAGCAGTTTGCCAGGCTTGTCTTCCAAGGTGTCTCTGGGTGGGTTACAACCCCCAACCTTTAGGCTGGTAGTTGAGCATTTAACCATTTGCTCCACCCAGGGACTCCTCTCCACAGGCATAGGGGTTAGGATTTACAACACATATTTTTTGGGGGCACAATTCAATCCATAACAGCAGCCATCAAGAAGAGGTCCCTGGGTTGCACAAACAGTTAAGCGCTCAACTGTTAGCCAACAGGCTGGCAGTTCGAACCCACCCACAGGCACCTCGGAAGAAGGTCCTGCCGATCTGCTTCTGAAAGGTCACAGTCATTGAAAACCCTATGGAGCAGTTGTACTCCGAAACACATGGGGTCGCCATGAGTCAGAACGGACTTGACAGCAACTGATAACAGCTGCATACAGGGCGGAAATTAGAAGTGAACACGTAGAAGTTTCAGTCTACAGCAAAAGTATAAATATGAAGAACAGGTGGCCTCCGAGGACGAGGGGAGAACTGAAGGGCGATGTGGGGTGTTTATAAGAGCCAGGGCGGAAGTGATGGCTCTTCACTTTCACTCTCTTCCCGTCGGGCATGTCCCACTTGACCACCAGGGAGGCTGGGAACACAGAGAGGAGCATGTGGACTTTTGGGGAGCACTCCCAATCCCTGGTCGCTTGCTGTACCCCTCGCGCCCAACACAGTATCTGGTCCATAGGAGACGCTCAGCTAAGAGTTTTTGAATGAATGAATGAATGAGCATCTAGGAGGATGAGGATGGAGAACCAAATAGGAAGCTTGGAGGTCAACCACTCGGCATAGACAACTTAGGCGGCTTTGCCACCATCTGATGTCACCAGGGAGGTGGGGCTGCCAGAAGCTGGAGGGGACTTCCCTCTCCTGCACAGTGGGACATGCCGAAGTCCCTCCCTTCTGCAGGACATCCCCAGAGCAGGGCGGGGCTGGTCCCTGGCAAGCTGGGGCAAGCAGGTGCCTGAGAACTTCCTAAGAGCTGAGGTTTCCTTCCCCATATCGACCCACTGCCTCCTCTTCCTCCTCCTCGCTCTGCCTCGCACAGTGGATGCTGCGCTGCCTGAGGACTGTGATGGCGGAGGAGGGCTCGGGCTGCCCGGTGCCCCGCCTGGCCTGGGCGTCCCTCCTGCGGGGTGCCTTTCTGCTATTTCTCATCGGTGTGGTCAGCACCATGGTGATCTGCTGCATGCTCTGCATCCGGAAGCCTCAGGAGTCACGGGAGGTGAGTCAAGAAGGGAGAGTTGGGGAGAGGCACACACCTGCCACCTGTCCTCTGCCTTCTGTCCCAGGGATCCTGGGAACCTCTGGGTGGGGCCCAACGTCAGGAGAGGGGGTGGGGAACTGAGGAGAGAAACAGAGAGAGGCAAAGGAATGGCGATATAGAGGGCAGAATGATAACCAGACAGAGGGACTTGAGAGTAAAAAGGCAAACCCAGACTGAAGTGGCTCAAAAGAGACCAGGGAGAGTGACCTGGCTGGAAAGGGGCAGAGCGAGGCAGCACAAGGCTGCCTGGGGCTCAAGGACAGTCAGTCCTGCCCCAGGACCTAGCGTGGAGGTGAAGGGGCATCCCGGGCAGGGAAGGAAGCATGAAGCTAGGGAGGGTGGATCGATTGACGTGGGCTTGGATGATGACTTGTTTCTGGTGTTCCCCCACCAGGATGACTCAGGGGCTGCTGGGGGCTTCACAGAGCTGGCATGGGGGCTTCCGGGAGGTCTCCTAGGACAGGACAGACAGCAGACACTCACTGGGGGGCGCTGGACACCCACCACAGTCCCCTCCTTTGGAGGCTGCTCAGGACACACACACACACACACACACACACACACAGTTACACGCCCCCGGTAGATCCAGGAAACTAGGAAGTTCCTTTGAAGGTCTTACTATCATCTTCATGCTCCCTGCTGCTTCAACCCTACTTCCTCATTGAGATCTTTATCTTTTATAAAGTCACACAGAAGCCCTATGGGATGACGGGTGGAGATGAGGGTGGGCAGAGAGAAGAGACTTCCTGTCTTGGGTGGGGGGGCACTGAAAACCCCAGCACTTGTGTAACTGTCCTTCTTTCTGGTCTTTTCTTCCAGTGGGACATAGCTGAGCTCCAGTTAAATCACACAGGTAACACAAGGCAGGGGTGTGTGAGAGAGAGAGAGGGAGAAAGAGGGAGGGAGGGAGGGGATGAGGGAGGGAGGGAAGGAAGGAGGGAGGGGGAGAGAGAAAAAAGGAAGAAAAAAGAAGGAAATAAATGGAGGGGGGAGGGAGGGAAGGAAGAAAGAAGGAAATAAAAGGAAGGAGGGAAGAGAGGGAGGCAGTGTGTTCCTGGCTGTCTGCCATCTTACTTCCGAAATTTCCTCACATTTTAACTTCTCCCTTGGAAGAGCCGAAAATAACTAAAACTGCTACCCTAGTAATAGTGATCGCTATATGGAGCCCTGGTGGCACAACAGTTAAGTGCTCGGCTGGTAACCAAAAGGTTGGTGGTTTGAACACACGGGTGGCTCTGTGGAAGAAAGACCTGTTGATCTGCTTCTGGAAAGATTACAGCCTAGGAAACCCTGTGGGGCAGTTCTGCTCTGTCACGTGGGGTCACTATGCGTCAGAATCAAAATGACTGAGTGAAATGCATAGCACCTCAAGTATAGTAAATCATGCACACAATATGCTTTGGAGAAAAACAAAGCAAGGGAGAAGGATCAGGCATAGCATGGTCGGAGGCTATGATTTAAAATGGAAACATTCATTACTGAGTCCAGCACAACTAGATGGTGCCCGGCTACCACCACCAACTGTTCTGGCAGGGATCACGGTAGAGGGACCTGGAGAGAGCTGCCGAAAAATGTAGAACAAAATTCAAACTCACAAAAAAAAAAAAAAAAAGACCAGGCTTACTGGTCTGGTAGAGACTGGAGAAACTCCAAGAGTATGGCCCTCAGACATCCTTTAAACTCAGTACTGAAGTCATTCTGAGGTTCCCCTTCAGCCAATGATTAGACAGGCCAATAAAACAATCAATAATACAAGTAGCTCCACCATGTATACGAGACTAAATGGGCACACCAGCCCAGGGGCAAGGACGAGAAGGCAGGAGGGGACAGGAAAGCTGGATGAATGGAAATGGGGACAGCAAGGTCAAGAAGGGGAGAGTGCTGACATGTCACAGGGTTGGCAACCAATGTCACAAAACAATATAAATGTTAATTGTTTAATGAAAAACGAATTTGCTCTGTAAACCTTCACCTAAAGCACAATAAAAAAAGAAAAGAAAGAAAATAAAATAGAGTCACAGAGAAGGCTCCCTGAGACAGTGGCATTGGAGCAGAGCCCTGAAGGAGAAAAGGGACATTGGGCTGTCTGTGGGAAGAACTCCCCTCCTTCCCAGCCTCTGTCTAACCTTCTTTTTCCTCTGCTTCCACACTCATTTCCAGAGGTCCAAGTCCCTGGAAGTTTGGGAGTTGTGTCCATTCCATTTTATCATGGAGGCACTCCTGTTCCTCTGTCTCTCTCCTGCCTCCCCCTTTGGGTCTTTCTCTTCTGTCTCTATGACTTCCACTTCCTCTCTCTTTTACCTTTTGAATTTCTACCTTCTATCCTCTCTCTCTCTCTCTGACGCTCAATACCTCTATTCCACTGTCCCTGTGATCCCCACTTCCTGTCTCCCTTCTCTGGCTTCCGGCTCACTGACCCTCTATCCCACAATCGCTTATTACTCCTGTTTCCTCTCTCTTCTTTCTCTCTCTCTCTTTCTTCTTCTTCCTTCCTTCTTTTTTGCTTTCCTCCCTTCCCTTCCACCCTTCTCTTTCTATTTCTCTTTCTCCGTTTCTCTCTCTAACCTTTTGGATGTCTCACCTGTCCCTCTGTATCTGTAACATCCGTTTCTCTTGTCTCTTAACCTTTGATTCTCTGACCCTCTATCCCTCTGTCTCTATGACTTCCAGTTCCCATCTCTTTCTCTGTCTCTCTTACTGTTACTTTCGCTCTCACCCTTTGGATCTCTGACCCTCTGTCCCTTTATCTCTCTGATGCCCTATACCTCTACCCCACTGTTCCTATGCCTGCCTGTCCCTCAGTTTTCCTAAACCTCCGTCCTTCCATCCCCACCTCTCCGCCCCCAGGCCTGCAGCAGGACCCTCGGTTGCACTGGCAGGCAGGCCCAGCACTGGGCCGCTCCTTCCTGCATGGACCCACGCTGGACAATGGGCAGCTGTGTGTCCAACGCAATGGCATCTACAAGCTACACATCCAGGTGACACTGGCCAACTGCTCATCCACGAGGACCACCACACCCCAAGAGGCCACCCTGGCTGTGGGCATCTGTGCCCCCGCCACCCGCCGTGTCAGCCTGCTGCGTCTCAACTTCTACCTCGGCTGCACTGTTGCCTCTCAGCGCCTGACACCCCTGGCCCAGGGCGACACACTCTGCACCAACCTCACTGTGCCGCTGCCGGCCTCCCGCAACGCCGATGATACCTTCTTCGGGGTTCAGTGGGTGCACCCCTGACCACTACCCTCCTGGCATCCTCAGAAGCCCAGATGGGAGGAGGAGTTTTCCGTTTTCCCTTGTCATTCCTTACTCCTTTGTTTGAATTTTAGTTACCTATTGCTGCTATAACAGAAATATTACACGTGGGTAGCTTTAACACCAGGCTTCCGACCGTAATTTTTTCTGTTCCAGTTCTCGTTCAAGTTTGCTAACTTTTTTTTTGGTACTTGTTATTTATTGTTGCATAACAAATTACTTAGTGGCTTAAAATAACAATAAACATTTATTATCTCACAGTTTCTGTGGGCCAGAAACTTGGCAGTGCATTAGCTGGGCTGTTTTCACTTGGGTTCTCTCACGTGTTTGCAGTCATCTGAAGGCTCGGTTGGGGCTGGAGGATCTTCTTCCAAGATGGCTCATTCACATGGCTGGCAAGTGGGTGCTGGCGGCTGGCTGGAGGCCTCAGTTCTTCTGCACATGTTTTCTCCATAGGGCTGCTCGAATGTTCTCATGACTAAGCACCTGGTTTCCTCCAGAGTGAGTGATCCAAAAACCAAGGCAGACGTTATAATATCTTTATGATCTAACCTGGAAAGTTACATCCATCACTTCCTCAACATCCTATTTGTTACACAGGCTAGCACTTGTCAGTATGATAGGGGACTACAGCGTAAATGCATGAATACTAGTAAGCAAGGATCTTTAGACGACATCTTTTAGGCTACTTATCATAAATTATTATCATTAATTTTTTATTGTGCTTTAGGTGAAAGTTTACAGCTCAAATTAATTTCTCGTACAAAAACGTATACACACATTATTACGTGACACTAGTTGCAATCCCTATAATGTGACAGCACACTCCCCATGCCACCGTGGGTTTCTTGTGTCCATTTGACCAGCTCCTGTCCCTTCCTGCCTTCTCATCCTGCCTCCGGACAGGAGCTGCCCATTTGGTCTCGTGTATCTGCTTGAACTAAGAAGCACACTCTTCACGAGTATTATTTTATGTTTTATACTCCAGTCTAATCTTTGTCTGAAGATTGGGCTTCGGATCACCAATATTTTAAATATTTGGTTCTGTTCCAGTTTTGCTTCATCATCCATGACTGAACTGGTTGAAACCTGTTTTTTACTTCCGAGCTCAGTTTTCTGTTTTGAAAACGGATAACCTGGAGCAATTTCATCTGAAGAAATATGACCACCAGATTCGTTCCTGATATTGCAAATAATAGTGCATTTTTATGTTAATTCAAATTTTGTTTATCCCAAGATTTTGTAATTAGTTTTGAAAAGTAGCAATATTAAACTATTTCTTTCTATGGATTAATTAATAATTAAATCTAAAGCAACAACGATGTTCAATTTTAATCATTGTCTCAAAACATTTCAATACAAAAAGAAATGATACAAATAAAATATATTATTTTTAATTCTATTTTAAAAAATATTCTAGAATTCACTGTAACACTGAGTCGGTATAAAAATAGTACTGTGATAACATACTGTATAAATATTAAATTGAAGCTTCAAAATACTTTTTTAGTAGGATATTCTCAACTTAATACTATAAGAGACACTGAAAAGAAACTTAATTTTGATATAGGCATTATTTCACTACCAACACTTAATAGTCATGTAAAATTGATAAGAATTTATTCACGAAATACTAGAAATACAAAGTGTGCTATCATACCAAATACGTCGATACATAAACGCAAAACACAATAAAATATTTAATACTTTAATATTCACCCCAGTTCTAAGCTGAAGAATTGCCATAACATTACATAAAATAAACATTTTATTACATAGATTTAATTCATACACAGTTATCCAGTTCATTAAGAAAACATCATTGTAATAAACCACAATGACACCTAGTTAAAAGAATGTCCTGTAATATCTTTTTCATTGAAGCCACTCCTGTTGTCTTGCAGGATGAATTTCAAACCTAAGAAAACTCTCTCAACACTGACCTGAGTAGTTGCTGCATCCCAAACTATCACAGCAATTTCATATTAGTGGGGTTACTGTTTGTTGTTTTTTATTCCCAAAATACAAGAAGACATTTTTTTCTCTCAACTCTTTGAACAGTGTCAAAGTTTGTAAATATAGAGTCAATACTAACAGCACATTCATTTGATCTCAGTATTTTTTTCTTTCATTTTGAGAAATAACTCCATCACATCAACATCATCATTTGAAATGAGAGTATTTTCTGAACTGCCTGCCTTTGTTCCCCTTTCAGTATTGCCTAGGACACTCCTGTCCAGATTTTCTGTCACTTCCCAAATGCTTTTTAAATGTAATATGGCCTTCACCTTAAGTTCAGAACTAATTAGAATTTGATAACGAGGATCTACATAAACTGCTCCTAACACGTTATCATTTTCAATGATAACTTCTTCCCTGAGATTAAATTTTTTTCCAATGTGTTTCCAAATGTATTATTTAAAAAAAAAAAAAAAAAAACCCTTGCCAGCAAGTCAATTCCTGCAATCTGCTTCCGTAAAAATTTACAGCCTTGGAAACCCTATAGGACAGTTCTACTCTGTCCTATAAGGTCGCTATGATGAAATGATGATGAATAAGGAAGACCGGGAAGACCGAGAAGACCAAAGAAGAATTGATGCCTTTGAATTTATGGTGTTAGTGAAGAATATATCACGGACTGCTGGAAGAATGAATCTGTCTTGGAAGAAGTACAGCCAGAATGCTCCTTAGAAGCAAGAATGGCGAGACTTCCTCTCACATACTTTGGACATGTTGTCAGGAGGGACCAGGCCCTGGAGAAGGACATCACACTTGGTAAAGAAGAGGGTCAGTAAAAAAGAGGAAGACCGTCAACGAGATGAATTGACACAGCGGCTGCAACAGTGGGCTCAAACATAGCAACGACTGGGAGGGTGGTGCAGGATCAGGCATTGTTTGGTTCGGTTGTACGTAGGGTTGCTGTGAGTTGGAATCAACTGCACGGCACGTAACAATAACAATATATTACATTACAGTAAAAATAAGTCTTAACTTTGGTAACATAAAGAGGCTAGAATGCATGAATATGTTTGTAGAAATGAATTACAGCCAGTACGTATTAAAATGCTTCTAGCTATGTATGGTCAGTATATCGGAAAAAAACGGAATAACTTCAATTTTACATTCGTGGGGTTTGCCGATTTCTTCCATTTGAAGTCCTGCTTTACAACATTCTCGTACGTTTATCCAGCACATTTTGACGAAAAATCTCACTTCACAGTGGTGCCATCAAGTTGTTTTCCGTGAAATAATGGTATATCACAATTGAAATATTAATTTTCTTCCCGCTAGCTGCTGGTGTTTGTTAACATTTTGATTTGTGAGACAAATATCAAATTTAAACATGTAAGTAAAAAAAGTGTGATAGTACATTTGCATTGAGATTGGATACAAGAATAGAAACATCAAAAATTATAAGCTATTTTCTCTTTCTTAAATTGAAATATCACACTTTATAAATGTGATTAATGCACGTTTAAAACGTTGCACTCACCTGACCAATTTCCATTCACGTGAAACTCTGCTCAGAACTCAGTGCAGTTTAAGAGCTCTTTCAGATTTCTGACTACGGGTGTTCTCAATCGTCGAGCGTTTCTCATACCTTCAGTAGGCACAGCTTGCGTTACTGTGAGAGAGCTCAAGCACAGAGCGGAAACAGCCAACTCTGAACCGGCCTGCGAATCATCCTCGCGTAACAGAAGTCATCACCTACAGCTGCAGCTGCACATCGCCTGCCAAAGCAGTGAACTGTGCCCTTACCAGCCCGTGTGTCAGAAAAGCATTCGGCATACACGGGCACCAGGTGCAAATCAAACGTAAATGATCCAATGGTCTTGCTTACAACTTAAAAATTATTGTTGAACTGAAAATAGTGGAGTAAAAAAAATACACGTTTTCTATTTCGGTTCGCGTTCAGGGAGGGAGAATCACTAACTAGATAGCAGACAAGTGTTAATTCTGGTGAAGGAGAAGGCAATATACAACATGGGTGAAGTCAGCACAACATGACCAAGGCAAGCGAGGACACGGAAAGGAACACAAGAATAAAGGACAACTACGGGAAGTGCTATAACAGACACAATCCAGCAACAACAGTGAGAACAAACAAAATCTGTGAGTAGATACATAGGCTAATATATACGCTGAATAGGTGAGGGAGGTCATATGGGAGTATGCCCACATACACATATAGGTATGGCTGTGGATATTTCTACATACATATTTGTAAATGCTGCATGTATACTCGTATATATTATAGAGCACATAAGGGGCACAGTTACAGAAACTACTTAGACATAGGGACTGAGCTACTGAACTTGAAGGCTAAGGACCATAGTCTCAAGGGACATCTAGGTCAATTGGCAAAACACAGTTCATAAAGAGAATATCCTACATCCTAGCGTGGTGAGTAGTGCCTGGGGTCTTGAAAACTTGCAAGCAGCTATCTAAGAAGCGACTATTGGTCTGTTCTCACCTGGAGCAAAGGAGAAAGAAGAAAACCGAAGACTCAAGGAAGTAATTAGTCCAAAAGACTAATGGCCTACATGAACCATAGTCTCCTCTAACCTGAAACCAAAAGAACTAGGTGGTGCCAGGCTACCACTACCAGCCTCTCTGACTGGGGTCACAATAGAAGGTCCCAGCTAGAATGGGTAAAGAACATAGAACAAAATTCAAATTAAAAAGAAAAAAAAAAACAGACTTACTGATTTGTAAGAGACTGGAGGAACTCCCGAGACTATTGCTCTAAGACAACCTTCTAACTTGAAACTGAAGACATTCACGGCGGTCACCTTTCAGCCAAATAATAGACGGGGCTATAAAATAAACAATAACATCTGTGAAGAATGTGCTACTTAAAATAATCAACTATTCAAGAAAAAAGGCCAATATTTGCCCAAAATTGAAGATGAGAAGACAGTGAGGCACAGGGAAACTGGACTAATGAGAACGGGGAACCCAGAGAGGAGAAAGGGAGAGTGTAGACACATTGCAGGAATTACAACTAATGTCACGGAACAATTAATATAAGAATCATTGATTGGTCCTACACCTATTCCTGATAAAAACTCTCAGCAAAATAGGAATAGAAGGGAAATTCTTCAACATAATAAAGGGTATTTATACAAAACCAACAACTAACATTATTCTCATTGGAGAGAGACTGAAAGCATTCCCCTTGAGAATGGGAACCAGACAAGGATGTGCTGTATGACCGCTCTTATTCAACATCGTACTGGAAGACCTAGCGAGAGCAAAAAGGCAAGAAAGAGAAATAAAAGGCATACAAGTTGTAAAGGAAGAAGTGAAAGTATCCCTGTTCCCAGGCGATGTGACCCTATACATAGAAAATCCCAAAAATTCCACAAGAAAGCTACTGGAACTAATAGAAGCATTCAGCAAAGCAGCAGATACAGGATCAACATACAAAAATCAGTTGGATTCTTATACACAAACTTCAAAAAGGAAAACAGTACCATTTACAATAGCCCCCCATAACATAAAATACTTAAGAATAAATCTAACCGGGGACATAAAATAGCTATACAAAGAAAACTACAAAACAGTACAGCAAAAAATCAAGAGAGACCTACATAAAGGAAAAAACATACCATGCTCATGGATAACAAGACTCAACATTGTGAAAACGTCAATACTGCCCAAAGTGATCTACAGATATAATGCAATCCCAATCCAAATTCCAGCAACTGTCTTTACTGAGGTGGAAAAACTAATCATTAACTTTATATGCAAAGGAAAGAGGTCCTGGATAAGTAAAGCAATATTGAAGAAGAAGAACAAAGTAACAGGCCTCACAATACCTGATCTCAGAACATAACCATACAGCCTCAAAATAGCCTGGTACTGGTACAATGACAGATACATAGACCAATGAAACCGAACTGAGAACCCAGGCATAAATCCATCCACCTATGGTCAGCTGATCTTTGGCAAAGTCCCAAGATCCATTAAATGGGGAAAAGACCTTCTCTTTAACAAATGATGCCGGCAAAAGGGGATGTCCAGCTGTAAAAAAAAAGAAAACAGGACCCATACCTCACACCATACACAAAAACTAATTCAGAATGGATCAAAGACCTAAATATAAAACCTAAAACTGTAAAGATCAAGGAAGAAAAAATAGGGACAAGCTAGGGGCCCTAATATACAGCATAAATAGGATACAAACCATGACTAAGGATGCACAAATGTCAGAAGATAAACTAGATAACTGGGAGCTTCTAAAAATTAAACACTTGAACACTCATCAAAAGACTTCGCCAGAAGAGTAAAAAGAGAAACTACAGACTGAAAAAAATTTGGGCTTCAACATATCCAACAAGGGTCTAATCTCTAAAATCTATAAGATACTGGAACACCTCAACAATTAAAAGACAAATAATTCAATAAAAAATGGGCAAAAGATATGAACAGACGCTTCACCAAAGAAGACATCCAGGCGGCTAACAGACACACGAGGAAATGCTCAAGATCATTAACCATTAGAGAAATGCAAATCAAAACTACATTGAGATACCATCTTACCCTGACATTACTGGCACTAATCAAAAAAATAGAAAATAACAAGTATTAAAGAGGTTGCAGGGAGATCAGAACTCTTATGCACTGCTAGTGTGAATGTAAAATGGTACAACCGCTATGGAAAACAATATGGCACTTTCTTTAAAAGCTAGAAATAGAAAGAAATACCCCATGATCCAGAAATCCCACTTCTAGAGAAATAAGAGCCATCACATGAGTAGACATATGCACACCCATGTACATTGCAGCATTATTCACAATAGCAAAAAAGATGGAAATAACCTAAGTGCCTATCAACAGATGAATGCATAAATAAACTATGGTACATACACATAGTGGAATACTACTCAACAGTAAAGAACAATGACGAATCCGCAAAACATCTCACAACATGGATGACTCTGGAGGGCATCATGCTGGGTGAAATAAGTCAATCACAAAAGGACAAGTACTGTATGAGATCACTGTTATAAAAACTCATGAAAAAGTTTACACACAGAAAGAAACAATCTTTGATGGTTACTAGGGAGGGGAGGGGCAGGAAGGGAAGAACACTAACTAGCCAATAAACAAGTGGTAACTTTGGTGAAGGATAAGACAGTACACAATACTGGGGAAGTCAGCACAACTTGGCCAAGGCAAGGTCATGGGAGCTTCATAGACACATCCGAACTCCCTGAGGGACCAAATTACTGGGCTGAGGGCTGGGAACCATGGTTTCAGGGGACATCTAGCTCAATTGGCATAACACAATTTATAAAGAAAATGTTCTACATCCTACATTGCTTGAGTACATTGATGAGTAGTGTCTGGGGTCTTAAAAGCTTTCGAGCAGCTATCTAAGATACTCCATTGGTCCCACCCGATCTGGAGCAAGGGAGAATGAAGAAAACCAAAGACACAAGAGAAAGATTAGTCCAAAGGACTAATGGACCACAACTACCACAGCCACCACTAGAATGAATCCAGCACAACTAGATGATGCCCAGCTACCACCACCGACTGCTCTGACAGGGATCACAAGAGAGGGACCCAGACAGAGCTGGAGAAAAATGTAGAACAAAATTCAAACTCACAAGAAAAAAATAGACTAGACTTACTGGTCTGACAGAGATTGGAGAAACTCTGACAGTATGGCCCCCAGACACTCTTTCAATTCAGTACTGAAGTCATTCCTGAGGTTCACCCTTCAGCCAAAGATTACACAGGCCCATAAAACAAAATGAGACTAAATGGGCACACCAGCTCAGGGGCAAGGACAAGAAGGCAGGAGGGGACAGGAAAGCTAGTAATGGGTAACCCAAAGTCAGGAAGGGGAGAGTGTTGATATGTTGTGGGGTTGGCAACCAATGTCACAAGACAATACATGTACTGCTTAATGAGAAATTAATTTGCTCTGTAAACTGTCATCTAAAATACAATAAAAATAAATAAAGTAGTAAAAAAAAAAAAAAAAAAAAAACAGGCAAACGATATGAACAGACACTTCACCAAAGAAGACATCCAGGCAGCTAACAGACTCATGAGGAAATGCTCGCGATCATTAGCCACTAGAGAAATGCAAATCAAAACTACATTGAGATACCATTTGTCTTAGGCTGGGTTCTCTAGAGAAGCAAAACCAGTAAAGCGTACAAATATGTACATACAGAGAGAGAGATTTATATCAAGGAAATGGCTCACCGGTTGAAAGGCTGGAACGTCTCAAATCCATGGGTCAGGATAGAGGCTTCTCCTGATTCATGTAGGCACAGGGGCTGGCAAACCCAAGATTGGCAGGTCAGAGAGCAGGGATCTTGCTCACAGGCTGCAAAGATCAATGAATCCCAAGATCAGCAGGCAAGACTGCAAGTAAACTGCTAGCTCAAGTCCCAAGAACCAGAAGTCAGGCAAACCAGAGCCAGCTGCAGGATCCAGCACAAGCAAAAAGCCCCCAAGCTCTGCCAGAATGTCTGCTTATATTTGATGCCGGCCACACACTCAAAGAAATTCCCTTTTAACTGATCGGCTATTCACAGCAGATCCCATCACGGGGGTGATCACATATCAAATCTCAACATGGAAGTGACCGCAACATTATACGACTGCCAAAATACTGAGAATCATGGCCCAGCCAAGTTGGCACACAATCTTAACCATCACACCATCTCACCCCAACACTGCTAGCACTAATCAACAAAACAGAAAATAACAAGTGTTGGAGAGATTGCAGGGAGATTGGAACTCTTATGCATTGCTGGTGGGAATGTAAAATAGTACAACCACTATGAAAACCAATATGGCACTTCCTTAAAAATCTAGAAATAGAAATACCACACTATCCAGAATTCCCACTCCTAGAAATATATCCTAGAGAAATAAAAGCCATTACACAAACAGACATGAATACTCACGTTCATTGCAGCATTATTCACAATAGCAAAAAGATGGAAACAGCCTAAGGGCCCATCCACAGATGAATGAATAAACAAATTATGGTACATACACACAATGGAATACTATGCAACGATAAGGAACAATGATGAATCCGTGAAATATCTCACAACGTGGATGAAAAGGAATGACAGTACACAATATAGGGGAAATCAGCACAACTTGACCAAGGCAAAGTCATGGAAGCTTCATAGACACATCAAAACACCCCGAGGGAACGAGTTACTGGGGCTGAGGGCTGGGGACCTTGATCTCAGGGGTCATTTAGGTCAGTTGGCATAACAAATTTCGTATAGGAAATGTACATCCAACTTTCGTGAGTAGTGTCTGGGGTCTTAAAAGCTTTCAAGCAACCATCTAAGATACATCTACTGGTCCCATCCCATCTGGAGCAAAGGAGAATGAAGAAAAACAAAGACACATGGGAAATATTAGCCCAAAAGACATTGGACCACATGAACCATAGCCTCCACCAGCCTGAGCCCAGAAGAACTAGATGGTGCCTGGCTACCACCACCAACCTACCTGACAGGGATCACAATAGAAGGTCCCGGACGGAGGAGGAGAAAAATGTAGAACAAAATTCAAATCCACATACACACAAAAAGACCAGATTTACTGGTCTGACAGAGACTGGAAGGACCCCTCAGACTATGGCCCCCAGACATCCTTTTAACTCAGAACTGAAGGTACTCCCAAAGTTCACCCTTCAGGCAAAGTCTATAGGACAAACAATAACACATGAGGAACGTGCTTCTTACTTCAGTCATATATAGGAGAACAAAAGGGCGACACTTCCCCAAAAGCAACGACCAGAAGGCAGGAAGGGACAGGAAAAAAGGATGAATGGAAACAGGGAATTGGGGTGTGGAAGGGGAGAGTGTTGACACATTGCAGGGATTGCAGCTAATGTCACAAAACAATCTGTGCATATATTGTTGAATGAGAAACTAATTTACTGTGTAAAGTTTCACCTAAAGCATAGTAATTTTTTTTTAAACAGGGAAAAAATTTCATTTTTTTTTTTTTAGTTTGTTTGTTTCAGTTCTGTTCCAGTTCGAAGCCTTACTTTAACAAACAGAAACTTGTTTTCTCATGGTTTAGGAGGCTAGAAGTCCAAATTCAGGGCGCTGGCTCTAGGGGTAGGTTTTCTCTCTCTTATGACTCTAGGGGAAGGTTTTTGCTGCTTCAGCTTCTGTTTCCCGGTTCCTTGGAGATTTCCATGTGTGTTGATATCTATCTTACCCCATCTCTGCTCACTTGCTTGTTGAATCTGTTTTATGTCTCAAAAGAGATTGACTCATGATACATCCTACACTAGTCCAGCCTCATTAACGTAACTAAGCCAACCCATTCCCAGAAAGGATTAGTATAACCACAAGCATACCCAAAAAAGCCAAACCCATTGCCATCGAGTTGATTCCGATTCATAGCGACCCTACAGGACAGAGTAGAGCTGCCTCGTAGGGTTTCCAAGGAGAAGATGGTGTTCACAAGAATAGAGGTAAGGAATTACAACACACATTTTTTGCAGGGGACATAATTCAATTCGTAACAGTGTATCCGTTTGCTGAGGAAACTGAAGGACAGTTTACTTCCATGGTGTCCTCATCCAGCACATGGGGGAAAGATGAAGGTAACTAGATGCAGCCGAACATGTTAACCTTTCGCACCCCCAGGGACTCCATCCTAAAGGAAAAACCAAAAAACCAAACCCATTGCCATTGAGCCAGTTCAGATTCATAGAAATCCTATAGGACAGAGTAGAACTGCCCCATAGGGTTTCCAAGGAGCAGCTGGTGGATTCGAACCACCAACCTTTTGGTTAGCAGCCAAGCTCTTAACCATTGTGCCAACAGGGCTCCACGCCCTAAAGGAAGGGGTGCATAATTCTCTACTCCTTGAGTGTAGACTGCTCGCAGTGACTTTCTTCCAAGAGTACGGTACAGAAAGAGGGGGAAAAAGATTAACTTTACAGTGGAGAAGAAGCCTGGTGGTGCAGTGGTTAAGCGCTCAGCTGCTAACCACAAGGTTGGCAGTTGGAACCCACCAGCCGCTCCTCCTAAGAAAGATGCGGCAGTCTGCTTCAGTAAATATTACAGCCTTAGAAACCCCATGGGACAGTTCTATTCTGTCCTGTAGGGTCGCTATGAGTCAGAATCCATTCGAGGGCAGCAAGTTTGGTTTCTT
The DNA here is from genome assembly GCA_030035585.1 of Dugong dugon. NCBI lineage: Eukaryota > Metazoa > Chordata > Mammalia > Sirenia > Dugongidae > Dugong > Dugong dugon. Next base: position 6,919,365 of record CM057462.1, read on the forward strand.
TTGCTTTTACAGTGATGATATTTGACAAACACTACTTCAGCCAGGTGATCAAGGTCAACATCAACAATCATAACTCATGTTGAGTGTTTGTACCCTTGATAGGATGTGATGGAAATGACACTTCTCATCCAAGATCCAAGATCTTCCTCCTAAAAAACCATAACTTTGGTCTAATAATGAAAACAAACAAACAGACAAACAAACAAAAAAAAAAACCCAGACAAATCCCAACTGAGGAGCGTCCTAGTCAAGGTCATAAAAGATAACCAAAACCTTGGAAACTCTCAGCCAAGAGGAGCTTGAGGAGACATGAGAACGGCATGACACCTGGATCCTGGATGGGATCCAGGAATAGAAAAAAAACATTGGAGGAAAACTAAAGAAACCTGAATAAGCTACGGACTTTAGTTATTAACAACGTGGCAGTATTGATTTATGAATTTTAACAAATGTACTACACGAACGTTACCCTGTTGCTCTCAAGTCAATTGTGATTCATGACGACCCCCTATGTTACAGAGTAAAACTGCCCCATCAGGTTTTCAGATCACCAGGCCTTCTTTCCACAGTGCCACAGGGTGGGTTCCAGCCACCAACCTTTAGATTAGTGGTTGAACTCAAAACATTTGCGCCACCCAGGGGCCCCCACTAATGTGTTGTGCTGTTGTTGTTAGGTGCCGTGGAGTCGGAATGACCCTATGTACAACAGAATGAAACACTCCCTGGTCCTGCACCATGCTCATGATGGTTGTTATGCTTAAGCCCGTTGTTGCAGCCACTGTGTCAGTCCATCTCGCTGAGGGTCTTCCTCTTTTTCGCCGACCCTCTACTCTACCAAGCATGCTGTCCTTCTCCAGGGACTGGTCCCTCCTGACAACATGTCCAAAGTACGTAAGATGGAGTCTCGCCATCTTTACTTTTAATTAATATTCTGGCTGTACTTCTTCCAAGACAGATTGGTTCATTCTTTTGACAGTTCATGGTATATTCAATATTCTCCGCCAACACCATAATTCAAAGATGTTGATTCTTCTTTGGTCTTTCTTACTCGTTGTCCAGCTTTCGCATGCATATAAGGGGATTGAAAATACCATGGCTTGGGTCAGGCGCACCTTAGTCCTTAAAGTGACATCTTTGCTTGGCAATAATAGAGAAAAGTGTGTGCACAGTGTCTTGGTTTCTAGATCTGCTGAAACAAAATACTACAAACTGAGTGACTTTAAAGAACAGAAATTTATTGCCTCACAGTTCTGGAGGCCAGAAGTCTCAATTCAGGGCATCCGCAGGCCTATTCTCATTCTCTATCTGTTCTAGGAAAAGATCCTTCCTTGATTCCTTCAGCTTCTGTTGTTTTTAGGTGCCACTCATAGCCACCCCATGTAACTGCCCCATTGGGTTTTCTAGGCTGTAATCTTTCCAGCAGCACATCTCCAAGTCTTTCTCCCAAAGAGACACTGGGTGAGTTCGAAACCACTGAACTTTGGGTTAGCAGCTAAGCTCTTAATTGTTGCGCAACCAGGGCTCCAGTAGCACTGGGCATTTCTTGACATTCCTTGACTGTAGTTGGATTCTCACATGCTGTCTCCCCCCATGCGTGACTGTTCCCGTGTCTGTCCTTCTCTTTTATAAGTTGCCACTCAGAAGGAATTAGGATTAGGACCCATCCTACTTCATATGACTTAACTGATAATATCTTCAAAGAAAGACCCTATTTCCCCAAACAAGATCACATGCACAGCTACCAGGGTTAAGACTACAACATACATTTTTTGCAGGGGACACAATTCAACCATAACAAGGGGTATATGGAAGCTCTTTGTACTAGGTGCTCACTTTTCCTGTAAATACAGTGAGACCTGCGAAAGCCGGAACCTGTGTACGGTGCAAACCGGTCAGAGGAAGACTCAAATACCTTTCACTAAAATGAATGATGGAAAAGCGGTAAGGCTGCACCCCGTCAAAGGCAGAAAATTTGCAAGACCCAGAAAAACGAGGCAGTCCCCTCAAGGTCCGGCTCTCACAGGTTTCGCTATAGAAAATTGTTCTAAAAATAAGGTGTGTTAGTATTTCTGAATTGGCTTAGCGGAAAGATGCTAAAATAGAAAGTGCTCCTGAGTTTGAAAGGTTGAAGCGGTGGCTGTGTAAAATCCTAGTTTCTGAGGGGATCTCCACATGTATACAAGATGATGACGTCAAGAGAGGTAAATTGAAAACTTTCCCTTTCAACCCACTCATTCTCCTCCACCTCTAGCTAAGGATTCCCTGGGGAGGTGGGAGAAAGGTCCTGGGGTGGCACCTTGCAATTGGCTGCTAATAAAGGTTGGCAGTTTGAACATACCTTGAAAGAAAGGCCTAGAGATCTGCTTCCATAAAGATGATTAAAAAAAAAAAAACCATCTGTTGCCGTTGAGTTGATTCCAACTCATTAGTGACCCTATAGGATGGAGTAGAACTGCCCCAAAGGGTTTCCAAGGAGCAGCTTGTGGATTCGAACTGCTGACCTTTTGGTGAGCAGCCAAGCTCTTAACCACTGCACCACCGGGACTCTCTTAGTTCTCTAGTGCTGCTGTAACAGAAATACCACAAGTGGATGGCTTTAACAAACAGAAATTTATTCTCACACAGTTTAGGAGGCTGAAAGTCCAAATTCAGGGCTCCACCTCCAGGGGAAGGCTTTCTTTCAGGGCACAAGTGGCAAATTTGGGGTCTTTTATGTGGCACTTGAGCTTTGACTCTGAAGCTTTTCTTTCACTGCCTTGTCTAGCGAAAGTAGGACCAACCAACCAGCTGCTTTATTCTTCTCACTCCGACAAAATTGTAGAAAAGTATCACACATACGATCACCCAGAGTCTCACCTCTTACCAATACTTGATCTATTGGTGGTGATACTTTGCATATTTCTATTGTTACCTCAAGACAAGGATTAGTAGTGCCCTCTTTACTACTGGAGGCAAAGTCATCAACATTTTGAAGGCCAACCAGACTTGAGAACCAATTTAGAAAACTCATCCTTATAATTTTGTTTCTCTAGAACCACTCTTGTTACCAAATGTCTTAGGCTGGGTTCTCTAGAGAAGCAAAACCAGTGAAGCATATGTAGAGAGAGAGAGAGAGATTTATTTCAAGGAAATGGCTTGTGCATGAGGTGCATTGGCCAGGAATCGAAGCCAAGTCTCCCACACGAAAAGGGAAAATTCTACCTTTGAGCCAACACCAGTACATAGGTTATTTCAATCTGTAGGGTAAATTCCTAGAAGTGGAATTGCTGGGTCAAAGAGTTTGAGCTTCTGCCTTTGATGTTTATGAACACGTTGGCCTCCACAGGTGTTGTACCAATTTAGGTTTAATCCTCCGTGTATGAGTGCGACTGCTTAGTGGAGTGTGACATTGAGCTTTATCGATTTTGTGGGCTTGATTTGTCATCTTACCAGTAAAGTGAAGCCCTTTTTCCAGGATGCCTAAAAGTCATTTGCATTTTTTTCTGTAAATTTTGTGTATGCAGTCTTTTTTTAAAATTGAGGGGAGAGTCAGAGAACTTAAAGTTAACCATTGTATAGTTCTCTTACAGGAAAAAGATCAGCGGTTGCCAAGGGTTCCGGGGGGAGGAGGGGAGAGGGTGAATAGGCCAAGTACAGAGCATTTTTGAGGCACTGAAACCAATCTGCCTGATACTGTCATGGTGGACTGGTGCATTGGTCAAAACCCACAGGACTGGGGTCTTAAAAGCTTGTGAGCTGCCATCTAAGATACGTCTACTGGTCTCACCCCATCTGGAGCAAGGGAGAATGAAGAAAACCAAAGACACAAGGGAAAGATTCGTCCAAAGGACTCATGGACCACAACTACCACGGCCTCCACCAGACTGAATCCAGCACAATTAGATGGTGCCCGGCTACCACCACCGACTGCTCTGACAGGGATCACAATAGAGGGTCCCAAACAGAGCTGGAGAAAAATGTAGAACAAAAGTCTAACTCAGAAAAAAAGACCAGACTTACTGGTCTGACAAAGACTGGAGAAACCCCAAGATTATGGCTCTTGGACACCCTTTTAACTCAGTAATGAAGTCACTCCTGAGGTTCACACTTCAGCCAAAGATTAGACAGGCCTATAAAAACAAAACAATAGTACACGTAGCTCAACCATATGTAAGAGACTAAATGGGCACACCAGCCCAGGGGCAAGGATGAGAAGGCAGGAGGGGACAGGAAAGCTGGACGAACAGAAATGAGGAACACAAGGTCGAGAAGGGGAGAGTGTCGACACATTGCGGGGATGGCAAGCAATGTCACAAAACACTATGTGTACTAATTGTTTGATGAGAAACTAATTTGCTCCGTAACCTTCACCTAAAGCACAATTTAAAAAAACAAGTAACCCACAGGACTATACAACACCAGCAGTGAACCCTCATGTAAACCATGGACCTTAGTTAATAACAATGTTTCAATATTGATTCCTCAATTGAAGCAAATGTAACACATAAAAGCAAGATGTTAATAACAGGAGAAACCTTGGGCCAGGAATAGGGAGGGCATATGGAACTCTCTGTACTTTATGCGGAAATTTTCTGTAAACCTAAAACTGCTCTGAGAAATAAGGTGTCTTATTTAAAAAAGGAAAAAAAGTTAACCATTTTAAAGTGAGCAATCCGGCAGCACTCAGTCATGCACAACACCACCTCTATCTAGTTCCAAAATACATTCATCACCCCAAAAAGAAAACGCATACCCATTAAGTAGTCACTCCCCATTCCCTTCCCCACCCCAGCCCCTAGCAACCACTAATCTGCTTTCTGTCTCTATGGATCTGCCAATTCTGGACACTTCACGTAGATGGAATAGACAATATTTGTCCTTTCGTGCCTGGCTTCGTTCACTCAGCATAATGTTTTCAAGCTTCATCCATGTTGTCGCAAGTATGAGAACTTCATTTATATTTATGGCTGAATCAAATTCCATTATGGATATTCCAAGGAGCCCCAGTGGCACAACGGTTAAGTGCTCGACTGCTAACTCAAAGATCAGCAGTTCCAACCCTCCAGCTGCTCTATGAGAGAAAGACTCGGTGATCTGTTCCCGTAAAGATTACAGCCTAGGAGACCTAGAGGTCAGTTGTCCTTAGTCACATGGGATCCCAATGGGTTGGAATCGGCTCAGTGGCACCCAAAAACAACAACAAACGGACAGACTGCATTTTGTTTTATCAGTTGATGTTTCTACCCTTTGGCTACTGTGAAAAATGCTGCTATGAGCATTCACGAACACATATTTGAACACCAGCTTTCAATTCTTTTGGGTGTATATCCAGGAGCAGAAATGCTGCGTCATGTTTAAGAAGCCGCCAAACTGTTTTCACACCTTACCACTTTGGTGACTTTTGAGTTTCTGGTTTCAGCCTGAGGCTGTTGTAGAGTGTGGGCCCCTATTCGTGCAGTGGTTAAGAGTTCAGCTGCTCACCAAAAGGCTGGCGGTTCAAATCCACCAGCCTCTCCTTGGAAACCTTGTGGGGCAGTTCTGCTCATCCTGTAGGGTCACTTTGAGTCAGCATCAACTGAACGGCAGGGGGTTTTGTTTTTTTTTGTTGTTATGGGGTGTATTGTTGTTATTGTTAGTCAATCCCGACTCATGGGGACCCCATGTGTGTTGAGTGGAACTGTGCTCCATAGGGTTCTCAAGGCTGTGACCTTTCAGAAGCAGGTTGTCAGGCCTTTCTCCCATGGCACCTCTGGGGGATTCGAACCACCAACCTTTTGGCTAGTAGTTGAGCACCTAATCATTTGTGCCACCCAGGGACTCCTGCCTTACCCACTTTTGAAAATTGGTTTCTCAGTCTTCTGTTTACTGTGTTGTTGGCAGTTTTGATACATTATGTCAACTAGCCCTTTAGCTGTCAGATGAGCTGCAAATACTGTCTCAGTTGCTGTGTAAGTTTTTATTTAGCTTATGATTTTTTTTAAATTGTGCTTTAGGTGGAAGTTTACAGCTCAAGTTAATTTCTCGTACAAAAACTTACACACGCAGTGTTATGTGACATTAGTTGCAATCCCTATAATGTGACAGCATGCTCCCCCCTTCCACCCCGAGTTTCTTGAGTCCATTCAACCAGTTCCTCTCCCTTCCTGCCTTCTCATCCTGCCTCTGGAGAGGAGCCACCCGTTTGGTCTCCTGTATCTAATTGAAATAAGAAGCATACTCTTCACGAGTATCGTTTTATGTTTTGTAGTCCAATCTAATCTTTGTCCGAAGAGTAGGCTTCGGGAATGGTTTTAGTTCTGGGTTAAAGAATGTCTGGGGGTCATGACTTCGGGAGTTCCTCATCCAATCTCAGTCGGACCGTTAAGTCTGATCTTTTTCCTTGAGTTTGAGTTCTGCTCCACACTTTTCTCCCGCTCTGCCAGGGACTCTCTGTTGTGTTCCCTGTCAGGCCGGTCATTGGTGGTAGCCGGGCACCATCTAGTTCTTCTGGTCTCGGGCTAATGGAGTCTCTGGTTTATGTGGCCCTTTAGTCTCTTGGGCTAATTTTTTCCTTGTGTCTTTGGTGTTCTTCATTCTCCTTTGCTCCAAGTGGGTTGGGACCAGTTGATGCATCTTGGATGGCCACTGGCAAGCTTTTAAGACCCCAGACGCCACTCACCAAAGTACGATGCAGAACATTTTCTCAATAAGCTTTGTTATGCCAATTGACCTAGATATCCCCTGAAACCATGGTCCCCAGGCCCCAGCCCCAGCCCCAGCTACTCTGTCACTCAAAGTGTTTGGTTGTATTCTGGAAACTTCTTAGCTTTTGGTTTAGTCCAGTTGTGCTGACTTCCCCTATATTGAGTGCTGTCCTTCCCTTCACCTAAGATAATTCTTGTCTACTATCTAGTTAGTGAATTCCCTTCTCCCTCCCTCCCCACCCTCATAAACATCAAAGAATGTTTTCTTCTCTGTTTAATCCTTTTCTTGGGTTCTTATGATAGTGGTCTTATACAGTATTTGTCCTTTTACGACTGACTAATTTCACTCAGCATAATGCCCTCCAGATTCATCCATGTTGTGAGATGTTTTGAGAATTCATTATTGTTCTTTATAATTGTGTACTATTCCATTGTGTGTATGTACCATAATTTGTTTATCCATTTGTCTGTTGATAGGTACCTAGGTTGTTTCCATCTTTTTGCTATTGTGAACAGTGCTGCAATGAACATGGGTGTGCATATATCTATTTGTGTGATGGCTCTTATTTCTCTAGGATATATTCCAAGGAGCGGGGTTCCTGGATCCTATGGAACTTTCTGTTTCTAGCTTCACATTGCTGTCTTTCCTCTGTGTTTGTCTCTGTGTCTCTTCTCTTCTTTTTAAGGTTGTCGTTGTTGTTAGGTGCCGTCGAGTCGGTTCTGACTCATAGCGACCCTTTGTACAAGAGAACAAAACACTGCCCGGTCCTATGCCAGCCTCACAATCATTGTTATGCTTGAGCCCATTGTTGCAGCCACTGTGTCAATCCATCTCCTTGAGTATCTTCCTCTCTTTTGCTGACCCTCTACTCTACCAAGCGTGATGTCCTTCTCCAGGGACTTGTTCCTCCTGATAACGTGTCCAAAGTACGTGAGAGGAAATCTCGCCATCCTCGCTTCTAAGGAGCATTCTGGCTGTAAATCTTCCAAGACAGATTTGTTCTTCTTTCTGGCAGTCCATGGTATATTCAATATTCTTTGCCAAAACCATAATTCAAATGTGTCACTTCTTCTTCGGTCTTCCTTTACCATTGTCCGGCTTTCGCATGGGTATGAGGTGATTGAAATGACCAAACATCTTTGCTTTTTAGCACTGTAAAGAGGTTCTTTTGCAGCATACTGGCCCAATTTTTATAAGGACATCAGTCATATTGGAGGGCCCACATTACTCCAGTTTGATCTCATGCTAACTTAACTAATTTCACCTGCAATGACCCTAGATCCAAATAAGGTCACATTCTGAGGATCCTGGTAGACATGAATTTACCGTGCAACCCAATACATCTTCCTTCTTCTCTCCTTCTTCAGATCAATCCGTCACTCATCCCTCTGTTTCACCCACCAGAAACCAACTCCCTGACCCCACCTCCCAACCCCTCACCTCGTCCCCAAAGTCCCCTAGGATCTTCCAGTAGCTCTCGCTCCTCAGCAGGAGACAGAGACTTACAGCTGGAAGATCACTGAAAATGGGGTGAAAGGTGTCAGTCACTTCCCAACTCATTCCCCATCACCATGGCAACCACCTAAGAAACATCTGATTCCAAGGTCTTATCCTTCTTTTTGAAGATCAAAGACCACAGCCTTCAGTATGGATTACACCTCAATATAAGGAAAACAAAAATCCTCACAACTGGACCCATAAGCAACATCATGATAAATGGAGAAAAGATTGAAGTCGTCAAGGATTTCATTTTACTTGGATCCACAATCAACACCCATGGAAGCAGCAGTGAAAAAATCAAAGGATGTGTTGCATTGGGCAAATCTGCTGCAAAAGACCTCTTGAATGTGTTAAAAAGCCAAGATGTCACTTTAAAGACTAAGGTGTGCTTGACCCAAGCCATGGTATTTTCAGTCACCTCATATGCATATGAAAGCTGGACGATGAATAAGGAAAACCGAAGAATTGATGCCTTTGAGTTACGGTGTTGGCAAAGAATATTGACTATATCATGGACTGCCAGAAGAACGAACAAATCTGTCTTGGAAGAAGTACAGCTAGAATGCTCCTTAGAAGCAAGGATGGACATGTTATCAGCAGGGATCAGTCCCTGGAGAAAGACATCATGCCTGGTAAAGTAGAGGGTCAGAGAAAAAGAGGAAGACCCTCAAGGAGATGGACTGACACAGTGGCTGAAACAATGAGCTCGGATATAGCAACGATTGTGAGGATGGCGCTGGACCAGGCAGTGTTTTGTTCTGTTGTACATGGGGTTGCTATGCGAGGGAATAAACTCCATGGCACCTCACAACAACATCCTTCTTTGGATCGTTCCTGATTGACAACAGCACTGTGGTTGCACTTGGGCTTTGAAGGACCAAGTTGCCTAAAGTGTATTTGTCAGTGGAATTGGGTTACTGATGAGAGCCACAAACAGGAGGGATTGGAGGTGAAGGGGGTCCACAGGTGAGACCACATCTGGCCCTTCTAGAGAACAGACTTTAAAACACCTACTGAGCCCTTAAGGAGGCAGTAGAGCCATCCCACTCTTGACACATTTGAACATTTTTTCTACCTCTTTGGTTTTATTCACTTCCAATTTTATTTTTGTATTTTTATAGTGTTGTATTTATTTACTTATTTTATTTACAGTTTATTCTATTTTCCTATATATCCTTTGATGGATACATACCTACATATGTATATATCTCCAAAGGATGGATAGGAAAATAGGAATATAGAATAACCTGTAAATAAAAAATATATATACATACTTATATATTAAAATATATAAATACATGTATTTTATATATATATACATAAACAATTGCCATTAAGTCAATTCTGACTCATGGCGACCCCATGTGTGTCAAAGAACTGTGCTCCATAGGATTTTCAGTGTCTGGGTTTTTTCAGAAAAGCAGCCCTAGCGGTGCAGTGGTTAAGCAATCAGCTGCTAACCGAAAGGTCGGCGGTTTGAACTCAACAGCTGCTCTCCTGTGGGTTCGAACTGTTTGGTTCTCAGTCAGGGGGATTCCAGTCATATGGGAAAAGGGCGTTCTTTGCAGTAAGCTGTTCTCCAGAGCACAGAGGGTGGGGAGATTTCATTAATCTTCATTCCTATCTTGTAATATCACTAGAGTGCAGGTAAAATTCAACATGAACAGTGCAAACTCCCCACACTCTATGCTTCTCAGAATCCAGAGGCTGGCACATGTACTCATGTTGGGGTGCTCCTATGGATGGTGTCACTTCCTGGGTGAGAGATTCAGTGTCCAGAGGCTCAGCCGTTGAGGAATGAAAACCTCTGAGGCTTAAAGCTATCGGGCAGTGGGATACCCTGCCCCACCCTGACATTGCTTTCTGGCACATGGTGTCAAAATCTTTCGATCTGAGTAAAACTGCTCTCTCGGTTCTTCTCACAGCCCCACTTTCGCCCATGCGGGTGACACAGAACCCAGAGAAGGTGAAAATCCATGCTGGCAGACCAGAGGCAGAACTCGCTACCCCAAGATGGTATATTAGAGGGTCAAGTTCACACCGCATGCTTCATCCGTAGAAGTAGCTGTAGACCATGTCTCCATGGTGTCGTTATGCAAATAGCCCCGGGGCGCGGGGGGGGGGGGGTTCCTCCTTCTGTTCAGGGGACAAATCCAGGCATGCATTGGCCCAGGTGGGTGTTCAGGCTCAAGTACAGGCTGAACCACACACTCTGAGCAGCTGCAAAACCGACAACATTGAATTTGTGATGAGCGGATGCGCCCGGAAAATAGCAACAGTTAAGAAACACCCCACCCACCCTTTGTGTAGCAGAAACGGTTACTGTAAAGAACCGCCCTTCCCCAGATGACTTCAATGACCCTGATGATGCCCTCTTGCTTACCGATGACAAGACCGGACACCAGAACCAGTTCCCCTCGAGTCTGTCCCAACTCATGGTGACCCCACGTGTGTCAGACTAGAACTGTGCTCCATCAGGCATTCGATGGTGGATTTTTTCAGAAGTAGATCACTAGACCCTTCTTCGGGGGTGCCTCTGGGTGGACTGAAACCTCTAACCTTTTGGTTAGCAGCCACAAGCATGAATCGTTTGCATTAGTTGTTGTTAGGTGCAACTAATAACGACCTTGTGTGACAGAGTAGAACTGCCCAATAGGGTATTCTAGGCTATGATCTTTATTGGAGCAGATCCCCAGGTCTTTCTCCCAAAGAGCCACTGGTGGGTTAGAAAAGCCTCCTTTCCAGTTAGCAGCTAAGGGCTTAACAGCTGCGCCACCAGGGCTCCTTTTACCTTCCACTTTACCAAATATAGGTGCCCTGGTGGTGCGATGGTTAATAGCTCAGCCGCTAACCAAAAGGTCAGCAGTTCAAGTCCACCAGCCGCTCCTTGGAAACCCTATGGGGCAGTTCTACTCTGTCCTCTAGGGTCGCTGTGAGTCGAAATTGACTCAACAGCAATGGGTTTTGGTTTGGTTACTGTCATGGATTGAGTTGTGTCCCCCAAAAATATGTGTATCAGTTTGGCTGGGCCATGATTCCCAGTATTGTGTGATTGTCCACCATTTTGTCATCTGATGTGATTTTTCTATGTGTTGTAAATCCTATCTCTATGATGTTGATGAGATGGGATTAGTGGCAGTTATGTTAATGAGGAAAGAGTCAATCTACAAAATTAGATTGTGTCTTAAACCAATCTCTTTTGAAATATAAAAGAGAGAATCGAGCAGAGACAGGGAGACCTCATACCACCAAGAATGCAGTGCTGGGAGCAGAGTGTGTTCTTTGGATCCGGGGTTCCTGCATGGAGAAGCTCCTAGACCAAGGGAAGATTGAAGACAAGGACCTTCCTCCAGAGCTGACAGACAGAGAAAGCCTTCCCCTGGAGCTGACACCCTGAGTTCAGATTTCTAGCCTACTAGACTGGGAGAGAATAAACTTCTGTTTGTTAAAGCCATCCACTTGTGGTATTTCTGTTACAGCAGCACTAGATGACTAAGATAGCTACCAAACATAAGGGGCCCTGGTGGCACAGTGGTTAAGCACTCGGCTGCTAACCAAAAGGTTGGCAGTTTGAATCCACCAGCTGCTCCCATGGAGAAAGATGTGGCAGTCTGTTCCCATAAAGACTGTTGTTATGTTGTTGTTTGGTGCCATAAGGATTGCAGCCTTGGAAACCCTACGGGGCAGCTCTACTCTGTCCTGTAGGATCACTATGAGACAGAATTGACTTAACGGCAACAGGTTATCAAACAAATATTATTGTTGTGTTCCATTGAGCCCATTCCAACTCAAAACGACCCCTCCTTAAAACCCCACTGAGAACAGGATGAGCTTAAGGTAAACATTCTCTTATCTGCTATCTGATTACACCATCCTTTCATCCCAAACCAGAAAGCCAAACCTACTGCCGTGGAGTCGATTCGGGCTCACTCATTCATCCCAGTTCCCCACTAACGGTTCTTTCTAGCCTGGTTTACTCCTTCCTACTGAAGAAACACTCGTTTTGCCTAATCGTTGAGACACTTGAATTTCTTATGGTCATAGTGTTCTCCCTATTGCAATGTGTCTTAGTTGTCTAGTGCTGCTATAACAGAAATACCACAAGGGGGTGGCTTGAAGGAACAGAAATTTATTTTCTCACTGTTTAGGAGGCTAGAAGTCCAAATTCAGGGTGCTGGCTCTAGGGGAAGGCTTTCTATCTCTGCTGGATCTGGGGGAAGGTCCTTGTCTCTTTTTAGCTCTGTTCCTCAGTTCCTTGCAGAGTTTCATGTGGCTTGGTGTCTGTCTTTCCTCATCTGCGTTTCCTTGCTTCTGTGCCAGATTTGCTCCCTTTGTACCTCAAAAGTGATTGGTTTAAAACACACCCTGCATGGACATAGCCTCATTAATGTAACAAAGAAAACCCTATTCCCAGCTAGGATCACAGCCACAGGTATGTTTTTGCTGTTGGGTGCCACTGAGTCAATTCCAGCTTGTAGTGACCCCATGTGACAGTAGAACTGCCCCATAGGGTTTCCTAGGCTGTAATTTTCATGGGAGAAGATCACCAGTTCTTTTCTCCTGAGGAGCCACTAGTAGGTTCAAACAGCCAAACTTTTGGTTAGCAGCCGAGTGCTTAACCACCGTGCAACCAGGTCTCCTCTTGTTACGGAACCCTAGAAGGTGAGTCCTTGTCCAGAGCACTCAGACTTGCTAATTATCTGGACACCAGTCTCTGAGAAAGTAACTTTATTGCAATGAGCAGAGCAAGGAGCTGGGAAGAAGTTCCTCAGATCCGGCTCCTCAAGCTACGCGGAAGCAGGGCTTATATGTGATTTGGGCAGCAAGATGGGGCTGTGCAGGCATACTGGTGAGGGAAAATTCTAGAAGGTGGCCAGGAAACAGGAGATGACGTGATTCTTGTCAGACCTCTTGCTTCAGAATAGAGTCCAGGTGATGGTTTTTGTTCTGATTCATTCCTCCTGTTGCTGTGTCCTCCGTTGAGGTCAATTAGTGATCACAGCTGGTCCTTCTGTGCATGCGGGGCAGGCTAAATCTGGCTTGGGCTCATTTAAGGGCTAATGGAAATTCATTGGCATTCGTAGGGTCAGATTGCACTCTCCACAGGTATACGGGTTAGGATTTACAGCACGTATTTTGGGGGGACAAAATTCAGTCCATAACACAATGGTCTCCCTCCCCATATTGCAACAGCCCCTTTCCCTCTCCCTCTCTTTGCAATAAGCCTTTTGGATAAAGTCTCTCCTTAGTATGTCTAGCTTTGTTTTTATTATCTGACAAAGCCTTCAATAACTGGAAGATTGCACTTCCCTGAAGTGATGGTTAAGATTGTGTGTCAACTTGGCTGCGCCATGATTCTCAGTGTTTTGGAAGACGTATAATGTTGCGGTCACTTCCCTGTTGAAATTTGATATGTGATCAACCCTACAATGGGATCTGCTGTGAGTGGCCAATCGGTTGAAGGAGTTTCCTTGGGCGTGTGGCCTGTATCGAGTGTGGGCAGACGTTCTGGCAGGGCTTGGGGACTTTCGCTCTGGATCCTGCAGCTGGCTCCTGTTCATCTGACCTCCGTTCTTGGGACTTGAGCTAGCAGCTTACCTGCAGTCTCACTTGCCGATCTTGGGATTCGTTGATCTTCACAGCCTGTGAGCAACATCCCTGCTCTCTGGCTTGCTGATCTTAGGTTTCCCAGCCCCTGCAGCTACGTGAACCAGGAGAAGCCTCTATCCTGACCCATGGACTTGGGGTGTTCCAGCCTCTACAACTGGTGAGCCATTTCCTTGACTTAAATCTCTCTCTCTCTTTCTATATATATATATTTATATGCTTTACTGGTTTTGCTTCTCTAGAGAACCCAGCCTAAGACACCTAGTGTGCCCTTGATTTATCCATTCTACAAATGTTTAATGAGATCCTGGGGCAGTGGTGGCTCAGTGGTAGAATTCTTGCTTTCCTTGTGGTAGCCTTGTTTCCAGCCAATGCACCTCATGCACAGCAGCCCCTTGTCTATCAGTGGCGGCTTGCGTGTTACTAGGATGCTGAACAGATTTAAGCAGCACTTCCAGACTAAGACAGACTAGGAAGAAAGTCCTGGTGATCTACTTCCAAAAATCAGACAACAAGAACCCTGTGGATCAGATCAGCAACTAATGATAGGGGTGGTGCAGGACTAGGCAGCATTTTCCTTCCATCAGGCATGGGGTGGCCATGAGTCGGAGGTCAACTAGATGGCAGCCAACGACAATAAGAACAAAATGTATTGTCTCACTGTTCTGGAGACTGGAAGTCCAAATCAGGGTATCGGTCATGTTGATTCCTTCTGAGGGCTTGAGGGAGAGTCAGATCTGGGTTGTGGTCTTAGGATCTTTCTGTTCAATCCTGCTTCCCTTCCTGTTGTATATTTCAGAGTCATTATTTCCCAATAAATCTCCTCTACTCCTGATTCCATCTCAGCATCTGATTCCCTGAAGACAGAACTGATAACATGTCAAACAATGATATTGAAAGGACATACAGCCACCAGCCTGCTTTAGATTATTTTTTCTTTTTTTCAATTCAAATTCTCAATAGATTTTCTATTTCAAACGTTCATTCATAGATGCAGATATACACATAAATATACATTAACACAGGTATAACTCATGAAAATCTTTTCAAAGTATTTTGATATTAATGGAGAGAGAGGGAGAGAGATTATCGTGTGTTGTTGTTGTTAGGTGCCGTCGGGTCAGTTCTAAATCATAGTGACCCCACGTACAATAGAACGGAACACTGCCTGGTCCTGTGCCATCCTCACAATCGTTACTATGTTTGAGCTCATTGTTGCTGCTGCTGTGTCAATCCATCTCATTGAGAATTTTCCTCTTTTTCTGTGATCCTCTACTTTACCAAGCATAACGTCCTTCCCCAGGGACTGGTCCCTCCTGATAACATGTCCAAAGTATGTGAGATGTAGTCTTATCATCCTAGCTTCTAAGGAGCATTCTGGCTGTACTTCTTCCAAGACAGATTTGTTCATTCTTCTGGCAGTCCATGGTGTAGTCAATATTCTTCGCCAACACCATACTTTAAAGACATCAATTCTTCTTCGATCTTCCTTATTCACTGCTCAGCTTTCACATGCCTATGAGGTGACTAAAAACACCATGGCTTGGGTCAGGTGTACCTTAGTCCTCAAAGTGACATCTTTGCTTTTTAACACTTTAAAGAGGTCTTTGCAGCAGATTTACCCAAGGCAATGCATTGTTTGATTCCTTGACTATCATGGACAGGTTAATTTAAGCTGCATGTGAAAGGACCAGTTCCATATTGAACAAAGTTTAAAAAGAATAACCAGATTTTTTTTTTTTTAATGAAAGTTAACACTGTGCAGAAGGCCCACAATTTATCTTCATTTCTGAGCTTAGAAGCTGAATTCAGTTGTAATCCAAGACTTGGCAATAGAACGACCTTTAAGGTGAGCCACTCCATTCTCTGACATCAAGCATATTTTTATTAACAAAAGGGTGAGCTGGGAGGGCATGAGTTGGGGGGATACGTATTCACTCTCAATCACTTGTTATCCTCCAATATCCTGTCAGTTCCTTCCACTGGCCAAACCCAACTGGGAGTCAGAGAAAGAAGGGTCCTGTTGATACAATCAGTGAGGGTTATTCTCAGGAGGTAAAGTAAAGGCTCAGCGAAAATGAGGGAAACCCTCTGGCTTAGTCTCTAGGGGAGCAAAACCAGTGATGCATATACAAACATATATAAAGAGAAATTTACTTCAAGGAAATGGTTCACGCAACTGTGAGGAAGTAGCTCACGCAATCGTGGAGTCTGGCAAGTCCCAAACCTGTGGGCCAGGCAACAGGCTAATGACATCTCCTGGCTCACATGGTTGCAGCAGAAGATGCACTCACAATCTGCAGGTCAGGCGGCAGGCTGAAGGCCTCTTCTGGCTCACGTAGTTGCAGAGGTGATGAACATAAAATCTGCAGGGCAGACGCCAAGCCAGAGACTTATGTCCCAAGAACCTGAGGTCAGGTGACAAGAAGAGTGCAGAGTCAAGAAAGAGGGTGAGCTTTGCCAGAATATCCGTTTATATATTGGATGCAGGCCACACCCCCAAGGAAACTCCCCTTTCAACTGATTGGCTGCTCACATCAGATCACAAAATGGAAGGTGATTACATAGTGTCTGCCAACCACTGAGAATCATAGCCTAGCCAAACTGATACATAATATTAACCGTCCCACCTTCCTGGTATTTAGGCTCACTGGGTGTCCGGGCATTTTCTGTTTGCCCCTCCAGATCCACTGTCCACCCTTCTCCACCTCCTGTGTTATTGTGCACCACCCTGAGAGACAGAGAGCTGTTGTAACAGACAAACCCCCAAAATCTCAGTGACTTCACATAGCAGAAGTTTCTTTCTTCCTCACATGAAGTGTAAAAATGACTTGGACAAGGCTAGCAAAAATAGTTGCACAACTTGAAGAATGTAATCAATGTCACTGAATTGTACATGTAGAAATTGTTGAGTTGGTGAATGTTTTGTTATGTATGTTTGCACCACAGTGAAATAAAAACATTAAAAAAAGAAGTTATCCTGGTTGATCAGAAGTTCTCCTCCAAACAGAAAATACGGTGACCCCATGTGAGTCAGAGTAGAACTGTGCTCCATAGGGTTTTCAATGGCTGAGTTTTCAGAAGTAAATTGCTAGGACTTTCTTCCAAGGCATCTCCAGGTGAACTTGAACTTCCAGTGATTCAGGAACCCAGACTTCTTCCCTGTTGTGACTCTACCATCCACCACTGAGCACAATCCTTCAAGCTATGAAAGAAGAAAGATAATGAAAGATCATCTGCAGAAGGTTTTTAGGGGCCAGGTATGGAAGTGTGGCACTTAGATCCCGCTCATTGTTCATTGACTCTGATTGGACCAAGGGTCAATGTCCCAGTTAAAGACTGTCCAATAAGGTTGCTCCATACTGTTGTTGTTGTTAGGTGCTGTTGAGATGATTCCCACTCATAGCGAGCCTGTGTACAACAGAATGAAACACTGCCCAGACCTGCGCCATCCTCATAATTGTTATTATGCTTGAGCCCATTGTTGCATCCACTGTGTCAATCCATCTTGTTGAGGGTCTTCCTCTTTTGCACTGACCCTCTACTTTACCAAGCATGATGTCCTTCTCCAGGGACTGATCCTTCCTGATAACATGTCCAAAGTATGTGAGACAAAATTCTTCTAAGGAAAATTCTGGCTGTACTTCTCCCGAGACAAATTTGTTCGTTCTTCTGGCAGTCCATGGTATATTCAATATTCTTTGCCAATGTCATAATTCAAAGGCATTAATTCTTCTTCAGTCTTCCTTATTCATTGTCCAGCTTTCGCATGCACCTGAGGTGATTGAAAACATCATGGCTTGGGTCAGGCGCACCTTAGTCCTTAGGGTGACATCTTTGCTTTTCAACACTTTAAAAAGGTCTTTTGCAGCAGATTTGCCCAATGCAATGTGTTGTTTGATTTCTTGACTGCCGCTTCCAGGGGTGTTGATTGTGGATCCAAATAAAATGAAATCCTTGACAACCTCAGTCTTTTCTCCATTAATCATAAAGTTGCTTATTTATCCAGTTGTGAGGATTTTTGTTTTCTTTATGTTGAGGTGTATCTTAGTTATCTAGTGCTGCTATAACAGAAATAGCACAGGTGGATGGTTTTAACAAAGAAAAGTTTATTTCCTCACAGTAGATTAGGCTAAAAGTCGAAATTCAGGGTGTCAGCTCCAGGGGAAGTTTTCTCTCCCTGTTGGCCTTCTCATCAACGTTCTCCTGGACTAGGAGCTTCTCTGCTCAGGAACCCTGGGTCCAAAGGACGTGCTCTACTCGTGGCACAGCTTTCTTGGTGGTATGAGGTCCCCAAATCTCTGCTTGCTTCCCTTTCCTTTTATCTCTTGTAAGATAAAAGGTGGTGCAGGCCACACCCCAGGGAAACTCCCTTTATATTGGATCAGGGATGTGACCTTAGTAAGGGTGTTAAAATCCCACCCTAATCTTCTTTAACATAAAATTACAATCACAAAATGGAGGATAACCACACGATACTGAGAATCATGGCCCAGCCAAATTGATACATGCATTTTGGGGGGAACATAATTCAATCTATGACAAGGCATAATCCATACCGAAGGCTGTAGTCTTTGCTCTTCACCAGTAAGTACTTCAAGTCCTCTTCGCTTCCTGCAAACAAGGTTGTGTCGTCTGCTTAACGCAGGTTGTTAATGAGTCTTCCTCCAATCTGATGCCCCGTTCTTTTTCATATGGTCTAGCTTCTTGGATTATTTGCTCAGCATACAGATTGAATAAGTATGGTGAAAAAATACAACCCTGACGAACACCTTTCCTGACTCCATATTGGAAGATAACTAACCCAGCCAATCAGTTCTTCCCCTCCCCCCAGGTGTACAGTGAATCTGGAAGGGCAAACAGAAAATATCCAGACACTTAATGAGCCTAGACACCAGCCTGCAAGACAGAAAGCTGTTGTAACAGATTTGCTGTTGTTGTTGGGTGCCATCAAATCAATTTCAACTCGTAGCAACCCCATATGACAGAACAGAACTGCCCCATACAGTTTTCTTGGTTGTAATCTTTACAGGAGCAGACATCCAGGTCTTTCTCCCGTGAAGCCACTGGGTCGGTTTGAACCAATAATCTTCCGGTTAGCAGCACAGTGCTTAACTATTTTTTGCCACCAGGGCTCCCTGCTGTAACAGATAAACCCCGAAGTCTCAATGACTTAACACAATGGACGTTTATTTCTTGCTCACATAAAGTTTAAATCAGTTAGGTGTTCCTGTTGACCAGAAGCTCTCTTCCAAGCAGTGACTCAGGGAACCAGGCTTCCTCCATGTTATGGTTCTATCATCCATCACTGTGCTAGTCCTTCTCAAGCCATGGAAGAAGCAAGCTGATGAAATATCTTTTGCAAAAGGTTGATAGGGGACAGGCACGAAAGAGGAGCACTCCGATTCTGCTCAGTCCATTGACTAGAACTCAGCCATGTGGCAGCATTTACAGCAAAGAAGCCTGGGAGATACAGTCTGGTTGTGTTTGCCCAAGAATAACAGGAAGCAGTTTTTGGCTAACCAATCTCTGGGAAGGCAGCAAAAAAATCATTACCAAAAAAAAAAGATAATTGTAAAAAACATGCAAAGCAGTCAGTATAGGGAGCTATAAGATTATATAAGAGGGAAATCTTGCTTAATTTGGGACTAGAGGTTAAAGAAGGAGGTCCTTGAAAAAGTGATGTTCAAGATGGACCCTGAAGAATGAGTAGGATCTGGCTAGGTGGAAGGGGGAGAGGCTCAAGGGAAGCAAGGAAGAGGGTTCCCAATTGTAGAAATAGCAATGTACAATAGCTGGGAAGCAAGAAACAGGGGCCAAAAGAAGGTCAAAATGGATAAGGAGGAATTAAAAATAAAAAAACCCAAAAAACCAGTTGCCATTGAATTGACTCTGACTCCTGGTGATCCCATGTGTGTCCGAGAAGAGCTGTGCTCCATAGGGTTTTCAATGGCTGCTTTTTCTGAAGTAGATCACCAGGCCTTTCTTCTGAGGCACCCCTGGGTGAACCCAAACTTCCAGCCTTTCAGTTATCAGTGGAGCGTGTTAACCATTTGCACCACCCAGGAACTCCTTATGTGGAGGGAGGTGGTGCAAAATTCTTCTCGAGAAATAGGCAGGGACTAGCTCACCCAGGACTTTGTAGGAATCCTGAGACATGTCTTTATGGTTGGCAAAGAGAAGTCAAATCTGTAGACCCTGACTATACCATACAGCAGGGATCAGTGCCCAAGTCAAAGACTGCCCCATAGGGTTGCTCCATATTAGAAGGTGACTAATCCAGGCAATTGGCTCTTCCCCAGCACGCATCCCACTGCCCATGGGTCTGAAGTATCTTTTGCACACAGAAATAGCGATCTCAGTCAACAGGTTGACTATATCAAAATAGTCCAATGTTTGGATGTTTAGGGCCATGGTTTCATGGGACATACCAGTTAGCTGGCCTAATAACATGTTTAGTGCTTCTGTTCTACCTCCTAGTTTGTTGAGTAGTGCCTGGGGGGGTCTTAAAATCTTGCAAGTGGCCATCCAAGGCACAATTGTTCTCTATTGGTCTGGAGCAACAGAGGAAGAAGGAGAGTCAGGAATAGGAAGAGGAAATGGAATGTGTGGCTAATTGCCTCCATGAACAACTGCCTCCTTTGCCATGAGACTAGAAGAACCGGATGGTGCTCAGCTACCATTACTGAATATTTAGATCAAAGATCCTATAGAAGAATCCTGATGAGAAGGGGGGAAAATACACAACAGAATTTCAAATCCTCATGGAATCCAGGCTTTCTTAAGCCTTGGAGGCTGGATGAATCCCTAAAAATATTGCCCCGATTCTGGACAGAGCTGGATAAGGAGGTAGAACAAAATTCTAACTCACAAAAGGAAGACCAGATTTACTGGCCTAAAGGAGACTGGAGGAACATCGAGAGTATGGCCCCCAGACACCCTTTTATCTCAGTGTGAAGTCATCTCCAAGGTTCACCATTCAGCAGGGGAGTGGACAGCCCCATAAAACCAAATGGGACTAATGAGGTACAGCAGTCCAGGGACAAGGGCCAGAAGGCAGAAGGGGACAAGGAAGATGGTAATAGGGAACCCAAGGTTGAGTAAGGATAGTGTTGATGTGTTGTGAGGTTGTTAACCATTGTCATAGGGCAACGTGTACTAACTGTTAAATGACAGACTATTTTGTTCTGTAAGCCTTCATCTAAAGTGAGAATAGCAGCACAATTGGAAGAGCATAGTCGATGTCACTGAACTGTGCATGTAGAAATTTTTGAAATGGTGTATCTTTGGCTATGTGTATTTTCACCAAAAAAAAAAAAAGGTCAAGAAGGGAGAGGGTTGACATGTCGTGGGGTTGTTAACCAATGTCCTAAAACAATATGTATACTACTGTTTCATGAGAAACTATTTGTTCTGTAAGCCTTCACCTGAAGTACAATAAAATATATATATATATTGCCCTGAGATAATCTTTAAACTTTAAACAAAAAATATTCCCTGAAGTCTTCTTAAAACCAAACAATAGTTCAGCTTAACTAGTAAAGAATGTCTGCCTTGAGCATTATGCTCTTTTAAGAGCTATCTATATGGGATCAAATTGACAAAAGCAACTCAAAAGTTTAGATAGGAGGCTAGGGGACAGTGAGTTTATGTTAAAGGGAGGGGGGAATAAGTCAGAAAAGGAGGGTGAGAACGGTTGCACAACTCAAAGAATGTAATCAATGTCACTGAATTGTACATGTAGAAACTGTTGAATTGGTGTATGTTTTTGCTGTGTATATTCTCAACAACAAAAACGAATAAAATAAAATTATTAAGAAATCCAGTATATTAGTTTTCTATTGCTGCATAGGGATTATGGGGCAGTTCTACTCTGTCCCATAGGGTCGTTATGAGTCGGAATCGACTCAACAGCACTGGGTTTGTTTTTGTTTTGTTTTAATTGCTGCATAACAGATTACCAAAAATTTGTTGTTGTTAGTTGCCATGGAGCCTATCCTAACTCATGGCAACCCCATGCCCAATGGAACGAAACGCTGCCTGGTCTGTGCTATCCCCATGATTGGTTGCAGACTCGACCATTGTGATCCACAGGATTTTTGTATGCTGATTTTTCAAAAGTAGATCGTCAGGACTTTCTTCCTAGTCTGTCCAAGTCTGGAAACCTGTTCAGCATTCAAGCAACATGCAAGCCTCCACTGACAGATGGGTGGTGGCTGTGTTTCAGGTGTATTGGCTGGAAATCAAACCTGGGTCTCCTGCATACAAGGCGAGAATTCTACCATTGAACTATCAATCCCTCAAGCCACAGACTTAATGACTTACAACAACATTCATTCATTATG
The DNA here is from genome assembly GCA_030035585.1 of Dugong dugon. NCBI lineage: Eukaryota > Metazoa > Chordata > Mammalia > Sirenia > Dugongidae > Dugong > Dugong dugon. Next base: position 6,941,480 of record CM057462.1, read on the forward strand.
TCATGGTGTTCGTGGTCAGGAGTCTGGACAAGGTTCAACTGGGTTCTATGCTCAGGGTCCCACACTCAAGGTGTTGGCCGAGTTGCATTCCTTCATGTCCACGCTCATTGATGTTGTTGGTAGAATTTGGTTCCCTGGGGTTGTAGGACTGAGGCCCTGTTTTCTTGCTGGTTGTCAGCCAGGAGTCAGTCTCAGCTTCTAAGACCATTCTCAGATCTTTGACAAGTGGTCCCCTCCATCTTCAAAGTCAGCAATATTGTGTCAAATCTGTCTCATGTTTGGAATCTCACTGACTTCCTCCAACTCTGACCCCTAGACTCAGATTTTAACAGCTTCTCTAATTAGCTCAGACCCACCTGGATAATCTCCCTTTCGATCAACTCAAAGTCAATTGAGCAAAAGCAGCAAGATCCCTTTTATCGTGTGTTATGGATTGAATTGTGTCCCCCAAATACATGTGTTGTAAATCCTAATCCCTGTGCCTGTGGTTATAATCCCATTTGGGAATAGGTTTTCTTTGTTCTGTTAAAGTGGCAATATTACTGTAGGGCGTGTCTCAAATCAATCTCTTATGAGATATAAAAAGGGCCGATTAAGCTAGGAAGCAAGCCAGCAGAGATGGGGAAGATAGATGCCATGTCACATGAAGATCACCAAGGAGCCAAGGCAGAGAAGCTAAAGAGACAAGGACCTTCCCCCAGAGCCAACACAGAGAGAAAGCCTTCCCCTAGAGCCAATGCAGGGAAGAACACATCCAGCATTTCTCAAGCTGAAAGAATTGAAGAAAAAATTCAAGCCTCGAGTTGCAATAGTGAAGGAGTCTACCAGGAAAATATTGAACAATGCAGGAAGCATTAAAAGAAGATGGAAGGAATACTCAGAGTCACTGAACCGAGAAGAATTGGTCGATGTTCAACTATTTCAGGAGGTAGCATATGATCAAGAACCAATGGTACTGAAGGAAGAAGTCTAAGCTGCACTGAAGGTATTGGCAAAAAACAAGGCTCCGGGACTTGATGGAATACCAATTGAGATGTCTCAGCAAACAGATGCAGCGCTGGAGGTGCTTGCTCGTCTATGCCAAGAACTTTGAAGACAGCTTCCTGGCCAACCGACTGGAAGAGATCTATATTTGTGCTCATTCCAAAGAAAGGTGAGCCAAAGAATGTGGAAATTATCACACAATATCATCAATATCACACACAAAATTTTGCTGAAGATCATTCAAAAGCAGCAGCAGCACTACATCAACAGAGAACTGCCAGAAGTTTAAGCTGGATTCAGAAGAGGACATGGAACAGGCATGTCATTGCTGATGTCAGATGGATCTTGGCTGAAAGCAGAGAATGCCAGAAAGATGGCGTTAAGGATTGAATTGCCTCCCCCAAAAATGTGTATCAACTTGGTTAGGCCATGATTCCCAGTATTGTGTGGTTGTCCACTATTTTGTGATCTGATGTGATTATCCTATGTGTTGTAAATCCTAACCTCTGTGATGTTAATGAGGCAGAATTAGAGGCAGTAACATTAATGAGGTAGGATTCAATCTACAGGATTATGTTGTATCTTGAGTCAGTCTCTTTTGAGATATAAAAGAGAGAATTGAGCAGTGAGAAGAGGAATCACATGCCACAAGAACAGAGCATGGTCTTTAGACCTGGGGTCCCTGCCCTGAGAAGCTCCTAGACCAGGGGAAGATTGATTACAAGGATTTTCCCCCAGAGCTGACAGAGAGAAAGCCTTACCCTGGAGCTGGCACCCTGGATTCAGACTTTAGCCTCCTAGACTGTGAGAGAGTAAATTTTTCTTTGTTAAAGCCATCCACCTGTGGTATTTCTGCTATAGCAGCACTGGATAACCAAGACAGATGTTTACCTGTGTTTTATTGACTATGCAAAGGTGTTCGATTATGTGGATCATAAAAAATTATGGACAAATTTCGAAGAATGGGGATTCCAGAACATTTAATTGTGCTCATGAGGAACCTGTACATAGATCAAGAGGCAGTCATTAGAACACAACAAGGTGATACTGCATGGTTTAAATTCAGGAAAGGTATGTGTCAGGGTTGTATCCTTTCACCATACTTATTCAATCTGTATGGTGAGCAAATAATTCAAGAAGCTGGACTATATGAAGAAGTATCAAGATTGATACTTGATCAAGATTGGAGGAAGACTCGTTAACAACCTTCGATATGCAGATGACACCATCTTGCTTGCTGAAGGTGAAGAGGACTTGAAGCACTTACTGATGAAGATCAAAGACCACAGCCTTCAGTATGGATTACACCTCAACATAAAGAAAACAAAAATCCTCACAACTGGACCAATAAGCAACAGCATGATAAACAGAAAAAAGATTGACATTGTCAAGGATTTCATTTTACTTGGATCCACAATCAATGCCCGTGAAGTAGCAATCAAGAAATCAAATGACACATTGCATTGGGCAAGTCTTCTACAAAAGACCTCTTGAAAGTGTTAAAAAGCAAAGATGTCACTTTGAAGAATAAGGTGCACCTGACCAAGCCATGGTGTTTTCAATCACCTCATGTGCATGCAAAAGCTGGACAATGAATAAGGAAGACCAAAGAAGAATTGATGCCTTGGAATTATAGTGTTGGCGAAGAATATTGAATATAACATGGGCTGCCAGAAGAACAAACAAATCTATCTTGGAAGAATACAGCCAGACTGCTCCTTAGAAACAAGGATGGGGAGACTTTTTCTCACGTACTTTGGACATGTTAGCAGGAGGGACAAGTCCCTGGAGAAGGACATCATGCTTGATAAAGTAGTGGGTCAGCGAAAAAGAGGAAAACCCTCAAAGAGATGGATTGACACAGTGGCTGCAGCAATGTGCTCAAACAGCAACAATTGTGAGGATGGCACAGAACCAGGCAGTGTTTCATTCTGTTGTACACAGGACGGCAACAAGTTGGAAACAACTCGATGACACTTGACAACAACAACAACAGAGATCGTTAAACCAGTAAGAAGACATGAGGAACGATTTTATTGACTAATATGGCATCTGTTCACCAATAATTGTGAAAATGTGCATAAAATAGCCAAATTTCTTAAAAAATTAACTTATTAAAACTGAATTAAGAAGTAATATAAAATCAAAATAATATTAAACTTGTGAAAGAAGAGGAATAATTATTCTAAAACCTTCCTGCATCTGAAGATACACAGGGAAAACATTTAATAAAATTCAACATTTATTCATGATTTTTAAAAATTTCTTAGCAAATTAGGAAGAGAACTTCCTTAACCCGATAGAGATTATCTAAAAAACCTTGTAGCAAATATCGTACTTAATGGTGAAACATTGAAAGCATTCACTTAAAGATCAGCAACAAGACATTACCCCATTCTAAGGATTTTTTTCAAGGTTCTTGTTCTGACTGTAAACATCAATTGTGTTGTATATACCATCAACAGATAAGAAAATATAATTTCAAAAATAAATACCACTTGTGATAGCATCAACAAGTGTAACACACTTAGAATAAATCTAAAATGGTGTAAATTATTTACGGAGATAATTACAAAACATTTTTGAGAAACATTAAAGAAAACCTACATGAAAGGAAAGGTATACCATGTTCATTGATTGGAACATTATGAAGATATCAGACAACCTGTTGCCGTCAAGTTGATTCTAATTCATGGCAACCCTTTAGGACAGAGTAGAACTGCCCTATAAGGTTTCCAAGGAGTGGCTGGTGGATTCAAACTGCTTACCTTTTGGTTATCAACCTGAGCTCTTAGCCACTGAGCCACCAGGGCTCCATAAAGATATCAGTACTCTCTAGTTTGATTGAATGCAATTCTAATAAAAATCTCAACAGAGTTTTTCATGGAATTCAGGCCTCTTGGGCCAGCCCGGTCTCTGCCCTGGTCTGGCGAGTGTCATAAAGCTCTTTAGCTCCACTGGTAAGTGTCCAGGGTCACCCCACTCCTCCAGGAATCCTCCTGCCCGAAGATACTCAGCTCTCTCGTTCTGTGGGCCAGGAAGCCCACTGTGCAGTTTCCTGCCAGTCTCCTGGTTCTACTGATGCTAATTCTCTGCTACTGCTTCTCACTGTCTCGCACCTTCTCTGGTGTTACAGCTGTCTGTCTCCTGGGTCTAGGAGGTTCTCAGCACAGGGACCTTGGGTCCAAAGGACATGCTCTGCTCCTGGCTCTTCCTCCTTGGTGGTAGTGAAGTCCCCCTTTTCTGTCCCTGGGATGACTCCTTTTAAGCCTAGTGGGATGGCAAAACCAACCAGTCCCCTCATCAGAGTTCCATACACTTTATTTGTGTGGTCCCACTCCCACAAGTGGAGCCCTGGTGGCACAGTGGTTAAGAATACAGCTGCTAATCAAAAGGTCAGCAGTTCAAATCCACCAGGCGCTCCTTGGAAACCCTGTTTTTGGACCACTGGTGGCATAGTGGTTAAGAGCTCAGCTGCTAACCAAAAGGTCAGCAGTTCAAATCCACCAGGTGCTCCTTGGAAACCCTGTGGGGCAGTTCTCCTCTGTCCTATAGGGTTGCTATTAGTTGGAATCAGCTCGGTGGGGCACAACAAAAACACCCTCACAAGGGTGCCACGCACCTTATTTGCATTATTAGCGAGCTCTCCAATCCACTTGGTGGGCCACAAACACCTCATTTGCGTAGTCTCACCAAGTCATTTGGTGGAAGTTACGAGATCATGACAAGAAAGGCCATATAAAAGCAATCCATCGCCCAGCAGGGAGGAAGATCTTGGATGAAAAGTGTCATTTTCATCACATCATATCAAGGGTACATGCATTCAATGTGACATAAGACTGTTGATATTGACTTTGGTCACGTGGTTGAAGTAGTGTTCGTCAGGCAGACATTCTGTACTAGTTAAGCTAAACTATTGTTTGGTTTAAGAAGACTTCAGGGGATTTTTTAAATTTATTTTAGTTTTTATTTTATTGTTGTACTTTAAGTGTAAGGTTACAATTCAAGTTAGTCTCTCATGCAAAAATTTACACATACATTGTTATATGACCCTAATTGCTCTCCCTATACTATGACAGCACACTCCTCCTTCCCACCCCGGATTTCCCGTGTCTATTCAACCAGCTCCTGACCCTCTCTGCCTTCTCATCTCACCTCCAGACAGAAGCTGCCCATTTAGTCTCATGTATCTACTTGAGCTAAGAAGCACACTCTTCACGAGTATCATTTTATGCCCCATAGTCCAGTCTAATCTTTGTCTGAAGAGTTGGCCTCAGGTTTGGTTTTAGTTCTGGGTTGACAGAGAGTCCGGGGCCGTGCTCTCTGGGGTTCCTCCAGTCTCAGTCAGACCATTAAGTCTGGTCTTTTTACTAGAATTTGAGTTCTGCACCCCACTTTTCTCCTGCTCCATCAGGGACTGTCTGTTGTGTTCCCTGTCAGGGCAGTCATTGGTGGTAGCCAGGCACCATCTAGTTCTTCTGGTCTCAGGCTGATGAAGTCTCTGGTTTATGTGGTCCTTTCTGTCCCTTGGGCTAATACTGTCCTTGTGACTTTGGTGTTCTTCATTCTCCTTTACTCCAGGTGGGTTTGGACCAATTGATGCATCTTAGATGACCACTTGCAAGCTTTTAAGACCCCAGATGCCGCTCACCAAAGTAGGATGCAGAACATTTTCTTAATAAACTTTGTTATGCTAATTGACCTAGATGTCCCTGAAAGCATGGTCCCCAGACCCCCACTCCTGCTACTCTGTTCCTAGAAGTGTTTGGTTGTATTCAGTAAACTTCTTAGCTTTGGTTTAGTCCAGTTGTGCTGACTTCCCTTCAGGGGATATTTTTGAGGTTTAAAGATTGTCTCAGAACAGTAGATTTGGGGGTTCATCCAGCCTCCATGGCTCCAAAAAGTCTGGATTCTATGAGAAGTTGAACTGAAACTAAGACTTGCAAACATTCTTTTTAACAAATATAGCTTCCCTACACCTGAACTTCAGACGCAGATGGTATATCCTGTTCAAGTAACATTCACTCTCTAAGAAGTCTGTAATTCTGCTTAGTTTTCTTAACTTTTTGCCCTGGAAACAACATTAAAACTGACATTTATGTTTCCAAAAAGATAAATACTTGTAAGTTTTGGGTTTCTCAACCTTGGCGCTGTTGACGTTTGGGGACCGATAGATCATTCTGTATTTTGGGGGGTGTTCTGTGCATTGTACAATGTTGAGCAGCATCCCTGGCCTCCACCCACTAGATGCCAGTAGTACCCCCTCCCCAGTTGTGACAACCAAAACTTTCTCCAAAGCAAAAACTCAACCAATTGCTGTCAAGTTGATTCCAACTCATGGTGACCCCATGTATGTCAGAGTAGAGCTGTGCTCCATAGGGTTTTGGACGGCTGATTATTCTGAGGTGCCTCTGGGTGGACTCAAACCACCAACCTTTTGCTTAGCAGCTGAGTGCTTAGCTGTTTGCACTGCCCAGGGACTCCAAAAGTGTCTCAACACGTTGCTAAGTGTCCCCAGAGGGAATAAAATCACCCCAATTGAGAATCAATGAGCTAGATGATAAACACTGAGAGTTTCCTTTCCTTATTTGAAGAGAGTCAGAAAGTCCCTGCTTCATTTAAATTCAGATTCTAAATATTTTCTCAATTGCATTAAGTACCCTTTCTTTGATCTTCCATGAGTAACTTAGAAAGTCTGTAAGATATCAATCCTTTTGTTGAGATGTGACTTATTACCCAGTATGAAGTCAAACTTTGAAAATACTCCCCAGGCATTCTTTTAATGTGTGTTTTTCAATGGCTTGGTGCATGCCATGAGGTCAGGTTTAAATCTAAACTGTTTAAATCCTCCCTAACTTTTTATCTACATGAGCTATCAATTGCTAACAGTGGTGCTTTAAAAATCTCTTACTATGATAGTGCCCACCACCCGTCCGTCAGTTTGTTGTACTGTGGTGGCTGCGTGTTGCTGTGATGCGGGAAGCTACGCCACTAGTAATTCAAATACCAGCAGGGTCACCCATGGTGGACAGGTTTCGGTGGAGCTTCCAGACTAAGACAGACTAGGAGGAAAAGCCTGGTGATCTACTTCTGAAAATAAGCCAATGAAAACCTTCTGGATCACAACAGAATATTGTCCCATATGTGCTGGAAAATGAGCCCCCTAAGTTGGAAAGCACTCAAAATACGCATTGGGCACAACAATGGACTCAGACTTGCCAGTGATCATGAAGATAGCCCAGGACCAGGCAACCGTTTCGTTCTGTCATACAACAATGAGTTGGAACCAGCTCCATGGCAACTAACAACAACAATGGTGGTGTAGTTGTCTGTTGCTGGGTAGTTTGGTCAATTTTTGTTTCATTTATTTTGAAATTATGTAGCCAAATGGTCAACAATTACTTTAAAACAAAGATGAGACTGTAAGGGAGCAGGGAAACTAGATTAATGGAAATGGAACAGCCAGAATGGAAATGATGAAAATGTTCACCCGTTATGAAGAACGTAACCAATGTCACTGAAAAACTTATGTAGAAATTGTTGAATGGGTTCCTAAACTGCTGTGTAAACCTTCACCAAAAACACAATATTATTTAAAAAAACAAAAACAAAAACAACCTGTGGAGCACAGTTCTACTTGGACACACATGGGGTCACCATGAGTCGGAGTCGACTCAATCAGTGGCAACTTGTTTGGTTTTTATGAAGTTAGTTCCATAATCTAATGACCAGTATGGCCATACTCATTCCTGTCAGCTCAATGACAGTTCTGGCCACTCAGGAAGGACTTGGGGGACAGACTCTTGTTTTTGTTAATTTATTTATTTTTATTGTACTTTAGATGAAGGTTTACAGAACAAACTAGCTTCTCATTAAACAGTTAATACACATATTGTTTTGTGAATTGGTTGTCAACCCCACAACATGGCAACACTCTCTCCTTCTCAACCTCGGGTTCCTCATTACCAGCTTTCCTGTCCCCTCCTGCCCTTCCATCCCTGCCCCTGGGCTGGGGTACCCCTTTAGTCTTGTTTTGTTTTATGAGCCTGTCTAATCTTTGCCTAAACGGTGAACCTCAGCTATATGGGTGTCTGGGGGCTATACTCTCAGGGTTTCTTCAGTCTCTGTCAGACCAGTAAGTCTGGTCTTTTCTTTGTGTAAGTTAGAATTTTGTTCTGTATTTTTCTCCAGCTCTGTCTGGGACCCTCTATTGTGATCCCTGTTAGAACAGTTGGCAGTGGTAGCCAGGCACCATCCAGGTGTGCTGGACTCAGTCTCGTGAAGGCTGTGGTAGATGTGGTCCATTAGCTCTTTGGACTCAACTTTTCCTTGTGTCTTTGGTTTTCTTCATTCTCCCCTGCTCCAGACAGGGTGAGATCAGTGGAGTATATTAGATGGCTGCTCACAAGCTTTCAAGACCCCAGACGCTACTCACCAAAGTAGAATATAGAACATTTTCTTTACAAACTATGTTACACCAATTGAGCCTGATGTTCCCCAAGACCATGGCTGGGGGGACAGACTCTTAGAGAAGGGGTAGAGATGTCAGGCAAATAACACTCACCCCCACATATGCATCTCCATTGCCCACCCCCCACCATCCTGTCTGGCCAGTGCAGCCCAAACTCTCCCATCTCAGCCTCACTCCCTCCCATCCCTCCTCCTAGATAGATCCCATCAAGAATACCATATCCATGGAAACTTCTATGTCCACCCTAGTCCGTTTCATCCTATGTCTGTAAGGAGCCAAAGTCCAGCTGGTTTACTTGGGCCAGGGGGCATACGGTCTGCACATTGGGTGAACTGGTCAGATCTGGAGAGGGGACAGTGGTGTTCTGGTGAATATTTAACAGCCAGCTCTCCAGAGAAAACAAATCCATATATGTGTGCATGTGTGTGAGTCCTGGGATGATGCACTCGACTACTAGCCGAAAGGATGGTAGTTCAAATCCACCCAGAGGCACCTCAGAAGAAAGGCCTGGCAATCTGCTTCTGAAATATCACAGCCTTGAAAACCCTATGGAGCATAGATCCACTCTGTACACATGGGGTCGCCATGAGTGGGGACTGACTGGATGGCCACTAACCACGATGTATGTGTGTGTGTGATAATTTTACTGGTATAAATGATATGTAGTACACGATTTACAAATAATAATAAAATATGAAATACTCTTTGTTTTGGATTGAATTGCATCCTCAAAAAAAGATGTGTTGGAATCCTAACCCCTTATACCTGTGGAGGAGACCTGATGGCACAGGGGTTAAGAACTTGGCTGCTAACCAAAAGGTCTGCAGTTCGAATCCACCAGCCACTCCTTGGAAACCCTATCAGGCAGTTCTACTCTGTCCTATAGGGTTGCTATGAGTCAGAATTGACTTGACAGCAACAGGTTTGTGTTCTGTTTTTTTTTTTGTTGGTACCTGGAGATGTACTGTATTTTTACATAAATAACGTGCAACTTCTACGTTTGTTTGCCGACCACTCCCTCCCCACTTGAGGTATTTTCATAAGGACCACTATGGCAATTTTTTTTTACGTTGTTGTAAAAAATTAGCATAGCACGCTTATGAAAATACCTCATGGGAGGAGGAAGCAGTTGGCAAACATGTAGAAAGCATGTGTTTTTTGTCTAAAAATACTGTAAACTCATTTGGGAATAGGGTTTATTATGTTAATGAGGTACTATCAGTGTAGAGTGGATTCTAAACCTAATCACTTTTGAGTGATGTAAAGAGCAGCATAGACACAGACAACAAGCACAAATGTGGGAAGATGGAAGCCACATGAAGATCTCCAAGGAACGGAAGAACAGAAGCTGAAAGAGACAAGGCTCTTCCCCTAAGCCGACAGAGAGCTTTCTCCTAGAGCTAGTGCCCTGCGTTCAGACTTCCAACTGTGAGAAAATGAATTTCTCTTCTTTAGAGCCAACTGCGTGTGGTATTTCTGTTACAGCAGCACTACCTAAAACACACTTCATTGCACATTCCAAATGGTCAATTGATTGTCAAGGTCCCAAACAGTGGCACAAACAGTTTGCCTCAACTGTTAACCTAAGCATTGGTAGTTAGACCCCACCAAGCGGTTCCATGGAAGAAAAGGCCTGGCAATCTACCTCCATTAAAATTGTTGTTAGCTGCTGTCAAGTTGATTCCAACTCATGACAACCCCATGTGCACAGAGTAGAACTGCTCCATAGGATTTTTAAGGCTGTGACCTTTCAGAAGCAGATCACCAGGCCATTACTGCCAAGAAAACCCTATGGAGCTATCGGAATCAATACAACAGCAACAACAAATTGATGTTCACAGAATGCTCTCCTTGATTTTCCCAAATTCTTGGGTACATAGACAACCTATGGTTGCGACTGACGAACAACTGAAGTTCTCACGTGAATTAGGTTGATATTTTCCTTTATTCTAAAGATTAAGATCAAATGAAATTTAAAAAAAAAAAAAAGGATGTCTACACTTCACTCGCTTGTCCATGACATGAGCAAGTTCTTTGCTGAATCAGACAGCAGTTTTAAAACAGCAGGTGACTTCCTCAATTTTTTGTGCTATTCACAGTGCAACAGCTACAGGCAAGACATACTTGTAAATTTAATGTACGTCATTAACATCATCATTTTCTCCGCTTCCTTCCATCTAGACAATCAACAAACAGTAATCAAGCTCTGGTTTGTAGTGTCTGCTGATTCCTGTGGTGTAAATACTCCCACGATGGCCAATTTTAAGCTACCAGCCTGAAATCAGCAAACAAGGAGTTGAGAAGAAATTTACCACAGGATGCCATTTTACAGTATTTCCACCACACAGATACAATATATGTAAATAACCTCACAACCTCCCCCTCCTGTCTGTTAGCTGGTGTACTGTGGTGGCTTGCGTTTTGCTGTGACACTGGAAACTACGCCACCGGTATTTCCAGGGCCACTCACAGTAGACAGGATTCACAGGCGCTTTCAGACTGTGACAGACTAGGAAGAAAAGCCTGGCAATCTACTTCTGAAAATTAGCCAGTGACAATCCTACAGATCACAACAGAGTATTGTCTGATGACAGAGCTGGAAGATGAGCCCCCTAGTTGGCAGGCACTCCAAATGCACAGCAATGGACTCAAACATACCCCACAATCATGGGGATGGCGCAGGACTGTGCCACCTTTCATTCCGTTCTATAGTGAGATAGTGAACAGGACGGGGGCTGTGGGAAGTGACGCAGGACACTGGGATGGATTCAATGGCAACTAACAACAACAAATAACCTCAAAAGCATAGATAGTAGTAAAATGGGAATAATAAAACCTCATAGTTTCATATAATTATAAGTCTCAAATAACTCAGATAAAGCACATGGAACACTGTCTGACATACAGTAAATGTGCAATAAACAGTAGTCATTAAGTTAATGAATATTGTATTATCCAGTACCATGCAATCTCACATTGTCTTCAATGGCCCAGTCAGAGATGCTCAATAATCACTAGTAGGATGAATGAATGAGGCTAACAGGGCACAAGCTAACTTGTTATCCCAAAAGCTAGCCCCATGGATTACATGGAGGGCTGGGGCTGTATCTTTATTTTTTCCATAATAACATAAATAGGTTTGTTTGGTTGCTGATGTATCTCCAGCGGGCACACCATACCCGGCACATAGCACGTGCTGAATAAATAGAAATTGAATGGATTAATATAAAGTGCACCGTCTGAGACCAGGCCCAGAATAAATAGAGTTCAACTTGGGGGCAGCAGTGGGCAGAGAGACCAGAGTCGTAATTCCCTGGGCGTCTTCTTCGAAGAGAACTCAGCAGCAGGGACTCCTGCCCAGCCCCGTGAGGTAGAGCAGACGGCCCGAACCAGGGGCCTGACCCAAGGAAGGCAGGATTCAGTCTCGGGCCATGTGGGTGGCACCCAGGCGTCATGCAGGGGGCGGAGAAGGCTGTCCCAGTCCGGCGGGGACTTCGGGGGCCACGCGGAAGAGGCCCAGGACCGTGGCACCGGGGGCCAGCTGCCAGGCGGTGTGCGCTGTGGCGGAGGCGCGCATGTGGACGGCCAGGCGCTGCCCGACGTCCAGGCGCAGCAGGCGCCCCCGGGAGCTTCCAGCTGAGGATGCTGTCGGCAGGGCCACGGTCAGGGTCAGGGCTGCCCGGTCTGGCTGCAGGTGCAGGGCCATGGAGACCCAGCCAGAGCCCTCGCCGGCTACCACACGCTGCAGCTCCAGGAGCAGGAAGACATAATAGATGCCGCCCTCGGCCACCACCAGCTCCCGCTTGAGCGCGTCGTAGCTCAGGCCCGGCGCCAGGTACACGCCTGCCAGGCCAGTGTCGCTGTGCCAGCTCAGGGTCTCATTGGTCAGCAGTGCTGTTGGGTGTAAAAGGGATATGGTAAGCAAGACTGGGGATTCTGAGAGGAAGGGAGGAAAAAGGGAAGGGGATGAGACCCAACAGAGGGGAGGGGATGAACCCAACTGAGGAGGAAAGGATGAGACCCAACAGGGGGTTGGGAATGAAACCTAAGAGGGGAAAGGGAACAAGACCCAACAAGGGGGAGGGGACAAGACCCAAAAGGGATAGGAGACCCAAAGGGAGGGGAGGGGACTAGACCCAACAGGGAGGAGGGGATGAAATACAACAGAGAGGAGGGGACAAGACCAACTGGGGAAAGGGGGCTCAGTAAAGGGGTAAAGGGGCTCTGAGGGATGGAGGGGGTTCCCTAGGGAGGTGTGGCTGGAGAGGGCAAGGCAGGATGGACTGGAGGGCAGCGGAGGACTGTCAGGAAGGGACGATTCAAGAGGGAGCGTAGGGAAGGGACGGGATTCTTAACTGGGGGGAGTGTCAGAGAAGGTTGGCAGTTCGAATCCATCAGGCCCTCCTTAGAAACCCTATAGGGCAGTTTTACTTTGTCCTATAGGGTCGCTGTGAGTCAGAATCGATTCCACAGATGACGGGTTTGGTCAGAGAAGACTTCGAGAACTAAGAAAGGAGAAAGGGAGGAGAAGGAGGAGGAGAGTTGGGAAGGCTGGGAGGGAGGGAACTCCAAGGCGGAGGGCCGTTGGGGAGCGCAAACTCTGGGGGAGAGGAGGGTGTTGGAGCAAACTAGGGAGGGGGCAGGAACTCGGAAGGGGTGGGGCTGGAGGGGTCACGCCCCAGCTCTGAGAGGGCAGGGTCTGAGGTGGTACAGATGAGGGCGGTTGGGGAGATAGTGAGCGGGGTGGGGGTGCTGGGAAGTGGCGCAGGACACTCACCGTTGCTGGCCACCAGCTGGGCGAAGCCATCCTATGGACAGAAGAAACGAGGGTTGTGAGCGGTTGTTCCACTGGGGCCACACCCTCCGGAAGATGGGAGTTGCCCCCACCCACCCCCAGATCTGCGTGGGCCTTGAGCCCTCCCCCCTCCAGTGCTCCAAAAGAACACAATCACACACGATCTCACACACCTACGCACACTTCGGAGGTTGGTGGCTCAACCTGCCTCAACCCCTGCTGTCTGCAAAGACAAAACCGCGAGGATGCAGGAGGGAAAAGAGAAATTCCTCCACTCTGCTGCTGACCATAAGGTTGGGAGTTTGAACCCACCCAGGGTTGCCGTGGAAGAAAGGCCTGGCGATCTGCCTCCGTAAAAGTTGTTGTTGGTGGTGCCCTGGAGTCGATGTCGACTCATAGCCACACCGTGTAAACAGAGTAGAACTGCTCTGTAGGATTTCTTAGGCTGTAACCTTTGCGGGAGCAGATCGCCAGATCTTTCTCCCAACAGCCAACCCTTCGGTAGCAGCTGAGCTCTTAACCATTGTTCCTATGGAGCAGTTCTACTCTTAACAAACATCGGGTGGCCATGAGTGACAATCGAGTCCCAGCCTGGGTTTCGTTTTTGGTTTGGAGGTCTTCAGATGGAAAGGGGGACCCCTCTTCCAGAAGTCCAGGAGGAAAGAAGGCGGAGGTTCCCTCAGTGGTTGGGGTCAGGACCGAGAAAGGGTTCCCCCCCCCCCCCGAGGCCTAGGATGCAGAAGGGGTCTCCCGGGGTGCAGGATGGAGGAGGAGTCTCCCCGGAGTCCTGGGTGGAGAAGGGGTCCCCTCGTGGGCCAGAAAAGGACGCTAGGGTCTCTTTCTGCCAGAATGCAGAAGGGGTCTCCCGGATTGTGGGGCGGAAAAGGAGTCTCCCCAGGGTCCAGGATGGAGAATGGGTCTCCGCCGGAGTCCTGGATGGAGAAGGGGTCCCCTCGAAGGTCCAGCATGGAGAAGCGGTCTCTCCGAGGTCCAGGATGGAAAAGGGGTCTCCTCCGGATACGGGGTGGAGAAGAATCCCAGAGGGACGGCGGAGTCTCCCTGGCTCGGCAGAGCCCGGGTCGGGGCGAACCTCACCTGCCCGCCGTCGGGGCGACGGACGCGGACGCCGAGCGGGGATTCCGGGCCGGCGCGGGGGCTCGGGCTGGGCGCAGGGCTGGTCGCGGCTGGCACGGCCCAGGAGCGCGCGACGCAGGCCGCACAGGCGGCGGCCAGCAGCAGCAGTGCGGCGCCGAGCGCCCAGTCGAGCCAGCGGCAGGCGCTGACGCGGGGCGCGGGCAGCTGGGCCTCGGGATCGGGGGTGGCTTTGGTGAGGTCGCGCATGGCCAGCGGCTGGCGGCTGAGGCCGGGGCCCCGCGCGCGGCTATTTATAACGCCTGTATCCCCAGGACTTTCCGGGGAGGGGACGTCCCCAGCGGGCCCGCCCCGTCTCCTGACTCCCTTTCTGCCCTGCTCCGGGGGCGGGCGGGTGGGGATGGCGCCGCTCCTTCCCGCCCCTCCCCTTCCGGACCTTCTCACTCTTACTTGGTTCCAACCTGCGCTCTCTAACTTTCTCCTCCCTGGGTCTCTCCACCGCTCGCACTCCTGCTTTCAGCCTCTCTGTCTCTCTCTCCCGCCTCACTATCTCCTCTCCCCCAGCCCCGCATCCCTGGTTCTGTGGGGGTGGGGGGCGGTGGGGGGTGGCTGGCTGGCTGGGTTAGTGCTTCCTAGGAACTGTCAAACACAGACGATCTCATATGGGTAGTCGAGAGCTTGCTGTGAGCGCCGTGCCAAGCACACAGTAAATGCTCAATAAACGTGCGCTCTCCTGAGCCGTATTATGAAGCATCTCTGCGCGTCTCGGTCTTTCTCCGACTCTACTGTTAGTCTCTGCAGTGCGCAACAAGGGATCTTTCTGTCTCCCTGCCTCATATCTGTGCTTCTGTCTGTCCCTGTCTCTGGCTCACTTTCTGTGCATCTGTCTCTCTTTTCCTCCTTGTCACCCTCAGCTCCTCATCACTGGGGCTCCCCCAGGGCTCCCCCAAGCCCAGCCCTTCTGCAGAGGGGTCAGGGCTCAGCCAGCCCTCAGCCCTCTGCTCCCTGGAGCGCACGCCCCGCCCCCAGCACCACGCTCAGCCACTCTGTCTCATCCTCCCCAGGACCCTGGGCCTTCCCCCACCTGCCCAACTGGACCCTTCCCATCAGGAGCCCCTGAGACCCCACAAGGAGAAGGCTGGAGAGTCCAGGCCAAGAAATCCCCCTGATAGGAAGGGGAGTCTTGAGTGAGGCGGAGGAAACTCGAATTTCCCGTTTGTTCCGGCGCTGGTGGGGGCGGGAGGAGGAGCAGAGACTAGCCAAGGCCAGGCCCCAAAAGAGGAAGCTGCCGGGATGGAAATGTGGGTGGCTGGGAAAGCCCTGCTCAGCCGAGACCACCTTGGTGGACACTGGCTGCCTCCCTTCCCTTCCCTGGACCCCATTTTCCCTATGAAAAATGGAAGGGTGGGCCAGACACTCCATCTCTCTCAACCGCTCCAGTAGGGTCAACAGCCCATGGGATGCTGGGGAATTTTGGTTCAACTGAACAGATGCCGTGTGATACCAGCTGTGTTTGATCATGATTTGGGCTTCCCTGGGAAATTACAGAGAAAACAAAAATGATACCAGCTGGTTTTGATGGAACGTTTTGAAGTGATAGATGCTTCTGTTATACCAGTAGTTTTCCCAGTGTGAAGCCAGAATCCACAGCATGAGCATCACCTGGGAACTTGTCAGCTATGGAAATTCTAGCACTCCCAATCCAGACCCACTAAAACTCATGGAGCGAGGGGCCCACCAATCTGAGTTTTACCGAGCCTTCCAGAAGATTCTGATGCGTGATCAAGTTTGAGAAGCCATTGCATTGTATGTGCCAAGGTTGTTCCTTTGCACCCACTCTGCCCTCCACCTGGAATGTTCCTCCCCCAAATCTGCAGCCAGTGAACACGTTCTCGTCTTTCATGTGTCAGTTCAAACCATCCACCTGCTGCTGTTCTTGTTGTTGGGTGCTGTCTAGTCGATTTCAACTCATAGCGACCCCATGTGACATAAGGATTTCTAGACTGTGATCTTCATGGGAGCAAATCACCAGATCTTTCTCCCACAGAGCCGCTGGGTGGGTTCGAACCGCTAACCTTTTGGTTAGCACCCTAGTGCTTAACCGTTGTACCACCAGGGCTCCTTATCCACCTGCCAAAGATGACAAATTGAGCATCCACTTCCTGCTTTCACTCCCTCCCAAACCTAGTCGATAACAGTTAAGCAAGTGTTTTAAGGCTCAACCCAAAATTATAAGCCATCAGAGTGGAGAATGCAATACGATCTCCCTAGAATCAGCAAAACCATCCACTCCCCGGGGCTCAGTAATTGGTGACAAATCCTAGAAAGTGAGTGCGGTAGACAGCAGCCAGAATAAAAGCATTTGCAGGAAGTAAAATCAGGGCGAAAAGCAGTTGTTGCTTTTTGTTTTCCGTTTCTTCAGAGAGTGGAAAATGGTGTCATATCTGGACGGAGGGTCACGGTTGAGGGTAGAAGAACTACGTGGGAAAGCAGCAGTGGGGAGCAGAACTCAAATTCACCTAAAAAGACCAGACTTAACGGTCTGACTGAGACTGGAGGAACCCCCAAAGCCACGGCCTCCGGACGCTCTGAACTAACTCTGAACTAAAACCATTCCCGAAGCCCACTCTTCAGACAAAGATCTGACTGGACTATAAAACATAAAATAATACTCGTGAAGAGTGTGCTTCTTAGTTCAAGCAGATACACAAGACCAAATGGGCGGCTGCTGTCCAGAGGCAGGATGAGAAGGCAGGAAGGGACAGGAGCTGGCCAAATGGACACAAGAAACCTGGGGTGGAAAGGGGGAGTGTGCTGTCACATTATAGGGATGGCAACTAGTGTCACATAACAATATATGAACAAATTTTTGTATGAGAAATTAATTTGAGCTGTAAACTTTCACCTAAAACATGTCATAGGGGGAAAACATCACAAAGGTTAGTAAAGCAAAAAGAAAGTTTTATTCGGCATATAGTCAAAAAGGCAAAAGTGGCAAATGGACAACCATGCTGCCAGAGCCATGTCTGCCCGATTCCAAGGAAATATCATAGAACCGACAAATGTGGGAAGATGGACAAGCATGTCGCTATAGCCATGTCTGTCCAAGTTCAAAGAATATTACAGAATAGACAAGAATGGGAAAACAGACAAGCATGCTGCCACAGCCATGTCTGCCCAAGTCCAAAGACCATTACAGAGCCATCAGTATATATTAACGTTACAAATGGGCAAAATCATTGAAAGCTTCACCTTTTCACAGATTGACTAGAAACTGAGATTCTACATTGTGAATTGTCTTTCTTAACAATCATTGGTACAGGTTCCAGTAATGACAGTCAGGAAGGTCTTCATTGGTCCAATAAATTTTCCATTCACTAAATGCTAATAGAAAAAGATAAGAGTGAAAAGTCTTATGTGTTCTGTTTGATTGGCTTTATGTGAAAGTTTCCCTAAACGATATTTTACAAGATTAACTTAGCTATTGTCTTTATACCTCAGGGCTGAATTGATGTGTCCTTGTGAGCCCAGCTCCAACTGGGCCACATTCTCTATGCTCAAGGAGAGGGAATAAATGATTCTAATATTATTTCCTAAATCATTCCCTCCTTTCGATCAGAGATTGGAGATAACACATCCATAATCAATACCTGGACTTGGTCAAGCTCCTAGATGGTGGCCATTGCAGGCTCTTTAAACTCGCGGTGCTGGTTTTCCACTGGATGCCATCTGGTTCTTCACCAGGTTATTAAGTAAGAGCGATGTTCTCATCAATCACATTGACGGATTCAGCAGACTCAATGTACATCAACATTTTAGCCCTAGGCCTTCTTTTGCCTTTTAGGTGTGTAAGACAAGAGAAGATAAATTTTATTATGCCTAATATTATCAGGATATAGACTAAGAATATTACTATTCCTTCCAATAGTGATTTAGCCCATGTACTTATTCCTGATGGTAACCAACCAAACAAATCTGGTGTATGTAAAGGGTGTTACAGTGTGTAACCAAGTATCTTGTTGTCCAATTCTATGTATATCTTGTCTAGCACAGACTACACTTTCTTTGACTAATAAAAAATATATATAAGGTTATTCTGTTAGCTCATGTCACTTTGGCTTATGAGATCAGATCTCACTGTTATGCTTCCATCTCATCTGCTATTTGTCCCACAGTGACTGACAAATTTTCTTAAAGATTTCTCCAATTCAGATATACCATAAGTAGGAATTAAAGCTACCAACCATACCTTGAATGTTGGACCAATGAGTTTTCTTCTGACTTTCATTTTACAATGTGTAACAAATTAACATTTGCTATGAATACTTGAAGATAATTCTAAAGTTCTCAAAGTGCATTGCCCACACATTCATCAGGAATCTAAACAAGAGATAGCCCACATAAATCTACTATCAGTTGGAAAGTGATCATCTAAATTGGTATAGTGGAATCTATCATACAGAAACATATATCCATAAGGAGCACACAAAGTTTGTCCAGAAGAAACAGAAAATATAAAAAAATTTACATGTGACAACAAGGTTTCCATTAGAGAATTCATGATTAGCAAGATAATACAGGATGGACCT
This sequence comes from Dugong dugon, assembly GCA_030035585.1. NCBI lineage: Eukaryota > Metazoa > Chordata > Mammalia > Sirenia > Dugongidae > Dugong > Dugong dugon. Next base: position 6,960,411 of record CM057462.1, read on the forward strand.
CTCCTGTAGGAGGTCTTCAGTTAGTCTGTTTAAAACATACTAAGTGTTCTTCCCAAGGGCAAGCTGCCCCTCCTTGGTTTATTTATTAACAGTCATGGGTCACTTTCTCAGAAGCAGAAATGGAATCTAAGACAAAACAGAGTCTGAGCCATGAGGTTGGTCTCCTCTGAGAATCTGGTTTCTTTAAGATACATAATTTTCTGCATCCTAAGAAAGTGACAGTTTGGTTACAAACATTAGACAGGTATTTCATACGACATTGTCTTAAAGACTAATTAAACTGATGACTAATTTACCCTAAACATAACTCTCAGTCTGATCTTTGAAGTTAATTTCCTAAAACAGACTGAATTCTTCAGAGAAAAAAAAAAGCACAATACCCAGAGCAAAATGGTCTTACTGGTTTATCTGGACCACTGTTTGACTCAAAGTGGCTTCAGGAACCAGTTTTTTTCCCAAAGCTTGAGGTTCAAAAGGACACCCAAAGGCAATGTCCTGTGTGGGTTGCCCCAGTCGCCATGAAAACCAGAAATCTGGATTCCAGGAGCATTATATACAACTCTCTCATCATTCTTTCCTTTGGATCATGATCTTGCTATAGAATCTTTTATCAAAAATGCTCAATAAATGGTAATTGGGCATCATCTGGTTTTTAAGATCCCAAGTACCATACAGCAAACTAGAAAATAAAACAGAGACACTAACAATTATGTTAGGCCAATTATCTGAAATAACCAATGAAACCATGACCCTAAGGTCTTTGAACCAAGGAAACAAATCTCATGAGGTGTTTGTCTCTACATAAGCAGCACTGTGGCTGTTTTTCATGTGCCTCAACAGCGACTATATTCTGCAAAATCTCAGACTGAATAGTAATATAAATACAGCAACATTTACCTATTAAGGCGCAAAACTTTTTCTTGGGCGAAATAATAGGAAATCTAATGCTGTTCTATTTTGTAAACTCATAGCTCAAATTTCAGACACTTCTCTGGTTATGATGTTTACAATTTTGCTAAGTTTACCAGTAAGAACTTCTAATTCAAGAGTTACAATATCTAAACCCATTAGTTAGGTAATTTAAAAGAAAGGAAAATAGTTTCTTATATCCAGAAATTAGGACCTTAAAACATCAGCAATATTCCCACATAAAACCCTTAGTTTCCTTTCGTTTACTCAGTCTTATGTACTTAACTTCTGTTCCACGTCATTCTGGATAGCAGCAGTCTGTGAACGCATCAGCTTTTGCCTAAGAGTTCTGGAAATCTTGATTGAGACTAGGCACAGTATTTTTTCACAAGTCCAGTATAGTCCATTTTTTTTTGTTGAGATATTTTGGTCAAACGTTTTCAGCAAATCAGCAAAGAAAAAACTTATTTTCAGATGACAAAACTTAATATGGCCATTATTAATTTGTAAAAATAATATTCTTAATAGTAAAAGATCAGATAGAAATTAATTACAAGCACAAGGTAAAGGCCAAATAAAATTAGTTTAAAACAAAAACTTTATATAAAAATATTTCTAAATATAACCATTAACCGTATTCTTAAAGAGCTTCAGATATAATACATAATAATTTTGAGACAAAATACCATATAGTCAGGATGTATTAATATATACCAAGGTTATCAAATCTCTAAATACCTGAACGGTAATTAAAAAAAAACTTCATAGGTAAATGATGTGAATTCCCCAATCAAACAATTGGCTTTGATGATGCTAGATTCAAAAAGATAAAGTTGCAACCAAGTTAACAGTAAAGAAATAATAATAATATAGGTCACTGTGAAACAATACTTAAGTTATTTAACCAAAGATCTTAAAGTAAAAACCTTAGCTTTCCTTTCTAAAAGCCATGTGGCTTAATATTCAGACTCAGGAATCTTATTCTAATGAGGCCAAAACTTTGTCTTCCAGGCAGATTACACAAATAAATTAACATTTCAACTCAGAAATCAAAGCAAATTCTGTTATTTTAACTGCGAGAAACCCAATTCTTTGTTTTATATGCTACTTAACATTAAAACTCCTAAAAATCTCATAAATTAAACCATTAAACTTAAGTCAGACAGATAAAACTTGACCATATCCAATAAATTTCTTTTTCAATAAACCTCTTAAATGTTGCCTTTGTTGCTTATCTCTTATAGTGCATCTCTTTAAAATGGCAAAAATGAACACACTTACCAGCAGACTTAAATATATATATATATATATATATATATATATCTGTCTATCCTTTCTCTTGTGGCATAAAAAGCCAAAGTATATAAGCTTAAATTACGACAAATATCTATCAACTCAATTTAACATCAATAAGTTACCTAAAATCTCTTCGGAATTATTTTAAGCCTGTACATCATAAAACATAACTGTAGTTGAAAGGAAATCTGTTTAAACCTTCTAAGATTTCATTCAGCTTTTACTACTTCTCATATTTTTCCCAATCCAATTTTAGCCCTTAAAGATTTTATCAGCTGGCTTTGGAAATCACAAAGTATCTGCTCAATTGACAAATTCATTGATGTGGATACAACCTTAAGTGTCTGGCTAGGGGTGGAAACATTGTTCCAGGCCACTTCAGGTGTGTCTCATTGTGATTTCTATTGTTTGACTTCTTAGAGTTCCCCTATAATAGAGAGAAATTGGGATCCTTTCAATTTCTGATAACTATAGTAAAGCAGCAATTTTCCTTATCTTTTGTCTTAAAAGAGTCTCCATCTAGTCAGAAACGGTCTTTCAAAGGCTTCCCTGGAGCTACTCTACGTTGGAGACTGGCAGCTGGGGGCTGAGGAGGCCTGATCTTGCCCGGCCCTCACTCTCTTGACTTATGGAAGACATTTACATATGTTTAAATTGATGGAGGCATTTTGAAAGGCTATCTACCCGGTAAATACCAAACCTCTTTAGCAATTTTGTAAATGAACCCAACAATTCTTGGCTAGCAAGACTGGGGCTAGGGGTGTCATCCAAATTCATTTACATATGTTTAAATTGACCCAGGAATTTTGAAGGACAAAAGATAACTAATGTCTTTCTTTTTTAATGTTCTGGAAGTGCTACTTTTACTTTAAGACAAAACTATCCTTTTTCCTTAAATAAAACACATTTCATATAATATCTAGCTTAAGTTACTTCAAAAGGTTTTGCTTTTAAGATTGTCATGGCATAGAACATAAAGATCTTAGTGTACTTTTTAAATGGATTAATTTATATCAAATTTTCTCCAAGTAGCTTTCAAAAATCTAAATCATAAGACAGACACAAGATACAGTTTTTTCTGGATGAAGAAAGAACTGAGGTTTTTTTACGAAAAACAGCAATTCTTAGCCCTGACCTCCAACCTGATACAAGACAGAAACTTAGACATAACGCTCTAGACCAGAAGCAATCTCTGATTTAGAAAATAATATTTGGAATTGGAAGAGGCTGCATAGGCCCGGCTCGCTATTATTTACTCCCCATAGCTAACCACCACACTGTCTCGTGATTCCCCCCCCCCCCCCAGTCTCTCCAAAAAGGTTTAAGATTCACCGATGTTCCTCCCTGGAGGGTGGAAAACAAGTGATAATGATCTAAGAATGAAAAACCCAAACAAAGCACCCATCCTGTGACAAGAAAAAGCAGGATGTCGCCAGATAATCCCCAAAGATGTCACCAGATAACCTCTAAGAATACCGGTAGAAGGTTAACTCATCTAAGACATCATCACTTCAAGGGGAAACTACCACAAAAGATCCATAAACCTGTCCCTATAAAAGACTTCAGCTGATCTCCAGTGGGGAAGACGGGTTTTTTGGAGGAATCTATTCCCCTCTGTCTCCTATATATCGATGTATAATAAACATCTTGCCGTTCACCTCCCCTGTCTCAGAATTGGCTATTGCGGCAGGCGGCTCCAATCCATGTTATTGTGATAACAGAATCATTATTCCCTGACCTTGAGCATGGAGAAATGTGACCTGTCTGGGGCTGGGCCCTCACAAACTCACAAAGACACATCAACTGGGCTCTGGGATAGACAATAGATGGGACAATCTCAGAAATTATCTTCAGGAAGTTTTCACAAAAGGGCAATCAAACCGAACACAAAAGACTTCCCACTTTTTGTCTTTTTCTGTTAGCATTCACTGAATAGACAGACCCTCCTGATGGTTAAGAAAGATAATTCAAAATGTAGGATCACAGTTTCTAGCCAATCTGTGAAAAGGTGAAGCTTTCAACAGTTTTGCCCATTTGTAATGTTAATATATATGGATGACTCTGTAATGGTTTTTGGACTTGGACAGAGATGGCTCTGGCAGCATGCTTGTCTGTTTTCCCACTTCTGCCCTTTTGAATATATGCCGAATAAAACTTTCTTTTTGCTTTACTAAACTTTATGATTTTTTTTTAGCCTACAACAGCTCTCAGGACAAAAGGAGACAGAAAGACCACCTAAACTCACCAGATAATACCACACAAAACAAGGATATGGGGATCCTAATTTCTTAAAGTGTATATAGCAATTTTTTGGTAAGATTGACTCAATTCAACAGAAAAAAACAGGTTCTAGATAAAAATTAACTTGCCAGAGCCTCAGATGGAGGAATATTAGACCTTTTGACAAAACCTGAGCATCAAGAACAGACAACACAAAATGAGAGCTCATTTTCCCACAGTGGTCACTGAAATTCCAAATTACTTCTAGTATATTCAGTTCATAGTGTTTTTAAATATGAACCCCAAACCAGTGTCTCAGTAGTAGGGGGAAATGAAGGCTCATTTATCAAAGATGTTAAGAGATAAGCTTCCAGTTTTTGGTTTCCTTCTTTTTAAACTTAATTCATTCTGCTGGCTAGAGACTTAGTCTCTTATTTTAGTCCTTACATAGACTAGTTTTTCCAATTGGAAAGTACTTTAAAGCTACTGATGATTTTAATTTTAACATTGCGATTCTTTATTGAGAAACTATACCATAAAAAAAGGTACAGAACTACCACTTCTCCCTTAAATTCCATAACACAGGTCAGGAGGTGCCACCTCCCCCTGAGGACTTGGCAAAACAGGCAAGAGCTGCCACCTTTCCCTACAAATTTGGCAAAACAGAGCACTATTTTCCAGGTTTTTTCTGAGCCCCAAAAAGGCCCGAATTTTGCGGCTTATAGTGACTCAAAGCTCTTTGAAAATAGAATTACCCCTTTAATGTTTCAAATACTGAATCCGGAGCTAAACTGCAGTTCACTTAAAGAGTTATTAAATGTCACTCTTAACCAAACGATCAAGTAAAAATCTAAGACAGATTCTCCTTAATCAAACAACCGGTTTTCAAACAAATACGCCAAACAAAACTTAAGAAAACATAAGAAAGAGAACAAAAAGAATAAGCAAAGGTTCATTTTCCAAGAGCACTCACCCCCATCAGTGTCAAAGGGACATGGAGTGGGAACACGTGAGTCCAGAAGATAGGACCTCTCTTTGCTAGCTTCTGCTCCGCAGTCCAGGTCTCCTCGAGGTCGACTGGATTCGTAGCTTCAGATCCTTGACGACTACTCCATTAACTGTTGTAGGGGGAAAACATCACAAAGGTTAGTAAAGCAAAAAGAAAGTTTTATTCGGCATATATTCAAAAAGGCAAAAGTGGGAAACAGACAAGCATGCTGCCACAGCCATGTCTGCCCGTGTCCAAAGAAATATCACAGAACAGACAAATGTGGGAAACAGACAAGCATGCTGCCACAGCCATGTCTGCCCAAGTCCAAAGACCATTACAGAGTCATCAATATATTTTAACATTACAAATGGGCAAAACCACTGAAAGCTTCACCTTTTCACAGATTGGCTAGAAACTGAGATCCTACATTGTGAATTGTCTTTCTTAACAATCATTGGTACAGGTTTCAGTAATGACAGTCAGGAGGGTCTTCATTGGTCCAACAAATTTTCCATTCACTAAATGCTAGTAGAAAAAGATAAAAGTGAAAAGTCTTTTGTGTTCTGTTTGATTGGCTTTATGTGGAAGTTTCCCTGAAAGACATTTTCCAAGATTAACTTAGCTATTGTCTTCTTACCTCAGGGCCCAACTGATGGGTCCTTATGAGCCCAGCTCCAGCTGGGTCACATTCTCTATGCTCAAGGAGAAGGAATAAATGATTCTAATATTATTTCCTAAATCAAGCACAACTTAAAAAATATATATATGTGTGTGTCAACTTGGCTAGGCCATGATTCCTGGTACTGTGTGGTTGTCCTCCATTTTGTGATTATCCTATATGTTGTAAATCCTAACCTCTAAAATGTTAATGAGGCAGGATTAGAGGCAGTTATATTGAGGCAGGACTCAACTACTGGACTAGGTTTTATCTTGAATTAATCTCTTTTGAGATATAAGAGAGAAACCAGCAGAGAGGAGGGGGACTTCAATACCAACAGGCAAGAAGAGCCAGGAGCAGAGCACATTCTTTGGACCTAGGGTCCCTGCACTGAGAAGCTCCTAGACCCAGAGGAAGACTGATGACAAGGACCTTCCCCCAGAGCCAACAGAGACAGAAAGACTTTCCTGGAGCTGGCGCCCTGAATTAAGACTTCTAGCCTCCTAAACTGTGAGAGAATAAACGTCCGTTTGCCAAAACTATCCTCTTGTGGTATTTCTGTTATAGTAGCACTAGATAACTAGGACACTGTTGTTGTTGTTAGGTGCCGTCAGTTCCAACTCATAGTGCTATGTACAACAGTAAGAAACACTGCCCGGTCCTGTGCCATCCTCACAGTCGTTGTTATGCTTGAGCCCATGATTGTAGCCACCACGTCAATCCATTTCATTGAGGGTCTTCTTCTTTTTTGCTGATCCTCTTCTCTACCAAGCATGATGTCCTTCTCCAGGGACTGATCCCTCCTGATAACATGTCCAAAGTATGTGACACATAGTCTCACCATCCTTGCTTCTAAGGAGCATTCTGGTTGTACTTCTTCCAAGACAGATTTTTTCTTCTTTTGGCAGTCCATGGTATATTCAATATTCTTTGCCAGCACTGCAATTCAAAGACGTCAATTCTTCTTTGGTCTTCCTTATTCATTGTCCAGCTTTCGCATGCATATGAGGAGATTGAAAACACCATGGCTTGGGTCAGGCGCACCTTAGTCTTCAAGGTGACATCTTTGCTTTTCAGTACTTTCAAGAGGTCTTTTGCAGCAGATTTGCCCAATGCAAATGTGTTGTTTGATTTCTTGACTGCTGCTTCCATGGGTGTTGATTATGGATCCAAGTAAAATGGAATCCTTGACAACTTCTATCTTTTCTTCATTTAACTAGGACATTGTGTGATTAAATCAGTTGGCCTCAAGTAAAGCAGATAACCTTCCATAACGTGAGTAGTCCTCGTCCAATCAGTTGAAGGTCTTAAGAGCAAGAAGGGATATTTCTCTAGGGTGTGTCCAGCCTCTGGACTACAAATAAACATCTTGCCAGAACTCCCTCACTCTCCACTCTTCCTATTGCCTGACCTTCTAGAATGTAAGCCTGCAGGAGTCTCCATCCAGCCTTTCGAGATTTTGGACTTGAGAGTCCCCTACAAACCACATGAGCCAATTCCTTAAAACAAATCTCGCTCTATATACCTATATCTATATCCAAGTGCCCTGGTGGTGCAACGGTTAAGTGCTCATCTGCTAACCAAAAGGCTAGTGGTTCAAAACTCACCTAGCCACTCAGCAGGAGGAAGAACTGGCAATCTGCTACCGTAAAGATTGCAGCCCAGAAAACCCTATAGGGCAGTTCTACTCTGTCACACATGGGGTCGCCATGAGTCAGGGGCCAACTTGAGAGCAGTTAACAACAACAACATATCTATATCTACATCTAAGGAGCCCTGCTGGCACAGTGGCTAAGCACTGATGCTGAACAGGCTGCTAACTGAAAGGTCAGCAATTTGTACCCACCAGCAGCTCCACAGGAGAAAAGACCTGGTGATCTGCTCTCATAAAGATTACAGTCTAGGAAATCCTATGGGGCAGTTCTACTCTGTCACACAGGGTCACCATGAGTCAAAATCAGCTCGATAGCATGCAACAACATGTATATATCTGCACCTATACCTATATCTATATATTATGAGATATTGGTGGCTCAACGGTAAAATTCTCTCTTCCCCTGCAGAAGACCTGGGTTCCATTCCTGGCCAGTGCACCTCATGCACAGCCACCACCCGTCTGTCCGAGACAGCTTGCGTGCTGGGAGAATGCTGAACAGGTTTCAGCAGAGCTTCCAGACTAAGACTAGGAAGAAAAGCCGAAAATCAGTCAATGAAAACCCACTGAAGAGCCAAGGAAGACAGATGGATCACAATGGAACAATGGGCAGCTTTTTTTTTTTCCATTGTGTGTGGGTCACCATGAATTGAGGGCCGACTTGACGGCAGCTAACAGCAACTTTGTATCTCACTGGGCTGTTTCTCCAGAGAACCCAGACTTTGACACTGACCAGCCAGGAACTGATGCCCCGGATCTCAGGTCTCCCCGATGGCACCCTGCACCATCTCCAGTCCATCAGCTTATCCTGTTTATTCTTCTCCACCCCAAAACACGGACTGATTGTGAAAATTCCCCAGAACTGGCACCACGGCAACAAGGGTAATTTGGAGGAGTCCCTGCAAAGGTCACCTTGGGCCACCCAGATGGAAGTGTCTCTCCTTCAGGCCTGCTACATCACCCCGTCAGATTTTCTTACTAGCAATTTCCCCCATCCAAAATGTTCTTGTTCGTTTGGCTGTTTACTTCCTTATAACTTGTTTTCCCCGCTAGAGTCTAAGTTCCTAAGGGACCATTGTATCTCTGGTGCCTAGAACAAGGCAGGCCTCTGTACCCAAAGCAAACCAAAGCCATTGCCATGGAGTCGATTCTGACTCATAGCGACCCTATAGGACAGAGTAGAACTGTCCATAGGATTTCCAAGGCTGTAATCTTTACAGAAGTAGGCTTCTACATCTTTCTCCGACAGAGAAGCTGGTGGGTTCAAACTGCTGACCTTTCGGTTAGCCGCTGAGCACTTAACCACTGTGCCACCAGGACTCTCTCCCCCAAAAAACCCATTGCCATGGAGTCACTTCCGACTCATAGCGACCCTATAGCACAAAATAGAACTGCTCCATAGGATTTCCAAGGCTGTAATCTTTATGGAAGCAGACTGCCACATCTTTCTCCCACAGAGCAGCTGGTGGGTTCGAACTACCGACCTTTCGGTTAGCAATCGAGCACTTAACCATTATGCCACCAGGGCTCCTTGCAGGCCTCAATAGTATTTATTCGTTGAATGAACTGACTTCCCTGGGTGGTGCAAATGGTTAATGTGCTCATCTGCTAAGCAAAAGGTTGGAGGTTCGAATCTACCCAGAGGCACCTCAGAAGAATGTCCTGGCACTCTACTTCTGAAAAATTAGCCACTGAGAACCCTGTGGAACACGGTTCTAGTCTGACACACATGAGTCACCATAAGTCAAAATCGACTCAACAGTAATTGGTTTATTGAATGAATGAATGAATGAAGTATAGCATAAAGATTAAGAGCATGGGCTCTGGAGCCAGGCTCGGCAAACTACGGCATTCGGGCCAAATCTGACCTGCCACCTAGTTTTGTATGGCCCCAAACTAAGAATGTTTTTGTTTGTTTGTTTTTATTTAATGGCTGGGGAAAAGGTAAAAAAAACCCCATTATTTTGTGGCATATGCAAATTATATGAAATTCAAATTTCAATGTCCGTAGAGTTTTATTGGCACATAGGTATGCTCGTTTGTTTGTGTATGCTTACGTATTGTCTGTGGCTGCTATCAGGAGTCCCTGGGTGGTGCAAACAGTTAAACCCTCAGTTGTCAACCAAAAGACTGGTGGTTCAAACCCACACAGAGGCACTTTGGAAGAAAGGGCTGGTGATCTACTTCCAGAAGCTCACAGCCCTAAAAAACCCTATGGAGCACACTCGTCTGATACACATGGGGTCACCATGAGTTGGAATTGACTCAGTGACAACTGGGTTTTCTTTTCTTTTTTTTTGGTGGCTGCTTTCATGCTACAATGGCAGAATCGAGTCATCAAGATAGAGACCATCTGGCTGCAAAGCCAGAAATATTCACTCTCTGGACATGGTAGAAAAAAAATTCCAACCCTGCTCCGGATTCTCGAATTGTAGCTGTTCGAATTTCTGGCCTGTGTGATCTTGGCAAGCTGCTTCACTTCTTTGAACTTCATCGTTCACATCTATTAAATGGGACTAGTCATCGATCTCAAAGGGTGGTTGAGGGCTTGCTGTGAACACAGTGCCAAGCACGTAGTACATGCTCAATAAAAGTGAGCTCTCAGAGAATGAAGAACACCAAAGCCACAAGGAAAGCATTAGCCCAAGAGGCAGAAAGGGCCACATAAACTGGAGACCACATCAGCCTGAGACCAGAAGAACTAGATGGTGGCCGGCTACCACCAGTGACCGACCTGACAGGGAACACAACAGAGAGTCCCTGATGGAGCAGGAGAAAGGTGGGGTGCAGAACTCAAAGTATAGTGAAAAGACCAGATTTAACGGTCTGACTGAGACTGGAGGAACCCCAGAGAGTATGGCCCCCAGACTCTCTGTCAACCCAGAACTAAAACAATTCCTGAGGCTAACTCTTCAGACAAAGATTAGACTGGACTATGGGAGATAAAATGATACTCGTGAAGAGTGTGCTTCTTAGCTCAAGTAGATACATGAGACTAAATGGGCAGCTCCTGTCTGGAGGCGAGATGAGAAGGCAGAGAGGGTCAGGAGCTGGTTGAATGGACACAGGAAATCTGGGGTGGAAAGGAGGAGTGTGCTGTCACAGTACAGGGAGAGTAACCAGGATCACATAACAACGTATGTATAAATTTTGGTAAGAGAGACTGATTTGTATTGTAAACTTTCACTTCAACTACAACAACAAAGTAAAATTTTTTTAGAAAGTGAGCTCTCATTTGTACTATTATTACTGAATTCTTTCTGTTAACTCTGTTGTGTACCAGCATACCCGTTTTGTGGATGCAGAAACTAAGGCTCCACAAGATGAAGTCACTTGGCCAAGGTCACACAGTGACTGCTCTGAACGACTCTCTAGGCTGGGGAGGGTGGCTAAGATCTGTGCACCCCTGGCAGGGCTGGGAAACCAGCCTTCACAGCCTGGGGAAGGCACAGGCCGCAGTCAGAGAGCGCCATGACGTGCTGTGGTTGGGACATCTGAGGCAGGTGGCCCCGCCCCACCTTGGGGCCCTCAGCATCACACTCCCAACACCCCACTGTTGACCACATCGCACTGTCTGGGCTCAGCTCTCTCCCTGCGGTGAGTGTGGGCCCTAGTTTCCCTTATCTACACTGGGAGGACCTGCATCCCCACCCTCGTCATAGTGGGACTCAAGGGAGGGATTGGACAGGAAGTAGCCCAGAGGAGACACCTCAGTCTTTGCCTGGGCATGTCCTCTTCAGCTTCTGAGGCCCAGTGAACAGGCACCTCCTCCAGGAAGTGCGTCTTGATTTTTTTTTAAAGATTTTATTTTTAAGAGAAGTTTTAGGTTTACAGCAAAATCATGCAGAAAGTACAAAGAGATCCCATGTCCTCCTCCCTCCCCCAACGGTTTCCCCTACTATTAACATCTTGCATTTGGGTGAAACATTTGTTATAATTGAAGAGACAATACTGATACAGTCATTAACTAAAACCAAAACCAAATCTGCCGCCATCTAGACCTTTCTGACTCATAGCAACTCTATCGGACAGAATAGAACTGCCCCATAGAGTTTCCAAGCTATAATCTTTACACCCGTGGAAGCAGCAGTCAAGAAATCAAACGACGTATTGTATTGGGCAGATCTGCTGCAAAAGACCTCTTTAAAGTGTTAAAAAGCAAAGATGTCACTTTAAGGACTAAAGTGTGCCTGACCCAAGCCATGGTGTTTTCAATTGCCTCACATGCATGCAAAATCTGGACAATGAATAAGGAAGACCAAAGAACTGATGCCTTTGAATTATGGTGCCGGCCAAGAATACTGAATATCCCACGGACTGCCAGAAGAATGAACAAATCTGTCTTGGAAGAAGTACAGCCAGCATGCTCCTTAGAAGCGAGGACGGAGAGACTTCATCTCACGTACTTTGGACATGTTAAGAGGAGGGATCAGTCCCCTGGAGAAAGACATCATGCTTGGTGGAAAGGGTCAGCAAAAGAGGAAGCGCCTCGATGAGATGGACTGACAGTGGCTGCAACAATGGGCTCAAGCATAACAACGATTGTGAGGATGGCGCAGGACCGGGCAGTGTTTCGTTCTGTTGTACTCGGGGTCGCTATGAGCCGGAACCAACTTGACAGCACCTAACAACAACAATTTTTTTTTTTTTTTTAAGGACAACTTATTGTTACCAGAAGCTTTACTCATCAGTCGGGACATGGTTGTGACTACAATAACTTCTTCAGTTGCACAGATTGCTCAGAATCCCCAAGTCATTCAGAGAAATAGAGGTAGACTGGGGAGGCAGGGGGAATAACTCTACCAAGAAAATCCTAATAACATAAAACCTGGGTACTGAATTCAAACAGTACACATTACAGACTCAAATCACCTGACTGCCCCAACACCTAGACAGTCTTTCTGACTGATTATAAATGAGTGAAAATACGGATCAGTCACAAGATCTAATTTTAGTTGCTTGCGTTCATGTCTCTTTGATGAACATCTGGCTATCTGAACTGTATCACAAATCATTTTAGACAAATGTCAAAAAATGCTTTCAACAAACCTAAGAGCACTCTGATTCTATGCCACTTCTAAGTTTCACTTTAAGATAAACAAAAGTAAAAGCAGTGGTTTTTTTTGCTTTTTTGAGACTTTGGAAGTTGAAATGAGACAAACCCTAAAAATTAACACGATGACGTGAGTCTTTTTTCTATTACCACCTCTGATTCGCAGGCGGCAACTTCAAAGTATCTTTTCAGACTAATGTGAATTTAAGCCATGGATGAAATATGATAGTCATACAAACAATTTGTTGACTAAATTGCTTTAAAAAAAGATTAGACTGGACTATAAAACATAAACTGATACTCTGAAGAGTGTGCTTCTTAGTTCAAGCAGCTACACGAGACCAAATGGGCGGCTCCTGTCCAGCAGCAGGATGAGAAGGCAGGAAGGGACAGAAGCCGGTTGGATGAACACAAGAAACTCGGGGTGGAAAGGAGGAGCATGCTGTCACATTGTAGGGACAGCAACTAGTGTCACATAACAATATGTGTATAAACTTTTGTATAAGAAATTAACTTGAGCTGTAAACTTTCACCTAAAACACAATAATAATAATAATAATAAAAGAAGATATAAATCTATACGGTTAATTGTAAATTGGGAGAATTATAATTGCATGATAATGTGCAGTGGCAAATTTACTTAAAGTAAAATTTCTTTCTCTGCTTTCGCATGATTTTTCATTTGAACTCCTATCTACTAAAAATAATTTATTCTTAGAACTGTGTTCTTAATTATTCTGAGGTAGTTATGAAGGTACAAGTCAAAAAACAGCTTTACCTCACATATTCCTTTGGAAGGGACTGACAGAAAGGAGGGTAGAGCGTCTTCCTCCAAAAGTCTAAAGAAAAAATAATAATTTGAGGGGGTTCCTATTTAGTGGAGGTCAAGGTTTAGATCAACGTGCATAAAATTCATTAACTATTCAATGAAGAAGAAAGCAGAAGAAGAGAAAAATTAAGTCAGGATGCTGGAGACAGGGTTTCTTGTTAAGAATTTTGGAAACTTTTTAAACATTAAATGGGAATTTTTGACAAGGGGCAAACTAGATTAAATTTTGACAGAGAAAATAGTGGAATTGATAAAGGCTACAAAGAAACTTTTTACTTCTTTTTTTAATTTTGGATCTTTCAAAAATTTTTATACTTTTTTTGGTTTTTAAGTGTTTAAATAACGTTGAATTATAATTGGCCACTCAGTAACCAAGGGTTTTGTGTTTTAGGTATAAAACAAACAAAGACCACTGCCGTCGAGTCCATTTTAACTCATAGCAACCCATAAGGGCACAGCAGAACTGTTCTATAAGGGTTTCCAAGGAGCGGCTGGTGGATTTGAACTTCTGAGCTGGTGGTTAGCAGTGGAGCTCCTAACCCGCTGCACCAGCAGGGCTTCTAGAGCAAGCATGGATACTTCGAATTGCAGAAGTTGGTTGCAGGCCATACAGTGGAGGAGAGGCTTGGTAAGAAGTGCCAAATGTTGAGACAGGCTCAGTTTGACCAAGCTGCAGAGTAACTGAGGCCTAGTTAGTTACAACTGTAATGGTATAGAAAACATGAGGGAAATCCAACAGTGTGGCTGTGTGAAGATCCCCAGTTCAATGTATTCAGAACAGTTCTCTCCATTCTCAGAATTTCAGACGAAATGACATGCATAGAAACGATCTCTTGCCAACACTTTCAGTACTGAAATTCTCTCATTTCCCCAACAGCTGATGGCAATACAACTGCAGTGTTTTAGGCAGGCCTTTACAGTAGCTAAAAATCTGTCCAAAAAGAATGCTAGCCAGTGCAAGGGTTTCTGGGTAAAGGTTGAATCGGACCCTGAGTTTGGCCAGCCCCTGAATCACTTCATCTCTGGGATGGACACACACTCCGATCTGCGGGCATTTGGGGTACATTCACCTTCCACAGTTCCCTAGAGATGGCTGTTTCCAACAGGGAAGACAGTCTCTGGTTTGCCAGAGGTTCTGGAAACTTCATGATATCCTTTGGATCTGCCTGTCACCCAGTTTGACGCAGCTACCTTCTCTTCCTCCTCTTCCTCCTCTTCCTCCTCCTCCTCCTCCCCCGCACAGCTGCAGCGTCACAGTGGTGATGCGTGGTCACCCGAGGGCCGCTTATCATCTTGGTTTCTTCTGCGCGCGCGCGCGCGGCGCTGGGGCGCACGAAGCAAGGATGCGGCCAACTGAGGAGCGAGAAGCCAGAGAACCGGTCGCGGGGCGCGGGCGCAGGCGCTGGAGCTGGACGGGAAGCACGCAGCGAATTAGTTCCGTGATGACCCCAAACCTGTAGCCATCGCCGCCGCCGGTCCTGCTCCTCCAACAGCCGCTGCCTTCTGTGCCCTGTACGGAGGGGGCTCCCTCTCGCCATAGGGCAGCGGGGGGCAGGAGAGAGGCGGAAGGGTGGACTGGCTCTGCCTCTGGGAGGGCATGCACCTCCGAGGGAAAACGGTGAAAGGGGGAAGGGGAAAAAGGGGTGGGGTAAGAAAAAGCTCAGAGAAGGAAGGGCAACAACAATCCTAGGAAGCAGCCTGCCACACCTTTCTCCCGTGGAGCGGCTGCTGGGTTCCATCTTGATTAGCAGCCATGCACTTACTCTGTCATGAACTAAAGCCCAGAGTTTACATCAGGGTTCACTCTTGGTGTTTGTTATGGATTACATTGTGTCCCCCCCCCAAATGTGTGTCAACTTGGCTAGGCCATGATTCCCAGTATTGTGTGGCTGTCCACCATTTTGTGATCTGATGTGATTTTCCGATGTGTTGTAAATCCTACCTCTATGATGTTAAGGAGGCAGGATTAGAGGCAGTTATGTGAATGAGGCAGGACTCAATCTACAGGATTAGACTGAATCTCGAGTTGATCTCTTTTGAGATATAAAAGAGAGAATGGAGCAGCGAGGCAGGGGGACCTCCTACCACCAAGAGTGAAGAACCAGGAGGTGAACATGTCCTTTGGACCCAAGGTCCCTGAGCTGAGGAGCTCCTAGACCAGGGGAAGATTGATGACAAGGTCCTTCCCCCTGAGCCAACAGAGAAAGCCTTCCCTTGGAGCTGGCACCCTGAATTTGGACTTCTAGCCACCTAGACTGTGAGAGAATAAATTTGTTTCAAGTCATCCACTTGTGGTATTTCTGTTACAGCAGCACTGGAGAACTAAGACAGTGTTGTACAGGCCTGTAAATTTTGGCAAAAGTATAATGCCATGTTGCTATTGAGTCGATTCTGACTCATAGCAACTCCGTAGGGTTTTCTTGGCTAAAATTTCAGGGTATTTTTTATGGAAGTAGATCACCAGGCTTTTCTTCTGAGGCACCACTGGGTGGGTTCAAACTGCCAATATTTAGGTTGGTAGTAGAGGGCAAACATCCCTAGGTGGCACGAACGGTTTACTCTCAACTACTAACCTTCAACTCAACCACTGGTACCGTTGAAGAAAGTCCTGACCATCTGCTTCAGTGAAGATTACAGCCAAGAAAATCTTAAGGTGTAGTTCTGCTCTGTAACACCTGGGGTCGCCAGACATGCTTGGTAAAGTAGAGGGTCAGCGAGAAAGAGGAAGACCTTCAATGAGATGGATTGACTCAGTGGCTGCAACAATGGGCTCAAGCATAACGACTGGGAGGATGGCGCAGGACTAGGCAGTGTTTCGTTCCGTTGTACATAGGATTGCTAGGAGGTGGAACTGACTCAATGGCATCTAACAACAACGTGGTAAGCCAGTGTTTAGCTTTGTAAGAAAATTTTGTGAGAAACTGCTAGACTGTCTTCCAAGGTGGCTGTACCATTTTGCATTCCCACCAGCAATGAATGAGATTCCAGTGGTTCCTCATCATCCCCAGCGTTTGATGCTGTTGTGCCTTGATTTTTCCCAGCGAAACGTATCAAGTCCCCGCACCCTTGTCAGTGGCCTCATCACCTAGCGTCAGCTGTGTAACTAGCCTGGACCCTCTGCATCCCCCAGGGCAGAGGCTGAGCCTAACAAAGGGCCTGAGTGATGTAAGTGAATGACTGAGTACCACTCCAAATGGGTACGTGAAAGGAGAAAAGAAGAAATAAGGAAAAGAATCGAGTAACACTGGCCTTGAGTCATGGGAGTGTTAACATGTGCTGAAGGAGGAAACAGACACAGAGAGGGGAATTCTGTCGTCCAAATGAGGTGACTCACCGGAAGAGCTGGGTCTGAGTTCCTCAGCCCTAGATGCTGCTAATTGACTCATGGTGACCCCATGCACAATGGAACGAAATGCTTCCTGGTCCTGTGCCAACCCCATGATTGGTTGAGGATCAAACCATTGTGAGCCATAGAGTTTCTATTGGCTAATTTTCGGAAGTAGATTGCCAGGCCTTTCTTCCTTGTCTATCTGAGTCTGGAAGACCTGCTGAAACCTGTTCAGCATCATAGCAACACACAAGCCTCAGGTGGTGGCTGCGCTTAAGGGGCATTTGCTGGGAATTGCATCCAGGTATCCCTCACGGGCGGCAATAATTCTACCGCCAAACCACCAACGTCTCTAGATAAGCCATGAAAACACAGGTAGGTGTGTGAGTGTGTGTACCTGTATTGCACACCAGCTACAAGGCATGCTTGTGTAAAGCAATTGTGTTTTGTGGTGTTGGGGTGTGCACCCAGCTACCCAGGTGGATTATAGGTTTCCAGTGTAATGCTGTGTCCTGGGGGCCAGGGGTTCATGCTACACAGGCCAGTGTACCTTGTTGAGGAACCACCAGTTGCTGTGAAGTTGATTCCGGTTCATGGTGACCCCATGTGTGTCAGAGTAGAATTGTGCTCCATAGGGCTTCTAATGGCTGATTTTTGGGAAGCAGGTTGCCAGGCCTTTCTTCTGAGGTGCTTCTGGGTGGACTCAAACCTCCAACGTTTCAGTTGGCAGTTGAACCATTTGTGCCACCTGGGGACTCTTGAGCAACAGCATCATGTAAGAGCCAAACCACCCAGCTTCAAATTCCAGCTCTGCCCCTTGCTAAGTTGTATGATCTTGGGCAAATTCCTTTCCCGCTCTGAGCCTGTTTTCCTGTCTATGAAGTAGGGCTTACATCAGGGGCCACCTCATTGCTTTGTTCTCTGGAACATGCTTGGCATACTGTAGGTGCTCAGTAGATGAGCCATCCTTGTGGCCAGTGGGGTTGAGAGTCCAGTGTCTCTGTGTGACTGTGTATGAGGACCCAACCGCCAAGTTTCTAGACAAGTGCCCATATCTGGATCAAAGACAGGCAAGGATGTCCGCCGCAAAATTCTTCTGAGTGGAAATAACCTACAGAGCCATTGGAAGGAAAACTGTCAAATTATGGTTCTTAGACTCCATTCGGTAACTGCGAGGGAAAGAAAGAAAGCTGAGTCATCTCTCTGGACCTCAAGAGAGATCTGGAAGGGATAAGAAAACAAAGCGAGGGGTGGGATGTATAGAACACTGGTTTTCTTTCGGGGCAGAGATACGTTTGCACAGAAGATTTCTGGAAAGGAGACAGAAACCTGGGGTCAGGCATGAAAGGATGTATACACTTGTCGCTGCAAACATTTTTGTCCCATTTGCATTTTCTGTGTATTAGCAATTAAAAAAAAAAAAAAAAGATGTGAAGCACAAACTCGTGGTCAAGTGCACAAACACAAAGACAGAAACCAGCAGCCCGAGCTGTTAAGAAGAAGGGAAACTTTAGCAGCGATGACATCAAGGGCAGGAAGTGGTGTTTCCCTGCTGGGGGTGGAGGAAGGACACAGGGACGGGGAAGACCCAGGTAGACCTGGCGGGCCCTGGGAACTGCTCCGAGGAGGGGGTGTGAGGATCCAGCCCACTCTGCTGGGAAGCAACCAGGTTGCCAGGGAAGGAAATCACAGCAGGGTGGGGCCACCACCTGGCAGGGACTCTCCCCTAAAGGTAGAAAACCCTATGGGGTAGTTCTACTCCCTCACGTGGGGTCGCTATATGAGTCGGAATTGACTCCACGGCAATGAGATGTTGTTAGGTGCTGCCAAGTCAATATCGATTCCTAGCAACCCTATGTAACAGAGCAGAACTGCCCCATACAGTTTTCTAGTCTGCAATCTTTACAGAAGCTGTTCAGCAGGTCTTTTCTCCCACAGAGTCACTGGGTGGGTTCGAACCACCAACCTTTCCATTAGCAGCCGAACTCTTAACCAATGTGGGACCAGGGCTCCTTTCCCTTACTCCTATACTGTGGATTGGGCCCTGGTAGCACAGTGGTTAAGAGCTCAACTGCTAACCAAAAGGTTGGCAGTTCTAATCCACCAGCCACTCCTTGGCAACCCTATGGTGCAGTTTTACTCTGTTCTATAGGGTTGCTATGGATTAGAATCTACTCAATGGCGACGGGTATTACTGTGGATAAGGAGCCCTGGTGGCGCAGTGGTTAAGCACTCGGCTGCTAACCAAAGGGTTGGAAGTTCAAACCCACCAGCAACTCCACGGGAGAAAGGTGTGGCAGTCTGCTTCTGTAAAGATTACAGCCTAGGAAACCCTACAGGGCAGTTCTACTCTGTCACATGGGGTCGCTATGAGTCGGAATCGACTCAATGGCACCTAATAACAGCAACATACCTGTAGATGTAATCCCAGTAATAGACTTTTCTTTGTTATGTTAATGAGGCCATATCAATGTAGGTGTGTCTCAAAACAATCATTTTTGAGATATAAAAGGAGCAGATTAGCCACAGAGCTGAGCAAGCAAAAATGGAGGAAAGATAGACGCCATGTGGAGATCACTGAGGAATGCTGGGAAGAACAGTAGAGAAGTTGAGACAAGGACTTCCTCCTGAGCCAACAGACAGCCTTCTCCTAGAGCTGGCGCCCTAAATTCTGACTTCTAGTGTCCTGAACTTGAGAAAATAAATGTCTGTTCGCTAAAGCCACCCACTTGGGGTATTTCTGTTACAGTGGCACTAAGCAGCTAAGACACAGACATGCACATAATCACACATGCCAAGACGCATACTTGGACACACAATCATGGATGCACAACGGCAGTCACCAAAACTAGCCGCAGGCACATACAAGGACACACACGGGGACACAAGAGGCACATATTCAGGGCCTACGCAATCATGCACAGTGGGATAGAAGAATACACGGTCGCAGACACACAATCACACGTATACTGAAACAAACATGGAGCTACACAGCACAGACACACACACGGTCTCACACACACTTCCTGTCATGGATTGAATATGTCTCCCAAAAAATGTGTGTATCCATTTGGCTGGACAATGATTCCTGGTATTGTGTGATTTTCCTATATGTTGTAAATCCTGCCTCTATGATGTTAATGAGGGAGGATGGGTGGCGGTTGTGTTAGTGAGGCAGGACTAGACTCAACCAGACTGTATTGTGTCTTCAGGCAATCTCTTTTTTTTTTATTGTACTTCAGGTGAAGGTTTACAGAACAAATAGTTTCTCATGAAACAGTAGTACACATATTGTTTTATGACATTGGTTAACAACCCCACGACATGTCAACTGTCAACCTTCTCCCTTCTCGACTTTTTTCTTTTTTTTTTTTGGTGAAAATACACATAGCCAAAGATACACCATTTCAAAAATTTCTACATGCACAGTTCAGTGACATCGACTACGCTCTTCCATTTGTGCTGCTATTCTCACTTTAGATGAAGGTTTACAGAACAAAATAGTTTCTCATTAAACGGTTAGTACACACGTTGCCCTATGACAATGGTTAACAACCCCACTACATGTCAACACTGTCCTTATTCAACCTTGGGTTCCCTATCACCAGCTTTCCTGTCCCTTCTGCCTTCTAGTCCTTGTCCCTGGACTGCTGTGCTTCATTAGTCCCATTTTGTTTTATGGGGCTGTCCAATCCCTGGCTGAACGGTGAACCTCAGAAGTGACTTCACCACTGAGCTAAAAGGGTGGCTGGGGGCCATACTCTCGGGGTTTCTCCAGTCTCTTTTAGGCCAGTAAATCTGGTCTCTTTTTGTGTATGTTAGAATTTTGTTCTATATCCTTCTCCAGTGAGGCAATCACTTGAGATATAAAAGAGAGAAGCGAGCAGAGAGACAGGGGGACCTCATACCACCAAGAAAGCAGTGTCGGGAGCACAGCGCATCCTTTAGATCTGAGGTTCCTGATGCATCACAAGGACCTTCCTCCAGAGCCGACAGAGAAAGAAAGCCTTACCCTGGAGCTGGCACCCTGAATTTGGACTTGTAGCCCACTGGACTGTGAGAGAATAAACTTCTCTTTGCTAAAGCCATCCACTTGTGGTATTTCTGTAATAGCAGCACTAGATGACTAAGACAGATACTGAGACAGATAAGCAGAAACACAATCATAAATACACAGGGGCAGCCCCCAAAGCTAACCAGGGGCACACTTAGTGTCTTTGTCTCCTAGTGCTGCTGTAGCACAAATACCACAAGTGGGTGGCTTTAAAGAACAGAAATTTGTTTTCTCACAGTTCAGAAGGATAGAAGTCCAAATTCAAGGCCTGTCTCCAGGGGGAGGTCCTTCCCTGTGTATTTCAGCTTCTAGTAGCTGCCAGCAATCTTTGGCGTTCCTGGACCTGTATCTGCGTCTACCTCTAAAGCTGTCAGATAGGGTCCATCTGCATGCCTGTCTTCACCCAGGTCTCTGTCTATCCTGCTCTTTATAGAACTCGGAAGTAATTAGGTTGAGGATCCACCCCACGCTGGTATGACAGCAACTGAGTGATGGGTTAAATTACTTTACGGGAAATGATTACATTACGTTACATTGCATTACATCCACAAGTATAGGGGTTAGGGTTCCAACACATTCCATAAGATAGAGACACACAACTCACTCACCTGGACACACAACATGGATACACAGGGACATTCACCTGGAGCCACACAGGACACACAGTCGGGGCATACTGCAATCACACACAGGGAGCTGGGGGGCACACAATCACAGACACACACAAGCACAGTGGAGAAAGTCCTGGAGAGACAGAGTCCCTGTCACATACCCAGTCCCAGCAAGCAGGTGGGGGACAGCAAGGGGCACACAATCCCACTAATACATAAATTACCTCAGAGAGACTCAGGACTCTGGGATACACAGCCAGAGACACACCGTATCTCTCTCTCTCTCTCTCACACACACACACGCCCCAACATGGGCAGATCTGGAGACAGCTGAAAGTAGGATTAAAGTAAAAGGCAGTACAACCGAAAGGGAACCCAGAACCTACTCCCAAAAGACTCAGACCCACTCCCAGAGGCAGGCGCCCCCTGGTGGCCCAAGAGCCTCAGTCCAGGCTGCACAGAACGGCCCAGGTGTGTAGGGAGGTTCTACGCTGGAAGGAGAGAAGTTGCTCTAGGGCTTCGGAGCTTCAGAGGCAGAGCCGGAAGGGAGCGTGCAGACGGGGGTAGCCGGGACAGGGTAGACCAGAGCCAGATCAGACGGGGCCTTAGCTCCGGGAACTGAACCACGGAAGCACCCTGCCCGCGTCCCCGCCGGCCAGCGCCCTCTGGGACCGTGAGACCCGGTGAGTCCGGAGGCACCCGCTATTGGTCGGAGGTCGGCGCACCCGGCCAATGAGGCGCGGCGAGGGCGCCGGGGGATGGGGCGGGTCTCTGACCGTCCCACCGCGGCTTTCAGTCCGTAGGTGGCCGCCGGGGAATCACCCAGCATCTGGAATATCCAGCGCCGAGGCCACTAGGCCAACATTTTCGGCAGTGCGGATGCGGCTTTACCCTGCGGGGTTCAGAGAAAGGTGGGCCCTCCCCGCCTGCTCTTCGTTCCGCCCACTTCCTCGTTACTTCCCTGGGCCCCGCCCACTCTCCCGGACATCAGTCTCCCACTCCCGCCCTTTTCGCTCACTTTTCCCTAGGCCCCGCCCACCCCCAATCATCTTCCCTCCAGGCCCTGCCCACTTCCTAGTCCCGCCCACTTCCCTGTTATTTCCCTAGGCCCCGCCCACTCCCGCTGACAGCCGTCTCCCAGTCCCGCCCATTTCACTGATTTATTCCTTAGACCACGCCCACCTCTCAGTCATCTCCCTCCCGGGCCCTGCCCACTGCCGCGTCCCGCACACTTCCTTGTCATTTCCCTAGGCCCCGCCCACGTAGCAGCAATCTGTCTCCAAGACCCGCCTACTTCGCTGACTTTGTCTCTAGGACCCGCCCACCTCCCGCCGTCATCTTCCTCCCAGGCCCTGCTCACTGCCCGGCCCCGCCCACTTCCCTGTCATTCTCCCCAGGCCCCGCCCACTTACCGGCCTTCAGTCCCGCGCGTCTTTCTGCCTTTCTTAGGCCAGCCCCACTCTCTCCCCAGGCTCTGTTTGCTGTCTAAAATCCTCGCTCCCTCTCGGATCCCCCCCGTCGGAGCCCCGCGCCCCTTTCCCGGTCCAAGCCTTCTAACCACGCCCACCTCTCATCTGACTTCGCTAGAGACTTTATAGCCTTCGGGTCTCTGACCACTTTATTCTCGTTCCCCACCCACACTCCCAAGACCCCGCCCCAAAGCCACCATGCCCCTGGTGTGGGATAGGGGAGCTGCGTACCTCAGTTTCCCCGGCCCCGCCCTTGCTGGGGAGACCCCGTCCCCCTGGCCAGGTAGGCACCGCTGTAAACTGGGACCCCAAGCCTGCCCGCCCTCACCATCCAGACCCTCCCCGCGGGGGTCCCACTGCACTCTGTAATCCCTGTCCCAGTGGGCGCGCCCTCCCTGTGCCCCTGCAGTCGCACCTCGTCCCATGGCCCTGCCTGAGCTGGTGATCCGGCTGCAGTGCCTGTGGCCTGGGGACCCGCGCTTGACGTCCCCGCCCCCTTGGCCGCCGCTGCCGAGCTCCGGGACCGCCAAGATGATGGTGGCTTTAGACCTGTTTGTTGCTGGGTGAGCTCTCTCCCCACCAGCCTTGAGCTCCCCAGCCCGACACCCGAGTGGTCGATAGACTGGGGCTAGCTGCCTGCGCTGGTGTGTCCACTGGGAGCCTGAATCTGTGCATCTGTGTGTGCGTCTGTGCGTTTCTGGGGTGTCTGTGAATGAAAGAGAAGGATTTCTCCTCCGCGTGGCTTTGTGGTGGGGGGGGAGCACAGCACTCTATATATGGCTGTGTGTCTGCTGTCTTCCTGGGTCTGTGTGCTGAGGTCAGTGTTGGGCTGTCTTTTTAGTTGTGTGTGCAAATGGTTCACACACGCTCTGCTGCTAACTAAAAGACCGGAGGTTCGAGTCCACCCAGAGGCACCTCGGAAGAAAGGCCTGGCGATCTACGTCCAAAAAATCAGCCATTGAAAACCCTATGGATCACAGTTCTACTCTGACACACGTGGGGTCGCCAGGAGTCAGAATCAACTTGACAGCAACTCTTAGTAGCGGTGGTCTACCTCCGGCTGTGTGGGGGAAGGTGTGATTATATTGTGTCTCTGTGTGTGTGTTTGACTGTGTGCCTGTTCGTATGTGTGTAATGGGCTGTGTCTGTCTGAGGATGGTCTGTATTGTACTTGTACTCTATGTGCGTGTCTGAGTCTAGGTCTATATATGAGTCTGGCTATGCTTCTGTTTGTGGAGCCCTGGTGGCGCAGTAGTTAAGAGCTATGGCTGCTGCTTGGAAACCCTTTGGGGCAGTTCTACTCTGTCCTGTAGAGTCGCTGAGTCAGAATCGACTCCTGCAACAGGTTTTCAATGGGTTATGCTTGTATTTTAAGGAGCCCTGGTGGCGCAGTGGTTAAAGAGCTAAGCTGCTCAGCAAAAGGTCGGCAGTTTGAACCCACCAGCTGCTCTCAGGGAGAAAGATGGGACAATCTGCTTCTATAAAGAATTATAGCAGTGCTACTCCATCCTATAGAGTCACTCGGAGTCAGAATCGACTCAACAGCAATGCGTTTTGTTTCGTTTGTATTGGTGCAGGACCGGGTGATGTTTCGTTCTGTTATCTATAAGGTCACCACGAGTCAGAGGTGAGTCGGTGGCAACTAACATGTCTGTCTGGGGGTCTGGTCGTGGAGGTATCTGCGTGTATCTGATTCTGTGTGTCAGCATCTGGCTGTGTGTTGGGTTGGGTTGGGGAGGTGTGGTATGCGTTGTGTGTCTGTGTGGGTGACTCTTGGGCGTGTACCTGGCCTATGGGAGCCTGTGATGAGGCATCTGGGCTGTGGATCTGATAACATTTGTGTATCCGGGTAAGCATCTGGGTCTACACGGGCCTATTTGTATCGTGTGTGTATTGGTCGCATTGTGTGCCTGTGTGTCTGTATCTCAATCTGTGTGTCTAGGTCTGACTGTGTGGTTGCTTGTGTAACTGCATGTGTCAGACTCTGTGTGCAGATCTTGGGTCTCTGTGTCCCACGCTTGCCTGGGATCTAGATATGCGGCTGGCCCTACTCCCTAACTGGCAGTGCCAGTGAGCACAGCCCCCTGTCTGGGAAGGGGAGGCCCGCCTGGGACATAGGCTTTGCCCTCCCAGCCCAGGAAGGGCTTAGGAGGTGTGGGAGGCAGGGTTCCAGCTCCCTGGCTCCACCAGACTCCATGAGCAGCAGAAAGAGTGGGGGCGGGGAGAGGGGCGGTGAACAGGGGCCACCTTCCCTGGCCCATCACTGGGCCTGAGACCCAGAGGCACCCAAGGAGGGAGGCCTGAGGGTAGGTCTTTGGAGCGGGTGGGCCTGGCAGGAGACAGACCCCTCACTACCTGACTTCACGATGGAGGTGCCAGGAGGTGAGAGGTCCCTCAGGCCCTGCTCACGCAATAGTCACACAATTGTCTCCTGGTTAAGTCAGTGACAGAGCCACAGATAGAGCCATGAACACACACAGAGATCCCAGACACAACCACACACACACACCAGCACAACCCACACATCCACAGACACACACGCATAGCCTCAGACACACAAACACCCAGACCACAGACAGGAGCGCACACATCCAGACATATACCCATCTGCACTACAAAACTACATCCATACACACACACACACACACACACACACACACACACACACACACACACACCAGCACAACCCACACATCCACGGTCTTTTGCAGCAGATTTGCCCAGTGCAATGCGTCATTTGATTTCTTGACTGCTGTTGCCGTGAGTGTTGATTGTGGAGCCACGTAAAATGATATCCTTGACAACTTCAATATTTTGCCTGTTTATCATGATGTTGCTTATTGGTCCACTTGTGAGAACCAGAAAAAGTGAGCCATCCCACCCTCACCCTCTCCTTATCCTTACCCACCGCCTCATTCACACAGCCCACAGGTGCTACATCGGCCGCCACCCGCCCTCCCACCATCTGACGCAGCTGGGAGGGGGTGCTCACTGCAGGGAGGCGAGAAGACCTCACCCGTGGATGTGTCCCTGAGCTCTGTCCTCCACTAGCCTTCTGGCCAGACCATGCTGCCACCATCTTCTGGCTATGGAGGAGAGAGGACAGCCTGGCCAGAAACTTCAAGGAGACAAGGCTCATGTGACGCATCCATGAGTGGGTCTTCGCTGCCGCCCTGTAGTCAGCGTCCCCACCCTGCTGTGCGAGAACAATTGGCTGATGCCATGCATCCAGGGATTCTTTTACAATCATACCACCATCACATACTCCCGGGCGGCCCAATATGTCATCGAGGACTCCACACTCATCAATGGACTTCTTAATCTCTGTCTTCACGGTAAGGGGCTGGCCACCTGCACCTCATGCAGTGGTGACCTACCACAGCGAGCTCCACCCCTTTTTCTGGTGAACTGGAAGCCCCACCCGTTTTGTGCCTAAGGCAGAAGGAAACCCCATCTCTTTTCCTAGGAAGTGGGAACTCTCACTGCTAGATGGTATAGAATAAAACCTTTCCTTGAAGAAAAAATAAGACTCACCCCTTGTCAGCATCTGACAGAGGAAACACTGACCCCTCTGCCTTAGGAATGCAGCAAGAAAAAGTTCAGCCTTCCCTATGGATGGGAAAACCCCATCCCTTATATGCATAAAGCAGGAAGCAGTCCTGCCCCTTTTCTGTCAGTTGGAAAATCTCCCCCTTTCAAACACAGGGGGAAAGTCTTGCCTCTTTCTCCAGAGGAAAAGGGAAGTTCTGCCATTGTCATGCATTTGAGAGGAAGTCTATCCTCTTTTCCTGGTGTAACAGGAAGTCCCACCTCTGTTTATGAGACAGGGAATCTTGCCCAGTCCTGGCTTAAGGTAGGAGGATGTCCCACCCCTTTTCCTGGTGTAGCGGAAGTCCCACCTCTTTCAGATATGGGACAGGAAATCATGCCCAAGTCTGACACAAGGTAGGAGGACCTCCCACCCCTTGTGCTGGTGTAGCAGGAAGTTGCACCCTTTTCAGATATGAGACAGGAGAAATTGTGCCCTGGTCTGACATAAAATAGAAGGACATCCCATCCTTTTTCTGGTGTAACAGAAAGTCCCACCCCTTTCAGATATGAGACAGAAATTGTGCCCAGGTCTGACATAAAATAGAACGATGTGCCACTCTTTCTCTGGTATAGCAGGAAGTCTTGCCTCTTTCAGGTACCAAAACTAAATCAAACCCATTGCCACAGAGTCAATGACGACTCATAGAGACCCTATAGGACAGAGTAGAACTGCCCCATAGGATTTCCAAGGCTGCAAATCTTTGCAGAAGCAGACTGCCACATCTTTCTCCCACGGAGTGGCTGGTGGGTTTGAACACTGATGTTTCATTAGCAGCTGAGCACTTTAACCACTGCACCACCAGGGATCCTTCCCTTTCAGAGAGGGGACAGAAAATCATGCCCAGGTCTGACACAAGGTAGGAGGACCATCCACCCCTTTTCCTGGCAAAGCAGGAAGTCCCGCCCTTTTCATATTGGAGAGAGGAAATCATGCCCAGGTCTGACATGAGGTTGTTGTTAGTTGCCACTGAGTCTATTCCGAATCACAGCGACCCCATGTGTCAGAGCAGAACTGCACTCCATAGAGTTTTCAAGGCTGTGACCTTTTGGAAGCAGATCAACAGGCCTGTCTTCTGAGGCGCCTATGGGTGGATTCAAACCTCTGATCTTTCAGCTAACAGTCAAGCGCTTAACTGTTTGCACCACACAGGATGACATAAAATAGGGATGTTAAGAACCTAAATGTGCAGAGGAACACAAGAAATTAGTGTAACAGAAGATATTTATTGTCAGAAAGATATGGTTTGAGTCAGGCAGCGTCAAACCGGAAGTATCAGGAGGGCGCCCCAAAGAGGATATTCAGGTGATGTAAGTTACGCAGAGCCCTGGTGGTGCAATGGTTAAGAGTTCGGCTGCCAACCAAAAAGGCTGGCAGTTTGAATGCACCAGCCGCTCCTTGGAAACACTATGGGGCAGTTCTACTCTGTCCTATATGGTTGCTATAGTCAGAATCGGCTCGATGGCAGTGGGTCTGGTTTTCTTTTTAGTCGGCAGGGTACAGGCAGGGTAGTCTCCAGAGGGTCATTGTAAATTCGTTTCACGTTGGTTTCTCAGGAGATAGAATCTCAGCGGGTGGATTCGAACTGCTCACCTTTTGGTTAGCAGCCAAGCTCTTAACCACTGCACTACCAGGGCTCCACCACTGGAGTTCTGCTGCTCCAAACTGACTGCACAGAGGTAATTCTCCAAAATGGCCCCGAGCAGAATCAAAAAAACAGAAAATAACAAATATTGGAGAGGCTGCGGGGAGATTGGAACTCTTATGCCCTGCTGGTGGGAATGCAAAATGGTACAACCATTTTGGAAAGCAATATGGCATTTCCTTAGAAAGCTAGAAATAGAAATACCATATGACCCAGCAATCCCACTCCTAGGAATATATCCTAGAGAAATAAGAGTTGTCACACGAATAGACATACGCACACCCATGTTCACGGCAGCATTGTTCACAGTAGCAAAAAGATGGAAACAACCTAGATGCCCATCAACAGATGAACGGATAAACAAACTATGGTCCATACACACAATGGAGTATTATGCAAGGATAAAGAACAATGATGAATCTGTGAAGCATCTCACAACGTGGATGAATCTGGAGGACATTATGCTGAGTGAAATCAGTCAATCACAATAGGGCAAATATTGTCTGAGACCTCTACTATAAAAACTCATGAAAAGGTCTGCACACTGTCTTAGTCATCCAGTGCTGCCATAACAGAAATACCACAAGTGGATGGTTTTAACGAAGAGAAGTTTATTTCCTCACAATCAAAGCAGGCTAAAAGTCCAAATTCAGGGCGTCAGCTCCAGGGGAAGGCTTTTTCTCTCTGTCGGCCTTCTTCTCTTCAGTGTTCCCCCAGACTAGGAGCTTCTCAGCACAGGGACCCCGGTCCAAAGGACACGCTCTGCTCCTGGCACTGCTTTCTTGATGGTATAACGTCACCCTGTCTCACTGCTCACTTCTGTCTTTTATGTCTCAAGAGATTGCCTCAGGACACAATCCAGTCTTGTAGATCAGGTCCTGCCTTACTAACACAACTGCCACCCATCCTCCCTCATTAACATCATAGAGGCAGGTTTACAACATACAGGAAGATCACACAGTACCAGGAACCATGGCCCAGCCAAACTGATACACACATTTTTGGGGGGACATAATTCAAACCACGACACACACAAAAAGAAACAATCTTCGATGGTTACGAGGGAGGGAAGGAGTAGGGATAGAAAAACACTAAATAGACAATAGATAAGTGGTCACTTTGGTGAAGGGTAAGACAGTACACCATACTGGGGAAGCCAGCACAAGTTGTCCAAGGCAAGGTCATGGAAGCTCCATAGACACATCCAAACTCCCTGAGGTACCAAATTACTGGGCTGAGGGCTATGGGGACCACAGTCTCGGGGAACATCTAGCTCAATTCGCATAACATAGTTTATAAAGAAAATGTTCTACATTCTACTTTGGTGAGTAGCATCTGGGGTCTTAAAAGCTTGTGAATGGCCATCGAAGATATTCCACTGGCCTCACTCTGTCTGGAGCAAGGGAGAAAGAAGAAAACTAAAGATACGAGGGAAAGATTAGTCCAAAGGACTAATGGACCACAACTACCACAGCCTCCACCAGACTGAGTCCAGCACAATTAGATGGTGCCCGGCTACCACCGCTGTCTGCTCTGACAGCAATCACAATAGACAGTCCCAGACAGAGCTGGAGAAAAATGTAGAACAAAATTCTAACTCACAAAAAAAGACCAGACTAAGTGGCCTGACAGAGACTGGAGAAACCCTGAGAGTATGGCCCCCAGACACCTTTTTAGCTCAGTACTGAAGTCAGTCCTGAGGTTCACCTTTCACCCAAAGTTTAGACAGATCTATGATGTTGTTGTCAGGTGCTGTTGATGCGCTTCTGACTTATAGCGACCCTACGCACCACAGAAGAAAACACTGCCTGGTCCTATGCCAGCCTCACAATCATTGTTATGCTTGAGCCCATTGTTGCAGCCACTGTGTCAGTCCGTCTCCTTGAGGGTCTTCCTCTTTTTTGCTGACCCTCCACCAAGCATGATGTCCTTCTCCAGGGACTGGTCCCTCCTGACAACGTGTCCAAAGTATGTGAGATGTAGTCTCGCCATCCTTGCTTCTAAGGAGTATTCTTGTTGTACAGGTCTGTAGGGCCAACAGTAACACTCGCAAGGAACGTGCCTTGTAGTTCAATCATGTAGGCAAGACTAATGGGCACACCAGCTTAGAAGCAAAGATGAGAAGGCAGGAAGGCACAAGAAGAGACAGGGAACCAGGGGTGGAGAAGGGGAGAGTGTTGACGTATCGTGGGGTTGGCAACCGATATCACAAAACAATTTGTGTATTAACTGTTTCATGAGAAACTAATTTGCTCTGAACACTTACACCTGAAGCACAATTTAAAAAAATATATATTGTTGTTGTTGTTGTTAAGTGCCATCAAGTCAATTCCGGCTCATAGTGACCTTATGTATAACTGAAAGAAATGCTGTGCAGTCCTGTGCCACCCTAACAATCATTGCTATGTTTGAGCGCATTGTTGTAGCCATAAACACTACAGCCTAGGAAACCCTATGGAGCAGTTCTACTCTGCACACATGTGGTAACCATGAGTTGGAATCGACTCAGCAACAATGGGCTTGGGTTTTATCTATCCCATTTAGAGTGAATGTTCCAAAACGTTGGCAGTTCGAATCCACCACCGGCTCCATGGGAGAAAAGACCTGGCGATCTGCTTCCATAAAGATGACAGCCTAGAAAACCCTATGGAGCAGTTCTACTCTGTCACATGGGGTCGCTACGAGTCAGAACCAACTCAACAGCACTTGACAACAACGACAATTGCCCCCTCTCTGTCCCTCATCCTCCCCCTCCACCCCTGTCCCCTACAAATCTTCCTGGGAGAGATGCTCCATGTCCAGGGCCTGCAAGTGAGCTCACGGCCTTCGTGAACAGCACCAATGTGCCCTGGCCTACAAGCAGTGGGGTGCCTTCATCCTTGGCAGCGTGATCAGCTGCTCCCCGAACACCGCTGCCAAGTGACCACATGGCACCTACGACCGTACTTCCAGGCCTTGTGCCTGCCAGACCCGGCCACCATGGATTCTGCCAGCAGCTACACCACCTGCACTGGGCACCCTGCAGACATCCTCCATACCAGGCGAGCCGGCGGGCAGGGAGGGGGTCCCCAGGAAGTCCCCACGCAGACCGGCCCCAGCCTATATCAGCCCTTCCCCTAACCACCTCGCAGGAAATGCTTCCATTCTGAGCCTGCCTGCTTTGGGATGCACTCCACGTTGTATTTGGTGGAGTGTCAGCTGGAGGGAGGCCACACCCCAGCATGGCCAGAGAGCACTCCATTGTCCCCTGCCACCCCCATGCTTGGTGCCAGCCATGCCAGGCATGGTTGACACAGAGCCGTGTATTTCCCGGGAGCTGAGGGGGCAGGCATGGGGAGGGCTTCTGTCCTCTGGGGCTTATTCAGCATCCCTGTGGCAGAACAGAAACTTCTGTCCTGTTCCCTGCAGCTGGAGGGGCCCGAGCCCGGGCAAAGGGAAGGGAAATTAGACCAGCTGAGGTACAGGTCGAAGGGCTGGGCTGTGGGGTGGCAGGAGAAGCTGGGGTCCTCTGGAAAGGAGCCTCATGTTTGGGCCCAGCGGACAAAGAGAGCATAGAGTCAGGAGCTGGACTATGAGCTCCTACAGCGGAGCCAGCCCAGGGCTCCTGGGCACCGTGGGGAGCGGCCACGTGATGCAGACAGAGGCCCAAGCCACCGGGCACATGACCGTCACACAGCTGCCTGGACACCAGCAACATTGTCTTCCTGAAACATACCCCTTCCACTGCCAGCCTTTTTTTTTTTTTTTTAAAGACCAAGTAACAAAGTAACTGCAGCATATCCTATTCCTGTAGTGATAATAAAGAGCGGGGGCTTTGGCACTGGAATGTACTAGAACAAAAAATCCATTGCCATCAAGTAGAGTCAATTCCGACTCATACTGAGCCTAGAGGACAGAGTAGAACTGCCCCATAGGGGTTCCAAGGCTGTAATCTTTACAGAAGCAGACTGCCACATCTCTCTCCTGAAGATCAGCTGGTGGGTTCGAACCACAGATCTTTTGGTTAGCAGCTGAGAGCTTAACCACTGTGCCACTAAGTCTGGGACGCTTTTTCCAGCATCAGCAGTGTGTGACACTGGATAAAATGTTCACCCTTCTTGGGCTTCCACTTGCTGGTCTGTAAAATGGGCACACAAATAGCACCCACCTCCTTTATTGTTAGCTGCCATAGAGTCAACTCTATGGTGACCTCAGGTACAACAAAAGGAAACATTGTCCAGTCCTGCATCATCCTCACAATCTCCAGCACATTTGATTCCATCATTGAGGCTGTTGTGCCAATTCATCTCACTGAGGGCCTCCCTTACCTTTGCTGGCCCTCTGCTTCACCAAACACGATGTTCTCCTCTAGCGATTGATCCCTCCTGATGACCAAAGCAAGGGAGTCAGACAATATTCTGCTGTCCTCCTTAAGGTTTTTATTAGCTAATTTTCAGGAGTAGATTGCCAGGCCTTTCTTCCTGCTCTGTCTTAGTCTGGAAGCTCTGCTGAAAACTGTCTACCACGGGTGACCCTGCTGGTATTTGAAATGCTGGTGGCGTAGCTTCCAGAATCACAGCAACGTGCAAGCCACCATAGTATGACAGACTGACAGACGGGGTGGACCTGCCTACTGAGGGTGTGGTTTCATGAGTTGAAACATAAGCAAGCTAATATACATACATCACTTACAACAGGATCTGGCCATAAGCAATGGCCTACACATCACTATTATAAATAATAGGCAAAATGGACTCCTCTGTTCCCTGGGGTGGACTGGGGGCTGGGTTGGATACCAGCAATGCCCCAAGGCTGAAAGATGGGGTGGGAATGTGTCTCCTCCCCACCCCCCAGGTGGCAGACATGTCACTTAAAATTAGGAGGCACGCCTTTCCCTGGTTTTGTGGATCTCAGAAAGGGCAGGCATTTCAGGAGCAGAATGTTCTGGGTCTCCCGGAGTCCTCTTACATCTTGACTGTTCCTCAAGTGCTGATGGGGGATTTTGCCCTGAAACATACAGCAGCCACTTCCCCTTTCTTTCTGCTCGTCTTGGGAAGGTAGATTAATCTGGTGTTGGAGAATGAGATTGTTTTGTTTTTTTCCTGTTTTCCATTTCAAAATCAACTCCCACTTTTCCTGTGCTCCCGAGGAGGCCAACCACGTCTGATTGGAGAGCCGATGTTTTCAGGAGGTGAGCATCGGTCCACAGGGTGAGCCCACCTGCGCATTCTTATCTGACTGCAGGGGAAATTCTCAAGTAAATACCTAACAGTTCAACACGTTGTTGTTGTTAGTTTCTGTCGAGTTGGCTCTGACTCATGGTGACCCCGTGCACAACAGTATGAAACATTGCCCAGTCCTGCACCATCTTCATGATCTTTGGACTGCAAGAGTCCATGGTGGTAGCCACTATGTATTTTAAGTGCCTTCCAACTGGGGGGCTCATCTTCCAGTACTATATCAGACAATGTTCTGTTGTGATCACTGGCTGATTTTCAGAAATAGATCTCCTGGATTTTCTTCCTAGTCTGTCTTAGTCGGGAAGCTCTGCTGAAACCTGTCTTGCGTGGGTGACCCTGCTGCTGTGTGAAATTCTGGTGGCATAGCTTCCACCATCACAGCAACACACAAGCCATCACAGTACAACACACTGACAGATGGGTGGCAGAATTCAACACTTGTTGTTAGTTGGCGTCAAGTTGACTCCAAGTCATGGCAACCTTAAGTACAATAGAACAATTGTTGCACCGTCCCGTGCTGTCTCCATGATCCTTGATGTTTGAGATTGTTGTTGGGGCGATTGTGTCAATCCAGCTCCTGGAGGGTTTCACTTGTTTTTGCTGACGCTCTATCAAACATGAGTTCTTTTCTAGGGATTGGTTGTCAGGTTCTGTCGAGTCGATTTTGACTCATAGTGACTCCATGTGACAGAGTAAAACCTCCCCCTGGGGTTTTCTGGGCTGTAATCTTTATGGGAGCAGATTACCAGGTCTTTCTCTTGAGGAGCTGCTGGGTGGGTGACCTTTCAGTTAGCAGCTGAGCAGTTAACCATTGCACCGCTAGGGCTCCTAGGGATTGGTAGTGTATAGTTAATAGCATAAAACTCTCTTACAATGATGGACCGGGGGGACCATGCGCAAGACCTTCTTTAGATGCTGAATTCCACCTTCCTTCAAAACTAGCAAGGTAGAATGTCCTGTCATACTCTACGGCCACCCACGATCGGACAGGAGGTGAAGGAAAAATGCAGTCCTGCCCAGGGTCCCACTGGACACGTCCTCCCTGGTTATCAAGGCGCTGCCCAATCCCTCCCCAGTTCTATACCCAGGCCCACTACCAAGCTCTTCTGGGCCACCATCTAGCTCCTTTTCCGGGCCCTGGCACTGTGTACTGGCTACCTATGGACCTGGGACCAGTGGAACCACCCTGATAATGTGGCCTTCAAATTCCTGCAGCGGGGCTTGGTGGCTGCCTGGGAGGTAGGTGCGAATCCCAGCCACTTGGGTAACAGGGCAGGTCTACTTGTCTGGGAGCCATGGTTGTTGTTGTGGGGTGCTGTTAAGTCGATTCCAACTCATTGCCACCCCGTGTGACAGAGTAGAACTGCCCCGTAGGGTTTTCTAGGCTGTAATCTTTATGAGTATCTTGGAAGAAGTACAGCCAGAATGCTCCTTAGAAGGGAGGATGGCAAGGCTATGTCTCACATACTTTGCACATGTTATCAGGAGGGATCAGTCCCTGGAGAAGGACATCATGCTTGGTAAAGCAGAGGGTCAGCGACAAAGAGGAAGACCCTCAATGAGATGGATTGACACAGTGGCTGCAACCATGGGCTCAAGCATAGCAACGATTGTGAGGATGGCGCAGGACCGGGCAGTGTTCCGTTCTGTTGTGCATAAAGTTACTATGAGTCAGAACCAACTTGATGGCACCTAACAACCTAACAACAGTCTTTACAGGAGCAGATCACCACGTCTTTCTCCCCAGGAGCCGCTGGGTGGGTTTCAATTGCCAATCTTTCATTTAGCAGTCAAGTGCTTAACCATTGCACCACCAAGGAGAAGCCATGGACACACCTGATATTCTTTACCTCCCAGGATTGGAGTCCAGGAGAGGCCAAACCAGGGAGGGGGTGGCCACAGGGTCCAGTGACATCAGGCCACCCCAGACTTCTCCCCTTCATCGCCATAGGTGTTCTACACCTCCAACCTCCTCAGCCCCAGCCGGCAAGTTCTGTCCCTGGTCTTGGCAGCCCCAGCTGCCAGAAAGCCACCTACTGCCTTCCAGCCTCTTCTTCCTTGCCTTTCCTAATGCTTTGTCCCCTACAGACCAAGGGGCTTCCTGATACAGGGGAAGGGAGAGGATCCAGCTGTCCTTCCCCAGGTGGGCTCATCCAGGAAGCCCCACCTCTGTGGGGCTGAGCCCCCACCCTGAATCAGCCCCTCCCAGCAGGGCCACTTCTGCTTTTATTTTTTTAGAGACTCTTGATATATTAAAGAGTTAAGAAATGTTGTTGAGAATATACACAGCAAAACATATACCAGTTCAACAATTTGTACACGTACAATTCAGTGACATTAATTACGTTCTTTGAGTTGTGCGACCTTTCTCACCCTCCTTTTCCAAATTGTTCCTCTCCCCTTAACATAAAATCACTGCCCCCTAAGCTTCCTATCTAACCTTTTGAGGTGCTGTTGTCAATCTGATCCCATATAAAAAACCCATAGCCATCGAGTGGATTCTGACTCACAGTGACCTTATAGGACAGAGGAGAACTGCCCCATAGGGTTTCCAGGGAGCAGATGGTGAATTTGAGCTGCCAACCTTTGGGTTAGCAGCCAAGCTCTTAACCACTGCACCCCAGGGCTCCTTGATGCCATATAGATAGTTCCTAAAAGAGCACAGTGCTCAAGGCAGATAGTCTAAGCTAAACTATCGTTTGGTTTAAAGAAGACTTCAGGGGATATTTTTGGTTTAAAATTTAAAAATTATCTCAGGGCAATAGTTTTAGGGGTTCATCCAGCCTCAGTGGCTTCAGAAAGTCTAGAGTCCATGAGGATTGTAAATTCTGTTCCACATTCTTCCACCTTTTGATCAGGATTCTTCTATAGAATCTTTGATCAAAACATTTGCTAATAGTAGCTGGCCACCATCCAGTTCTTATGGTCTCATTACAAATGAGGCTGTTGTTCATGGAGGCAGTTAGCCTCACATTCCATATCCTCTCCGTATTCCTGACTCTCCTTCCAGAATTGTACATTCTTGATATACTTAGACATTGTTAGAAACCCTGGTGGTGCAGTGGTTAAGTGCTATGGCTGCTAACCAAAAGCTCAGCAGTTCGAATCCACCAGGCGCTCCTTGGGAACTCTATGGGGCAGTTCTATCCTGCCCTACAGGGCTGCTGTGAGTCGGAATCGACTCGACAGCAACAGGGTCGGGTTTTTTTTTGGGATGAACATGGTTTGGTGGACCAGGATCCTATCTCAGTTCCAACACTAGGTCTCTAGGATCGTTTGTAACAACTCATTTGGTAATAACCTCAAAAGTCGAAATCTGGATTCTTCCAATCTCGGCACTTTTTTTTGTTAATTGTGATAAAAAATATAGATACCAAAACCTTTGCCAATTCAACATTTTTTACATGTACAGTTCAATGACACTGGTTATGTTCATCATGTTGCACAACCCTAACCACTCTCCCTTTCCAAATTATTCCACCACCATTAATAGAAGGTCAGTGTCCCCAGAGCAATGACTTCCCTTTTCCCCCTCCCTCCCACCACTGGTAACCACAAATAAACTTTGTTCTCAAAATATCTGCCTATTCTAGATATTTCATATAAGTGGAATCATGTAATGTTTTCCCTTTGCAACTGACTTATTTCACTCAGTATAATGTTTTCAAGGTTCATTCAAGCTGTAGGATATATCAGAACTTCATTTGTCTTTATGACAGAGTCATATCCCATTGTATGGATGGACCACCTTTT
Organism: Dugong dugon; assembly: GCA_030035585.1. Classification (NCBI taxonomy): domain Eukaryota; kingdom Metazoa; phylum Chordata; class Mammalia; order Sirenia; family Dugongidae; genus Dugong; species Dugong dugon. The sequence goes on from CM057462.1 coordinate 6,997,689, forward strand.
GTTTATCCATTCATCTGTTGATGGACATTTGGGTTTTCTATAACCTCACCCTCTCGACATTTGGGGCCAGATAATTCTTTGCTGTGGGGGTCATCCCATGAACTATAGGGTGCTGAGTAGCATGCCTGGCCTCCACCCACTCGATGCCAGTAGCTACACCTTCTTCCCTGAGTCACGACAACCAAAAATGACACCAGACGTTGCCAAGTGTCCCCTGAGGGAGAAGAATTGCCCCAGAGTGAGAACCACTGGTCAAAATGTGGAACCCCCGGCAAGAATGAGGCCAGAGCCACAACAATGGGTCTCTATTTGCCTGGAGCAGTCGAGGAAGGAGAGTCAGGAACAGGAGGAGGAAATGGAATGGGTAGCTAATTGCCGCCATGAACAACTGCCTCCTTTGCTATGAGACCAGAAGAACTGCATGCTGTCTGGCTACCATTACTGAATGTTTTGATCAAAGATTGTATAGAAAAATCCTGATTGAAAGAGGGGAAAATGCAGAACAGAATTTCAAGTTCTCATGGACTCCAGACTTCCTGGAGCCATGGAGGCTGGATGAACCCCCGAAACTATTGCCCTGAGATAATCTTTAAACCTTAAACCAAAAATATAAAAAATGTCTGCCTTGAACATCATGTTCTTTTAAGAACTATATGGGATCAAATTGAGAACAGCAACTAAAAACATTAGCTAGGAACCTTAGGGGGCAGTGAGTTTACGTTAACGGAGGAGGAACAATTAGGAAAAGGAGGGTGAGAATGGTCGCACAACTTGAAAAATGTAATCAGCGTCACGGAATTGTACATGTAGAAACTGTTGAATTGGTGTAGGTTTTGCTATGTATCATCTCAACAACAAAATAAATAAAACTAAAAAAAGAAAAAAAAAAAGTGAGGCCAGAGCCACATGACCCACCTGGCTTCCCCCCACCCTCACCCCATGGAAGGTCCTGCTCTCAGACCTGAGTTCTTGAATGGGTGAGCCATAATGGGTGAGAAGGATGCTTCCTGGGCTGCCAGAGTGGGAGGGTGACTGTGAAGGTGGCCTCATTTGACGGGGAGGCACAGGAAGTCTTGGCCAGCCCCTGATAATAATTGTGACTGTAATAGCTACAATTTTACCCTGTGTGAGGGTAACCTGGGGCCATCTTGTTGTTAACTGTCATCTCATTGGGCCCTCCTAACAGCCCTAGAGAGCGGGCACCTTTCACTACCCCATCTTACAAATGAGAACATTAAGGCATAGAGAGGCCCAGTGGCCCGCCCAAGGTCATATAAAACCAGTTGCCTTCAACTCAACCCTGACTCTTGGTGGCCCCATGTGTATCAGAGTAGACCTGTGCTCCATAGGGTTTTTAATGGCTGATGTTTCAGAAGTAGATTGCCAAGCCTTTCTTCCCAGGCACCTCTGGGTGGACTCGACCCTCCAACCTTTCAGTTAGCAGCCAAGTGCGCTAATTGTTTGCAACACCCAGAGTCTCCCCAAGGGCATATAGCTAATACAAACTTTGAAGGTAGGGGATGGTTTGTAATAAATTATAATACTACAGTGGAGGGGTGTTTATATAGGGGAGCAAGGCAGCTCTTGGGGGCTCACTACCCTGCTATTTGTGATCCAGTCATAAGTCTTATTTCTTGAGGCTCCTCCCCAGGCCAGCCTGGGGGTGACCTCTGTACCTGTGTGGGAAGTGAAGTCCAACAGGGGTATCTCTGCAGCACCCCACAATCTCCATCAGCTTCCACAATCACCCCCAATCAAATATCGAAGTAAAATCGGGTTTTACTTTAAAACAGGTCCTCTAGGAACCTCCCCCCTACAAAAAAGAGATGGCTTCTCCAGAGCACCTCCTCCCCCCTCCTACCCCCAGGAAAAAAAACAGTTGCCAAAACGAGTTGCAGGTTCAGTTGATTCTGACTCCTGGCGACCCCATGTGTGCAGAGTAGAAACTGTGCTCCATAGGGTTTTCGAGGCTGTGCCCTTTTGGAAGCAGATTGCCAGGCCTTTCTTCCAAGGTGCCTCTGGGAGGGTTCAAACCGCCAACGTTGTCCGGCGCTTAACCATTTGCACCACCGATTGAGACCTGGAGAAACGGAGCTGGTAGGGAGGCTGCAGACAGAGAAACTGAGGCAGGGTCTGGAGTGAGGGGAGATGGAGGAGGTGCAGGATCTCCCAGCTCCTTGTTTACCAAGCGTCCCCCCACAATTTCCGCGAAGCGGGGGTCCCCAGGCCTGACTGGGAGCGGGATGGGGGTGAGCTTGATGGAGCCTGGGGTGGGGGCACCCGTCCTGGCGCACCTGAGCCTGCACACTCGAGGTCTGGGCGCCCTTCTTCGTGGTGATCCCTGCAGCCGGCGCCCTCCGTCCTAGGGCGGGACCAGGGGGCGGGGCGGCCCGTGACCGGCCGTGACGCAGCCCCGCCCGCTCATATAGCGGCGCCCCGGGGCGCAGGGACAGTGCTTCGCTGCCGCTGCAGCCGCCACCGCCGCCGCCGCAGCCTCCAGCCTCTGCGCAGCCGCCGCGTCCGCCGTCAGTGCCACCAGCATGCGGGAGATCGTGCACCTGCAAGCCGGCCAATGCGGCAACCAGATCGGGGCCAAGGTGCGCGGGGGCAGGCGAGGAAACGGCAAGAGAAGCCGAGGGTGGCGGGCCTGGAGCTCCCCAGAGCCCCCACCTTCGGGTCTTTTGGGGGACGGGGTCCCCGGGAGGCCTGCACCCCAGGGACGGTGGGGGAGGGGCTGGGGGCAGGACCAGGCCGGGAACAAAGGGGCCGATGGGGGTGGGGCTAGCCTTCTGTCTGCCTGCCACAACTGGCCTCACCGCTGGCCAGCTGGCCCCGCCACGCGCACAAAGGGACCCCGCCCCTCCACCGGGCTGCGGCCCGGGCGCGCTGACACCAGCCGGCTCCTTTGGGGTGGTGACTGGCCTCACCCCACCCCCACCTCGACCTTCTTGCTGTCTCATCCTTTGCTCTGTAATCATGCTCCCTGGTCCCCAGTCACCTCTCTGGGGGAGAGGGGGCAGCTCAGGAGGTGCGTGGGGGTCCTGAAGGCTGCCCCCCAATCCTTACTGCCAACACCCCCCCTAGTTTTGGGAGGTAATCAGTGATGAGCATGGCATCGACCCCACGGGCACATACCATGGGGACAGTGACCTGCAGCTGGAGCGGATCAATGTGTACTACAATGAGGCCACAGGTAAGGCAAGGGGGGGACACCTGCGGCATGGAGGAGGGGTGGGAAGGGACAGGAGCCTCCAGCAGCTCTGGCTCCTGCCCCCCCCCCCACCCCCATCTGCTTCTCTGTAGGAGGAAATTACGTCCCCAGGGCTGTGCTGGTGGATCTGGAGCCTGGTACCATGGACTCTGTCCGCTCTGGCCCCTTCGGCCAGATCTTTCGTCCAGACAACTTTGTGTTCGGTGAGTCCCCCGCAGGGAAGCCCCCTGGCTCCTTTCACTTCCAAATGCTTAGTGAAAACCGTGGGTGGCGAAAGCGGTTTGCCGATTGGCTGCCAACTGAAAGGTTGGCAGTTCAAACCCACCCAGCATCACCATGGAAGAAAGGCCTGGTGATCTACTTCCATAGAGGCTGCAGCCAATAAAACCCTATGGAGCTCAGCTCTACCCTAACACACATGGGGTCTCTGTGAGTTGGAATCAACTCAGTGGCAACGGGTACACTTCAGTGACCACAGGGATCTCACCGTGGTGGGGGGGTGGGCAGGACAATCAAGGCTGTGATGGGGGACACCCAGGCAGTTGTGGGGGCCCAGACAAGGCATCTGATACTGCCTGGGGTTTCAGGAAGGCTTCCTGGAGGAGGTGACTTTTTTTTTCCAAATGTTCTCTCTCTCTCTATTGGGGTGGAAATATACACAACAAAATGTACATCAATTCAACAATTCTGCATGTATAATTCAGTGATATTGATTACATTCTTCAAGTTGTGCAACCCTTCTCCCTACCCTTTTCCAAATCATTCCACCACCTTAACATAAACTCACTACCCCCTAAGTAAAAACTCCCCTGCCCCCCCCCCTCCCATCCCTGGTAACCACTAATAATCTTTGATTTCTATATATTGGCTTATTTCATATAAGTGGGATCATACCATGTTTGTGCTTTTTCGACTGACTAATTTCGCTCAGCATGATGTTTTCAAGGTTCGTCCATGTTGTGGCATGCATGAAGACTTCATTTCTCTTTATGACTGAGTATTCCATTGTGTGCATAGACCCTGTTTTGCTTCTCCATTCATCCGTTGATGGACACTTCAATTGTTCCCACCTTTTGGTTATTGTGAATAGTGCTGCGGGGAACATAGGTGTACATGTGTCTGTTTGAGTTGCTGCTTTCAAGTCTCTTGGGTATATACCTAAGAGTGGAATAGCTGGATCATATGATAGTTTGGAAGCCCGGGTGGCACAGTGGTTAAGCGCTCTGCTGCTAACTGAAAGGTCAGTGGTTTGAACCTCCCAGCTGCTTCGAGAGAAAGACCTGGTGATCTGCTTCCATAAAGATTACAGCCTTGGAAACCCCATGGGGGCAGTTCTGCTGTCTTATAGGATTGCTGTGAGTCGAGGTCAATTCAAGAGCAACGGGTTTGGTTTAACGGATCACGATAGTTCAAGGAGGTGACATTTTAATTTAACAGTATGGACGGGAGCCAGACTGCCTGAGTTTGAATCTCAGCTGTGCCACTTCAGGCTTTCAGCAAATATTTATTGAACACCTACTGCATGCCAGGTCCTGTTCCGGAAGCTGGTACAGCAGGGAGCAAAGGTTACAGAGGTCCCCACCCTGCGGAAGCTGATAGCTGGTGGAGGGAGGTGAGCAATAGAGAAGATGAACAAGCAACCATCAGCCACTACTGAGTCAGCTGGGTGACTCTGTACCAGCTCCTTAACCTGTCTGTGCCTCAGTCTCCTTGTATTAAAACAGAGAATTGTAAAAACACCTGCTTTTCAGGGTCTGTGAGGATTAATGTAGCTAATATGTATAAAGAAGTTACTATGTATCAAGAACTTAGAACAGTGTCTGGCACAAAGAAAGAGCTAAAACAGCATTAGTTGCTGCTGTATTCATTATCATTAAGTCCCTGGGTGGCGCTAATGGTTAAGCTTTGGAAGGAACAGCCTGGGCAAAGGCCCTGGGGCAGGGCCGTGCCTGGCAAGTTGGAACAGCGAGGAAGCCTGTGTGGCTGAAGCAGAGTGAGTGAGGGGGAGAAAGGGGGAGGGAAGGGCAGGGAGGTGGCAAGGCAGGTCGTGCAGGACACTGTGGATCTCCGGGAGGATTTGCGCTTTTACCTGAGGGAGGTGGGAGCACTGGAGGGCTGTGAGCAGAAGAGGGACGGGCCATGACGCAGGTGCTCATGGGCGCCCTCTGGCTGCTGCATGGGGAACAGACTGTGGGGGGCGAGAGTGGGAGACCAGGCCAGAGGTCTCTAGTCCTGGTGGGCGATGATGGGGCTGGACCAGGTGGAGGCAGAGGGGGACATCAAAGAAACGTTACCTGTTCACAGTAATACCAGCCAGTATTGTAATACTCATCCTTGCCCTCCTGGAGCTTGCATTCCACTGTCAGATTACAGACAATAAAAATGATTTCTAAGAAAGCACAGGTTTGTCTCGGTACAAAGGAGAAAATAAATAAAGCAGAGGAGAGGAATAGCAAAGCGAGAGAGACTGTGGTTTTATAGAGGGTGACCAGGGAAAGCCGCACAGAAGGTGACAAGGAACTGTGTGGATAAGAGGAAAAGGGCATCCCAGGTAGAGGGAACAGCCCGTGCAAAGGCCCTGAGGCAGGACAGTGCCTGGTGTGTTGGAGGAACAGCAAGGAGACCTGTGCGGGTGTGGTGGAGTGAGCAAAGGGAAAGTGAAAGGAAATGGGGTTAGGGAGGTGACAGGGGGCAGACGGTGCGGGCCCTGGTGGACCACAGGGAGGGCCTGGGCTTTTACGCAAAGATGGGAACCCTGGAATGATTTTTGAGCCAAGGAGAGATGATTTGGTCTAGGTTTTACGAGGATCCTCTGGCTGCTGGGTGAAAGAGACAAGGATGGAAGCAGAAGAACAATAAATAATAGTAACAACATTGCTATTATTATTATATTATTTTTGTTATTATTATCACTATACAACTACTAGGGGCCCTCCAAGGAGCCCTGGTGATACAACAGTTAAGTGCTCGGCTACTAACCAAAATGTGGGCGGTTCAAACCCGCCAGCTGCTCCACAGGGGAAAGACCTAGTGATCTGCTCCAGTAAAGATTTACAGCCTAGGAAACACTATGGGGAAGTTCTACTCTGTCATATAGGATCACTGTGAGTCAGAATCGACAGCACACAACAACAGGGTCTCTCTGTCCCTGTGTGGCAAAAGACGTTTGCACTCAACTACTAGCCTAGAGTGGTAGCTACCTGACTACTAACCAAAAAGTTAGCAGTTTGAACCCACCCAGAGGTGTCTTGGCAGACAGGCCTGGCGATCTGCTTCTCAAAGGTCATAGCCTTGAAAACCCTATGGAGTAGTTCTACTTTGCACACATGGGTTGCCATGAGTCGGAATCAACTCGACAGCCACTAATACCAACACTGCCCTAAAGGTTGGCGGTTCAAACCCACCCAATGGCACTGCAGAAGAAAAGCCTGGTGATCTGTTTCCATAAAGATTACAGCCAAGAAAATCCTATGGGGCAGTTCTCCTCTGTAACACATGGAGTCCCCATGAGTCAGAATGGACTTGACAGCAGTGGGTTGGTTTTTCGTTGTTGTTGTTTTAGGGCCCCTCCAGGTTGGTAGCCAGGGTGGAGTGGAGGGTGGGTGCTCCCCATAATGCCCATGTGTCCCCCCCTTCCTTCTTCAGGACAGTCTGGGGCCGGCAATAACTGGGCCAAGGGCCACTACACAGAGGGCGCGGAGCTGGTGGATGCGGTCCTGGACGTGGTCCGGAAGGAAGCCGAGAGCTGTGACTGCCTGCAGGGCTTCCAGCTGACCCACTCGCTGGGTGGGGGCACGGGCTCAGGCATGGGCACGCTGCTTATTAGCAAGATCCGCGAGGAGTTCCCCGACCGCATCATGAACACCTTCAGCGTGGTGCCCTCGCCCAAGGTGTCGGACACGGTGGTGGAGCCCTACAACGCCACCCTGTCCGTGCACCAGCTGGTGGAGAACACGGATGAGACCTACTGCATCGACAACGAGGCCCTCTACGACATCTGCTTCCGCACCCTCAAGCTGACCACGCCAACCTACGGGGACCTCAACCACCTGGTGTCGGCCACCATGAGCGGTGTCACCACCTGCCTGCGCTTCCCTGGGCAGCTCAACGCCGACCTGCGCAAGCTGGCCGTCAACATGGTGCCCTTCCCGCGTCTCCACTTCTTCATGCCCGGCTTCGCCCCCCTGACCAGCCGGGGCAGCCAGCAGTACCGGGCCCTGACCGTGCCCGAGCTCACCCAGCAGATGTTCGACGCCAAGAACATGATGGCCGCCTGCGACCCGCGCCACGGCCGCTACCTGACGGTGGCCGCAGTCTTCCGAGGCCGCATGTCCATGAAGGAGGTGGACGAGCAGATGCTGAGTGTGCAGAGCAAGAACAGCAGCTACTTCGTGGAGTGGATCCCCAACAACGTGAAGACGGCCGTGTGCGACATCCCGCCCCGCGGCCTCAAGATGGCGGCCACCTTCATTGGCAACAGCACGGCCATCCAGGAGCTGTTCAAGCGCATCTCCGAGCAATTCACGGCCATGTTCCGGCGCAAGGCCTTCCTGCACTGGTACACGGGCGAGGGCATGGACGAGATGGAGTTCACCGAGGCCGAGAGCAACATGAACGACCTGGTGTCCGAGTACCAGCAGTACCAGGATGCCACCGCCGAGGAGGGCGAGTTCGAGGAGGAGGCGGAGGAGGAGGTGGCCTAGAGCTACTTCCTCCGTAGGCTTATGTCCTTTGACCTCTAGAGCCCAGGTTCATCTCTCACCCTTGCGAACCCCACTTCACCTCCAACCCCAACCCACCTCTGACTCCATGAAGCCAGTGATCCCATGACCATCACCTCACCCTGACCCTAACATACCTTTGACCCGCAAGGGCCTCGCTTCACCTCTGACCCTTGCCCACCTTTGACCTTTGAGCCTCACTTTATCTCCAGCCCCCATGAGCTCTTCCAGCGTTGACACTCCAGAAGCCCTGCTACATCTCTGACCCTGTCAAACCCACTTTACCTTTAACTCCACTTTACCTCTGACTCGCCTTCACCTTTGACCCCGCAGAGTTCCATCTCACCTCTAGATGTATAAGCCCTGGTTTACTTTTGACCCCTCCCTGTGAGCCTCACTTCACCTCTGACCTGGCCTCACCTCTGACCCCGTGAACCCCACCTGCCCTTGCTTTGGCCTCCAACATGATCCCTGACCTCACGCCCCTCAGCTCCCGCCCACCTTGGCTTAGCCGAGGTGGGGGGCACTGTTGCCGGGGGGGAAGGCAGGCCTGGAGCCTGTGGGGAGGAGAGGTTGTTCCTCAGCTCTCCCCACCTCCTCTCCCTCAATAAATAAATTCATTCTTGTCCTGTCACGTTTCTGTAGAGGTAGCATTTTATCTCCCCCTGGAGGGGCAGCAAGGAGGACTCCCCCTACAGGATGGGGTGGGTGCTGACGGGCTAGCTGATCAGGGGACGAGGCAGGGCCCTCGTAGTTGGAGAGACCAGGCCAGGCCACTGACGGGGCAGTAGTGGCTCGGTGGTAGTTGTGGGTATGTTTGCTGTCTGTCTGTCTGTGCCCTCGCTGTGTCTGCAAGTCTTGATAGCTGTCCTGGCTGTCTGTCCATGCTCTGACGGTGTCTGTCTCATCCTGGTTATGTGTGCGTATGTCTGTTGTCTGTCTCTCTCTGCTCTGACTGTGTCTGTGAGTCTCAGGCTCACCCTGGTTGTGTGTTTGTTGTCTGTCTGTGCTGTATTCTGTGTTTATGAGTTCCAGTGACTACCCTGGCTGTGTCTGTCTGTCTGTCTGTCTGTGAGTCCTGGCAGCTGTCCTGGCTCTGTGAGTGTGTCTATTGTCTGTCTGTGGGTCTGTCTGTGCCCTGGCTATGGCTGTGAGTCTCGATGGCTGCACTGTGTCTGTCAGTCTGTCCATGCTCTGACAATGTCTGTGAGTCTCACTGTGGTTGTGTATGTGTGTGTCTGTTATCTGTCTGCCTGTCTGTGCTATATTCTGACTGTGTTTATGAAGCCCAGTGGCTACCCTGGCTGTGTGTGTCTGTTGTCTGCTTGTGTGTCTGTCTGTGCTCAGGCTGCATCTGTGAGTCCGGTGGCTGCCCTGGCTATGTATGCGTGTCCAGTGTCTGTCTGTCTGCACTGTGCCCTGGCCGTCTGCGGTCTATGTCCCTGGCCCCTGTGCCCAGTCTCAGGCCAGCTCCCTCTGGTGGTCCCACAGTGAATACCCGTGTGAATGGACCACGAGAAAGAAGGAGAGTGGGGAGAAGGGGAAGGGGAGGCATTTTCGAGAAGTATGGATCCTCGGCTGCTGCGTGGGGTGGAGGGGCCAAGGAGGGACCTTGGCTGGGTGTGATGATGGGGGCCAGATGGGGCCCACCTGCAGGAGAGGGCCGGGGCTCTGGCCTCCAAGCTGCCACCTGTTGTCCACTCACCCAGGGGAAGGTGAGGAGGCAGGATGTCTGGGTGTCTTGCAGTGGGTGGAGGCAGGGGCCTGCTCTGGGGACGTCACCCATTAAACTTCCTCTCTCAGCCACACAGGAAGCTGAGCTGGCCGGGGCCTAGCCCTGCGCCAGCACAGGCCCCCAGGACCCCTGGGGAAAGGGCCCGGCTGGCGGCCCTGCAGGACCATGGGATCCATAGCTGAGTAAGCCCCCCACCCCATCCTCTGGACCAAGATTCCCAGACCTGGGCTGGGGCAGAGGGGGTTTGGGCTGTGCAGGCCCGGAGATGGAGGAGGGGGGCAGGCACAGTGACTCCAGGGGAACAGGGCAGGTGGGCAAGATCAGGGTCAGGACCCTCTGCTGTGCCACACTGTGGACTCTGCTCTCAAGCAAACTCAGGCCACTCTCGGCCCTGCCTCTGTCTCTCTCTCTCTCTGGCTGTAAGTGTTACTCCATGAACATAGCTCCCACCATGAGCCGGCACCTCCTGGTGCACCTGGGTGGTGGTTCTGCGGTACTGCGGATGTGAAAGCCAGCAGGTCCCTGAGAGCAGGTGGTTAGCTGTATGATTGTGCTGGCATCAGAATGAAGCACCAGGGACCCCCGTATCAGGGATTGTGGGTGTCCCTGGGCTGAATGGTGGGTCTGGAGTTAGTCTCCACCCTTCCCCTCCTCCTCTGTCTTCCTGGGTCTTACTACCTCTCTCCCTGAGCCCAGAGTCCTCTGATTGGTGTGGGGGTGGGGCAGAGGAGAAAGGCAGAGATTGTGGGGCTTACAACACCAGGGGGGCTTACAACACCAGGGCCTTCTTCCCTCCCCGGAGGTGCAACCAAAAAGAAGAAACAAACCTATTGCTCTTGAGTCAACTCTGACCATGGTGAGCTCATGTGTTACAGAGTAGAACTGCTCTATGGGGTTTCCTTGGCTGAGATTTTATGGAAGCAGATTGCCAGGACTTTCCTCTGTGGCACTGCTGGGTGGTTTCAAACTGCCAATCTTTAGGTTAGTAGTTGAGTGCAAATCGTTTGCACCACCCAGGGACTTTACTGTGATCACAAACCCAAAAACCAAACCCACTGCCATTGAGTTGATTCCGACTAATGGCGATCCCACATGTTAGAGCGTAGAACTGCGCCCCATAGGCTTTTCTTGGCTGTAATGGTGCAAACGGTTAAGCGCTGGACTACTAGGCGAAAGGCTGGTGACTCCAACACATCCAGAGGCACCTCGGAAGACAGGCCTGGCGATCTGCTTCTGAAAGGTCCCAGCCCTGAAAATCCTGTGGAGTACAGTTCTACTCTGACACCCACGGGGTCACCATGAGTCAGAGTCGACTGGTTGGCAACTAACAACAATCTTTATGGATGCAGACCACCAGGCCTTTCTTCTGCAGCACCAC